>OZ010582.1:67051406-67368906 GCA_963932145.1 Acanthosepion lycidas | reverse complement strand
ATTATTGATTTTGAACATTTTGATTGATTGATTTGGTTTTTATGGCTTATCAGCCCATTGCAGATTATTTAAAGTCAGATTGTTTTTTAAATTCTAAGAATTTTCTAGATATAATAATGATTTAGTGGTATAAGGGTATTTTTCCATAAGTGAATATCACAAACTGAAACAGGAATTGGAACTGGGGACACCACCAATAACCAATTTCCACCCATTATCCATTATACCACATGCACATCCAAGCTTACAGTACTTATGAAGCAGTCATCCATCTAGGCACCAGGTTCAATACTGCTTCATTTGGTGTTCATACAAGAACTGGTATTTGAACATGATACTGCCATAAACATTTTTTTTTTTTTTTTACAAAAATCCAAAATTTAAAAAAAAAAAAATAAATAAATAAATAAATAAATAAAATCATTTCACCCCAACCATGGAAATAAAACCACTAAGACGCAAGGGCTTACTGAGTATGGAAGAATATGACAAAAAGAAAAGCATTATTAAGGAGAGAACAGGAATTAAGACGACAAAAGATAATGAATAAATAAGAATTAGCAGCAGCTATTGAGTTTTAAAAACCAAATTCAGAATCAATACAGGAAAAATTGCAATAACCAGCAAATAGTAAAAAAAAATTCTTAAACTGTTCTTGCAATACCTCTGAATTTTAAGTGACCTTCACTTTTGGAGGGCCTGCTCTAAGTGACTATGTATATATAATTTTTTTTTATTGCTGGTTTTGAGTAAAATTCAAAATATAGATGTAAGTAGCTTAAATAGGTACACAGTTAATGGTTGCGATATGCACCAGTGATTTGGTATGAAATAATAGGTACAAGTGAACAGTGAGTATACAGTCACACATGACTGAAAATAACCTACTCATAAAGACATTAGAGTTATGCCCATATTTCATGGTCTAAATGGTATGTTACATATTCAACCCATTTCAGCTAGGCATATTCAGGAAAAAGATTTTAGAAATGTTTAATGTAAAATATTTCACTACAAAAGGACTTTAGCTGTAGCAGAAAACCTCACTGCATATAAAAAGCAAGCTAGCAGCAGGACTGAACATAAAACAAGAAATCAGAATAGTGAAAATATCCTCCATGAATACAGTCTTGCAGTATGAACCACAGAGCTAGATTTAATTAGTTCTTTTTATGGCTTATCAAACATTTGTGGGTTATTTAAAACCAAAATATATTTCGGACTGTAAGAAATTAAAATTGTCTTGAATGGCCACTGCATTAATGTGGGTATCCCCCTTGAACCAAACTTTGTTCCAAATTTTCATCAACAACATACCTGAAGCCATTGGTTCTTGACTTGCTATCCCATGCTGATGACATAATTATTTACTTCTGCCTTAAGGATATATTTAAGAAGAAACTACCATTAATCATTGCTTTGAATATTGCTGCCACATCTGGTCTAGTGCTCCTGCTATATATTTAGAGATTCTTGATAAAATCCAAAAGTGAATCTGCTATGTCACTGGTCTTGACCTGGCATTTGGGCTTCAATCACTTCACCACTGTAATGTAGCTTCTCTGTGCCTTTTCCATAAATACTTTCATAGAAATTATTCTGATGAACATTCCGCTATGGTACCCTGACTTTATGAATTTAAGCACAGTACCAGATTGTCAGCAAGGTTTCATTATTTTACATTTCTTCTCTCATACTTCTTGTTTGTGGAATTCTTTTTCAGCTTCTTGCTTTTCAGTCAACTTTGATCTTCAAAAATTTAAATGTAATGTCAATCGTCATCTATCTCCTTAATACCTCTTATTTTATTGTCCTCTCTACTTAATGTTTTTTTCTCAGAATCTCTTACACTCACTATCCATTTGCATCTTAGTGGCTTTATCACCTTGCTTGGGGGCAGTGAAATGATTAACATAAAAAAAAGAAAGAATGATTCATTTTTTTTTTTCAAAGTCAGTATTACGTTAACCATTATTTTGAGATAATGATTTTCCAGACACAAATCCTACTATTTAATCCATAGTTAGGGGAGAAGACTGTGGGCGTTGAAAGAAAAATAATTGCGCCAGTGCAAAAATCTGCAAAAGTAAACAAAGCAAAAAAAAAACAAAAAACGAAAAAAAAAAAGCTGTTCTATCAGAAGCTATCAATATAGTCAAACATATTCCAAAACTCAACCTGCACCATCAGTATCTTAGATACCATTACCAAACAGCCCTACTTCATGCAGTCACTACATGTACATGTTCTTACTCACACTGTCATTCTCAGTTGGCCACTTCATACAATGGAAATATATCTCTGTGGCCTTAATACTATGCTTCACAGAGTAGTGTTTTATCATTACTAGTATTTCTGCTCAGTTGTGTCTCTCTTCTTCTGCAATTCCCTACTAGTTAATGATAGGAGTAATAATTGAGACATATTTAGGCATGATGAATCGGCTGGAATCGATGAATGTTGCCGTTACTTTGTTACAATAACACCGTTTACATCACTGATAATAAATGCTCTGATGGCACACCAGACATAGCTCACCTGGCTTTTGCTCTTAACTGATTAACATAAAAATGTTTTGTCTTGGTGAATTAAGAAGAAGAATCCTGAATTTATTCTGAGAGCAAACCACCTGCATATAGATAGAAAAAGAATTCAGAAAATATACAAAAATACAAAGGGGTATAAGACAAGCGCATGTCGTCTTACCAGATGTATTCAACTTTTACATTGAGGTGATTCTGAGAGAATTAAAAGTCCTGCCAGGATTCATTATTGACAGCTACAATCTTAGCAAATGGCACAGTGCTGATAACAGACATAGAAATTAAACTACAGGAAATCCTTTAGAAGGTAGTGAAGGAAAGCAAGAAGAAAGGATTAACTATCAATTGTAAGAAGATACAATGTATGGTTGTCAGCAAAAGGAAGAGCCTAAGATGTGAACTATGAATTGGAGATACCAAAATCAAGCAAGTACAAAAATTTAAATATCTAGAGAATGCTTTAACAGAGAAATGAACTGCAACACCAAAATCCGAAGGCATATTGGAATAGTGAAAGCTGTCTTCCAAAAGCTAAGAAAAGTATTAAAAAACGAACATTTTGTTAAAATAAAAAGAAAAGAGTACTGAACTGTTATGTAATATGGGTCCTACAATATAGCAGTGAATCCTGGACAATCTTCTAACAGAAGTAAATATCTGGTGCAACAGAAATGTGGTTCTACAGAAGGATGCTGAGAATACCATGGACTGAGTATGTAAGTAACGACAAAATTTTAGGGAAAATGGAAACAAAAAGGATACTTATATTTTGAATCAGAAAGGGATAGCTGAAATTTCTAGTGCATACAATGAGGAAAGATGGTTTAGGGTATTTGACACTCACAAGTCTTTGATAGTGAGAAGGACTCGGGAAAGCAGTGAATAACCTACCTAACAAGTTTGTGCAAATGGTTGGCAGAACAGGGATTAGGGGAGATAGCAAAAAGAGACACCTTACTTAGAGCTACAAAGGACAGGAAGTTGTGGAGAGGCATAATCATACATGTTCTGAAGGTACACGATACACAGAAGAGAAAGTATATAAACATTTAGAAATAAATTAGAAATGTTAGAAATGGGGGTAAAAGTGACATTAAAGCTAGCTGAAGCTGCTTGACACAAACCCATTACACACATTTCACTTAGTGACAATGTTGTTGGACCAGAACCCAGTTGTTATGTGAAAAATGGTTGTATTTGTAATATATCTTTTGAATAAAGATATATTATGGCAAAAGTGTGGATAATTTTTCACTTTCCTTGTATGTAAAGGTTAACCATTTGTTGATGAATCTAACTTGTTTATAAAATATAAATATACTGGGTTTTTTTTTTAACATTTAAATGTTAAAAATCATTATAAAGTGACAACATTTTATCTGAAATTGTTAAATTATAAATACTTGTAATTTCTGCTTGACCTTTTAATAATAAGTACATAACCTTGTCATATGACAATTTTTATTACTTAGACTTATTTTATGATAATATTTTTATTCTTTTGTTTCTTTTTAAGATAAGGTTGTCTCCTAAAATTTTTTAATTTTTTGTTTCTTTTTAAAGATAAGGTTGTTTCCTAGAATTTTTAAAAAAATTTTTCTTTATGTTTTTATCTTTTTTTTTTTCTTTGCTGATATGTTTGCATAAATTCCAACAAAAGTCTTTTGTTAATGATTTTTTCTAGTCAGTTTTTCTTGGTTCCCAGTACACATTTCAATATAATTTGTCCCATGTCTGTGTACTTTCAGTCATCATTAGCCAATATTATTTTTCATTTTCAGATATTGTGTTTCTGCATGTCAACATGACTGCGCGTGTTATTCTCAGCATGGGTTAGGGTTATGTCTGTGTTGTATGTCAGCATGTAGTAACAGGCTAAATTTAAATTTTCTTAAATCCCCTGAAAAGTCTCACCTAGTTATTGTATCCTAACATTAACATGATAATGATTTGTGTCACCGATTTTTTGTAACTGAAATATATTTAGAATGTTTGTTCTTAAATTTGATAGCACTTTATTGATGTTGTGTACTTTGTTTTATGTTTAATATTTGTAACCAGTTTCTATAGTTTATGAGATAAATCCCTTTGCAGTAGTGATTCTATAGGGTGGCCAGAAGGGGCCACTGCCCACCACCCAAATTTTGGCTGCCACTCCTTTTTAAGTTTTGTAGAGGAAAAAATCAGAGCAGACAAATTACACTGTTCTGCTAGTATTGACGTTAGTATTAACCCTTTGATTTTGTTTTGAAGTCAACTTCTCTTGTAATCCCACAATTTGAGAGTGGAAAAGAGAACAAGAATAGAGGAGAACTCCACTACTATGAATGAAAAGTTATTCCGTTTAACTTAGTGAGGTAACATACTTATACTAAAACTCATTCCTAAGTTGTGTATATGATAGTGGTGTAGTATGAAAATAAAGGTGCAGCTTGAATTTATCCCTCCACCTCCGCCCCCACCAGAAAAATTCCCCCCAAATCTCGGCCCCCAAATGTCCCCACCCCAGAGTTCCAGAATCGCCACTGCCCATTTGTGTCATTAGTGATGATTTATCAGAGATTTAGCTATGTTTTTCTGCTGTGTTGTTTGGTAATATGTAATTTAATTGAATTCTTATCAGATTGTAGGTGTAGGCAAAGTTTAATAAATAAAATAAAAAACATTACTTAAATCTCTTGAAATGTATAAAATCATCTCCTTAACACGTCATTAAGATTAATATCAGTATTCTTAAGGACAAGTCAATCGATTAACTTAATTTCTGAAAACAGATATTTGGATAAGCGAAAACAAAAGTTCAAAAACCCTGTACCAAAGCAAAGAACAAACCCACATGCATTCACCACACTCCCAAATCACTTACCGATGTATATAATAAATGCAAATGTCAGTGTATCACACTTTTTCAATTTTCCTCCTAGGGGTCATAGCCCAACATATACCAGTTTGGAATCAGGTCAACTCTGTTAGCAAATTAAAAACATTATGGGTTGGATGCAGACCTGCAGTCCTGAAATTTTGGATTCCCAAGTTTTCATTACTGTGATTGTTGTCAGTGATTTTTTAATTAATGTGACTTTTTGCAACAAATTTTTTTTGTAACTTGGAAATAAATTTGGGAATAATCAATTGCAAAATCTAGCAAAAATCACCATGAAATAAAAATAATTGTTTGTATAGAAAGCAAGGACTTACATTAAATTGTCTTTAAATTAAGTGGTGGCAGAAGAACTGAATTTTCAAAAGGTAAGCTTAAATATAAATGCAATACTTAAATGCAGCAATCACTTTTGAGTTCTTTAGTTTATTGCTGCTAAACTCCTATCTATTGTGATGAAGGCCCAATCAAGGACCCTCTGCAGGAGCTAGCTTATATGCTGCCCAATATAAATCCAGAACAAAGAGGGCTTCAAAGCCTGTCTTTTCTACCCTTTTGCTAGAAAGTGGCTGGTCCACTCCACTCACCAAAGGGCTAAACAGGGTATCTGCCAGCTACAAAGAAGGAGGGTCTCTCTCTGTCATTCTGCTACAATATACCTCAAGCTGCAAACTCTGTCTCATGAACAAGGAAACAGGTTTGTATTAATATTCAAGAAAATAAACCTTCTGAAACAATGTTTGTTAAGTGCTCATTTATTTTGAATGTAAAAACCAACCTCCACAGGATAAATGCCATATTAACCAATGCAATCGATTATTTAATGGTTGTGAAACCAATGTACATGTTGTTTGAATTATTATTTTTAGGGAAGCATTTGCCATGTAAGTAACATTGGTTTGTTGAAGTTTTGAGTTTTTTTGTTGTATTGTTGGTGATGACAATGTTAGAGACTTTGAATTTTTTGTAATAAATGATTAGTTTAATTTGTTTCTTTTTGTTGTTAGGTGATATGCATCTATGTATTAAATTTCTCATAATAATCACTTTTCATTTGGTTTGTGATTTAAAAAAAAAAAAAAGATATAATTGGTGTAATGTCACAAAAACTCAAAACTGGAAAAAAAAAAAAAATACAAACTCAAAACCTCTAAAAATTAAAACTGGTGTGTGGTTGTGTTTACAGTGTAATATAACTGTTGTGGAGCAAATAGTAGACACCATGACTATATAAATATGATTATAATAAAGAGCTCCAGGTCAGAGGTAAGGAAGCAGAAGCCATTTGGTGTCAGTGTGAAGCCTAATTAATACACATGTCACGGCAAGTAGCTGAAGCATAAGTGCTACAAAGCGCATTGTAACTCAGCTGATTTATAATTGTGACTAAGATTTGAAACTCTTACAACTTGTAACAGTAATGAGGATTGTGTTGTAACTGGTGTTACAAGGATTTTGGAAACTTATACTGAGTTAACAAGTAAGGGAAAAAAAAATACATACGTGTTGCCTTGGGAAGGACAAGAATTCTAACCATGTTTGTTTTAAAAAAAAACTTTATTTTTTTTGTGTATACGAAAAAAAATTTTTTCTCTTGGGGTTAGGAAAAAAAAAAATTCTTGCAAATATGGAGCAAATTTGGGCTTTGATAGTTGAAATTCAATAGCAACACCAGAAACAGCAACAACAAAATCAACAGTTGCTAGAAATACAAAAACAGCAACAGGAGTTGCTGGATATAATTCTGAAGAAAACAAAAATTGTTCAATGTCTCTTACACCAGACGCTGTCCAAAATATATCAGAATTTGTATACAATCCTGATGAGGGACTGGCTTTTTCTGTGTATTTTCACAGATATGAACAAATATTCAGTCATGAATGCAGCAGTTGGGAAGATGAAAATAGCTGTGATAGAGTATGAAAAATACTGCAACTACATATTACAAAAAAAAAAAAAAAAAAAAAAAAAAAAAAAAAAAAGGTGAAATTTGATTTGAAAACATGGTATACACTCTGATGAAAATCTTTAGCGACAAGAGGTCTCTGTTTAATTCTCATTGGAGATGCAAGAATCTAATCAAAAAAGAGGAAGAAGATTTTGTCATGTATGCTGGTATTGTCAAAGAATGTAACAAATTTTGAATAAGGGAAATGACTCCAGATATGTTCAAATGGTTAATTTTCAGTCAAGGTTTAACAGCTAAAAAAGATGCTGAAATATGAGAAAACATTGTAATGAAAATTAAACAAAACAATAAGATTACACTGCAAGAAATAGTGGATGATTGCCAGACTATTCTAAGCCTGAAACATGATACTGAATAAATACAGAAAAAAGAATGTGCATTGGTACAAGCAAAGGAGAAATGTACAAAAAGGAGAATAAATCCTTGTTTCAGATGTGGTATAATTACATCTTGGAAATGACTGTCCATTCAAAATGCAGAATGTTACAAATGTAGTAAAGGAGGACATATAAAGTCACACTGCAAAACCAAACCAAGAAAAAATTCTCACAGGAAGAAATTTGTACACAGCATTGCAGCAACAACAACAACAACAACAACAAAAAAAAAAAAAAAAAAAAAAAAAAAAAAATGTTCACAGAAAACAAAAGGAAATTTTTGAATGTGAAAATAAATAATGTGGGTGTGAAAATGCCACTGAACACTGGTAGTGATATTTCAATAATCAGTGAAACCACATGGAAGGAAATTGGAAAGCCTTTATTAAAAATGACTTCTAAAGTTGCGATTTCAGTTTCTGGTGAGAAATTATATTTTGGAGAAATGACTTGTAATTTCTCATTCCATAATAAGCATGTAAAAACTAAAGTCATGTATTAAAAAATGCTACAAATTTATTTGGTACTGACTTGATGGAACTATCTGAACTTTAGGATTTGCAAATAAACGTTTATTGCAAAAACATAAGTGGACAAACAAACCAATTTAAAAAGTCAGAGTGAAAATCTTGAGGAAGAATTAAAATATGTTTTTCAGATGTTCTGTCAAATAAACTAGGTCAGTGTGAGTTATTAGTAAAAAAAAAAAAAAAAATTCTGATTATGTGAAAACAATTTTGGAAAAACCAAGAGAGTACAGATTTAAGGTCAGTGAAGAAAAATGCAAATTGTTTTTTCCTGAAAATTAAATAACTTGGTCAAATCTTACTTATTATAAAACGCGGATTGTGTGTGTATGTGTGTCTGTTTGTTTATATATGGGATCGTATTTCATACATTTTTCAACTGATTTCAACAAAACTTCACAGGACTACGTAAAATTACCCGGCAATTGTTTTTGCACAAAATCAATTTGAAAGCACAGGTAAGGTTATCACACCCGACCAGAAGTTACTGCTGGCTACTCAAACGTCTGAAAACAGAACGAATGCCGTTAACTTCCCATGACTCGGCGTTTTTTTTTCAGAGAACGATACACAAAAAGTAAAACAAATGAAACATAAACAAGTCCTCCTAACTAAACATAATAACTGGAAACTACTTTAAATACGCGTGGTGCCCAAATGAAATCCATGTGTACAGTCAAAATGGGGAAGTTAATTTTTAGTCATCAACCAAAAGATATTGCCAATGGACTACAATGCTAACCGGAGCTGACATAAACACAGCCGATTTCTTCCACCAAGCAACTTGGCTCCTCCTCTCACCTTCACCTGGCCAACCCTTCTGGAAAACAAACCTCCACATCTCAAGTGTTAATAAAAGCAAAGTATGTCAGATTTATAAAGATTTCCTATTTGTCTCTTATCCTATCATTCTCTTGCATTCCTATCTATATTTGATCTTAATTCATATATATATATATATATATATATATATATATATATATATATATAAACAGATGCAAACTGTGCCTGGAAGAAAAAATTAAAATAATTAAGTACAAAAACACAAGCCAGTTACTGAACCAGAGAAATGAAATTATACTTAAATGTCATCATAAAGATAAGTTTATATAGTCTTAAAAATAGACATTTATTTTGCATCAAACACTGAAAAATATAAATTTGATGGGTTTGCACCAAAATTTACATGCACAAAGTTAGTGGGAAGGTCAAGACTGACTTTGCATTTCCCAACTCCCATCGATAGTGGAAATAATCGATTTTTCCATGCTTCTACAGCAGTTTTCATGTAGTTTGCGGCCATTTTCTACTGGCCAGAGTGAGAGCCTATAGCTGGCTGCCATGAATAGGCAAGAAGATTCTATTGGCCAGCATGAGAGCCAACAGCTGACTGACATGAATGTTAACTAGCATGCAAAAAAAAAAACAAAAAACAAAAACAAAAACAAAAACAAAAACAAAAAAACAAACAAAACAAAACAATAGCTGCATTTGTCAAAAGTGGGAAAAATTTTAAATTGCATGGCACTTTACTCCAATTGGCTCATTCGCTTACTTAAACTCAATGTTGATTCTGATTCTGCAGAACTGGGTTGGGTGAGAAAAATTATTTTTTGTTAACATTCTTTTTTCATTCGGTTCTTCCAGTTATGTGTCCTTTTTTTAAAGCTGATCGTTTTATGTTCATTTTGTTTAGTTCTTTTTTCATAACAGATTTAATGTTTAGTATAGCGCTTAGAAAAAATTTGCAGTGTGAGATAGGCAAGAAGTAAGGCATGTAGCAATGTCAGCACAGCAAAGGGCACTGCTTTAAAAGCAAGGAAGGGCAAAAATATTTTAAGTCAAGTGATAGCAATTGCTGTATGAGTCGTACGATTTTTGAATCAAGCACAGGTAACCCCAGTCCATGCTGCTAGTTATTAATAAAAATGGCTGTCAACCAGATCCATTGAGGGCAAGTACAATTATTAGGTTGGTGCAAAAATAATGTCGGTTTTTGACGTATTTTTTAACGTCAAAAACCGACATTATTTGTGCACCAACCTAATAAAAATATACCTCCACCAACAAATGTGACATTACAAGATTTTCTAAAACTGGCTAATTACTACCAAATATATGTACATAATGTGAGAGCTTCACTGAATAATCTACTTAAAAAAAAGTAAAGTGGAACTGGAACAATAAGTGTCAAAAGGTGTTTGATGAAAAAAAAAAAAAAAAAAAAAAAAAGAAGACATGTCAGATTTATCATTAGTACACTACAATCCAAAAGCAGAAATTGTAGTGGCATCAGATGCTAGTGAGTAGTGATTTTACACCAATACAATAACAGTAAAATAAAAACCTTTGCTCATGCTTCACGCTCACTTCTCCCATCAGAGAAAAATTGCAGCCACATAGAAAAAGATGCTCTAGCAATTATATTTGCTGCAAAGAAATTTCATAAATTTATTCATGGAAGAAATTTTAGGTTGCAAACAAACCACAGGCCTCTATTAACAATATATAGTTCAAAGAAAGGAATACCTATGCATACAGCGAATAGACTACAACGCTGGGGTATCATTTTATTAAACTATGATTTTACAATGGAATACCAACCATCAAAAAAAAAATTAGGACATGTGGATGGATTATCAAGATTAATAGCTAAAAATGTGGAACCATTTGAAGACAGTCATTGCAGCACTAAAAAGCATGATGGAAATTAAAGACATTCTGTGCAACATAGTATGGAAATTACCAGTTACACTGAATGAAATAAAAGAAAAAGCAAAAAATAATGCCTTTATTGCGAAAATAAAAAAGCAATTGAAAGTAAGTATCAAAGAATGAAATCCAAACTTAAATGCTTACTTGCAACAGTGTAGTCATGTTCGGGCAAAGATTTGTAATACCTAGGATGTTACAGAAGCAAATATTGAAGGATTTCCATAGTGGATATCATGGTATTTCAAGAATGAAATACCTTATGACAAGTTTTCTATACTGGACCAGAATGGACAAAGGTATTGAAAAAAACAGTGAAAGCTTGCAAAGGTTGTACTCTGGTAGCAAAACTACCTATCACAAAGATAGAACCTTGGACAAAGACAGACATGCTGTAATGAAGACTGCATATAGATTTTGCAGGTCCTGTGAATGGATCACATTATATTGTGGTAGTTGATAGTTTCACTAAATGGTCAGAAATTTATAAGTGCAAAAATGCAATATCTTCAGTAACGGTGAATTTGTCGCATGAACTGTTTGCAAGATATGGCATACCAGACACCATAGTCTCTGATAACGGAAAGCAATTCATGGGTAAAGAATTTGAAGACTTTTGTAAGATGTTCTCCAACATATTTTGATACTGCTGTATCACCCAAGTTTGAACAGACAAGTGGAATGTGTAATAGAAGTGACAGTGACTTACCAGGAGCAAAGCGAATTCGCTGCCTCGCGTGTCGAACCATTCTCTGAGAGTTGGTCGCGCGTGCGTACGCCTACTGCCATTCTTATGCAGCAGACTTATTTGCATAAGAGAACAACGCTACCATTAAAAACCAGGCGAGTGGACGTGGGAGGGCACGGCTCTTCTAGGCTTCGGCGAGACGAGACGTATTGCTGACAGAAACCGACAGCAATTTCTGGGCATCTGACAAGCTATTTCGGCGAATATGGACGGCTGGTTTGATTTGAAAATTATTCCAGAGTTTGATGGGACTGGATCTGTGGTTGAATGGCTCGAGAAGTTGGAATTGGTGTGACCTATCGAGAGTGAAGCGGCTTGATCGTGTCATCCCTCTTCGCTTAACCAGGGGAGCATTCGCGGTTTACCAGCAACTATCTATGGAAGAGAAATCAGACGTGGCTCGAATCAAGGGAGCATTGATGACAGCATTTGCCCCTGATAAATTCATGGCGTATGAACAATTTGAGGCACGTGTATTGCGTCCGGGTGAGACTGTAGATGTATATTTGGCCGATCTACGGAAGCTGTCCGTCCTTTTTGGAGGAGTGCCAGACAGTGCAATGGCATGCGTGTTCATGCGGGGGCTTCCTGATCCTGTGAAAAGGCTCCTGCGGTCCTCGGCCAGGGTGGATGATAGGTCTCTCGAGGAGCTATTGGCCCGAGCTCGGGCAATCATAAAGGACGAGACAGCAGAGAGGGAACCAGTTGTCGCTGCGGTGCAGCCCTCCCAGACTCCTCGATCTTCCTCAGACATGGGCCCACTTGTCACATGCTATGAATGTAATGGGCCCAATCACTTCGTGAGGGACTGCGTGAAGAGGCGAAGGGCAACTAACGCGTGTTGCTATCGATGCAACAAGACCAGTCATCTGGCCAAAAATTGTCCGGGAAACGGAGGTGTGGACGAGACTTCAGTGCCGGTCCACTCCCCAAACAGCAAGTAAACTCCGTGCTACCCATCATTACTGTGTGTGTTGACGGCACACCATGTTCGGCCCTCCTTGACTCTGGGCGCTCATGGTCAATCTTGAGCGCGAGTTTATGTCGGTTTTGGTCGAAGCAGGGTATGGCGGTATCTACATTAACCGGAGCTACGCAGACTTGCTGTGGAAGGGGCACCATCAGAATTTGCACAGCAACCGATAATACTGCTACAATCGATGTGCTGGTTATGCGAGGGAAGCCCCTGGATTTCGACCTGTTGCTTGGCATCGACGCCATTAAGGCACTCGGTGGAGTTCGCATCACACAGCATGGAAGCGTGGAGTTTGAAAAACCACGGTCTGTCTGTGCAGCGATTCGTATCAGCGAAGCCGATTTCAGTGCGAAATTCAATGAACGACAGGGAGTTTGGGTCGCAGCCTGGAAGTGGTCGGCAGGGCATGCACCAGATAAATTTCAGAATCGGATTGCTGAATATCCAGTATCCAGCGAGATGAGAGAGGAGTATGAGCATGAATTACAAACATGGGTGGATGCGAGTTCGCTGGCTGTAGGAGTAGCGCTTGAGGTTAAGGGAGCCATCATCGAGGACGCATGCTGGCTATGGCCGATAAAAAAACACCCAGCATATCAATGTGGCTGAACTGTATGCTGTGCTGAAGGGAATCAACTTCGCGCTAAAATGGCAGGCTACGGTATTACACGTGAACACAGACTCCCTCTGCGTGTACCATTGGGTGACTAATGCCCTTACAGGAAAGTCTCGACTGAACACCAAGGCTGCTAGCGAGATGCTCATAAGGCGACGACTTGAAACTCTAACTTCTCTTGTGAAAGAGTATAACCTTTCGGTTGACATAGCGCTAGTTAGATTCCAACCAGAACCGAGCTGACTTGCTGACTAGAGTTCCCCAGAGGTAGTTCAACAATGTGAAGGAACTCGAACCTGTTCAACCAGTATGTGCTTTTGCCGTAGGAAACCCGAGCCCTGCTCAGTTAACTGAGATTCATCAACACAGCGGGCACCCTGGAGTTAAACAGACACTATATTTCGCACGTAGGATCAACCCATCCGTGTCGAAAGCAGCAGGGAGATCGGTCGTTCGGAGTTGTGAACAGTGTCAGTCAATAGATCAAGCTTCTGTGCGATGGCAGAAGGGAGAGCTCAGTGTGCGTGAAACTTGGAGCTGTCTGGGAATGGACATCACACACTATAACGGTCGCCATTTTTTGACTGATCGATTGCGGCCCGACACGGTTTTCGATCTGGCGGACGCTAGTTCGGCAAGACGCTGCACACGTAATCCGGCAATTGGAGTCGGTGTTTTTCGAACGTGGTGCCCCAGTGGAGATCCTGGCTGATAATGACACTGCATTCCGCAGTCAGCAATTCAAACAATTCACAGAAGAATGGGGCGTCCGATTCCGACCGCGCTGCGCATACAAACCATCTGGAAATGGTATTGTAGAGAGGTGTCATCGGACAATCAAATGGATTGCTGCGTGAAAGAGCTGCTCTATTTTGGAGGCCGTGTATTGGTATAACATCACGTGTCAAACCATTCTCTGAGAGTCGGTCGCGCGTGCGTACGCCTACTGCCATTCTTATGCAGCAGACTTATTTGCATAAGAGAACAACGCTACCATTAATAACCAGGTGAGTGGACGTGGGAGGGCACGGCTCTTCTAGGCTTCAGCAAGACGAGACGTATTGCTGACAGAAAGCGACAGCAATTTCTGGGCATCTGACAGAATGGTTTGTGGGAACGAACGTTCAAAAGCTTGTTGAAGAAAGCAAGCTTGAGAAAGTAAATGAGGAAGCACTTCAAAATTTTCTGAGAGTTTACCATATAATACCTAACCCCAATACACCATCAGGCATGTCACTGGTGGAATGAATGTTTGTTAGAAAAGTAAAATCCTTGTTTAACAAGTTAATACAAAATCAAAAAACACAAATGGATAACAAAAACAAAACTAAAAGTTTCAAGGTTGATGATAAAGTGTTCTTTAGAGCATATAAGGATGGCAAAGAAATGTTGGAAGATGGCATAATATCAGCAAGAATCAGGAAGTTGATAAAACATGGTAAAAGGAAAAGATTTGAACATAAAAGGCACCATAATCAACTGAAAAAAAATAAAAATAAAAAAAAAGGTTCATCGGTGAAAGACTTGAAACATTGGAAGAACTGATAAAAATGCTATATGATGTTTTTGATGTGCCAGCACCACAACAAGTCATGGAACCTCCAAGGACAAGTTCCAGAAAAAGGAAGAGAACTGAAGAACTGAAAGTGTATTGGAAATGGAAATGCTACAAAATCAAGTACATTGGCAAATTCTCTAGGGGGAGATACTAATACTGATAAAAAAAATAAAATATTTATAAAACGTATTAATATAAAAAAGGGGATGTTGTGGAGTAAATAGTACACCCCTAGAGACTACATGGTCCATAAATATAATAAAGAGCTCCAGGTAAGAAAGAAACTGTTTGGAGTCTTCATTCTAATTAATACAGACATCATGGCATGTTCCCAAAGCATTACTTATAATAAGTGCTTTGTTATAACAATAACAAAAAATTAAAAGCCCTCAATATGGTCATTGTCAATGATTTTGTAACAAAACTTCCTTTTGGCAAAAAGGTGGCACAAGCTATTTTTCAACAAGCCGTGGATACCATGCTTGCAGATGGCAATTTCGAAAACACAAAGCCTTCAACATAGCCATCACCAATGATACAATGAAAAACTCAAAACTTCAACATGTTCATTGCAAAAAAAAAAATAAATAAATAAATAAACAAACCCCAAACCCCCAAAAAACTCAAAACTCCAAAAATTATAATTGTTGTGGTTAAAAACCAAATGTGTAATTCACTGCTATAGAATAATTTAATGTTTTTTTATAACTTTATCTTTGCTTTTATTTTTCTAAGGTTAATTTAATTTATCAACTAATGAGGTTAACGTAATCATTGTCAATTGTTCATTTTATGTTACTGATTTTGTTAAGAAATATTATGTGTACAGAGGAGATTAAATGTGCTCTATTTTCAAAAATATTTATAAGGGTTAATTTGTAACTGTGTTGGCATTCATTGCTGTACTGAAGTAGGAGTAGGTTTAAGTCAATTGCTTTTTTTATAGACAGAGATTCTAAAGTTTCATTATTCAAATCAATAAATCTAAAAAAGATTTCTTTTATTTAAGTTTTAGTTCATATATGAAATTAAGAGTGGAGCTATTTTTTAATGTTGTTCTCAGATTTTTGCTTTTGGTAGCATATGTTGTAAATGTAGTGGATTTTATATTTATTTTTTCACTAATGTACACTCCATACAAGGTTCAAGAGCCACTTAAGTTAGAGGTTTACTGTGTATGAGCATAAGAAAAGGAAAGTACAATTTACAAAGCTATACAGGAAAAATAGCTAATTGGTTGGTTGATTTTGTTTAGCGGCATATCAACCACTATTGGTTGTTTAATGCCGAAACGTAAATATTTGCACGCAATTTCTTTTTTCTGTTTGTGAAATATTAATGGTATCAGTGATACAAGCCTTCCTAATACAACTGATAACTGATAGTGCGAAATTGGATTCATGCCTTTTCCAAGGGTAATTGTGCATAAGTGAATATAATGAATCCAGCTGGAGTTGGAACTTGGCTCTCCAATTAAAAATTCCGAGCCATTATCCATTACACCACCTGGTATTCCCAAGTGATAATATTGGTTAACCCTAGAATTGATGATTGTTGTGATCAGGAAAACATTGTGCTGTGAGTTTTTTTCCACAAAGCAGCAGTACTTGGGAAGAAGCTGTTTGAGTGGAATTTACTTATAAATATAATACAAAGAAAATGGAGACAATTCATGTGGACGTATGTGGCATGGCGGGCCCTGATGAAAAGGTCCGGGCTTATGGAACAAAAAAATGTAGCTTGTCAGAACACTTGATATGGAAATTGTGACATTTTGTCTATGGAAAAGAGGTTGTAGGGTGGAAAATAATTCATCATCCACATGACTGTGGCTATCCAGCCAAGCAAGTGAGAACTGGACATCTTCAATTCAAATATGGCAGCAATAAACCAGATGGCCAGATGTAAGGGGTGATGTGGTTGCAGAAATTGTTTGACAGTCATGACTGGGTTCTCCTGCTTGTGTGGCATGGTGCAGAGTCCTGTTACCAGACATAGGGCCTTCCAGCAGCCACCCTCTTGACCCAGGACAGCACTACCTCCTCAAGGCACTTGGTGTAATTGTGCCTGAGGCCCTATGGGAAGATAAATGGAAGCATAATATCACTATCACTAGTGATCATTCCAAGCATCTTCGTAATCACCATTAGACTCATCCAACTCTTTCCAAATCCTCTGCGCTGTCCCTTGATTTACAACCAAACACTCTGAAATTTTCATATTGGAGCTTCCAGCACAAATGCCAAACATGTCGTTTCTAAATTTTTGGTTGAGTGAATTGCATCATGGTGCTCTTTTTCTCACAGATGGTGCCCAATTGACCCTACTATACTGTGCAATTAACAAAATCAAAAACAAATGATGCATATGTGTGAAATTAAAAAATATAAAATGGCAACAACTTACCCTGTGTGTGTGTGTGTGTGTGTGTGCGTGTAAAAAATTCAGATATAAATAAAATATATTTGTAAAAAGACAAAAAGGAAATCTAATTTAAATTTTAAAGACAATGTTTAAATTTTAACCTATTATTTAAAATAAAATAGTTTATTAAACTAAAGGAAAAAAGTAAATAATCATATTAAAAAATAAATATATATAAACAAATATTCAACACACACATTACTCACTTTTGTTTATTAGACATTATATTACATCTGTAGGGACATTATTATTATTATTAATATTATAAATAAATAAAATATAAAATAATAATAATAATAATGAAAATTATAAATAAAATAAAGTAAAACATGAACATTTAAACTTTGTTTAAAATAAATAAAATATAAAAATAATAAAAATACTCCCAGCATGCAACAAAAATTGTTCGTGCCGGAAATATGGGCATCCTGCCAAAAGTCGTTGAATTCAATCTTTTCACCATGAACCTTGGTACGTGAAACACATGTCCAACTTCTTTCTGTGATATGGCTTGTAATACTATAGAGTAAATTCTCCCTTTTATCATATCTACCATAAAACAATTGTAATTTAAAAAATACACACACCAATACACATAAGAAAAATATAAATAAATTGTATGAAATTAACATACAATTTTCCATGCTTTTCCTGTTATTTGTGTTTTATTTCCTGTCAAGTATGCTTTTACCTATGTGAGCATAAGGCTAAATTCTGCTGCTATGATGTGAGTGATGACCCCCCCCACACACACACACATCACTAAGCGTTCTTACTCCATATTTTACCATTATTTACAAAGTTTTAAGAATATTTTAGCGTAATCATGATATCATTAATTCTTTACACTATTTACATTGTTCAGAATGTTGTCCTCATATTTATTGTCATATTCATGATGTTTCGGCCATTGTACACTCCAGCCTTCTTCAGGTGATATATGTTGGAATTTCAAACTGAACCTTTTATTTAGTCCACTGGAGTAGATTATTTTAGTTTCATGTGACATGCCTTTTCTAGATATCTAAGTTTTAGTTATTTCCCTTCCTAGATCAAATCATTGGATTACCTCAACCAATGCTTTTATCCACTGGACCATGTGTCCTTGGGGAAATGGCATGTGGATCTAGAACAAGTAGATTGTTCTAGATCCACATGCCATTGAACGACAAAAAAGGATTCAGTTCAAAATCCAAATGTATATCACCTGAAGAAGGCCGGAGTGTACAATGGCTGAAACGTTGTGAATATGACAATATGATGAGGACAGCAGTCTGAAAAATGCAAATAGTGTAAATAGTTACAATATCTCATCTCAGAAATATAGAGAGATTTTTAATTCTGTTTATAAATAGTTATTGCAAAATAAAATCATAGGGGTTAAAAGAATTCAGGAAGAGCTTGTAATATTAGTAGTATTAGTCATTGTTTACAAATTCGCACTTATCTCCCAAGAGCGCACAACCAAATTTAAGATTTTTGGGTGTATATATATTGTCATCCACAGACAGATTGTTTCACAGCTTATCAGTGTGGCTAGACATCCAATTACTTCAAGCCAGGATCAAAACCTGACTGATTTGGCAACAGGCAGAAATATATATATATATATATATATATATATATATATATATATAGTTTATGCAAACTTAGGTAATCCATATGGGTAGACCCGAGGTGGATGATATCCGGAGAGCTCAATGTAAAATTCAGAGCAGATATGTTTGAATAAAAACAGACCACGTTAAGGTTCCATGTAATAAATTATTTCACCATAACCCCTTTAACAGGGCTCTGGATCATCAGACTTTACTTCCAAAAATTGAAATGAAAAATGAAAAGAAATTCACACATTTTTGACAGACCTCATCAAGTATACGTAAAATTAACGAAGTGAGGAAGTGAGGTGGGAAAGAGGATATGAATGTGTCATATGTGGCATTTCAAATTCTTATTTTTAATTTTTAACTCAAATGTGTCGGCTAGATGTTGTTCGAATTTATTGTGTCTAGTCTCAAGATATAGATGGCTAAGGAGTGGAGGGGTGGAGACTGACTTTAACAGAAGAAGCTACACTACTTTCACGAGGACAGTTTTTCTTTAAAATTTTTTAGACGCTGTTAATTCGCGTTACTTTAACGGGCATGTTTGGGAGGTTAAAGTTTTTTCTGTATCTAAATGTTTAAACAATCTACGAAGAAATTAATTTGAAATTCGAACAACATCTAGCCGACACATTGGAGTTAAAAATTAAAAATAAGAATTTGAAATGCTACATATGACACATTCATATCCTCTTTCCCACCTCACTTCCTCACTTCGTTAATTTTACGTATACTTGATGAGGTCCGTCAAAAATGTGTGAATTTCTTTTCGTTTTTCATTTCAATTTTTGGAAGTAAAGTCTGATGATCCAGAGCCCTGTTAAAGGGGTTATGGTGAAATAATTTATTACATGGAACCTTAACGTGGTCTGTTTTTATTCAAACAAACATATATATATATATATATATATATATATATATATATATATATATATATGTGTGTGTGTGTAAAATGACAATTGGAAAATATTTCTTAGTTATTGAGTTTTCTGAGAAATTTAACATATATATATATATATATATATATATATATATATATATATATATATATTGCAAGTAACCTCTGGACTCTACTGTCACAAGAGATGCTCAAAATGGTGGCCTTTAACTTCCAGACATTAATTAGTACGGTGAACTACTGCTGGGGTAACATTGCCCAAAGTGTACAGTTGGATTGCTCCACATGCATTTTCAGTTTCTTGTCTAAGTGCCACAAATGTAGTCAGTTTTTTGCGGCACACTTCCTTTAGGGTCCCCTATTGTTAAATGTCTGCAGGTGTTAAATCAGAAGAATGTAAGAGGAACTCAACTGCATCTCTCTGTCCTAGCAAATTCTCATTCAGATAAGCTTGCACGTCTTGCTGGTAGTGTGGTGGTGCACCATATTGTTGAAAGAAAAATTCATCATTTCTGTAAAGTTCTTGTATGGCAGTCTTATCACAATTTGATATAACTACAAACGACAAGTCTTTCCTTTTCTGAAGTGTACATACACTTTTTTGGTGGAATCTGTGTATTTATTTGCGCGTGTGTGTATATTACACTAGCTTAAAAGCTACCCTTTTGGGTGGCATTTAAGCTAGCTCCTTTGTAGAGCTATTAATTGAGCTTTCATCACAATAAGTAGGGAGGAGTAGATGAAATAGGCAACAATAAACTACAGAAGAACTCAAAATTGATTACTGAATTTAAGTATTGCATTAATATTTAAGCTTACCTTTTAAAAGTTCAACAATTGTTCTTTTGCCACTTAATTTAAAGACAATTTGATGTACGTAGGTCCTTACTTTCCATACAAACAATTATTTTTTTATTTCATGGGTAACTTTCAATGGATTTTGCAATTAATTTTGATTATTTTTTTTTTTTAAAGCATTTCACCCCAAGCAAGGCAGGAAGTCAATAGCACGCAAGGGGTTACATAGGATTTGGAGCGAGAGCAGATAGGAGTCATAGAGGAAAGGATGAGGAGAAGGATAGTGGATAGATCAAGGCAACTGGAGATGTCAATTGACAATACATTTGAATAGTTGGAGATTATAGTTATCGGGGGAAACAGGAACAGGGAAGGGAGTTCCACAGGCAAGAGGTGCAAGATACAAAGCTATTGGTGTAGAAGAGATGGCTACATTTAACAATTTCAACATTGAAAGGGTGAGAGCAGGATACCAGCCTCATAGGATGCTTGAATTCATGAAGTCTAGATTATTCCCAAGTTATAAAAATTGTTATCGTACAAAAAAAATCACAGTAATAAAAACTTGGTAAACCAAAATTTCAGGATTGCAGGTTCAGATCTGACCTGGAATGTTTTAAATTTACTCATGGTGTTGACCCAATTCCAAAATGATTGGAGATGTTGGGCTATAGCCTCTAGGAGTAAAGTGGAAAAAAGTGTGACACATTGACACACTGACATTTGCATTTACTATCTAGATATATATTCTCCCCTTCACATGAACATTAGGTTGAATGGCTACATACATCAAAATGTTTTTTATTTGCAATCCAAGTGAATTAGCAGTTTCAATTCCTATCAATGGTTGCAGTCTCATTTTTTAGAGACAGTGTCTCCTTGTTGACAGTGACATTCTTCTGCCAAGACAATATAAGGTATGATCCAAAACAGCAATCTGTCATTGTGCATAAAAGTTTTTAACAACTCCCCATTCATATATATGTCCCCAAATGGTTCCCCCTGTAGGTACTGACCAGGCTTGGTGCTGCTTAACTTTCAGCATGATTTAACTGTAAACACACAATATAAATACTGATAAAGATATATTTCATATATGTGGGCTTACTTACCTGACAAATTCCAGCAATTCCAGGAACTTTACAATTGCTGTGATAAAAAAATATTTTATTCCCTACTTTCATTTGGTCTCGCATGAAGTTTCTAGCCTGAAATGAAAATAATTATTCATGGTGAATTATTAAAAGAAAAAAAAAATGTGCGTTTATCTGTGGAAGGGGAGGGAAAAAGGAAGTCAAATCATATTTTTCATATTTTTTTAATGCTAAATTTCACTTAATACAAGGCTCAAAAGCCACTTAAGGAAGAGGATTCCAGTCAAAGTGTTAATGCTGAATGATGTGTTATACGAATGAAAAAGAAGGTAGTAGAAAGAGAATCTAAAGAGGATATATAACAATTGATCTTTGACTTTAAGAGATTAAGACGGAAGTATTCAGAGAAGCACCTACATGTAAATCTATTCTAACAAAATAGCAGTTCTTGGGGGAAAAAAACAGTCTCAGTGGGACTTTTTTACCTTTTGGAGACAGGGGAAATGAGGTCAATTTGACTTTATGGAAGTGGCATGACGTATCATGTAATGTTTTGAATGGGTGGAGCTAAAGCATGTTGCTATGGAAATAGCAATAGGCTTGGAATGTTACAGCTTTGAAAAAAAAAAAAAAAAAAAGAAAAAAAAGCTACAGAGTGGAAAATAAGTCAGCTCTTACAATTTGGGTGGAGGGGTGATTTGTTTTTTATGGCTCATCAACCTTTTATAGGTTATTTAAGGTTAAAAGGAATTTTGGATTGTAAAAATAATTCTATTTTGTGAGTGAATATTGCATTAACAATTTTTTCAAGCATCCCATTAGAAATGTGTTTGTCCTTCCTTAGTTTGTATGACCATTATGCCCTGCCAATACTTCATAAATAATGGGCTATTCCATTTTGATTGCATGGAAAGAGGGGAAAAGACACTACTTGGTTTCAGTCAAAAAAAGTTCAAAAATGAAAGAAAGAACTGAGGAAGATAAACACAATGTCTTTTGCCAATACCTAATTCCATTTTGATTGCATGGAAAATTAAAACACATATCAGAGATGTTACTTGGTTTCAGGGAAAGAAAGGAGAAAAGATAGCCATGTTTGACATCTGCTTCATTGAAATGGAAAAAGTTGTCAATTTCAAAAATCTTTTTATTTGTAACCCTTTACTTCTTAAAATAATGACTGGCTTTCATATTTATCATTGTTATTGTAATATTTTGTTAAAGTTGTTAAGCTCAAATATTTAACGATGTGATAGGGGAATTTCTACAGATATCTTATTCTTGTAGAACTTGAGCTTACACAATCATTAACTTAAGATTCATCAGAATATTCAAATGAGAAAATTCTGAAATTTTCATGTTTTTCTAGTAACAATAATTTTTCCAGATACAAGTCATGCTATTTAACCCATAGCTAGGGAGAGAAGACAGATTCATACCTTTACCAAGGATAGTTGTGCATAAGTGAAAGTAACGAACCCGACTGGAATAAAATATTTGCCCTGAGATAGCATAGCATGCCAAACCTTGCCAAATTCTTACAAAATTTTATTACAAACAAGGAGTACTGAACTGTTACATAATATCATTCCTCCTATATATCAGTGAATGTGGGATGATCTTAAAGGTGAAAAGACTTGAAGCAATAAAAATGTGGTTCTACAGAAGGATGCTGTGAATACCATGGATTAAATATGTGAAAAAATGGAAACAAAAAGAACACTTATACATTGAATCAGAAAAGAGAGAGTTGAAATTTCTAGGACATATAACAAGGAAAAAGAGCTTGGAAAATTTGATACTCACAGGACAAACTGAAGAGGGACTGAGAGGAAAACAAGGCATAACCTACCTAGCAGAACAAGATTTACGAGAGATAATAAAAAGACAAAATTTATTAAGAACTACAAAGTGGTGAAACTTGTAGAAAGCCATGATCGTCTCCGTCTTGAAGGGACATGGCACATGAGAGACGATCTGTTTTTGCTAGAAATATTTGTAATAATTTATTTTTCTTAGTGTGACATTTTATTATACAACACAAAGTTTGTCTATCATATTCTAAATAAAAGGCAGATAATATTAAAACTTTTAACATGATTTTTTATTTTCAAATAAGTAATGTGATGATAGCTCTTGTTAAAAAAAAAAACAAAAAAAAAAAAACAAAAAAAAAAAAAAAACAAAAAAAAACACACACACAAAATAACAAGAAACCAAAATTCAATAACATTAATTCAGATGGCCAAAAGGTGCTGGCCATGTTTGGAAATTAAGTAATTATCTACTTTCAGCAACTTTTGCACCATCTCCAGCAGCAATTACCAGTCATTCTAATAGCACAGGGTGTGATAGAAATATGTCCCACATAATGGTAAGACATTAGCGAGATGAAGACACTATTGCTGCTAATGTCTTACTATTATGTGGGAGGTATTTCTGCTGTACCCTGTATAACAAAAAATAATCCTTGAAAATGGCTAAGAGTTTAGTTGAAACCAACAAATGTTTGGACAATTTTTTTTACATTCATTAAGCCCAGAGAAAAAAGAGACTTCTACATCTACAAGAAAACAGTAAAAAACTAAACAAAAGTACTTTGTCAAACTTGTCAGTGAAACATGTATCAAACAGGGTTTGCTGGCCAAATACACAACTATGTTATGAACAATTGAATTTTACTTCATCTGTTCTTTCTCTCATTTGGAGATTATATATATAATATTTTTTTTTATGAGTGTAGCATTTATAAAAATGAAATTATTAATTTAAATCACAATTTTGATTTTATAAATGCTACACTCATAAAAAAAGAAAATAATTCATTCAAAAAGAAAATCCTTGAGCATGACACCATTGAATATTCTCCAAATATTAATCTTCAAGCAGGCCTTTTCCCCCTCAATATCACCTTTCCTAATCACTACTCTCCCAAGCCAATGTACACAATAAATATATCAAGAAATCAAAAGAAAATGGTTTAATCCACCAACACAATAATACAAACAATGTTTCTACATTTGAAATATTCTTGAAATAAAATGGTGTAATTTTTCACTTGACCATATGAATATACAATAGCATTTCTAAATTCTTCTAGTTGCTAACGACATTTTGTTTGTTGTTTATAGATATTTTGTTTCAATTCATTTTGATTTTTTGTCTTGAAAATGTCCACATTGCCAAAACACGTTGGCTAAAACTAATTTTCCTACTGTCTTTTTCCTTTATACACATACAGACACACACACACATATATATATATATATTATATATATATAAAAAATGTAATGTGTCACACAAAAACTTCCTACTTTTGTTTTTCCCTAAAAATCTTTCTCCCCCCTGTGTGTGTGTGTGTGTGTGTGTGTGTGTGTGTGTGTGTGTGTGCATTAAATTTCTCCGAATAAATCTGTGGAGAAGGCAAATTGAATAAAATAGACAATTGTGAAATAGTACTTAATCTTTGCTGATGCATTTCATTACTTGACTTTATCAAAGCAATGGATGATAAACAAAAGCAAAATGTTGTGTATTTACTTAGTCAAAAAAAAAACAAAAAAAAAACGTAACTATTACCCAAAAAGAGCGTCTTTTTGAAAAATTTTGAATTTCATGTAACTACAAAACATTTCATTTTTGTTTATCATCACTTGACTTGAATGGCAAAATGTATTGGTAAGAACTAAGTACTATTTTCTGATTATCATATAAACTGTTACAATGGAACATGCAATTTATCAAAATAAAAAAAAAAATGATAAATTTTGCATGTTCCATTGCAACAGTTTATAATAAATATTTATTGCTCTACTATGGGTATTGAGCCCCTTTTTCTTAAATTAATGCTATGAATTTTTTCTTTTCATTCTTTTACATTTGTGTGTGCATATATATAATATATATATATATATATATATATAATATATATAATAATAATATATATAATAATAATATATCTTAACATGAGTGATAACTTTAGTGTAAATCTATTTTTACTAGCCTGTGAATTTGAGAGTTTTAATTAAGGCAATTTATTTTTACTAGGAATATTTGCAATAACTTATTTGGTAAGTGTTAGATTTTGTGCCACATGAAACTTGTTTATCATATTCTAAATAAAAGATGTAATTTTTTTTTACTATGTATTTTTTGTAATTTTAAATCTGTAAACATTGCCATGGTGCATAACAAAAATAGAAATACAAAAGAAAAAAAAATATTGTAAAGTTAGTGAGTAATGGTAACACAATGTACAAAAATAAACAAAAAAACAAAAATAAACAAAAAAACAAAAATAAACAAAAAAACAAAAATAAACAAAAAAACAAAAATAAACAAAAAACAAAAATAAACAAAAAAACAAATAAACAAATAAACAAAAATAAACAAATAAACAAAAATAAACAAAAAAACAAAAATAAACAAAAAAAACAACAAAACAAACCTTAGCAAGGTAAGTAAAAGAAAAAAAAAAACTGCTATTAAGAAATGTCACGAAAATACTAGCTTAGTTTATAACATTTTTCAGTTATTTAAGGTCATGGAAAGTGATTTTGGAAAAATTAAAAGGGCAATACGCAAGAAAAGTGGATTGACCAGAAAAAAAATATCTGAAGAAACTGAAGCTGTGAATGTAAACAGAGAGAGAAAAAAATTTAGAATATTAAGAACAAGGCACAAATACAACAAGACAACCACCTTTAAGTAAACATTACAAATAGAAATCTGTAAATTAGGTGAAAAATTAGATGAAAACTGATTTCTTTTGACTGATGAATGTAGACCTGCATTGGATGGATCTGATGACTTGTCTAGATATTAGGTCCTTCAATCAGCATGACAAGGAAGACAAGTTGGAGAGATGGAGTAATATTTAGGGATGGTGTTGATGTTAGGCAATAATGTTATAGGTCCCTTCACAATTGATGCTGATAGCATGATAAATACAAAGAATTATTGTAAGTTCTTGAATGTTTTTTTGAGTAGTACAGGTCATAACAAAAAGGTTTTAAACAAAAGAGTATTATTCCTACAAAATAAAGCTCCTTTACATTGTACAAAGCTGACTAGACTATCACTTATCTCACAAAAAAACAAAGATAAATTAATGGAGTAACCTCCAGCCTCTCCAGTTATTATTCCAATAGAAAACTTATGGTTCATCATTTTTAATAAAGACGCACATCATAACTTGAAACCTACTTTATATATAGTATTAGAGATCTTGATATTTTTTCCATTTTTGATATATAAAAATTGCCATGGATTGTAAGAAAGATTTAACTTCAAAAGAGAAGCAAGGTATTGTAAATTTATCAAGTGATTGTAACACAGAGTTGGAAATAGGAAGGAAGTTGAATAGAGATCATAGAAAGAAATTGAAAAACATTGATAAGAACAAGAATAAACAAATTGGCTTGAAGAATGCCAGTGAAAGAGATTTGAGTAAAACTAAAATAATAATAAAGAAGACAAGTGGATTAACTTGCAAGATTTGAAGAAGCTGACATTGCAAACTTAGGTAGAGAGAAAAGATGCAGATTATTATGAACATTGGTTAAAGACAGGAAAGCAACCAAACTACCACCTTTAAGTAAACATCACAAAGAGAAATATATAAATTAGGTGGAAAAGTACATGGAAACTGATTTCTTTTGACTGATGAATATAGAACTACATTGGATGGACGTGAATGCTGAATTAGATATTATGTCTTTCAATCAACATGACTTAAGAGACAAGTGTGATATGTAAGAAGCTCATTGTACTAAGGAATTAGCACATTGCATATAGAAAAAAAAAATTCTGGTGATCATTTAAATAAATTAAAACTATAGACATAAAAAAACAAATACATGATCAGTTTAGATATAAAATCTTTATAAATATTCCTGTAAAGAAATGCCTAAATTTACTGAAAAACATACCTAATAAAAATAAAATTACCAATTCCTATAAATGATAGCATAAAATTGTGCCATTTAAGGCAGAACTTGCAAGGTTATTGATCCTGACCTTGCATTTCAACTTCAGTCACTTTCCCACCATCATAACAGCTTCCCTGGGACTTTTCTATAAATATTTTTATGGTAATTGTTCTGATGTGTTTTCCTTTTCGGTACCTAGACTTTATGAATTTAATTGCAGTACTAGAATGGCGGTTATGTCTCATTGTTTACAGTTGAAATGGCTAGATGTAACTGAAAGTTCTATGCTAAGTTTCTTCTATCGCATTTCTTGCTTGTGGAACTCTCTTATGGCTTCTTGCTTTCCAGCCAACTTTGATCTTCAAAAATTTAAATGCAATCTCATTTGTTATCTTGTCTTTAATTCTTGTTCTTTCGTTTTCTCTCCTTAATAGTATATTTTTCTCATATTTTTTAACACTCAGTAACTCTTCAGTCTCAGTGGCTTTATTACCTTGTTTGTCATGAAATGATTAAGAAAAATAAATAATAATAGAATCATGTTCTGAAATAGTCTCCCCAGATGAAGCTCTTTTAAAAAATTTTTTTAAAAATCAATTCCAGTCAGGTTTGTTATATTCACTTATGTTCAAATACACTTGGGAAAGGTATGAATTCATCTCTTCTTCCCCCAGCTATGGATTAATTAGTAGAATTTGTATCAATAAATCATTATTTCCCATAAATCTTTACATTTTAAATATATTTTCTGGCTTTAAATAACATGCAAAAGTTTGATAAGCCATAAAAAGCAAATCAATGAATGAAAGTAGAAAGTATATATAGTTTTTTTCAGCCATGATGCTTCTAATCCCACATCATATAATTGAAAGTATCATCAGTGGTGGATTGGGTTTAAAAATATTAGTTGCCTGGAGACAGAGGGGCTCACCCACAACTATAATGCTATTATTTAATTTTTATAACAAATAAATAAATAAATAAAAAAAAAAAAAAAGGTGTAAAATTAAAATTTTCGTGGAAAAAATGCATATTTCTTAATAATTACAGTTACATGTATATATTACTGGCAGTAGATACTAAATGTAAATATAGAATGTGGTAATTGAATTATTTATTTTAAGTGATTGGTTGATAATTTTAAATATTTTACTTCACAATTTACCTATTAACATATAGTACAAAAGATCATTTAATGCATTCCACTATATTATTTAAGAAAGAATAACCATTTGTGTTCACTAGATGATTGTTCATTTCTGTAACCAATTCATCTAACAATTCCTTTTCAATGGATAGCAATGTGCATGATTCCAAATTCTCCTTGGATAGCAAATTTCATAACCTTGTCTTTATGATGTTTAACTTTGAAAATGTCCTCTCACATTGGACGTGAGTAACTGATAGTGTGCAGATGACTTTATAAAGTTCTTATTGCTTTTATTACTGAAACAGTTGTCTGTGTTTGGTTCTTAATGACATTTTAATTTGATATAAGAGACCATTTGCCACTGGGCAAGCTGACACCCTGGCCAGTCTGCCACTGATCTAATGACTATCTTAATAGTAAATGCATCTGTCTTAATTTTACTCTGTAAAATGCTCGAAATATATTATCATATTACTCTGTGTCTTTGTGAATAGAGTAAATATAATGGCTGTAGATACCAAATGTAAATACAGAATGTTATAATTTAATTTTTTATTTATACTTAATTTTAAGTAAATGGTTGATATTTTTAAATAGTTTACTACACAATTTGCACATTAACAGACAGTTCAAAAGAACAATAGAGCATTTGCATGCAGTTCACTATATTATGAGCAATCATTTGTTTACAAGATGATTATTTGAATCTGCCAATAATTGCTTCTGCATTCATCTAAAAATTCCTTTTCAATGGATAGCAACATACACAATTCCAAATTCTCCTTAGATAATGAATTTCTTAACCTTGTCTTTATGGTTTTTAGCTTTGAAAATGTCCTCCCACATTGAACTGATGACAAGTGCAGACGACTTTATAAAGTTCCTTATTCTTTTTTTTTTCTTATTATGTAAACAGTTGTCTGTTTTGTTTCCTTATTGCATTTTTATTTGATATAGGGACCCGCTTGGCATTTAGCCTATGTAAACATCATGTTGAAACACTGGTTCTCATTTGATCACCAAAGTTAAGAAACATTAAACATGGTCAGTACCTAGATGGGTGACCACTGGGGAATACCAGATGATGTAAGCTTGGATATGCAGGGGGTGTAATGGATAATGGCCAAGAATTGTTAATCGGAGTGCTGAGTTCCAATTCATTTGAGTTTGTTATATTCACTAATGTGCAGATACACTTGGGAAAGGCATGAACTCACCTCTTCTCCATCCCAGCTGTTGGTTAATTAGTAAAACTTGTACCACTAAGTCATTATTATCTAAAAAATCTTACAATCTAAAAATAGTTTCTGGCTTTAAATAGCCTGCAAGTGGCTGATAAGCTATAAAAAAATGAATCAAACAAACAATCCAAACCTACCTGGTAATTTCGAACTCCATCCCAACAGTCAGTTTGATTTGAACATTTCTGCAAGTCTTCGATGCTAAACTTAAAAAAAAAAATCAAATAAAAATCTACAAATAATAGATAGCTTAACCATAAAAAAACATCAATAAAATTTCATTTAATTTAGAACAAATATACAAAATGCATTTATACTATTGTTATAGTGGAACACACCTATTCTATAGTTAATAGACTCCCCCACCTATAATAAGTAGGAGTAGTAGGAGTAGTAAGAGCGAGTGAGTTGCTCAGTCAGTTGATGCCGGACAACTGTTAGTCGAATACTAAAGTATCAGCGCCCACAACTAGATTACTCTGCGTTATACCTATTATATCAAGTTCCTAATGTTTTGTATGTTGAACCTATTTCAGGACCGACTTAGTACAAATACAAGCCTCCACTGTGAAATCACTCCACAACAATTATTGACATCATTCAGGCTGTTGTCTTCATCTTTATTGCCATATTGATGACATTTCAGAGCACACCACATGGCCGAGTGGATAAAAGCATTGCTTGTGTAATACAAAAGCGACTGGACCCAAAGAGTTGTGAGTTCAATACTTGGCAATAGCCCGGGGGGTGGGGCGGCAAAAACTTGAATTGAGTTACTAAAGAGAATTAACTGAAACTGACATATCCAAAAAAGGCATGGCACATGGAATTAGAATAATCTACAAACATGGACTAAATAAAGGGCTTGGTTTGAAATTCCAATGTATATCACCTGAAGAATGCCAGGGCATACAACAGCCAAAACATTGTGAATATGGCAATAAAGATGAGGACAACAGACCAAACAATGTAAATAATTGCAATAGCTTATCTCAGAAATATAGACAGATACTAAATGCATTTCATAAGTATGAAAAAAAAAACAAAAAAAACATTCTAAATTGATGCAGGACTTGAAAATCCCAACATGGCAGTCACTAACACATGAAGATATTTATTTATATATATATATATATATATATATATATATATATATATATATATATATATATATATATATATATAAAAATTAAGCAACCCATGGTGAACATCTGTTGTAATGTCCATATAACCAATCTGATGATGGTTCATGTGACCTGAAAGCTTAGATTGATGACCAATATAAAGAAATATCCAAATGGACAGTTTTTGTCTTTATTCTCTCTATTTTATTGAAGAGCCCCACCCCTCTCTTCAATCATATGAATTCAGAGACTTTTTTGATTTTTTTTTTTTTTTTTTTTTTTTTTTTAGGTCAAGCAGTTTAGACTTACTTCCTGTTCTCCTGTGATTTACTTTTAAATTATTTTTTTTTTTTTTTTTACATATTGTCTGGATAAATTTAAACCATTCTGTAATTTCAGTTTGATGAGGCAGGTATTAAAAACTTACCAGCTGAAATAAATTTATTACCAGATTTTTTGAAATGTGATAAGTTTTTTTCCTTTGATGTATATCATATTGCCCTGTATACAATACAGTGAGCTCTCTTCATGGATCTACCTGTTTTGCTACTTTATATTAAAAAAGACCTACTTGAATTATCCTTTCCACTTACGGATTTGATATTATTATATATACGTGTGTGTGTGTGTGGGGGGAGGTTACAAGAATCAACATTATACTTTTAACCAAAATATTAGTGTTGGTACTTATATCCATACTCTCTATAAATGCCTTATCTCCAATATCGTACACTGCTACCCTTATAAATAAAAGGGGACACAGACATATAGAAGAAGTAATTTGTGAGTTCATTCCTTGCACAGAGTCACACAGATTTAGACTTAGTGAAAACAGGGCAACAAAGATAACCAAACATTACATATAGAAACAAGACAAGCTATCTATAGACAAAGGGTTTACATTGAAATTCCTTGAAAAAGGCTGGAGGACATGGTATGCTTATACTGACTCGGCCACGATGACTTGTGACTATGTGCTAGCACAAGTACTGGTTCCCAGACTCCATGAATTCAAGCGGCCTACGAGGCTAGCATCCCGCTCCCACCCTTACACTGTAGAAACTTTTAAATGTAGCCGTCTCTTCTACTCCAATAGCTTCATACCTCGCACCTCTCGCCTGTGGAACACTCTTCCCAATTACTGTTTCCCTGAGAGCTATAATCTCCAACTATTCAAATGTAATGTCAATCGACACCTCCAGTTACCTTGATCTATCCACTATCCTTCACCTCATCCTTTCTTCTATCACTCCTATCTGCTCTTGCTCCAAATCTTCTGCAACCCCCTGCATCCTAGTGGATTCACGCCTTGCTCGGGGCGTAATGCTTAAAAGAAAAAAAAAAAAAAAAAAAAAGAAAAAAGAAAAGTATAACACTTAATAAAACAAACGTTAAAAATGCAAAAAGAATCACCTTCATGTCAACTCCATTTTCAAATCTTGATTCTGGTTCTGATTTCATCAACCAGTGACTATACGAAACGGACACTTTCTTTGTTGCCTTTTTTGTTGACGCCGTATCTAGATGGCATGAAAAAAGAAAAAAAAAATGTTTGTATTTAGATTTTTAAATAGCTGGAAATTAATTCTAAACAAAATTTGGCAATGTTTTACCGTTGTGCTTGCAAAGAAATAGTGTGTGGAAAGGACAGTTAATTCCTTGACGCTGCTATTACTGTATGCACTTGACTCCTTCATCAATGTTACTGTTTTAAAAGGCAAAATCGTGAATATATTTTGTTCACATATTTTGATAATTTTGTAATTTTTTATAAATTTTTGAATAAAAAGATTACTTTTCAAATATATATATATATATATATATATATATATATATATATATATATATATATATAGATAGAGAGAGAGAGAGAATATGTAAAATATAAAAGGCTCAAACATTAATAATCCATCAGTATAATTTATTACATTGGAATTGTAATCACGGTCATATATACACACACACACAAAAAAGTGTATAACAATTGAGGAGCAGTGTACAAAATAACAATGATCCACCCAGTGCCATGATAACTTAGTCCAATTGATGTGTACTGATATCGCTATTGAAGAGGGTTTGTGTGTGTGTGTGTGTGTGTATATATATATATATATATATATAATATGCCACATATATCTTCAAGAACACTTCATTTTTTGAAATTCATTTTAAACTTTAAAAATTTTTAAAAAAAGAGGGGGGAACAAAAAAATTAATTAAAAGAAATATTTGATGTTGCTCTTAGTAAGACGAGAAATAAGCAAACTCTGAAATTACAGATGGATTACTCAGACCTTCCAAAGTTCTGCAAGTCATGGTGCAAGTGGCCAGTTAAAAAGAATGTTAAAATGCAACCTAGTTCCTGCCCTCTTTCACCTGCACTTAGTATGATGAATCAGAATTGTTTTCAGAACTCAAAGAAAATGGCAGCCTAGCATCCACAAACAAATGGATTAATTTAACATGCACATCAGTTTCTTAAAACTGCAATTATTGCCAGAAAGGAATCGCGGTTATCTGCTGTACCTACTGTCCTACTCAGAATCAGAATAACACCCAATAAATCAAATTACACACCATTTACTGCTGTAACAGGAGTTAATGCACAAGTCCTTTGAATATTAATAGATACAAACAAAGACAATGAGGACATACAACTAACAAATTCACAAGTAAAGAATTTGGCTAAAGAGATGCAGAAATTTGAGTCTGACAAACAATCTAATAATCATCTACATTCTTTACCAAATTTGTATTTCTCTAAAGAGCTAGTAAATGTGTGTGGTTATGCACCGACAGAGTGTGAAAACCTCTGGAAGCTCTGTACATGGGTCGATTTAACGTATTACATTGCAGTCAGAAATATTTTACTATAAAAATTTCTGACGATGTGAATAATACCTTGTCAATAGACAGGTTGAAACCTGCATTAATTCTGAAAATAAAAATTTACAGAAGTTCCGTTGAATGCCAACCAGAAAGAAATAACAGTCGCTTGAATTCAAAAGGAACTAATGAACATGAACAACAAAATAAAACGGTCAAAACCAAATCTGGAATATAAGGATTAAATAGGGAAAAAGAAAACACATACTTTTATTTATTAAAGTTATGGATTCAAACAAAGGAAATTAAATAACACTAACAATGATTGTTACAAACTCTGTTTACTAGGGTAGAAAGTGATAGAAAAATAAAAAGTTCAATATTTAATAAAAGAAAAAAAAAATTTTGAAATAGAAAACGGAAATTTTGCAAACCATTTTGGTTTGCCACAAAGAAATAAAATCAAAAAGATAAGAAAAAAAAGGAAATCAATAAGGTCATCATTCCTAAATGTAGGTGAAGAAAATGAGATTGGTTCCCAGATGTGACTCATTTGTCAATCAGAAATCAAGAAACAATTATGAAATTAATTCCTTTGTCTCAAAAAAAGTGTAAAAACAGAGATGACCTGGCAAAGGTGTAGAGGTCACTAGTAGCTGATGTATCTATATTAACACAAAATACCAGAAAATATGAAACAATAAGAAGAAACATTCAACAAGAGAAGTTGCATAAGTAAATAGAATTTATATATGCATAACAACAATTGTTCAGTTGTGTTTGAAATGCTGAAATTTACTTGGAATTTTGAGTGAGGAAAATGTTCCTGTTGATAAACTGTGATGTGTATTATAAGGTGTGTGAGTTTGGAGAACTTAAGATTTATTGTTACTTGTTAAGTGTTCCTGTAGTTGAAAGTTCAATGTTTTAATATAGCAGGAGTTATTTACCTTTAACTGCTAAATGGTTTTACTTAGGAGTTCAAAGAAATTTGTTGGTTGAGAGGAAATTAGCATAAATATATTGAAATATTTTGCCACTCAAATTCATTCACCGTAGAGGAATGACGTCAGTTGAGATGAATCGAGTGAGTGTGTTCTGGGAAGCTGAGACTATGTTGATAAGAAACTTTTAGCTTCAGAAGATGTGACGTAAAATTTCTCACTGGTAAAAATTGATAAGAGTCAAAAGTTGTATTCTCTTGGACGGCATGTTTGTTGCTGATGAAAATCTCATTTAGAAGTTGACAAGTTTTTGTGTTCTTGTAGTTGAAGGAGTGAATGTTCCTAGGTGTGTGTTGTTCCTACATGTGTGCATCATGACGTTTCATAGTGTTTTCCCGCCAAAGGGACAAAACATGATTTCTCCACAGAGCTTACATTGACTGGGTTTGAAAAAACATTAAAGGAGTTGAAAATATGTACAAGTATTTATAATTAACGAGTACCATGTGATAGGCTTGAAACACAGACAGATTTTGGCGGTAAATTAATTTTAACCATGCAGACATAGACGAAAGCATGATATTGGTATTAATTGACCAATAAGGAGTCAGAGAAATATCAAGGCTGTGTGATCCTCTTTCTGCATAAAATTGGACAAGTTATTTTTAGCTATTTGAAATGATGTAGAATTAAAATTCTACAAAGGGACCAGAGAATCGATGAAATAATTTCATCTATTCTCCCATGCATGTATTTTTGGATGACTAAAAATCCCATAGAGAGCTGAAAGCATTACTTCTATCAATAAAATACATACATACACATTTACAAGGACACTCTTCTCTCTCTCTATAAAGGACTTAGATGTTCAACATAAGAACTTTCTGATATGAACTTATCAACTCTTTAAATATTGTACATTTTGTTTTAAGCGATATAAAATTTTATCAGTACAGGCAAAATATATCTTTTTACTAATTATCTTTGCATGCATTTTAAAAGGCCAAAAATTGGTGTATATTTGGATTAAGAAACTTATCCGATGATAACCACCTGTAAACTCATAAACACCATAACACAATTCATAGTCTAATAAACAAAAATGAGTCGGTGAAGTCCTTAAAAGTTTTTTTTTTTTGTTTTTTTTTTTTTTAATTCAAATTAGTATTTAAATTATTTTATTTTGGAATTAATTATATTTTAAATAAAGGTTAATTTAAGGTTATGAATTTAACTATTTTCTTTGAATTTTTAAACATTTTCATAGCCATGTATGTTGGCTTGGGAAAGGAGTAATTCTTTCAGGAATGGAGATATTTGAAAAACTCCAGGGCATAGATTTATATTTTGATAAAATTTGATAACAGCACTTTCGAGGTTTTTCCTTTTAATAAGTGTGGCATTCTTTCGATCAAAATTGTGGTTGAATTTATTTCTATGCATAACTAATGCATTTGTTGTGTATACGATCGCTTTCATTTTCATAGATACATTTTTGTAAATTTCTGCAAGTTTCCCCAATGATCCATATTGTTAGCTTATGAGTTCTAGTGATGACAAGAGCATAAAAAAGAAAAAAAAAATCAATACAGTTCAATGGTTAAGGTTAGTCCTCCTCACTAGCCAATACGCAGTAGGGATTCTAGTTTTACCTGGTTAAGAATTTCACATCAAGATCAACTGGCTTTGCCTGACAGTTTTCAGTATAGTATGTCTTTTCTTTTTTTTTTTTTTTTTTGAAATAGGTGTCAGGAAGCTTTGCTCAACAACATCCACTAGTCTTTTAACCTCAATTCTTCACAGCTCTTTAAAAGACTTGTTTTTGTCCTATAGGAAAATCCAACATGGCGTGTAAATGAAATATTTGGCAAAAAATCCCATTCATCAGTAACATTTTAAACTTCTCATAGAATGCAAAGTTCTCAAAGCAAACCTGTGCCAAACTGTTTTCCTGAATCCTTGATGACTTGGCTGTCCAAAAATGACATCATCAAGATGATACAATGGAAACTGACTGTGGAAAACACATTTATGTGCAACAGGTTTTCAATCAATCAGTTAAATGTTTTGGGACCGTGTTATATGATCTAGAGGGCTATTGTTTGCACATGGAATTATTCACTGGTAATTAATCTTCGATTTGGATGTGAAAAATGTCACTCTGGGGTTTGTATTAAAAAATTTTTTTAAGAAAAAACATTTTTTTTCACTTCAAAACAATTTTTTTCAGACTTCAATCCTTTCTCTTTAAGTTGGTGTGAACATCATTGAATAAAAGGAACCCCTATATGACCAGACAATGGGAAATACGAAAAACATACAGTAAAAAACAACAATGTTGTCTGCTAAGTGTTGTTGTCATCACCCAGATCACAAGGTATTAAAAAACACATCAAGCCATTGTTCAAACATAGGTTTGAAAGACCTCCCACCCACCCTCACATATCAAGCCCTTCTTTTACCAATATTCCATCTTTTTTTTTTCACTCTTTGCTCTTATCTTGTAAATGGTGGGATTTACAAGCTGATGACAGCTTCTTCAACGTTTATCATTGGCTAGCTGGCTGGCCTTTGACCCAGATATGTCAAAGTCAATTTGGTTTAATTTTCTTTATTGCTGCTATAAACTCCTGGTTTTCCGGTGGTCAGGAATTGAGGATAAATCTTTCACCTTTTACTGAGGATTTCTGTGGCCGGGTGTCAATTTTTTTTAACCCTTGGTGGCTATATAATTGAATATTACCAATGAACTTTGTCACATTTTGACCCCCCCACCCCGGAATGTTTTCCTTCAAACTTTCAATTTTATGCCTGAAATAACTTGATTAACATTTAGGCTTTCTGATTTAAGGTTAAAAAACAAAAAAAAAACAAAAACAAAAAAAAAAAAAAACGGTTAATTTCCCATTATTGGGGAAGTTTTTTGTTTAGAACTAGAAAAAATGCAAAATTTTCACTATTTTTTCACATCTTACCCACTGAAAAAATTTTTTGAGTCATTTATACCAGCCAATTTTACAAATGAAAGAATATATAGTTTGCTTTCAGAAAATACGTAGTTCCATGGGGTTCAGATCAAAAGCTTCCTTGATATTTTGTTCAGATGATGACAAAACAGTCATTTTTCAACATTCTACCTTGTTTTACCCATAGTATGAAAATCCATTTTTTTTCAGAGAAAATCTGTGACAAAATGACTTTTTTTTGCCATTTTTGTGATGATGTTTACTTGGGATAGAAAAATTTTACCATAGCAAACCTGAATTGACTTTTTAGAGGTGCTATATAGGAACCCTCAAACTCAAACAGCGGTGTCTTAATAGGAGCGAATTTGTTACCGGAAGATTTAGATAACCGAACAAACTTCAATGACTAATTGCATATACACACATTCCGTACCTGTCAAACATTATTTTCCTTCATTCAAATTAACGAATCGAATACCGAAGGAAACTTACATTTTCAAATTCATTATTCTTTTTGCTTTTCTAACTCCATATTGGTACGCATGGACGAGTAGATTTGTAAATGCAAAAGAAGATGGATTCTGACAAGAAAAAACTTTCTAGCACGTTAGTGAAGCGGAAAATCAATGAGATGTCTAGCTGGTAATCAAGTCATAACATGTGCATGTGTTTTTTTACGTGTATAAATGGCACAAGCACATGTAAGCCACTCATGCACAACATGGACAGGCATTTTTGTGTTATGCTGTCAAACGAATTTTTTGAGTTTTTGAATTATCTTTGGTAAGATTTGGGGAGAATTTTCTGTCTATTCAGTGATTCACATTTGATATTGCATATTTATTTTTTTTTTTTTTACTGAAATATCAAACATCTCAAGAATATTTCTTTTTTACTTTATGACTGTATAAAAAAAAATTGACCAACAGTCCCTCCCCCAAATTAAAAACTACACTTGGGATATAAAGAGGGGTACTGATCACCAAAAATTCAAAGAAATATTTCTATAGTATTCAGTAGAGAGATAATTCAATAACTGAAAATTCCGTTTGAATCACAAAATTACCAGATTTTTGTCAAATATTTTAATTAAAACAGGGAGTAGCATTTTTTTTTTTTTTTTAAAAAAAAAAAAAAAAAAAAACCACGTCAAGTCATAGGAACATATTTTGTTTCGTCTTCCGTAAGGGAATGAATTAATTAGCAAACTGTACCGACTTTTTAAAGTTTAAAATAAAAAATTAATAAATTCGTAATCCAAAAGTGCTTGTAATATGCAAAAAAAAAAAAAAAAAAAAAAAAAATTTATTATTTCTGGTCGTAGAGAAATCTTTAAAATTAAAATATGATTCGACGTTTAACAGCATTTTTGTTGTTAAAAGCGCACAAATCGTTTTTGTTTGACAGACGAAGCAAATTCTTTTGCTGTTAAATGAACTTCGGTTCGACTCTTTTTGTTTTCCTTGATCGACACAAGATTTTATTGGTGTTCGATTTGTTAAATAAACTATTGTTGAAATTTCCTTAAAGTCAACTCAAACTGCAAACATAATATTAGCTGATTTTTTTTTTCTTTGGCGACATAATGTGGGCCATGTTTTTTTTGTGTTTAAGTTGAGAATGGACCGAATTTTAAAAATAAATTTGTATAATAATCAAATAAAAAGTCACCATTAATTATTACATACCAGTGGATACTTTCTGTTTCTTTTTAGGAGGCATAACAGTTTTTTTCCGACTTCACTTCACGACTGTAATATATTTCAAAACAATAACATCTCCTTTACAGACCACGTGCAAATTTCGCGCGCGTTACTTTTTATGGCGTAATAACGACAGTACAAGTATAATTTCTTATCAAAATTCAAGGAATAATTTTTAGAAAATAAATGTATCTAGGTAGCATCAATCAAAATATTTTTAAACTAATATCTAAATCGATAATAACAAGAAATATTAAATTTTACGACAGCCGTAAAACGATGTCAACACCTAGCAACATCCCGCTAATAGCAACAAGGCGGTGTCACTTTTTACAAATATGTCCGCCTATGCTATTCATGACTGTGTTAATAATTTATTATATGTAGTTAACTGTCGTTTCGACCTTATTTTTAACTTGGTCATTTTTGGAAAGAAATTATGTTTAAATTCAGTTGTTAGTTAAAATTTAATATGTATACTGTATATATGTATATACCGGAATGTATGGTAAAAATATTTAATTGAAAAATCTGATTGTTTCTTTGAGACAAACCTTTTTTATCACCCGTAATGTAAAAACACGACAACGAAATTAAAAGGTAAGTTTTCTAAATATCTAATTGAAATGTGTATTTTGTTAAAGAGTTTGTTATGTTTCTTGATAATGTTTTTAAAATTAATTTTTATAAGGTTCTAGAATTCATTAATTTATATTAAATTTTTGTCAGTTTATTTTTATTTTTTTTAAAATATCATTTAAATTTTAAACGTATTTTTTAAAACGAGCCATAATCAACCACACCTTGAAAGGACATACTATATTTTTAAAAAAGAAGAAAGAACAAGGAAGATCTCTCTAGGTGCTAAAATAAAATCCAGTTTTAAAATTTAATTGCAAGTGAATTTCCAAATCATTTTGTAGATTCAAAGAAAGACATAATAATAATTGTCTTAGAATATTTGAACTACATTCATGTCATTAATTTTAATTCTCATAAATTCATTAATTATGAAGGATCAGAGCTTCAATTTAAGACCATGTTTACTTTGATCTGTGATCAAAATATATCCGGTTGAGAATACGCCATAAATAAATATATCATTTAGTTTGACGATAAAAAAGAACATTAAATTTATTGCGTGTTGTGTTAGGTCAGTTGTTTTATGTTTGATTCTTTTTTCTCTTTTTTTCTATCAATTCACTCCAAGCAGGCAATAATGACACTAAAAGATGTCGGGGACTACGGGAAGTGAAAAAGATTAAAAAAACAAGACATTTTTGGGGGGCCGGGGGTGGGGGAATCCATCTACCTAGGTTTTCGTTATAATCCCAGTATCAGGATTCCAAGCATTTAACAACAACAACAACACATCTTTTAAATGAAACATACAAAATGTTATTTTCTGAAGGAAAAGTAGAAGCAGAATGTCAGTTGAAATGACATTTCTTTTCAGAAATATACAGTAACAATAAAATGTTCAATTTTCTTTGCAGTGACATTTGTTTTATAAAGTAATTAAGTATTCATAGTCTGGTGTGAAATATGTGGACAAACTTATGACGGTCAGCCTAATGTGTTTGTGCATTCATAGACAAAAGGCTTAGTCAGTAGTTGCTGGTTAATCCGTTCTATTGTGTGCATGCACAAGGCCTTAGTTGGCAGCTGTTAGCAGTTGTCTCTTCCATTGTGTCTGGGTGCACAGGTGTGTAGATCAAACTGGCCTGTGAAATTGTTTTGAGCCTTGAGAAGGCTTCTATTTTTATATCCATAAGGGGGATATGAAATCTAATTTCACATAGATGTGTGAACTTTTTGAATACAAGGTTTTCATTAGTTAGAAAATAATTTCCTACTGGCTCACAAAAATGTTTTTCTCAAATTTACAGCAATGATAAAGGGAGTTATTGTTATTTTCTAAATAATTAAAAAATAACATGTGGTAGGTCTGCAACTACGTGTACAAGTATTTTGGCAGTATTTACCCTTGTAATGATTGTTTATCAAACAAAGCTTCTGATAGGATTTTACTGATTGAAAAATATATATAGAATTTTATTCCTATACTTTAGAAAGAACCCATAACCAAATCCTAAGCATGAAACAAGGGATAAACCTCTACATCTGTTCAAAAATTGGGGAGGAGTGTAAATAGGACAATAGGCAAAACTGTCTACTTCTATTGTGAAGAAAAAAAAATTAATAAAATCTCAGTGTTCAGATGGATACATTAAAAGTATAGAGTTAAAATAGACTTTTGACAGAACCAAAAATCCAATCCTAAACAGGAATCAAGGTATAAACCTCTACTCGAATTCAAAAGACCAGGGGGAAGTGTAAAGTAGACAATCAGTGAACCTTTCTACGCCTATTGAGGAGAGAAAAAAAAATTAGTGAATAAAATTTCAGATTTCAGGCAGAGATGTTGGAAGTATAGTGTTGAAGTATATTTTAGAAGGAACCTGAAACCCAAATACTGGATTAAATTTCCAATCATCGTGCCTCCACCAGGGTATTTTTTGTAAATGCCATGTATGGATGGAGGTGATCATGGCTCCCCATAGATTCATTTAAAATCTGTGAATAATTGCCATGACTTATTAGGAAAAACAATGGATTGGTTTGCTAATGCATTGTTTGATATTCAAAGTATTCTCTAACCCCTTATGTCTTAGTATGCTTTATTGGCTTGCTTTGATGAAATGATTAAAAAAAAAACAAAAAAAAAACAGGGATAGCAACTCAAACATGTGTACCTACTAAAATTAACATTTATAGTATAAATATACAGATATATCTGGAAATATGTACATATAATTATATATATATATATATATATATATATATATATATATATGGAGATCGAGTATGGATGAGAATCTAACAAAATTATAGGAAAATGAATAAGTAGGAAACATAATCTAACATAATCCACTTTATTAAAACTTCATCAGAGATCAAGATAGAAATGATAAAAATGATTAAAAGCAAAGAGACACAAAGTAATTTTTTGTTGTGTTATGATATTTCATTGCTTAGATACATGTTAGATAGATATCGTATATACTCAAGTATAGTGCGTGTGAGTTTTAATGATCAGTTTTTTTATGCAAAAAAAACCTGGGTGTCGTACTATACATATATAATGTAATATAATAGGGAACTGAACAAGTGCGAAACAGATTATAATCTAACATGATCCACTTTATTAAAGCTTCATCAGAGATCAAGATAGAAATGATAAAATATAATTTAAAATCAAAGAGATACAGATTAATTGTATGCTGTGTTCGGTTATTTCATTACTTACAACATAGGACATAACTTTAATTTCACCAGCGCCAGCCTTATCAAAAAAGAACATAACTCTTTAAAGAAAAAATATTATGAAAATATATTTATAGCAACATTACCAACTATTGACACCCATTTATAAAACTACATTGTGTCACCATTTTTCTACTGATCCATTATTCATGAATCTAAATTATCTCTTCTGAATACATAAAAATCAATCGATATACTCTTAAGAAAAATTGTTCAAAACATCCTACAGCATCATACTAACTTTTAAACAGTTTAGCATAGAGAATGTTTGCCCCACATATGTAAGTATTATTGGTTACTTCAATGCACATGACACATATCTAAGCAATGAAATAGCCTAACACAACATAGCATTAATCTGCATCTCTTTGATTTTAATCATTTTCTATCATTTCTATCTTGATCTGTGATGAAGCTTTAATAAAGTGGATCATGTTAGATTAAGATCTGTTTCTTAATTGCTCATTTTCCTATCACATATATATATATATATATATATATATATATATATATATATATATATATATATATATATATATATATATCAGCAAGGAATAAGTAAGTTTTTGATGGCATTCTAACTAAAAACTAAAATGACTGGTTTTGACCCAGATCTTATCAAGTTTATTTTCTGGGTATATCTTAGAGGACTAAAAGGATGAAATGAGGGAATGAGGCAAAAAACAAAACAAAACAAAAAACTAGATTCCAATAACATTTAAACCCAACAAGCAATTTCTCTGTTTGCAGAGAGAAGGCTTACGAGATCTAATGTAAATGGACTCCAATGCTTTAAGATGAAATATTGAGTGCAACCTAGACAGAATGGTAAAACAGTCGACACTCAAACTATACACACATTCCCTACTGTTTATAGCATGCTGTGTTGTGTGTAAATGCCATGTATGGATGTAGGTGATCACGGCTCTCCATAGATTCATTTATAATCTGTGAATAATTGCCATGACTTATTAGGAAAAACAATGGATTGGGTTGCTAATGCCTTGTTTGATATTCAAAGTTTTCAGTTGCCACTGACATTAAAAATAATATATGCAAATATTTAGTTTATAACTGTAAAAAATTAATGAATATATTTGAATTTTTATGAGATAATCTTTTTTTTTTTTTTTTTTTAAATAGACAATACCAATTCCAGATGCTGTTTTCAAAGAATGTGTAAAAAAAAAAGTTAAAATTAAATTAATTTAAAAATGAAAAAAATTAAATTTTTAAACATTCAAATTTAATTTTTCTTATTTTTTTTTGATTGCTTTATTTTTATTCACTCTTATTTCTTTTTAAATTTAATGTTTTGAATTGGAATAGGTATGCTACAGGAATCTTTTAAAGTTTATACGAAAAAATATATTATTCATATTGTGCTGTTAAAATAAAATGTAATAAACTTTCAACAAGTGTTAGATTTATCTTTAGGCTGTTTGAAATTAGTTGAAAACTAAGAAAGAAAAATGACTTGTAGAAAAACTAACAAACTCTAAAAAAGAAAAAAAAACTAATTTCGTACCCCCAAAATAATTTTACCCAAATATTTCATCAGCAGTATGTTGGTTTATTGGTATTGTGGAAAAATGAAATAAATTTGATAATTAAAATAATAATAAAATGAATAATATTATTCAGCTCAGGATCTATGCTGATGACACAACTATTTACTCCTGTCTTAATAGTAAGTCCAATCGGTTTGATAGGGTCAAACTGGCAGCAGATCTCAAAAACTGCCTACGATCTGTTATGAAACTGGGCAGGGAATGGCTTGTTAATTTTAATGTCTCCAAAATGAACTTGCTTTTTTTTTAAGTGTCAGAGAGAACCCTTTTTATCTTTCATTAGCATGGTTGATGTTAACTGCCAGAAGTTTAACTCATTGCACCTTTTTGGACTAACGTTTTCTGCTGACATGAAATGGAAAAAGTATATATAAATCAATTGCTAAGTCTGCAGCTAAGAAAGTTGGTTCACTGTGTTGAGCTAGACAATTTTTCTTGGTTAACTTTCCTTTATGGTATCTAGACTTTATGAATTTAATCACACTACTAGATTGGGGATAAGGTTTCATCATTTTTCAGTTGAAATGGCTAGATATAACTTATAACTGTAGTGTAATTCTATGCTAACAGTTTCTTCTCTCACATTTCTCGCTTGTGGAATTCTCTTCTGGCTTCTCAGTCAAGTTTGATCTTCAAAAATTTAAATGCAATGTCAATTATTAGGTTGGTGCAAAAATAACGACGTAATAATATCATTTTTTGACGTTAAAAAATACGTCAAAAAACGACATTATTACGTCATTATTTTTGCACCAACCTAATATTATCTTCTGTCTTATTAATTCTTGTTCTTTTATTGTCCACTCTCCTTAATATTAGTTTTTCTCATATTCTTTAACCCCTTACATCTTAGTGGCTTTATTGCCTTGCTTTGGTGAAATTATTAAAAATGAAATTAAAAAAACAGGGATAGCAACTCAAACATGTGTACCTACTAAAATTAACATTTATAGTATAAATATACAAATATATTTGGAAATATATATATATGCATATATGGAGATCGAGTATGGATGAGAATCTAACAAAATGATAGGAAAATGAATAAGTAGGAAACAGATTATAATCTAACATGATCCACTTTATTAAAGCTTCATCAGAGATCAAGATAGAAATGATAAAATATGATTTAAAATCAAAGAGATGCAGATTAATTGTATACTGTGTTCGGTTATTTCATTACTTACAACATAGGACATAACTTTAATTTCACCAGCGCCAGCCTTATCAAAAAAGAACATAACTCTTTAAAGAAAAAATATTATGAAAATATATTTATAGCAACATTACCAACTATTGACACCCATTTATAAAACTACATTGTGTCACCATTTTTCTACTGATCCATTATTCATGAATCTAAATTATCTCTTCTGAATACATAAAAATCAATCGATATACTCTTAAGAAAAATTGTTCAAAACATCCTACAGCATCATACTAACTTTTAAACAGTTTAGCATAGAGAATGTTTGCCCCACATATGTATGTATTATTGGTTACTTCAATGCACATGACACATATCTAAGCAATGAAATAGCCTAACACAACATAGCATTAATCTGCATCTCTTTGATTTTAATCATTTTCTATCATTTCTATCTTGATCTGTGATGAAGCTTTAATAAAGTGGATCATGTTAGATTAAGATCTGTTTCTTAATTGCTCATTTTCCTATCACATATATATATATATATATATATATATATATATATATCAGCAAGGAATAAGTAAGTTTTTGATGGCATTTTAACTAAAAACTAAAATGACCGGTTTTGACCCAGATCTTATCAAGTTTATTTTCTGGGTATATCTTTCCCACTGCTGCTATGTGATGTCCCAATGGCACTAATGTGTTATGGGACTTGTGACATGATGAATAATAATATACCATCGAAGGTAAAGTCTTACAATGAGAAAATCAGAATAAAACCTAGTAAGTATGCATTGAGTGACAATGCAAATATTTCATAAAAGGTGCTCTGTGTCTGAGGATGGAGAACACCCATAATGAATGATTTTCAGATGAAAACAAATATAATAATGTTGTTTCAATAAATATATTATTTATTCAAAAACATTATTATTGTTATGTAATCATAATGATATTTATTTAAACAACATTATTGTTATGGAGTCATAATATTATTTATTAAACATTATTATTCTTTTAGAGTTATATTATTTATTCAAACAAGATTATTCTTCTTATTAAAGTCACACTGATATTATTAGGTTGGTGCAAAAATAATGACGGTTTTTGATGTTAAAAATTACGCCAAAACCGTCATTATTTTTGCACAAACCTAATATTTAGTCCAACAACATTATTATTGTTATGGAGTCATAATGATATTATTTATTCAAAAAAACTCTTTTTTTTTAAAAAAAATTGTCAATATTTGCTTATATTTGTTGATTGCTTTTGACCTTAAAGCTGGAATAAAATATGCAACATTTTCAGCATAGTACCAATTTTTTTAGAATGTAAGATACATCCTTATTTTATTTGACAAAGTTTTAGAAAGAAAAAAGCTGTGGTCATATTTGAAGAGCTCAAAACATCATCTCTATATAAAATTCTGTTTGTTCATCTGTCACACCCTTTAAAATAGCCATACATTGACCAATTGAAAACTAATTTTGGGGAGATGTTCTAACAGGTAATAGGTACAAAGTACTGTTAATTTTACTAGGGTGTGTAGCTTAGTACAATAAGTTTTTATTCATTTTTTTATTTTTTTTGAAAAATTAAAAGTTTTATTCTTTAACATACAAAATCGTTACACTATTTTAAAAACTATTTAATGATTAAAATAAATACTAATTTAATAAAAATGCAATATTGTTTTTTTTATATATATTTCATTTTGATAAGATATAATGCACAGTTGTAGCACTGTCAATATAAACGCAGTAGGGAGAGTTTCAAATAAGCAAAGGATTTCAACAGTAGTAGAAAAAAGGAAAAAAATGAAATTTTCTTAAAAAATATTGTTTGCTATGAAATCCTATAAGATTAAAGAAATTATTAAACTGCAAAGTAGGATTTTTATCAAAGTATTTTTCCAAACAAATCAGCTTAGAGTAGAGTTTGTAAATCTCAACAAAAAATGTTAGCAATAACTTCAACAATACTAAATACTGTAAGAATTTCAATACTTGTCAATGTGTTGCAAAAGAGTTCTAGTAATAAGAAAATACTGCAAATAAAAAAAATAGAAAAGTTTACTATTATTTAGTTTGATTCAAAACCTACAAATTTCTCATTGCTTTTACTATTGCATTAAAAGAAATCAGACATTTCATTATTGGATCCAATATTATGATCAAAATGTCATCCTTGGTTCCATCCATACAATTTGCATCAGCTTATGTTAGTCACTTTGTAATAATAATTTATACCTGCAAACATTGTATAGTACTAGAAATGATGGACTACATTCCAAATGTACTATATACTGAAGAAACTGTTAACATAGATCTTACTATTGCATTTAGCAATTTCAACTGTAAAAGTGGTGAGACCTTGCTGCCAATCTAGTACTGCACTTAAATTCATAAAGTCTAGGGATGATAGAAGAAAGTTTATTAGAAAAACTACTGTGAAAATATAGAAATGCCAATTTAGGACCAATAATATTGCAAATTCTACTTTGGATTTTATCAAAAATCTCTAAATATATAGCAGAAGCATCAGACTAGATGTGGCAAGGACAGATAGTAAACTTATAAATATGTATGACTGATTGTGGTGAGAAAAATTGTCTAGCACGATAATTTTATATTATATATATATATATATATATATATATATATATATATATATATATATTCATAACATTATATATATATATATATATTTCATAACATTATATATATATATATATATATATATATATATTTCATAACATTATATATATATATATATATTTCATAACATTATATATATATATATATATATTTCATAACATTATATATATATATATTTCATAACATTATATATATATATATTTCATAACATTATATATATATATATATATATATATATATATATATTTCATAACATTATATATATATATATATATATTTATATATATTTCATAACATTATATATATATATATATATATATATATTTATATATATTTCATAACATTATATATATATATATATATATATATATTTATATATATTTCATAACATTATATATATATATATACATATTTATATATATTTCATAACATTATATATATATATATATATATATATATATATTTCATAACATTATATATATATATATATATATTTCATAACATTATATATATATATATATATATATATTTCATAACATTATATATATATATATATTTCATAACATTATATATATATATATATATATATATATATTTATATATATTTCATAACATTATATATATATATATATATATATATTTATATATATTTCATAACATTATATATATATATATATATATATATATATATATATATATATATATATATTTCATAACATTATATATATATTTATTTATATATGGAAATTTTATTTGTAATGTGTTTCATTTATTAGGACTTCATGGTATTAGGTTGGTGCAAAAATAATGTCGTTTTCTCACATATGTTACTATGTGAGAAAACAACATTATTTTTTCACCAACCTCATATTTTATAATATACAATGTTGACTTTCCTATGTTGAACTAAGCCATTAGTTACAATGAACTTTCACCAGCATGTAGTCTGATTAAAATTTCCACTTTTTCGGATAACTTCAAAGTTGTTCTTTTCCTCTTATTCTCATCATCTTTTGCACCAATAGAAGCCATGTAGGTACCTCTGTGAAATCGCTAAAAAAGAGCATAGCATGACAAAAACAAAACTTTATCGTCTAAATGTTTATGTTATTATCAAGAGGAAAGATCAAAGTATTTTGAGGGTAATTTTTTACATTTTTTAATCGTTCCTAGCATGTCCAAAATTTTTGTTAAAATCTTGTTTTTTTTAGTCAGCAAAATTGACAGATAATCATGTCAATCATTTTTTTCCATTCTATAAAAAAAACTAAAATCTCAGTTTGAAATTCTTTTAAAAATCAATTACAATTTTTTCAAAACTTATTTTAAGAAAATCAGAAATTATAATGTTTATTTAAAATATTTTGAAACAAACATTACTTAGTTTCTGCACTGAAAAGATGTCATTTGAAAATAAAACAAAGCAGGTCATAACATTTCATGTCACTTGACAGGTGACGAAAGCCATTTTCATGTTTGCCTCAAGGACACATGGCACAGTGGATAAAGGCATTGGTTAGATCCAGTGACAGACCCAATGAGTGTGTTTCAATACCCAGTTAAGGCAGTGGAGAACTTTCAGAGGGAAAATTAGCAGGAGATAACTGATAACTGACATCCATCAAACACGTGGAACTAGAACAGTCTACCCCAGTAAATAAAGGGTTCAGTTCGAAATTCCAACCACCTGAAGAAGGCCGGAGCGTACAATGGCCGAAACGTTGTGACAAATATGGCGACAAAGATGAGGACAATAGTCCGACTAATGTACATACTGTACATAATACCTCATCTCAGAAATATAGACAGACTCTAACAAATAATTGTTTTAAAAATTCATTTTTCATTGAAATATCTTTTTACTTTCAGACAGTTGTCTATGTTCCTTAAAATAACTAAAAGCAATTAAAAGCTTTTGAAATTAAATTATATTTTTGTTTTATTGGATTTTGTATGTTACAATTAGAGGTGATTTTCAGGTAGAGGTGGTCCAACTAAAAAAAAAAAAAAAGATTTGGTTTCCATAAAGCCTTGTTCTTTTAATCACTAATCTGCCCCAAATTAAAATTATAGAGTTTTCGTACAATTAGTTGGGGGGCGGTAATACATATGAAAAATTTTTTGCCACGACTTTAAAAAAGGAAAACATATTTAAGTTCTATCATTTATTTTAAAATTTTAATAGTTTCTGAAAATTTCATTAAAATCCGACAATTATTTTTATTTTTGCAAGATTTTCAAAATTAATGTCTGTCACGGCTAACGTAGCGGTTCGGGGCCAACGAAAGCCCACATATATTTCATCTTGCCAAGCGATCCCCTACTTTGGCATTTTCCAGGATTCACGACGCGGACGTAGGAGTGATTTTTTTTTTTTTTTTTTTTTTTTTTTTTGGTATCGCTTATTAAATGACCAAGGGAAGTAACCATACATGAATTTATCACCAAAAGTTGATTTACCTCCCTTACTACTATAATTTTACCTGTGTACAAGTATTTTTAACTTCTGTGAGGAATGGTTTCTTTGACTTTGTTTTACCTTTCAAAACTTTGATAGTTGACCTAGGTGAACTTTAGGCTTACTTCCACATAACGTTGAAAAACCGGTCCCCATTGAATCACCGAAGTTAAGCAATGTCTGGCCTGGTCAGTACTTAGATGGGTGACACTTGGGAATACCATGTACTGTAATCTTGGATGTGCAGGTTGTGTAATGGATAATAACTTAAAATTTTTAATTGGGGAGCTGAGTTCCAATTCAAGTTGGGTTTGTTATATTCAAATACCCTTAGCAAAGGTATGAAGCTACTCGTTAATTAGAAGATTTGTATCTGTAGCGTAATTGACTATTGTTAAATGTAATTGGTAGAAATGCATAACAAACAGAATTGACAAAGTTTGCAATAAACAATAACATGAGAAAGGAAAGAAAAGAACAGGGCAGAAAATAATATTAAACAAGCAAACAATTTTTGCAAGGCAAAGCAACAATAATTTGGCAAAAATTTCATAAACTAAGAATAGTGTTAATGCACAAAAGGGGATACAGACAAGTGACCACAGCAGTCTGGCTTCAAGCCAAGAAAGAATAGATCTAAGTCTAATGAGACTGAGAAATGTCCTATCTTATTGGCTAGGAAGAAAGAATGTCACCTGTCATCATTGTTTAGTAATGTCATGTAATGATATGGAGGATGCATGCATTTGCTAGGCATAGATACATAAGTCAGGATTTGTGGAAGACATCTCTTTACTCCAATGTATTAATACACCAGGGGAGGAAATCCTAGCTGACATAGGGTGGTGATGGGGTTCACAAAATAGTTCCATTTACATATTATGTTGGTGCAAAAATAATGATGTAATAATGTCGTTTTTTGACGTATTTTTTAACGTCAAAAAACGACATCATTACGTCATTATTTTTGCACCAACCTAATATAACAGGTCCCTCTCTTAGCTTTTCGCTGACTGGACAAATCACCTCAACATTGTGTCTCAATTCTTATTCATGATAGCATGCACAAAACCCAGGAAAGGTCTACTGTACATTCACAAATAAGCAAAAGTTAGTAATTAATGCTGCAGTGAGAAATGAAGACTTTTTTAAAAAAGTTTTTTAATTATTTTACCTCAAGCAAAGCAATAAAGCCATTAAGATGAAAGTAGTTACTGAGTGTGAAAGAATAAAAAAAAGAGAAACATTATTAGGGAGCAAGAACAATAAAAGAAGAGTAATCAAGAAAACGGTAGATAAAAATTGACATTGCATTTAAATATTTGAAGATCAAAGTAGGCAGGAAAGCATGGATCTGGAAGAGAGTTCCACATGCAAGAAATTTGAGAGAAGAAACTGTTAGCATAGAACTTACAGTTGCATCTAGCCAATTCAACTGTAAATTGATGGGATCTAGTACTGCACTTGTTTTGCACTTGCAGACATGCATCAGGTGGCTCAGAGAAAAAAATGAATGCTAAAATGAAAAAAATAACCAGTTGCTATTTCCTAAAAATGAAACCTTGCATTTTTCATTCAATTTACTTTGCTTTTACTTTTGTTGAGCATTAATGATGTATGCAGGTAAATCAATAAGTTTGTAGCCTAACAATAGAAAAAGAAACATTGGCTTTATTTTTGTTGTTCTCTCTCCTTAGTAAACTTTTTCTTTTCCTCATTATGACATTGACACAATAGTTCTCATCTGATCACCAAAGTTAAGCAACATTGAACCTGGTGATTACCTAGATGGATGACTGCTGGGGAATACCAGGTACTGTAAGCTTGGATGTGCAGGTGGTGTAATGGAATGAGAAATTGGAGAGAATTTCATTGTTTGAATTCCATTTGGGTCCATTATATTCACTTACATGCAAATACTCTTGGGACAGGTATGAATCCATTTCTCCTCCTCTCAACTATGGGTTAAATAGTAACACTTGTATCAGAAAATCATTATTATCTTCAAAATATTCTTACAATCCTAAAATATGTTTCAACTTTAAATAATCTCAAAAAGGTTGATAACCTGTAAAAAAACAAATCAGTCAGTCTTTTTTTCATATTCTCTAATACTCAGTAACCACTTGCATCTTCGTGACTTTATTACTTTGCTTTGAGTAAAATGATTTAAAAAAAAAAAAAAAGAAAAAAGACATATTTGTTTTTAACATAATTTCTTTCTCTGTCAATCCATTTTTATTCAGTGGTGCATATTATCCACAGAGAACTCTATACAGGGAAAATTTCAGATCAGAATAGTAACTGTCTCTGGCTTATGATCTACCTTACTACATAGCTGCATCAATAAGACTGTAACATAATGATGAAAAAAGCATTTATTTTAAATGACAAACATTAATTTTTCAATGTAAGCTCTTTTATTGCTGCTGCACTTAATCCAATATCCTTGTATAGCTTACATGGATTGAACATTATACAATAACTAGAAATATCAGGGAAAATTTCATGGTTTTCCTATTTGAAATTTCTGATAATTCTTAATTCTTCAGTTAATGATTGAGTAAACTCATGGTGAGTTCTATGACAATAAAATATTCAAAGAAATCATATCATTAAATATTTAAACTTAGCAACTTTAACTATGTAATAACAATCGTAAGTATGAATGCTAGTTGTTATTGTAGAAATGAAAAGATTTGAAATTGACAAATTTTTCCATTTCCCTTCTTTATTTCTTTTTCTCAATGAAACAATATTTGGTGGACTCATGTGAGTCTGGGTAAAAATAAGTTATAAAATAATTGGAATTTAAAAAAAATGACAATTAACACAAAGAAATTACATAAATGTATCCACAATTGAAAGGAAAGGAAAAGATATTAAAACCTTAGCTATTAAGAATGTACTTGTTTGTGTGTGTGGTATGTGCACGTATTTGAGCATGTGTATAAGGGTTCAGTGGAGAAACAAACATGCACCAGCAGGAACGTCCCCATGTATGTTATGCTACATCCTGGAGAAAAAAGAAGAGGAAGGAAATATTTGTCTTTTTATAGAACTTAAACAGCACCACCTAATTGGTGTTTGGTGAAGGAAACAAAATTGGATATGCATTCTTGCTAGCTCTTTGTAAATAACTTTCATTGCTGACCAAAAAGAGAAAAGATTGCAGACAAATTACTTCACAGGAAAAAATAAAAACTTGCCAACTATTATTGTTTCATTTTTAGCATTGGGGAGTATATGAATACTGAAGAGAAATGGCGAAACAATCTCTCATCAGTATAGACTGATGCTGCAATATCACATAGATTTACCATATAACAAAAGCCAAATCACTTGAAGACTTTCAACAGCAACAACAAGAAAAAAATGGGTAGCACATTTAATGTGAAGAGAAAATGACATACTCAAAATGTTGACTTTCTACATTATATTAAACAATGTAAATGTGGAGTGAAGACAGAAATAAATACCAAGATAGTCTATCATCAATTGACAAAAATTGCTTTCTGATCCACACATCCTTCCAGTTAATAAATTAATCCTTTGAAAATAAATATTTAACATTTTTCAACTAATGGGTTGCATTCCTGCTAACAATGAAAAAAACATGCTTCATATAAAAGCAAAGTCACCCACCAGGCCAGACAAGACAGTAAGGAGAAGGAACAGCAACATACCATTGCTCATGGCTTCAAAAAAATTTCCTTGACACTTATCCATTTTCCTCACCAAGCTACATGACATTTGCGCTCTTCCTTGCCAACCTACATAACACTTACATTTTCCTCCTCACCTCCCTTTTTCCCACATATGTGGGAAGAACATTTCTCTCCAGGGAGAGAAGGAAACTTGACATCCCCACCACCATGTATTCGTTGTCACTTTATACCTGACCAAAGAGTATAAAAGTATTTTGCAATAATGTCTCTTTTTCTTTTAATAATGGCAAGACATTAGTGGCAATGGTGTTGTCATCTAGCTAATGTCTTACAATTATGTGGATGGTATTTCTGGGGGGTACACTACAGTTCAAAAGTTTGAATTCACCCCTGGTAATTTTTTAAAAGTGGCTCCAAAAGTAGTTTTGTACTTTTAAATGGTTAAAAAAAAAGTGAGACAAGATTTTTTATTAGAATTTTTATTATGAGTAAAAGAAAAAACATTTTATGATTAAATTTTGCTCTCGTCAAAATATCCTCCTTTAGCCATGATTATTGCAGCACACATTTTTGGCATTCATTGGAAAAATTTCTCAACGTATGTGCTTGATAATTGATTCCATTCTTTTTTTTTTCAATGAATCTAAGAGCTCTCTTTCATTTTTTTTTTTTGCTCTTCTGTCAAGTTCATTTCATGCTAATTCTGGGGATCGCTTCAAACTTTTGGACTGTAGTGTATATGTGGGAGATATTTCTGCTGCATTCTGTAACACAAGAAATAAATTTGACAACTCATATTAGGAATACAATTGGCTGCTCATATTGGATTTTGGGTGTAGACAACAGAAAATGAAGATTTTTGTTTTCATAACAGGACTCTGAATAAATCTGACCTCATATCGGGGTGGAAGTGTTACATGTGAAGGGTTTTAGATAGAAACCCTTGGCTAGCAAGCAGATAACTGAGGTGAGTTAATGCCCATGGCACAGTAGGGACAACCAATATGAATTAAGGGCCCTTGCTATAGTTAGATCCAGTTCAGTCAAGAGAAGATGTGATGCAACCAATGTCCAGACTCGCTCCATGAGAAACAAGGATATTTATAGATGATAGTTGACAACCTAATCTTAGCTCAAAGATAATCATATTTTGGGACCCTTCTTTTCATTTCCCTTTTGTACCTTGTATTTATACTTATTTGGCAGGTCCTTGAGGTAGGGAGCTGTAATATATCAACAACTCTAAGTAGAAACTTATGAAGTTTTATTTAACTAATTTGGCTTTAGCATTGAAAACGTTTATTTTATTATAATGGGTGGTTAAATGCGAGAGGAGAGATGAGATGTGCTTATTTTATTGCTATAGGAGTTGTTATAAAATAACAACCCAACACATTAGTTAAGACAACTAACGCACACAACAGAATATCTTGTTAGGTGTTTGAGAGAATATTGTTAAATAAACTGAAATTTCAAGGAAGAAAGACATGTTTTTGGTCAACGACATGATTGAAACAAAAAAAGGAAAATGTTAATGACATTAAAGAAAAAGAAAATTGCCAAGATGAACTGAACTGTTCAAAAAAAGGTGGAAATATTTATATTTTGTAATAGAAATATATAGGTTTACTGATTTACCCACATTTGAGAATTTTTTTTGTTTTAAAGTTGTATTTAATAAAGACAGACTGGAATACATGCAAAATCTTGCCTTCCTGCATCACCCACTGCTCTTTTTTTCACAATTACTATCACTCAAAATTACCAACTGATTTAATTCAGCTTTGTGGGTTTGTAGTCCTCTGGACCATTAAACAAATTCAACCAACCAACTTTAGTGGGAGGATTGAGGAAAGGACAAAGAATAAACAGGGTTTAAGAAAACAGAAAATGGTGATTGATATTGCATTGAAATATTTAAAGATTGCACAGGAAGCAAGAAAATGGAAGGAAGTTTCACAGATGAGAAGTATGAGAAAAGAAACTGTTACAGTAGGAGTGTCAGTTGCATCTAAGCTATAGTATTGGGATTTTCCCAATTATATTTGGTAACAAAAATATTGTGACACCGGCTAGAAGAAAGGAACACAAACACAGATGAAAATGTTTGAAAAAACTTGTATTGTAGGAAAAGAGAGGAAAGTTTCATTGCAAACAGTTGGATTTGCTGAACTTATCTGAAAGATGCGTCCTTTTAACAGTTTTATATTTCCTGTGTTGTTTTGGCTGGGTTGAAGAAAATAGTCTTGACTTCTGTTCTTCAGTTGCTGTCTAAATCCATACACGTGTCCCGGTGTTTGGATGATGGAGAGTGCAGACGGGGAACATGTTGTCTCCAAGGATCCAACAGGCAAAAGAGGAAGAGAGTTTGTAAAAACTGCTCTTGTGGGGGTCTGGTGAAAATCTAAAAAGGTAGCCTGTGATTGGTTGTTTTTCATCCAATCACAGGGAACCCAGTTAGTGGCTCCATAGTAATTTCAATAATAGTTCAACAGCAAAATGACTTTAAAGGACTTTTGAGTTAGAAAAAGAAAGAAAAACTTTAAAAATCTATATAAAATAAGATTTGGTGAAACAAACAAATTAGAATTAAATTATAGAAAACACTTTATCAGAATACATTCTGTTAATGAATCAGGTTCAGAGAGAAAACAACTTATTATTAGAAATTATTAATAAAATATGATATCCCTGCTGAGTAGATACCAACTTAAACATCAATTAACTTATAGTTTATAAAGAAGATAAAATCTACATAGAATTTTCAACGTATTTTTATAATTATTAATCTCCAAAGTTTCAGATTTTAGGCATTTATAGTTAATTGGTTATTTAAAAATTAACATTAAGTTATTAGAAATTTTATACTCATCAAGTAACACACTTTAGATTAATGCTGAAAATTTTTCCATATCTGTGTGTATTCTAGTGTGCACGACTAGATCTGTGTGCCAAATGTGAACAAAAGACAACCTATCAAGTAGCCAATTGAAGTAACAATCCAATTACTAGTTAGTGTAGCAGTCTGAGTTGATGTAGTAAATGGAGGCATTAAAAAATTTTCCCATGTCTTGTATATTTCCTGCTAGAGGAAAATTGTCATCATAAGAGAGAAACTGGAGTAAAAAATGTAAAACAATTTTTGTACATCACCACAACAATTTCTATAATATAAAAATTTTGAATTTACACTTTATCAATTTTATTCATTTCCTTTTCTTTTATTTGAGGTCAAGTTGAATATTTTACAAGGTCAAATTTTCACCTCCTCAATGTTTTACAGATTCCTATAAGATGAAACTACAGTTATAAAGTCTGCAAACCTCTTTCAGTTTTATGAAATGCTTATAAAACTTGTAAAATTGTCGTGTTCATTCTCTTTTACTAACACCTAGTTGAAGCAGACGATCTTCATTGTTCAAATATTGCATTAAATTCTCACTCAGCATTATTTTGAAAAATATTTTCAAAAGAACACATTTTTAAACTCTTGGAATTTGTGGTCTGAAAATGTTTGAAAGTTTCTTAATTATTTTAATATCTAGATAATACTAAAACTCCAATCTTGTATGTATGCATGTGTGTTACTGGTATACAGCTTAAATTATAACAAAAATCCTAACTAATTTAAGAGCAATATTGTACTTTGAACCCCTGCCAATTGCAATGCCAAATTCCATTAAAATTAATTAGGGCCATTTTTCTGTTTGTACAGTATTTTTTATAGGAAATTCAATATTTGTTTTTGATACACATTCTTATATCAGTCTGCATATATAAACAAACACTTGCATATTATATTCCAACTATTATGTGTGTGAAAAATAATAAACATTCATAAAACATTATAATAACATTATCAAATAAATTTAAATATGCTTAACACATATATTTATACAATTCATTACATTACATTCGAACTTTCTTTTTCATAAACAACTACTTGAAAGGTAAAGAGGCTATATGTGTCCCATGACTTGATGGTAAGTAAATAAAGAGATGCACACTAAATTGCTACCATTATTTTGAAATAAAAGTGAGGAAGAAACGAGTATATATAATAAAAATTCACTTATTTGGAAAAAGACTAAACCTGTTTTAAGCTCTTATTCCAAATGTTCAGGCAATGTGTTAACTATGAAGTCCAGTGGCACAATAATCCTCCTCTTAACATCTTTAAATACAAATTAAAATGTGTAATTAATAAAAGAGTTGATAATACTGTTACCATATCATTACCTGTATCAGGAACTGCTTTTAAATGAAACCCAACAGATTTATGGGTGGTCTAGTATCTACTAAAAAGTCTTTTCTTTCTTTTTTAATTATATTTTAAAAATAACTTATAGACAAGTTTCAACTGAGAAAATAATTTTGTCTTTCAGTTTGAACATGAATTTTTCTGATCCACGTCCAGATAGTGTGTTGGCAAGAGGAGTTCAAATTACAGAATTTGATGATGACCAAATAAATCCTGAACCAGTTCCCTTAGATGAAAGCGATTTACTTTTGCGCCAGTACCTGTCACCAAGAAAATTGGTATGCTTGGAGACATTTTGATTTAAAAAAAAAAATTCTACAATATCTATATTATAAAAAAAGAGCTGATTCTTTGTCCGTCAAACATTACCTATGTGTGATTTTGTATGTGTGTATGTAATGTATATGTGTATGTCTGTCTTATGTGTCAGTGGCTTGCATGTGTTTGCGTCATTTAATGCACACACACAAAGTTTGAATTTGAAATGAAAAAGTGGAATAATACATTTCTCTCCTGCTCAGTCTGGACAATCCCTACCCTAGTAATCCAACATCTTTCATATATCAGCCGCCATAAAGCCACATATTCTCGATGAAAGCTAATCTAGTCCACTATTCACATTTTGTTTTCTAAAATATAAAGCCCACATGAAATGTGGGCATGAAATAATAAAAACCCAGTAACAATTTTTAAAAATGTATTTTCAAAAACAAAGTAAAAATTAAGTTGGTAACATAACCCCTGCCTGTCACATAATCTAAAATAGCAGAAAAACAATTGACTAGCTAAAAGTAATAGTACGGGGCTATGAAAACCCGCACCCTTAAGGGGAAATGTGCCTCCTTACAGGAATTGAATCTATATTTCCATTTTAATCTGGGAAAATTTTCAAACCAAGTATGCTTTATCATTGAGTCATACAAAGTCATCACAGCGAAACCGAGTTTCTTCTTATTGGGACATTTCAAAGTCTATATGTGCTAACTTTATTTTCATATCCAAAATATAATTTTCAAGCAATTAATGTATTTCTTATATTGAGTTCTTATCTCTGATTCATTTAAATATTAGGTTGGTGCGAAAATAATGTCGTTTTCTCACATATGTTACTATGTGAGAAAACGACATTATTTTTGCACCAACCTAATAATTATGAATATTGCAATATAAACATTTAATATGCAATGAATAATAATAGAATTGTTCTTGTTAAATCTTGTTTGATGATTCCATAGTGTATTGGCAAGACAAAATCTTTTTATTGCTTCTGTTCAGCTGACTTGCTTTTTTTACAGTATATGGTGTTCACATTGTGCAAGACCCGAGAGCCACTTGAGGTAGAGGGTTACAGGGTAAAAGGCAAGACTCAGGTGAATATGTATGGAAGATAATGGTTAACCCTAGACTTAAACAGGTTAGGATTGTAATGATTGGGAAAGCAAATTCTTGGGAGTCATTTCCATAAGGCAGTGGTTCGTGCTTGTGTGGAATGTGAAGGGAATGAGGGTGGTTCACTGCAATGTGTATAGCATGGCAGATTTTAGCCATGAAGATTAGAACTGTTGGAACTAAAGAATGAAGTTCATCTGAACAATTTCTACGGAAATAGTGATACAGCAGCGAGAGGCTTGTGACATCTCGACTGTGAGAAAGAGGTTGCAGAGTGGAAAATAATTTGTCAGCTACAAGGACGTGTAGATGCTTTTGGACTCTACAGTATGTGGAAAATGAAGACTGGACAGTTCCCTTCCATATATGGCATCAGTACTCCATTTTCTGACTGATCTGGCTCTTGTAAAGCTAGAGGATAGCAGGTGGAGTCAGGTACTTACTGGAGTGGTATGGGGAACCAACCATTTCCCAAACATTTTTAGTGATGGATTGTATGTACCAGTTCCACTTGAAGTCTAGGGAGAGTGTAAGTCTCAAAAGGACATAGTAATATTTTGACTGTGATTATTCTCCATAAATTTATAGTATATATACAAGAAAATATTGTTTAGAGTAGAGCTTCGTTATCATCGGTTTTACTGAGATTAAAATGTCACATATATTTGCATTCCAGATGTGCAGGTATTGTAATAGATATCGGCACATTAATCAGTGAGTCCTGAGTTTAAATTCTGATGTAGTCTGTTGTATTCACTTTCACACAAATTCCCTTGGGAAAAGCATGAATCTGTATTTCGCCCATCCCCAGCTATAGCTTAAATAACTTTCATTTGTGGATGAAAGCTGCCAATAGTTTTGCTAGCATAAAGTTACAAGTCATCGTGACCGAGGGTTTGAGTGTACAGTGCCTGTTCAAACTATTGATCATTCCAGATTATGTGCTTTCTTCCAGAAACCTTAATAGTTACAGTATAAACCACAGGTGGGCTCTGTTGGTGTTTAAAAAGTTCAAGTATGCCTGAGCAGGCATCTACAACAGGAACAGGTCTCTTTAGCTTTAGGTGGCAACCAGTCTGAGAGAAGGAAAATGCTGAATTTCAAACTTTTGAATGGCAATGAGAAAATACTATCTTTCCCAAGAAAGTATGGTAATTCAGAGATAATAAAGAAAAGGAATCTGTGGTGAGTTATGATTTCCTATTTTCTGAAGGGACATGGCATTAAAATCTAAAATTATTTGCATTCAAAGCAGGATTATTTTATGATTTTTAGTATCTAAAAAAAGTAATGTTTACCATTGAATTGAGAGATTTCTTTGATATCAAAATACTTGCTGCAGGCTCTACATGCACATATCTCCACACAACAACCAAACAATGGCAGGAGACATCACAAACAATTAGCATTCATCCCTGCCAAAATGGCCATAATGCTTTCTTTTTTTTTTTTTTTGTTTTTAATCATTTCACCCAAAGCAATGCAATAAAACCACTAAGAAGAAAGGCTTATTGAGTGTTAGAGAATATGAGAAAAATATACTATTAAGGAGAGAAGACAATAAAAGAACAAGAATTAAGAAGACAGAAGATAACGATTGATATTGCATTCAAATTGTTGAAGATCAAAGTTGACTGGAAACCAAGCTGAGAGAGAGTTCCACAAGTAAGAAGTACGATAGAAGAAACTGTTAGCATAGAAATTACAGTTACATCTAACTATTTCAACTGTAAAATGATGTGATCTTGTCACCAATCTAATACTGCACTTAATTTCATAAAGTCAAGGTACCATTGAGAAAAGTTCATCAGAACAATTACCATGAAATTATTTATAGAAAAAGCATAGGGAAGCTACATTACAGTGAATAAAATTGACTGAAGCTGAGATGCCTAGTCAGGACCAATAACATTGCAGATACTTCTTTGGATTTTATCTAGAATTTTTAAATATATAACAAGAGCACTAGACCAGATGTGGCAGCAATTTTCAAAGTAAGGACAAATGGTAGACTTATAAATATGTAAGATAGATTCTGGTGAGAAAAATTGTCTACCTCAACACCTGCAAGCTTAGCAATTGATTCAATACAATCTTTCCACTTTGGGTTAGCTTATTACTGGTTTCAAGAAGAAAAAGAATATTTCTTTTGAATTGGTTTGATTTAAATGGCAACAGAAATCAAAAAAGTTAACATAAAAATGTTTGAAAGTTAACTGTCAAGAGATGACATCTGCAATGCAAAATTTCACACACAGCAGTGATGACCTTACTGGGAAGGATATGGAAGAGCAACATTAGCTTCCAAACCAAATTCTAGCTCTGCAAATCACTGGTCATCTCCATCCACTTCTACTGGCATGAAACTTGGACACTCCTGGCTGAGACAGGATCCAAATTTTCAAGAATGCTTGAGAAAACTCCTCCACAACTCCTACTGGAAGCACTAAACCATTGACTATGTACAGAGCCAAATTTGAATTCCATGTCAAATCCATTACATTCACTTACATGCTAATATCCTTGGGAAAGGTATGAATCCACTTTTTCTCCCCCCCCCTCCCAGCTATAGATAAATAGCAGGATAAACTGGGTTCTATAGCCTTGGATGGCACCTGGTCTTCTACAGAAAGAAATAGCAACCTACTGCGGGAAAAAATCCGCCTTGTCAGTCATGTATCGAAAGATACATGATTGCCTAAGCACGTAACTGACTGATGTACAGAGCAAGGTTGGAAGTCTTGTGGGCTGACAGGAATCTCACCTTGCCACTATTAAGCATTGGAAGATGGTATAGTTTGGTAACATCACACAAGCATGACAGCCTCTGCAAGATCATCATGCAAGGCACTGTTGAAGGTGGACACAGGTGGGGATGACAATGCAAGAGATGGTCAGACAACATCAAAGAGTGGACGGGCATGACAATTCCGGAACTCCTGATAGTCCGGTCAACAGGTCAGCCTGGGGGTAGTTGTTTGCTTCTGCTCTCTCTCCCCTGCTTGATGATTGAAGCAGTCAAGCGACTAATGATGATGATAATAATGAGTTCAGTGAATGTAGTAGAGAACACATCATGGGTTTATTGAGATAGAATAATTGACCAATCAAATGGCTCTATTTACTTTTCAAAACAACTAAGTGTGGGAGTTGGTAGTTAATCCAAAAAAAATAAAAAATAAAAAGTGAGTCAGTATCTGAAAAATGTCAGTTGTAAAAGATTCACTTGAACCTGTAGTAAATTCAAAGAAACATAGCTGATTGCTACTCAGATATAGATGCGAAGACACCAGGTGCTAATTGTCTTCTCCTCCTGAGCATCTGTACATGAACACAGCTCCTTTTCCTCCCAGTGTATACTTCTAGAACCTTTTTAATTGGCTAAAAGCCAAACTTTAAAATTGTGAACTTTAAATAACATTTCTGAAGAAGCTTTTCCTACATTTTTAATAGTAAGTCCAACTAGTCAGCTGCTCTCAAAAATGAACTCTGGGGAACTTTCTGATCCCTTGAATTGAGTATTAGATGCTCTAATCAACTCCAAATTGGTTAAATGTCTCATTTCACACAACCTTCTTGCAGATAAACAATATTGCTTTCTTTTCCCTAGGTCAACTGCTGATGTGTTAGCTGTTGTCACTGAATCTAGGCTCAGGTTGTGGCTTTAGATATCTCAAAGGTTTTGACAGGGTTTATCAAGCTGAAAGGCTAAGGTGTTCCTGGCTACATTGACCAGGAAGGTGTTCCTGGCTGGATATTTGACTTAATTCAATTGTTTTTCACAAATTGGGTAATGAAAGTCATGTTGAACGGCCATGATTCTACAGGGTGCACAGTAAATTCATAAAGAAATTTATTTAGCTATCATGATTCATGCACAAACTGAACAATTATTGTAGATGTTTGAAATGTTTGCCTGCATGTTCATCACAAAGTTGTAAGCATATTAACCAGGAGGTAATAGCTTTGCAGAAAGCATCAACAGGAATTTAATTCCAAGTTTTAACGAATCAATATCAATGATGTCACAGTGATGGTTTTGCAAGTGAGTTAGGATTATACTCCAGATACAGTAATCCATAACATTCAGATCTGGGCTTTTAGAGGGCCACTGAGATGGACCAATTAGAGCTGGTGTATTTTGTCAAAGAATAAATTTGCCGCTTTTTTAATGGGTATCCTGTAGATCATTTCACATTAGTGCAGGAGTCCTCCAGGGTTCTTCTATCCTTGGATCTACGTTGTTTCTTATCTTCAACAATGACCTTCCTATTGTCATTAGTACCCAACTATGTAATTATGTTGACACAACTATTTACTCCTGTCTTAATAATGAGTCTGACATGACCCACAAAGTAAAACTGGCAGATGCTCTTGAAAAGCACCTCCAGTCAGCTGTTAACTGCAGTAAGGAATGGCTTGTAAATTTAAAAATGAAACTGCTATATTTTAATCACTGTAGAGAACCTTTATTTACCTTCTATCAACATGGATGATGCTAGCCTTCAAGAAAGCACCTCATTGCACCTTCTTGGTCACATTTTCCACAGACATTCAGTAATGCAATTATATTAAATCAACTGCAAGTAAAGTTGTTTCACTCTGTCATGCCAGACAATTTTTCTCATCAAAATCCATTTTACACATTTATAAATCTACCAGAATTGCAAGAAGACATAATGCATAGTTGTTAGCAAAATGAACAGCCCAACATGCAAATTACAAATTGGAGATACCAAAATCAAGCAAGTGCAAAAATTTAAATATTTGGGAAGTGCTTTAACAGAAGATGGAAAGTGTGACATTGAAATCCAAAGGCACAGTGACACAGTCAATGATGCTTTTCAAAAGCTAGGCAAAGTATTAATAGGAAAATAGGAAATTTTTGTTAGAAACAAAGAAAATGTTATGTAATACCAGTCCTCTTATATGGCAGTGAACGATAAACAATCTCCTCACAGATAAAGAAGAGACTTGAAGCAATAGAAATGTGGTTCTACAGAAAGATGCTGAGGATACTATGGACCAAACATGTAAGCAGTAACATAGTTTTGGAGAGAATGGAAACAAAAAGGAAAATTAACTTCAGGAAGAAGCAGTTGAGGTTTCTGAGGCACGTAATGAGGAAGGGTGGTTTGGAAAATCTGATACTCATGGGAGAGATTGAGGGAAGGAGGGACAGAGGAAAGCAGTGTGTAGCATGTTTGATGAGGAATAAATGGATGGTAGGGTTTGGGAGAAATAACAAGAAGACAAACTTATTAAGGGCTACAAGGGACAGGAAGATATGCAGGACCATGATCGCCTAAATCCTGAAGGGATATGACACATAAAAAAAGAAAGAAACTTAACATCAGAAAGAAAAAGTTGAAATTTCTAGTGCACATAATCAATAAAGAGGCTTTGGAAAATTTGATACTCATAGGACAGATTGAAGGCAAGAGGGAAAGAGAAAAACAATGCATAACCTACTCATTGAGCTTGAATAAATGGTTGGTGGAACAAGTTTTTGGGGAAATAAGAAAAAATTAAATTTATTAAGAGCTATAAAGGACAAGAAATTGTGGAGAGCCATGATCACCAACATCCTGAAGGGACGCAGCACATAGAAATCGAATAAAGGTTGATAACTTATTGGTGACACAGAAAGACCAGAGAAGAAAAGCTTGCTTTTGATTTTCTAGCATTCAATCTTTTATTTTTTTTTTTTGTCCCAGAAAGTCATGTGATTTTTGTGCCTTCTTGTGGAAAGAGGAGATAATCTCACTTTTATTTAGGATTAAGTTTTTAGGGTTTTTTTTCTCTCATGAATCCTCTAAAAATTATCTATAGTTTTCTTTTTATTAATTTTTCAGTGCCTCCTTGGAGGAGTGGACGATCTTGAAGACATCAGCAGTTTAGAAGTAAAAGTTGACACTTCAGAAATGAGTTTGGGTAATTTTGGTTCTTTGGTTCCCAATTTGACAGAACTAAAATTATCTAACAGCTCTATCCATTCAATAAGGTAAGATCAAGTATCAATGATATTTTTACAACTCCAGGAGTTGTATATGTCATATGGCTGGATCCTGTGTAAATCCAAGCAGGCAGGGTTTTGGTAGTAAGAATCCAGGCAATCTGTTAACACTGTCACATAGCTGAAACAAAGCGCTGTCAATGTAGGGGAGAAAAACAGAAAACTTCTGACAACAACAATGACCTCCTTTTCATGGCCCACAATGCCTCATGCCCACCAATCACATTGCAAGCCAACAATTGCTAAATTTTGCATCACACAACCACTTGATCTCTGAGATCACTATTCCATTGGAATGGCAAACAAACTGATTTTGCACCAGGTTAAGCAGTATCAGACTGAGTCCCTATGCGATCTTGTTAAATAATAGTTTCAGACTATTATTTTTCAGTGGCAGTGTATTTTGGCTCAGACCTGAGGCTGACTTTTGATGTCAGATGGTAGACAAAATAGGGATGTCGATTTTGATTGGCTGAGTCGAATGTGAGAATGAGATATAGATTAAGGTTTTATGGGAGTTGCAGTTTGGACGTCAAGCTGACTAGATATGTCAGCTTGCATTTGTGTAACCCCCACAACCTCGCCCCAGTGGGGAAGGGTTTTTTGAGAGTTGGCGGTTACACATCAAAGGAAATGGACACGTGAGATTTTTGTGTTTGAAAGTGGTTCGCTAAGAGGGGTGTAGTAACCCCCACTTGATAGGTGTATGCATCGACGTGGTTAATAAAATAATAGTTAAAAGTTCTCTTTGTTGATGCTCTGAACCCAAAGAACATTTAGCGACACTGACCAAGAGAAGAAGAGGATTGAACTAAAATGACCAGTGATCACCGGCCTGACGAGATGAGGCCAACTAATACCCCACTGCCCAATGAAGAGTATAGAACAATATCAGTGAACAATCCCACCTGTCTGTCTCTTGGTGGTTTCATGTTCTCTTGACCTCTATATCCAAAGTACAGTGAAATTAAAATTTATAAAGTCTGCAACTTTGCCAGCACTTTCATTTTTGTGTTTTCTCAGTCATGTTATTATACCCATCCCCCTCTATTAAATGGCTTTACAACATTGCCACTTAAAGTCAACTTGCCATAAATGCTGAGAGCAGGTTTTTGGCAGTTTATGTGCAGTGTCCCTTCAGGACGTAGACGATCATAGCCCTCCACATTTTCCTGTCACTTGTTGCTCTTAATAAATTTTGTCTTTTTGTCATAACTCCCAAACCCTGTTCTACCATACATTTGTTCAAGCTCATCAATTGTGTTACACACTGCTTTCCTCTGTCCCACTTTCCCTCAATCTGTCCTGTGAGTATCAGGTTTTCCAAGCTCACCTTCCTCATTACATGCCCCAGAAACCTCAACTGGCTCTTCCTTATATAAGTTTCCTTTTTGTTTCCATTCTCTTCAAAACTTCGTTGTTGCTCATATGTTCAGCTCATGGCATCTTTCTGTAGAACCACATTTCTGTTGCTTCAAGTCTTTGAGGAGATTGTCCAGCATTTACTGCCATGCAGAAGGACAAACATCACACAAGAGTTCAGTACTCTTTTCTTTGTTTCTAACAAAATTTTTCTGTCTGTTAATACTCTGCTTGATTTTTGGAATGCATCTTTGGCCATCCCATTGCATCTTCGGATCTCAGTGTTGCACTTTCCGTACTCTGTTAGAACACTTCCCAGATATTTAAATTTTTGTACTTCTGGCAGTAAGAAACTTTATTCAGGCTATCTTTTAAAATATTCAATTGACTGAAGCAAAACACTGTCAATGGAGTCTTTCAGCAAAGGTAAAAAAAAAGAACTGACAACAACAATGTCTACCTTCTTATGGCTCTCAATGTTTCAAGTCCACCAATCACCTTGCAATCTGACAATTTACACCCTACCCTAGGAGCTTCAATTTAGTCTATAACTTAAGGATGAATATGGGATAGGTAGCACTGGCCTCTGAGGTCACTAGTGATTGCCATAACTAAATGGAAGAAAGATATATCTTTATGCAAAAACACAAACTGGAAATGCCTTAATTTTATGGTATATAGAGTCTGTGCATTGCCCAGATCCCATGGCCACACTCTTGGCTCTACAGATAAGATCCAAAGGAATGCATGACATTACATTTGGGGCTAGTTTGGTTGCAGCAGTTGCCAGAAGGTTTTCAGTGTAGACAGCTGAACATCTTTAGAGCTCCACTCTGGATTTTCTGTCTAAATTTACTTCCATAGCCTTTTCTGTGTTTGGATATGACTGCACGGCAGCAAAGGTTTAAAATCAGGGTTTTTCTTCCTCTAGATGGACTGCCTTCCCCACGTTATGGGTGCCAGTGGTCTGCCTTCTTCCGACTTGGAGCTGGATTTAGTTGTTCAAGGCTATTTGAGACACATGACATGGGAGGGAGAATTCTAAACTTTTAAATTAATTGTTTTTTATTATGTGCTTGCATATATAGTCTAGACAATTTCATTTTATTTCTTTTTGTTTATCTTTATATCACTTTTGTTATTAAGTATCCCACATTGTGATAATAGTTTTTTTTCCACTTTGTCACTTATTTTCCTAATATTGTTCTGGTATATAAAATTGATATATCTTTTCCCATATATATTATATATATGATAGGATAAAGAACAAATAGGAAATGTTTATAAATCTAACATGTTTTGCTTTTATTAAAGATTCATCAGAGAATGAAATATGGAGGAGAAAATTCTGGTATTTTTAATTTTTGTGTTGTTTGTTTTTCATTGGTTAAGTAGCTGTCTTCTCAAGCAGTGTTCATTTATATAAAACAAAAGCCCCAAAATCATAATCCTACCATTCAACACACTATGAACAATATTTGAAAATAAATTATCTCCAAAACTAGGATCCTTACCACCACTTCCAAAACAATTAGAGATATAGTTAACAAGAAATTCAACACTACATCAGATGCTGGGATTTATGACATAAAATAACCTACAATGTAGAAAAAGTTACATTGGCAAAACATCTAGGAATCTAAACACCTGCATCTATGAACATAAGAAAGATGTATGTTGAGACAACTTTTTAAACTTACTCATAATACACAAGCAAAATAGACCATAACTTTGATATTGTAAATGTCACCCTAAGTAGAAAAGAACATAATTTGTTATGCAGGAAATACATTAAGGGAGTCCAAATAAATATTTTTCCATCTGTAAACACATGTCAAACATATTTTATTATATCACTGAGTTTTATAAAATCCATACATTATTGCCTTGCTTGGGGTGAAATGATTAAAAACATGTGGTTGGGGATTACGGTGAATGCAATTAAGATTGTCCTTTGTTTTTGTACTGGGTGGCTTACGGCCACATCATGTTGAAACACTGGTTCCCATATGATCACTGAAGTTAAGCAATATCAAACCTGGTCAGTACCTAGATGGGTGACCCCTTGGTAATACTAAGTACTATAAGCTTGGATGTGCAGGTGGTGTAGTAGATAATAGCTCAGGATTGTTAATCAGAGAGCTGAGTTTCGATTCTCGTTGGGTTTGTTATATTCACTTATGTGCAAATACCCTTGGGAAAGGTATTAATCTAATCTTCTCCCCTCAGCTATGGGTAAGACCATTATCATTATTATCTCCCCGCCCCCCAAAAATTTCTTACAATCTAAAGATATTTTCTGGCTTTAAATAACCAGCAAAGGGTTGATAAGCCATAAAAAAATGAATTAACCATATCAAATCACCTATTTTGCTTATGGTGATGATATCTGTTACACTATCTGCACATCACTTATAACCAATAAACAGATAAATCTCATTCTCTTATAAATAAGCCAAATCCCATTCTCTTAAAGGTATACCAAATCTTGTAAGATGGAAAATAAACTAAATCTTGTTCTCTTAAAAACAAACCAAATCCCATTCTCTTAAAATTAAACCAAATCGTGTTCTCTTAAAATGAAACCAAATCCCATTCTCTTAAAAATATATGAAATCTCGTTCTAAAAATAAACCAAATCCTGTTCTCCAAAAAATAAACCAAATCTCGTTCTCTTAAAATTAAACCAAATCCCATTCTCTTACATAGCCTTGGGAAAGGTATGAACCCACCTCTTCTTCTCCTCACTAAACAATTATTATCTCCCCACAAAATTCTTACAATCTAGAAATATTTTCTAGCTTTAAATAACCTGTAAAGTATTGGTAAGCCATAGAAAAGGAATCAATCAATGTATTTGGTATCTGATCTTTTGTTTTTGCTTATCTAAGTACCTGCTTTCAGAAATAAAATTAGTTGATTGACCTGTCCTTAAGAATGCCAGTGTTAATGTTAACAAGGTATTGAGATGATAAATAAGGGATACTATTTAGAGGATATAAGAAATATTTTTAGTTTATTTATTAAATTTTGCCTTTGACTGCTGTTCTAAAAAGAATTAATTTTTCTTTAATGTATTTTGACCAAACATTGATTATTCATCTTCTACTTTTTTTTACTTCTCTAGAGATCTTGGATCCTGTTTACATAACTTGAGGATTTTGTGGATGTCTCAGTGCAGCCTGCAGGATCTTGATGGCATTGGATCCTTATCAAATCTTCATGAACTCTATTTGTCTTTCAATGAAATATCCGAGATCAGTTCGGTCAGCATGCTGGAAAACTTGCAGATCCTGGATTTGGAAGGGTAAATCTTTATTTAGAATTTTAGTAAATTCATTTTTGTTTTTTGATTTCTTTGAACCAGTTCAGTTGTCAATGACTCTGCCTAAGGATCAGATCATTGGTGACTAAACTGGTCCACCCACCAGGCATTTTCTGGTGAGAAAGTTGGCTAGACACCCAGCAGCATTAAAAAAAGACCTGTCAAAGAGTAGATGAACCTTCTTGTAGGGTCAACAGTCATCTAGCACAATGGGGAAGACTCGGTTCCATAGCTATGGATATAATCAGTGTGTTGATGATATGCCATCCCGTTTCTAGACTGAAACCAATGGCCAGGGTAGTAAGTTTCTTTGATGGAATCAACAGCCATGGCTCTTTTACTGTTATATCGTGGATAATACGATATAAGCAACCAGGTAATCCCAAGTGGAAAGATTACACTAACACAGGAATAAAAGGTAAATCAATAACAAGGTTTTATTGTACGGAAAGTACAATGAGTAAGAGTTTGTAAATATAAAAATCAGGAGATACGTCACAGAGATCGTAGTTGTCCTTCGTATGCTTTTACTACAATAGTTCGTCATGTCTTTTATTCTCCCAATCATGTCTCTTCTAGACTGACCAATCACAGTTGGGGTGTGTTAGGTTGTTCCACTATAACATTTACCAAGGCGAGACTTCAGATTGGTGGTTTGTACTGGAGAGGGATGCTACACATAAACTTTTTGGCTTTCAAACCAGAGTGTGACATGTGAGACAATTTTTCTCTTCAGAATCTATCATACATATCTATGTCTACCATTCATTCATGTTTAGAATATTGCTGCCACATATGGTTCAGTGCCCCTGCTATTTACCTTGAGCTCTTTGATAAAACCTAAAGAAGAATCAGCAATATTATTGGTCCTGATCTGGTGTCTCAGCTTCATTCACTTTCCCACTGCCATAAAGTTGCTTCCTTCTGCCTTTTCTATAAATACTTACATGGTAATTGTTCTGATGATCTCTTCACTGTGGTACCCAGACTTTTTGAATTTAAGCACAATACAAGACTGGCATCAATATCTCATCAATTTACAGTTGGGCTGGCTAGATGTAGCCATAAATTCTGTGCTAACAGTTTCTTTTCTTGCACTTCTTGTTTGTGGAACTCCTTTCCAGCTCCATGCTTTCCAGGTAACTTTAATGTTAAAAAATTTAAATGCAATGTCAGTTGCTATCTACTACCTCCTGATTAATCTTTTCTCTTCCTGAACATTAGTAATTTTTCTGTTCCTAATTCTTTCACACCCAGTAACCCCTTGTGTCTTAGTGACTTTACAACTTTGCTTGAGATGAAAGCAATTTAAATAAAAAACAGAAGATAGAAGGAACTGGTCAGGTGCTCAGATACACCATGACCCTATGACCATACCTAATCATGGAACTGATGATAATCATGATGATATTTCTTTGAAATCAATTTTGAAATTATTTTGACAGCTCCAGAATTCAATATTAACAAAGCAATATAACAATCTCTCTATCTGTCATGTTCTTTCAGGATGTGTGGAATCATGGCTTTCCACAGCTTCCTATCTTTTGTTGCTCTCAGCATTACTTGATTCTTTACACTCACTTTTTGTCATTGTGGTAATTGTTCCTCAATCTATTTACACAAACTTGTCAAGTACTTCTCTCACTTCTCATATTAACCATACACCTCATGAGGGTTAAATTTTCCAAGTGTCTTTTCCTAAACGTGACATCACCATGGTCTCTGCTCCTGTTCTATCCTGTAATGATCTAACCTTTGGCTGGTTTGGATGGAAATCTGGTTTACCACGGAACCATGTGTGACACTAACCTCTCTGGTTGTCTTGGTCACGGTCGATGTCTGGTTAGATTCGATATCAGTTTTGTCATTCCCAGCTTGCTTCCAACGTCTGGTTACCGAAGTAACTGCTTTGATCTCTAGTCTAACCTACCCATGTTGTGATTTGATCTTAGGTAGACGAGATCAATCAGGCATCGGGCCGTAGTGCAAGCCAAATCTGGGGCAAAGGTGATACCGCACAAGTGTATGTAAAAGAAAATAATAAGACAACTCAAAAGATTCAGATGTGTTGAAAAAAAAATAACAAGTATCTTTATATCTGTTTGCTGAATACAGAACTGCGTCTTTCTCCCAAACCGCTTCTATGGATTTGTGACACTTTGCGTTTCTTAGGCGAGTCTTAATATCTTAAGTTGTTTTTCAATAAACTGCTTTTTGGTATCTTCAGGCGATATTCGTAAAACTTGTTTTGGTGGTATGAGTCTAAGTCGTTCTTCTAAAAAATTGTTTTTGGTTAGAAGTCTAAGTCGGAATGCGTGGAAATTTTTCAGTCAGCTCCTGCAAGGCTGGTCTCCGAGCTCTAACCCAACTCAACTGCAACTCAACTCTGTCTGTACTGTGCTCCAGGGACGTTTGTTTATATGGACGCCGACCAAAAACGGGTTGGAGCCTGTCATGGTTTGGGTTCCTCGATAATTCCAAATCCGCAATAAGGATTTTCTTTGTTTTCGGACAGGAAAATTTATCACTTCCCATTTTTGGAAGTCAATTACTTTCTGTTTTAGAGTGGTTCTCCCCCTCTCTGTGGTTGGGGTTCATAAGGGAATTGTCCTCCCAAATTCTTCCTTTCTCATATTGGTATCTCACACCAATCCCCTCAGAGGGCATCAACGGGTTTCCCTTCTTTCTCATCTGTTTACCTTCGTCCATCACTCACGCCAACACTCAGCCAATGAACACTTGGCAGTGTGGGTGTGGCTAGACTGGCCTCAGTTTACAATTATTGCTGAAAGAAAAAAAATCGGCCAGAATTCTTATGAATCGTACTGTGGACATTAAATTTTTATCTTAACTTGGTGTCATCTGGAATTCATTAATGGGATTATCGCCGACTTATTAACTGGGTGGTCAACTAAATCTCTTTGTCTTTCTCAACATCATCGCATTCTGTCGCCAACAGCTTGTCCAGGTAACAAACTTTTATTATGACAAGATCCGGACATACAACAGATGGGTCTCCTTCCAAAACCAAATGATATCTCCGAAAGATAGTTAATGGCTTATTCTTTTTCTTTTTTCTCCTTTTTTTTTTCCTTTTTGGGGTGGTCTAACCTAATTCTTTCTCAGTCGCATGCTTGACCCAGTTTCAATTAACTTCTAGAACTCTGCTTTGTATGCCTCTTGACCGAATTGAAATTTTCATTATTGCCATGGGCAGATTGTTATCTTTACCCGTATTCTGTTTTTCCTTGTCACGTCATGGCATAAATTAATTCTGACAGGATCCGATATCTTACGAATTTTCTATCTTCTGCGAAAAAAATACCTTTCTTCGTAAATGAAAATAAAATCTTTACCCATTTTTCTTTTGTTAAAAAAAATAACATCGCTCAGTATGTCTTTTGTTATAGCTTTTTCTTGCCTTAAGTATTTCTCGTTTTTAATTTCCATGCTTAATTACTTAGCCAATTACAATAGCTAAATAGTGTCACATAAGTATGTGTTCCTAAAATTTTAACTGTCTCATTTTGAATGTTATTAACAATTTCTTTATATTTGAAGTGCTTAAGATTTTAATGTTAACGGAATCATTCACAATTCAGCTATTATGAATAAAATAACCCCTTTTATTAAGTTAAACCTCTTGTTCAGGGAAGCATCCACAATTCGGCCATTATGAATGAAATAACCCTGTTTAATTTCAATTGAACATTATTAATTTGGTACTTTAAAAAATCAAATTCAAAATTAACATATGTAAAATTGCAATAACCAATCCTAAAACTGGGATATAAAATTTAAAAAGAAAATTCTCAATTACAGTTGAAATACCTCTGAAGTTTTTGGTAACCCCTTAAATTGTGACCCTTCCTCACTTTAGGGAAGTCTACTCTAAATGATAACGTATGTATTAATTTTCCTGTTATGAATGATAATTAGTTATAAATGGGAGTTTGAATAATTGATTAATTGATTTTGTTTACCAGCATATCAACACCTCTATGGGTTATTTAATGCCAAAATTTGAATATAATATTTTATGCCTTCAACTGCAGATATTTTGTACATAATTTTATACTTTCAGACTAAATGTATATTTTTGTTATATATATATATAGTGTGTAGATGATAAAATGTATTGTTGGTAATTGTATTATAAAAATGTACTTATTTACACTATTTACATCATTTGGTCTGTTGTCCTCATCTTTACTGTCATATCCACAACATTTTGGCTGTTGTATGCTCCGGCCTTCTTCAGGTGACATATGTTGGAATTTTGAACTGAACCCTTTATTTAGCCCATGGAGGTAGATTGTTCAAGTTCCACTGAAGAAAGCCAAAGCTTAAAACAGCTGAAATGTAGTGAATATGACAGTAAAGATGATGCCAACAGTCCAAATGATATAAATAGTGTAAATAGTTACAATACCTCATCTCATAAATATAGACAGGTATTAAAAATGTACTGTTGGTAATTGTGTCATAAAAATGTACTGTTGATTTTTTTTTTTTTTTGGAGATTCACTCTTTTCCCATAGCTAGGACCCTAACAAGTACTACCACCTTGGGTCTGGATAGACCTGGAACAACATCAGTTAAGAGGGTGTTTTATGTTCCTCCAATTTCACAATCAGAGGCCTTGAATGCCAGTTCCAGTTTATCGTTATATCCAGGGTGGAAGAGTTTGAATGAAATTCTAAATATAGATGGAAGTCAGTAAAGTAGGTACAATTTTAATGGTTGCCATATTGTCTCAATGATTTGCATTAAAAATAGCAGGGATAAGTGAACAACTAATGAGTATGTCTTGAAACATCAAGTCTATGACCAATGCATTCTGATAAGTCACCTGCAGAGTGACCAAACTTGATTACACAGCAAAATCTAAATCTTAGAAAAAAATCATGCTAAATATCACATGGCGAGATTGCAAAACAGTTGAATGGATCTACAAAAAAATCAAAGATATTTTAGAAACAATCAGCAAACTCAAAATGAAATGGGCCAGCCACCATGGATAATAGAAATCACGTTTTGAACTCTGTAAGGTTACACAAGAAGCAGACTAGTACAAAGATGGCGAGATATGGGGCAGGCTTACGTCCAACAATATACAAGCTGAAAAGATGAAAGAAGATGCCATCACACACGACAGAATATAATAACCTACTAAAAACCTAAGACATTAATTTATTAATGGTTACTGGATTGCTGGGTGTGAGATTGACTGGCTACAAATTTTATTTTTGACTATGAGAAATCCTGGGTACGATGATAAACTACATCCAGCAGCAAGGCCACTGATTAGGAGATTGAAGGTTTTGAGGAGCATGGAACAACCTCTTAATTGCTGTTGTGCCAAGATCCACCCTAGCCTGGGGCGGTAACACCTGTTAGGGTCCTAGCTATGGGCAAATAGTGAATCACTAAACAAAAACAAAACATTATGAAAGTATAAAAATACATTTTTATATAAAAAAATACCAACAATATCTATTTATGGCAAAATTACCAACAATACCTATTTATAGTATATATTTAGTTGAAGCCATAAAATTGTGTTCAAAATATTTAGATTTTGGCATTTAATAACCTATAAAAGGTGTTGATATGCTACTAAACAAAAACAACCAAACTGACCACATGAACCAGGTTTGAATCTCACCATTGATGATTGGTTGGTGGGGTGGGAGATGGCCTTCTGATGTGATTGAACTTTTGGAAAGTGCCTGAAAACCATACCACAGGTTGACCCGTCTTGTGTGTGAAATTGGGTAGATGGAATTGTCCAAAAATCATCAATACTTGTGATTGCATGTAAATCACCAAGGGCTTGGGTGTACTGGCCTTGTTCAAAAAATTGATGACACCAGATTATGCACTCTCTACCAGAAACTGTAACTAAGGTCTGCACAGCATAGTTGCAGCATAAACAGTAAACCAGATTTCTGTAATAGGGTTTGGCTAGCCACCCTGACAGTCAAGTGTGCTTGAAAATGAGTTGTAGGCAGCCATTATTACTGGAATCACCAATAAATTAACTGTTATTGACTACTTTATTAAAATATGTAGACTTGGAGGGTAAAATATCTTTAGTATTTCTACAAAGCCTTTATAGAAACTCTTCAAAGATTTTGATCTGACTGTCTGACTCTATTCATGTCAAAGTTAAGTTTGCACATAATTTAGCCTGTTGAAGTAATTTAGTCTGTTTTTTTTTAATAATTTATGTCAGAATTGTTGAAATGCTGCCTCATCCTACCTTATTGGTCTCAGTCAAGATTTTAGAGTTCACAACCCCTCTACTTCAGTTAATTATTAATTCCACAATCCTTTCCATGGCTGCACCAGTGATACATATGTATTTGAATTCAGAGTTGTCCTTCTCCTAGACTGGTTGCCAACCACATCTAGAGAGCTCAGTCCACCCTGCTATTTAACCCATAGCGGGGGGGAAGAGATAGATTCATAATTTTCTCATGGTAAAAGTGAACATAATAAACTTGACTGGAATTTGAACTTGTCTTGCCAATTTCTCATTCTGAACTGCTAATCCTTACACTACCTGCACATCTAAATTTGAGATGATATACTATTATTATTATTATAGTCCTTTCCATTCTGTCTAGCAGCTGTGAGTTCAATCCCTGGGTCATGCAGTGTGAAAAGTCATATCTTCTGGTTCAGTGGAAGAAACAAAGAACACAAAGAATTGAGAGAGTATTAACTGATATGAAATAAAATCCCCTAATCATGGAAAACAGAATAACAACAGTGTAAGCTCATGAATTGAATAATGGATTTGTTAAAAATTCCAAGAATGTTACCAAGTACAAGACACCTGAAGAAAGTCAGAAGTTACTATGGTTGAAGCATTGTGAGTATGACAACCAAGATGAAGATACTAGTTTGAATGGAAAGGTATAGAATAAAGATTTGGTGATCCTTTTTTTTTTCATCTTGCTAATCCCCATTCCCTTCATATTTCAAAGGAGGAAGTTCCATTCATACTGCTTCTTCCTGAGAATTGCTCCTTTATGGAACACTCATCAAGATGTTTTCCCAATCACTACAATCTTGACCTCTTCAAGTCTAGGGTTAACTGTTATCTTTCCTGCATACCTCGTTAAACTTCACTTCTTGTCTTTTCTTACATTCATACAACACCACACAGTGACCCTCTACCTTGAGTGGCTCTTGGGTTTTGTATTGGGTGAACATTAGTATAAAGAAAACTTTTTCTGTATTATTTCTTTAATATAAATATGTGATTATTAATTGATGCTTCCAAAATAGCCATAAATTAGCAAACAAAAATTTAATCAGCCACACTGGACATATATTTAAAGATTTAAAATTATTGTAAACACTTAACGAGTTATTTCTAATTAATTGATTGGATTCGCTTTTTCATTTATTATTTAATTTCTTTAATTATTTCCTTTATTTTTTTCTTTGTAAAGGCACCAAATCAAACTGACCCTTAGAGATTAGAATTAAATAGAAGGCTGTTGATCAATACCTGATGGCTATTGGTTGCAGGTGAAATGTCATTGAAGCAATATATAAAATACAGAACCACCAATCAAACTACCTAATGGGAATTGAAGATGTATGAAGTGTAATCTAATTATGGGGTGGTGGATCAGGGTCTGTCAACACTGACTGGATCAGGGGGGTTTGGTGGTGAAAATTTTGAAACCCCTGATGATCCTGGTTCAAGAATTCAAAAAGTGTATTTTGCAAACTTACCTATTCATTCAATCCTATTTAAATTCTTTATTTATTAAGCAAATATCTCAAAAGTCTCATTCATTCCAATGATTACGTATATATAGTTTTTGTAATCATTTCACTCTAAGCAGGGCAGTAAAGCCATTAAGACACGAGGGGGGAATGAATGTGAAATAATTAAAAAATAGAAACATTGTTAAGGAGCAACAACAATAGAAGAGTGATCAAGAAGACAGTAGATAACAATTGACATTGCATTTAAATTTTTAAAGATTGAAGGTGACGGGGAAGCAAGAAGCTGGAAGAGAGTTCTACAAGCAAGAAGTGTAGGAAAAGAAGCTGTTATCATAGAACTTATGGCTACATCAAGCCAATTCAACTGTAAATTGGCGAGACCTTGTTGTTAATCTAGTACTGCTTTTAAATTGATAAATTTTAGGTACCATAGAGGAAAGTGATATTTATTTAGAAAATACAAAACTATGGTACAAGGCAAAAAAGGGGGGGATAGGGGAAAGCTGGTCTTCAGTCTGTCTTATCTTAAACTTAGCTAGCCACAATTACTGACCCAAACATACCACGGTATTGCTTACATTAAAACAACACATTCTTACTATAGCCACCATAATACCTCAAAGTCTCCATGAAGTCCTAACTAGTTTCCATATATACTATTTGACTGGTGGTGGGAAGATAAAAATAACTTTTAAAAATGAAACCCCAAAGAGGAAAGTTTTTCAAAACAATTACCATGAAAATATTTATAGAAAAAGACAGGGAAGCAACTTTACAGTGGTGGGGAAGCGACTGAAGCCAAGATGTCAGGTCAGAGACAATAATCTAGGTGTACATCACAATTTGCAATAAATAAAATTGTTTATTTAGATTTTCCTTTCTCTATGAATCTATTTTTTTATGACTACTGGGATTAATTTGAGCAGCTAACAATAACATCAGGTCATTATTCCCATCTTGCCTGAACATGAGTCTTTATTTAAATGTTGTTTAGGGATTAAAAACTAAGAATAATACCTTCACAAAGGCCAGTGGAAACAACAGCTGAAACACTGTGATAGTAACAATAAAGATGAGGATATTAATCTATATGTAGATAATGTAAATAAGATGATGTTTTACATAATAGATCATTATTTCCTTGATTCATTTCATAATGATCTATTAGTTTGTTAATGGTGTTATCTTTTGTCTGTTATTAATTAATTAAATCCATTTTAAATGTTAATGTTTTCATTTCAGCAACAACATTGATTGCTTTTCACAAGTCCCATATTTGGCCTTCTGTACGAAACTAACCACTTTGACTCTGGAAGGAAATCCAGTTTGTGTCAAACCATCACCAGAATCCGAAATTGTAAATCACTCTATTCTTAACATTGACTCTTTGCTTTTTTATAATATATATATATATATATATATATATATATATATATATATATGTATATATATAAAGAAATATATTCTTAAGGTGTGCTATATTTGTGGGATAAAGTGCTCAATATCAGAGATAGAGTGTGTGTAAATATAAAAGTGAACATTGAAGTCAACACTTAGAGGAGACAGGCTGTTTCATGCTCGACGCAATAGTCAGGCCACGAGTGCTGTTTTTTTTCTCAGCTATTTATATATACGGGTCAGTGGTGCATTGTGGGTAGTCTATTTTGGCGGTTATTTTGCCAGAAGTTTATTTGTTTATTTATTTGGGTTAGATTATTTTGTTTGTTTTTATTTATTTTTATTTTTTATTTATATTTTATTTTGTTTTTATTTTTTTATTTCTTATCTTATGTATTTATTTATTTTTATTTTAATCAGTGTTTTATTAACGTAGTAAAAATTTGTTTGTATCGCTTATTTAATAGTTTTGTTTAGGTTTGGCAAGATAATTAAAACTATTTATTCAATTTTGGGGTTGATTGCTGTAGTTTATTCTAACTATTATTTTGGCGGGAGCAGTTTTTAATTTGTTTATTACTTCATTTATTTATTTGGATTGATTATCTTTACTTGTTTTTTCTAATGATTAATTTATCAGGATTGGTTTGTTATTCTGTTTATTTATTTGGATTAATTTAGATTAATTTATTTTACTTGTTTTTTATTATTTATTTATTATACTGCATATTTTTATTTACTCTTTTCGGTTTTCGATTTTTAAGTAACGTAGTATTTTTTTTAATTATATAACAGTTATAGCTATGTTTTTTGTCTGATTTTTGGTTTGATTTTTATAGTCTAATTAATATTTTGGTCATAATGGTTTGTTAATCTGTTTATTATTTACTTTATTTATTTCAGTTCATTGGTTTTTTTGATTTTTTATTTATTCTATTTTGTCTATTCTAACAGGTGTGATTTGGTAATTTGTTTGGGTTAATTGGGTTTTCAGTTTTCAATTTTTAAGTAATGTCATAAAAATTTGTTTTCATGTTTGCATTTTGAGATGAGCTCTGATCGTTTATTAAATAATTTATTTTGGTCTGGGAGCGTGATGATAGCTATTTTACCTCCAAGTTTGTAAGTTTTGGATTGGTTGTTGTAGGCTGATGATCTTTTCCTTATTTTCCAAAATATTTTTGGTGTGATGTGCATTTTGTTTTTAATTTCCCAGATATATTTAGAAAGCATTGTGCTGTTCGTGTATTTACTATTTGTGAAAGATGTTTTGTGTGCATAATTTCTTTGTTTCCAGGGGCCTTCAGTTACTCCTATGTATACTTTTCCTTCATTATCTGGTGATTTTATTGTGGTTTGGTATATTACATTGTTTTGTAAGCAATTACTGTTTAAGAGACATTCGTTCTTTATTCTGCAGTTACACGTGGGTTTAATTTGTTTGTGAGGTTTGTTAATGGTTTTCCTGTTGTGCTTTTTTATTATTTGTGCCATGTTCTGAGTGCAACTGTAGCTGATTTTTATTGTGTTTTTGGTGAATATTTTGTGTAGGGTGCTTGATTCCAGGAAGTGTTTGTGTAAGAGTTTGAAGAATATTTTTCCTACATTTATTTTTATGTTTTTGCTGTACAGTGGGTTGAACCATATGATATTTCTTTTCCTGTTGGCCTTTTTTGTGTTCTGTGGTGAGTATGTGAGTGTTGCTGGGAATCCGCTATCTTTTAGGGCTGTTTTGTAGTCTTTCTTAGCTTTGTTAAATATGGATTCATTGGAGGAATTGTTGGAAAGTCTGCGGTTATTATTAAATAAGCAATACAAACAAATTTTTACTACATTAATAAAACACCAATTAAAATAAAAATAAATAAATACATAAGATAAGAAATAAAAAAAATAAAATAAAATAAAAATATAAATAAAAAATAAAAATAAATAAAAAGAAGCAAAATAATCTAACCCAAATAAATAAATAAACAAATAAATGACTTCCGACAAAATAACAGATAAAATAGACTACCCACAATGCAACACTGACCCATATATGTAAATAGCCGAGAAAAAAAAACAGCGCTCGTGGCCTGATGATTATGTCTAGCATGAAACAGCCTGTCGCCTCTAAGTGTTGACTTCAATGTTCACTTTTATATATATATATATATATATATATATATATATATATATATATATATATATATATGATATTACATATGATATAGAATATATATTTGCAATATACAGGGTGCGATGGGTAAATTGTCGCCATTATATTTTTTTTTTTCAACTTCATACATGCATGTCTTTGATTTTGTCAACTTCACAGTATGGTAGTGTCAGTTGGGCACTATCAGTCAGAAAAGTGCACCATAAAAGTGCACTTGACTCCACTTGAAATTTGGAAATGGCCTTTTGTGCTGGAGGCTCTAATATGAACATTTCAGAGTGTTTCGGTGTCAATCTTAGGTCAGTGCAGAGTATTCGGAAAGAGTTGGATGAGTCTGATGGTAATTACTAAGGGATTTCAAGGGATCACTAGTGATGGCAATGTTATGCCTCCATTCATTTAAGGGCCTCAGGTTCAACATGGAGGCCTCCATCAAGTGACTTGAGGAGGTAGTGCTGCTCTGGGTCAAGAGGGTGGCTGCTGGAAGATCCTATGTCTGACAACAAGACATTGCACCATGCCACACAAGCTGGTGAACCCAGTCATGGTAGTCAGACAATTTCTGTGAGCACATAACCCCTTACATCTAGCCACCTAACTCCCAAACTGCAACATCTTTGTTTATTATGTGTTGGTCTTTCGCCCAACAAAATTCCTTGTAACACACAGATGAACTGAAAGCAAGGATTATGGCACCATACACCAAGTAAACAAGGAAACCATCCAGAAGAGATGCAGGAGATTCTGAAGTCATCTGGAAGCCGTGGTTGAAGCCAATGACAATTTCATTGAATAAATCCACTCTTTAGCATTTCAAGATACTTTTGTGTAATTTTGGTAAATATATCTGTTAAAATGAGATGTCAGTGTTATTTTCATTTTTGTGTAATTTAGACAACAATTTATCCAACGTACCCTATATATTGTTTATAGATATTATTATATTACACATATAATGTCTGTGTATAATATATATTATTGACCTATCATGTAGACCTCTCAACCACTTAATTTAATTTTGCTGATTTCCTTAAATCGAATAAGATTATAAAGGAAATACTTAAGAATTGAAATAAATCCTGCTAGGATATAATCTTTCCTTAATATTGATGGAATAACTGCCACTAATTATTTCTAGAAGCAGGGGAGATTGTGGTGAATATTCCTTCTCTCCGTCCCTTGCCTATCGTCAAAAATGGACTGTGCCTGCTTATAAATGGTTCTGTTTCTGTTTGCACTAACTGTTCTCTTGTGCTGAATAAAACCTAATTTGGGTTACTTTGCTCTGTGTCTTTTATTACACTTTTCTACACACATATTCTGAGAACTTTCACACACACACACACACACACACACACACACATATATATATATATATATATATATATATATATATATATATATATATATATATATATATATATATATATGTGTATTTTGACAGCAACCTTTCTTTCATACATGTTTTATTGAATATGACAGACAAGGAAAATTTAATGAATTTTTTATTTAGTTTTTCCAATACACATGCATACACACACACACACACACACACATATATATTACATGGGTAACTTAAAAATTGTCTACCTCTCACATAAAGATATGTAATGGCCAAGTAGGGCAGGTAATTTTTGACTTAACCTCATAATATATATTATATATGGTATATATTTGTAATATATAGTATTGATATATAGTATCATATATTATATAAATATATATTATATTTATTTTCTACAGCTTATCAACCCTTTGCAGGTTATTGAATTGCAGAAAATATTTTTAAATTGTAAGAATTTTTTTAAGATAATAATGATTTAGTCTTACTAATTAACCCATAACTTGGAGGAGAAGAGATGGATTCATACCTTTCCCAAAGTTATTTGCACATAAGTGAATATAACAAACCCAATTGAATTGGAACTCAGCTCTCCAGTTAATGATTCTGAGTCATTATCCATTACACCATCTGGACATTCAACCTTACAGCACCTGGAATTCCCAAAGGGTCACCTATCTAGGTACTGACCAGGTTTGACGTTGCTTTACATCAGTGATCATACTAAACCAATGTTTCAACATTTCAGACCCTTTTCCTTCAATTACCAAAATTTTTTCAAAAGGTCTGTTTGGTGTTTTAATTTTGGATTGGTGAATGAATGTCTCTGTGCATTGATTCTCTTTTTAAATTCCCCCGCAGAAATGCTGATGTAAATATTATGGTTTGTCGTATTTTCTTTAGGGGTAATGGTTGCCTGGTATGCTACCCTAGTAGATCTGCATTTGCCCTCTACTGGGCAGTTTTCCTTAATTTTACAATTACAGGGGGTTTTCCATGTGAGATTTAATTTTTTTTCCCATGGAATTTACTTAAAAATGTAATTTTTTCCCAAGGATTTTACTTAACATGTAATTGTTATGGGAGTTAATAATTTGGTACATATTATATATACATGAGGGTCTGTATCCTAAAATAAATTGGAAAATTCTAGGTTTCGTGAACACCCCCAATAGTTTTAGGGGTAGGTGCAAGCTATGTTTAGAAGAAAAATCAGGATAATAAAATATAAAGATCAATACAAACTAGAGAGAACTAATTACAAAATGTAGACATACAAATAAATTCCAAATTAAATAATCCAGGTGCATATATGTGGGGGTGTATGTGTACATATAGTGGCATATATGTATGAACATGTAAATGTACACATATATGTAAGTATGAAGATGTGTATGCATAAGTGTGTTGGACAGCATGAGTCATTTCATTGGGTGCTCAAGTATTATCCTACCCACAATCTATAAATCTATAATTCAACTAATTTACATTAATCTTAAGTTTAAATCCCTCATCACTTAGTAGTACAAAATCTATTTACTGTAAATTCCAGAAAAACAGACTCCGGGGCCTTTATAAGAAACACTACATAGTAGGAACTGATATTAAACGACAAACAAAAATCCTGGCCATAAATAAACTCCAACCCAGACCGCTTCCCCTGGGATAAGATACCTTATGCCCCCCACCAATTGCTAACACAAACCCACTCTCATTAACAAGGCGCCTACTAGAGGAGGACTGACTTTGAAAATAAATTTAGAACAATGCTCTGAGTTACTCTGACGATAGACATATGAAGAAATGTTTGAAATAGACTCTACCTATGTTGAGGTAATTTTTGTTTTTCTGCTGTAATATATATATATATATATATATATATATATATATATATATAAAATAATTAAAAATTAGAATTCACAGTACCTCTTGATCATGCTTATGTGAAATCACACCAACATAAACAAACTCACTCTGATGAAGTTCTAAATGATGAAATATGTCAGATGAAAACTTTTTTCCACTTTGTCACACATTTTCCATTTATATATATATATATATATTTATATAGTGCCAAGATAATTGATAAATGTATAGTTTCTAAAATTTGTTTTTTCTTTTCTCCACTGTAAATGTAGGAAGAATACAATTACCGCATGTCTGTTCGTGATGCTATACCTCAGCTACAGTACCTTGATGATGAGCCATTATCAGATGTGGACTGCAAGAAAAATGTGAATGTATTTAATGATGATTGGGCCTACATGGAAAAGTTGCAGCAGGATGTTGTGATACATGAAATCATGACGACCAACAATGAAGGGGAAAGTGCCAGTGAGTTGCTATTTTATATTAATCTCTCATGTAATGGAAAGTGGCCATCTTGCTTTTCATTCAGCTCTCTTTTGAATAACTTGACATGGAACAACTACGTTAAATCAATAGCGCCGTCTGCCATAAGGAATGTTGGCTTACTGTGTTGGGCCAGAAGGTTTTACTCGTCAGCGTCCAGCTTACATATCTACAAATCTACCATTCGTCCATGCTTTGAGTACTATTGCCATATTTGATCTGGTGCACCAGCTGTTCATCTTGAAGTACTCAACAAAATCCCGAGAAAGATCTGCAATGTAATTGGTCCTGACTTGACATCTCGACTCCCGTCACTTTCTCACAGACGTGATTTGGCTCCACTCTGTCTTTTCTACAAATATTTTCATGGCAACTGTTCTGTCTAGCTTTTTTCCCTGACTACATAAATTTAAGCATACTACTAGACGAGCGTCGAGGTCCCTCCCTTTTACTGTTGAAATAGTTAAATATAACCATCACTTCTACTGCAACAGTCTCTTTTTTTGTACTTCCCACCTGTAGAACTCCCTTCTGTTTAATTGCTTCTGTGATAACTACAATCTTCAAAAATTTAAATGTAATGTCAATCACCATCTTCTGATATCTTGAACCCCATTCATCTTTTATCCTTTCTTCCTTCCCCCCGATACACAGTTTTTTTTCTCTCACTTTCACTCTATGTAACCCCCTGTGAACTATTGGAACTCCCACCTTGCGTGGGGTAAAAAAACAAAAAAAATACAGGGCGTGCCCCCAAAATATACTAACTATTTAAATGACAATAAATGCAGTGTTTATCATCGTGCAAACCATATTCTTCTTCTTCTTCTTCTTCTTCTTCTTCTTCTTCTTCTTCTTATGTGCCATGTCCTTTCAGGATATTGGTGATCATGGCTCTCCACAATTTCCGGTCCTTTGTAGCTTTTAATAGATTTTGTATTTTTGCCATCTCTCCAAAACCCTAGCCTCACCATCCATTCAGTAAAGCATGCCAGGTAGGTTGTGTATTGCTTTCCTCTGTCTCTTTTACCTGTTCGGTGAGTATCAAATTTTCCAAGCCTTCTTTCCTGATTATGTACCCCAGAAATTTCAACTGTCTCTTCCTGATGTTAAGTACAAGTGACATTTCTGTTGCCATTATCTTTAGAACTTTATTGTTGCTTACATGTTCAGTTTATGGTATTCTCAGCATCCTTCTGTAGAACCACATTTCTGTTTCTTCTTCATCTGTGAGGAGAATGTTCAGCATTCACTGCCATATAATAGCACTGATACTACATAACAGTTCAGTACATCTTTTCTTTGTTTCTAACAATATTTTTTTGTTTTTTTAATACTTTAATTAGCTTTTGGGAGGCATCTTTTGCTATTGCAAATGCACCTTTGGTTTTCAGTGTCACACTTTCCATTCTATGTTAATATGATTCACAGTTATCTAAATTGTTGCACCTGTTTTATATCAGTATCTCCAACTGGTAACTTGTGTGTTAGGCTCTTCATTTTGTTAACAACAATGCATTCAGTCTTCTTTCAATAAACTTTCCTCTATGGTATTTAGACTTTATGAATTTAAGTGCAGTACTAGATTGGCGGCATGGGCTCATCATTTTACAGTTGAAATGGCTAGATGTAACTGTAAGTTCTATGCTAAAAGTTTCTTCTATTGCACTTCTTATATGTGGAAATCTCTTCTGGCTTCTAGCTTCCCCGTCAACTTTGATCTTTAAAAATTTAAATGTCTTCTTAATTCTTCTTCTTTTATTATTCTCTCTCCTTAATGTTTTTATTTTTCTCATATTCTCTCACACTCAGTAACCACTTGAATCTTAGTGGCTTTATTTCCTTGCTTGGCATGAAATGATTAATAAACTTAAAAATAAAACACCCAAATATACTGGAAACACAATTCATGTCTTCATTTCTCACTGTGGCATTAATTACCACCTTTTGTTTATTTGTGAATGTAAGGTAGACCTTTTCCTGTTTTTGTGCATTTTGTCATGAATGAGAATTGAGACTCAATGTTGGGGGTGATTTGTCAAGTCACTGAAAAGCTAAGAGATGGGGTGACATTCTTAAATGTTTTTCCTTTAAGAATTCATTTTTAAATAACAAATTCATCCTTACCAAAAAATTAAATAATTAATACTTCAAACTACTATTAATACTATTCGGCAAGTAATGCTTATTGTATAGGCCAAGAGTCAGGAGGTGCAAGTTACAAAGTCACATATCTGGGAGCAGAATCTTGTTAATCCTAAGAGTGTATGATGTTTAATCATCATCATCATCATTAGTGTAAATCCCATAACTATGTATGGTCATAGTCACTGCACAGCTGGGCACCTGATTAGCTCTCTATATTTGTCTTGGTTGTGTGCCAATATCTGGGTTGAAATTTGTAAACCTGGCAGAACCCAGACCAGTATCAAGTAGCAAATAGACCTGGCAGAACCCAGCCCTCTTCAACTTGAAAACTCACAGACTCACAAACTCACCTTGGTATACGGACATGTGGCTGTTGTTTCCATTAGGTGGGGATGGGCCCACCACCCTAGCCCCTCTGCTCAGTGTGCTGTGACCACAGAGCCAGTGTATACTACCCCTGAGTCATTGTTTGGAGGAGTGCCCAAGCCTGATTGGGGACCCCTGGCAGTGCTTTGTGGCCATTACTATCTAATCAACATTTGCTTATTTCTACCTACCTACCTACCTATATATATATATATATATATATATATATATATATATATAATTTTTGTGGCTTTTGACCTCATTCTAGGGGTCTTCTTTTTTTTCGTCCATATCCATGAATTTGTTTTCCTCATGCTAAGCCTCGAAAAAACACCATATAAAATTCACTTCTTTTTATCCATAATGTTGAATGTTTTAAAATTATTCAATATTTTAACAAGAAAAATCTCAAATTGGTGTTAAAAACTGCCACAAAACAGTGTTGATTTATTTAATATGGAAGGATTTATTATGACATGTCTCTAATTATAGAGTATATGTATTTAGATACATTGTATTTATCTTCAATTTTTGTAGTTGAATTGTTCACCTATATTGCATATGATCCATTATTGTGCATATTTTAGTTACAATAAAATTTGTATTTTATATAAATACTGCCTCATGAAAATTGAGATTTGGTACAATGGTGGTGGTGGGAGGGAATATCACAGATTCTTGTGTGTGTGTGTGTGTGTGTGTTGTGTGTGTGTGTGTGGAGCAGACCCTTGCACTAGCCTTGCATGACTACTCTACATATACTGCCAAATTAGAAAGAAAAAAGAAAAAAAATCATATGTAATTAATTGGCAGTTGAAGTAAATAATTACTGATAGTTTTTGTTAAATTTAAATTTTTCATTTATTTACCTAATCTATGTTAATTCAAAAGATATTTGATGATATTTTAATTTTTATATATACAGGTCAGTCATTTGTCAGTGCATTCCGTCCAGCTACGAGTTTTAAGCCAAGTTCTGCTTCACGCCCATCTTCAGCAATCCGTCCGCTTTCTTGTAGAACACGCCCGCAAACATCTGCCTCAAACAACAAAACTTTTCGACCATTTTCTGCATTGGCTGGTGTTGAAACTGATGGTAAAAAAAAATATTCTTATTTTGAACTTTGTCATATACTCTAATACAAATACTGATATTCAGAGACCTTAAAACGATTACTTGGCTACTTATTTTACTTACAATTTTTGCCTCATGACACAAACAATAGTCAGTGCATTATATAAACAAATTAGCCATAAATAATCAAGAACGTCTTTTTATAGCCATCTGTCACTTATATTATTGCTAACCAAAACTTTTTATTTAAGTAGTGAAGCAATCATTCTAAGTAACATATTTAAACAAAATATGTTGTGTGTAATTTGTTGCATCTGAAAAAAACTATTTTAAAATGAAAATACTGTCTTAGGTTTCTTTCAAAGTTAAGATTTTTCAAAGATTTGTGACAATGTACATTTTTGTGATTTAGTTCTTTTGTTTGGTTTTGTTTGACTAGTTTTGATAACCATTTTTCTCAGACTCTGTACTGTTGGCAAAAATGAATTCTTTCTTTCAGAGTTCTCTTGTTATATTTAGCACTGTCTTCACTTTTTCTTTATTGACATAAAGAAAAGAATGCTGAACTGCTATGTAATACTGCTTCTATATGGCAATCAATGCTGGACATTCTCCTCATGCCTTTCAGAAACTAAGCAAAGTATTAAGAGATAGAAAAATATCTAAAGAAAAAAGTGCTGAACTGCTATGTAATATGAAAGCTTCTATATGATAGTGAATGCCAAAGTATTTCCTCACAGAAGCAACAGAGATGTGGTTCTACAAAGATGCTGAAAATACCATGAAGGAAACGGGAGCACTGAGGAAATTTTAAGGAAAATGGGAATAAAAATTATGCTTATACTTAGAATCAGAAAGAGACAAGTGAAATTTCTGGGACACATAAGGAAGAAAGAAGGCTTGGAAAATTTGACACACACAAGACATATTTATATTAAGAGAGGCAGAGGGAAACGGCAAGTAACCAAACTATTGAGCTCCATATAAGAATACATACATACATACCCCCCCACATATCTATATATATATATATATATATATATATATATATATACACAGGGTTTGATGGATAAATTGCCGTCTAAATTATGCAAAAATAACACTGACATCTCATTTTAACAGATATATTTACCAAAATTGACAAAAATATCTTGAAATACTAAAGAGTAAATTTATTCAATGAAATTGCCATTGGCTACAACCACAGCCTCCAGATGTCTTCAAAATCTCTTGCAACTCTTCTGGACAGTCTCCTTGTTTAAGTTGATTAATGCTGGCATAATCTTTGCCTTCAGTTTATCTTTGGTGTTACAAGGAATTTTGATGGGTGAGAGACCAACACATAATAATCAAGGGTGTTGCAGCTTGGGAGTTAAGTGGCCAGATGTAAGGGGTGATGTGCTTCACAGAAATTGTTTGACTACCAGACATAGGGTCTACCAGAAGCCACCCTCTTGACCTAGGGAAGCACTGCCACCTCATGGCACTTGATGTAGGCCTCCGTGTTGAACCTGAGGCCCTGTAGGATGATGAATGCAGGCACAATGTTGCCATCACTAGTGATCATTTCAAGCACCTTCGTAATCACCATTAGACTCATCCAGCTCTTTCTGAATCCTCTGCACTATTCACAGATTGACACTCACTCTGAAATGTTCATATTAGAGCTTTCGGCGCAAAGTACAGCATTCCATTTCCAAATTTCTGGCAGAGTGAATTGCATCATAGTGCTCTTTTTCTCATAGATGGTACCCAACTAACCCTACCATACAGTGCAGATGACAAAATCAAAAACAAACACCTCACATTTGCGAAATTAAAAATATAAATGGCAACAATTTATCCATCGGATCCTGTATATGCATGTTATTGATTGGTCTGCACTCCTCAAGGTGGATAACTCTTGCTATTATATTATGTTGTTTGGAAAATGTCTGCTTTTATAATAAACCTTTTGTGTTCTAATATATTATTATAATAGCTGCACAAAAAATATTACTCATTCCTAATGATTAAAGTGTCCTCTTTTTATATCAATCTCTTTCACAATTTAACTTAAAACATTATATACCCTCCATCTTGAACAAGGAAAAGATGTACTTACTTTTTTTCACATGAGTTATAGAATATATGGGTTCCACATGATCTCAGTGAAAGTCAAAGAGTTTGACATTTTGAAGTGTGTTCAGTGCTGCATCTGCAAAATCCAAATGATCCATTTCTTGATCAAATACTGACTTGTGATGAGAAATGAATTTTTATGACAATCATAAATGATCAACTCAGTAGTTTGATCTTGACGAAGGATACAAACACTTTCCAAAACCAAAATTGCAAGTTCTATGCTAACATTTTCTTTTCTCACATTTCTTGCTTGTGGCTCAATGATTTCCAGCCAATTTTAATCTTCAAAAATTTTAATGCAATATCAATTGTTTTCTAACTGTTCTAATTACTCTTCTTTTGTTCTCATTCATTAGTAATGTTTCTGTTTTCTAATACTTCTATACTGAATAACCACTTGTGTGCCAGTGGTTTTCTGCCTTTTATGAGGTGAACTTGCTTAATGCATATATATATATATATATATATATGCTATTGTTTGGTAATCAAGGTGGTTGCAGTCTGGGGAGTTAGGTGTCCAGATGAAGATGATTCAAGTCATAACATTGTCATCACTAGTAATCACTCCAAACACCTTCGTAATCACTATTAGACTCATCCAACTCTTTCTGAATCTTCTGCACTGTTCTCAGATTGATACACAAAAACTGAAATGTTCCAGTGCAAATTTCTATTATTTGGTCTGTTCTCCTCAAGGGAGATAACTCTTCTTGCTTATTATATTAAAAAACAAAACAAGTATGCAAATGAAATCATCACTTTCTTTTTTATTTTTGTTTTTATCTTCTTTATAGACTTCTGCCATTCTCCTGACCCCATCAGTGAACTTACTGATGGTTCTGTGGTTTGTGGAAACCCTTCTCGAGCTCTCCTCTCTCGCAGTAAGCTCAAAACAGCTCCTCCAGAAAGCAAAAAACGGCTTTTCCCTCAGGTAAATACTCCTGTTTCCTTTGGTTTATAATCTGTCAATCCTGTGTTCCATCCTCTGTTGCATCCTGGGTTCCATCCTATGTTCCAGCCCAGATTCTATCCTGGGTTCCATCCCAGGTTCTATCCTGCGTTTCATCCCGTGTTCCATTACTGTATCCATCTTTGTTGTTATGAGCAAATTTTGGCAGTTGTACAATACCCAGCCTTCATCTAATTGCTTGTCAATCTGTGTAACCTTTTGGGAATTTCAAACTAAACTCTTTATATAATCTACAATGTAGGTTGTTCCTGTTCTGCTGACCATGTTTAGGGATATCTTTTCTTGTTCTTATTTAGAAATATAATCAGGTGTTTTTGCTAATACAAGACTTTTCATCAACATTCTATGTTAAGCAGCTCATGTAAAACTAATTGTCTTTATTGAATTAATCTTTTGTTTACTATAGCTTTTTGGATGTGTGTTCTCACATCCGGAGGTCACCAGTGTGGATGTAGTGTTGTAGATATTCTTGGTGATATTTACCGGAAACATAGGACATAAAATGAAGGAGCAAGAGGGTATATGCAAATATAATATATATATTTTATTTATTTGCTTTAGAGTGGGTCCTTTGGTATTCTGTGTCAAAAAATATTTGTTTATAAGATGAATATTGGTAGGAGGCTTGAGAAAATCCAGTAGTGTAGTTTTGAAGTCCCACTATGTGAGGGGTAGTAGTAATATTTAAAATAGGTCAGTGTCAATCTACTGTTTTTCTCAACCCTAAGCAGGACAGAAATATAATTAGCAGATGACCACTTAACTACTTCACATTCAGCATGCCTAGTTTCTCCATTGTAGCATTCTTTTGTTCTGTCCTCTCCTGTCCTCCTCCTTCTTCTAGCTCAAAGGTGTCAGCTTATATCCTTTTGACCAGGCTCTAAGATTCTGGCAGGAACTTTGGTTTCGGCTAACTGCAAAAGTCTCTTGGTGTCAATTATTTTTGATTGGTCAAAATTATTTTATTTTCCGGCATTCTTTTCTTTTTCATTTTTTTTTATGATGGAAGTTATACGTGAATACTCCCTGATTTTTGGTATTTTTCAGTCACAAATTAGTAGACTCTGGTCCTGTAAACTTCTGGAATTTTTGGGCTGGGTTCAGGTTTTCTTTTAGAAAGAAAAGTTCAGAGAGAGAGAGAGTGAGTAAGTGAGAGAGAGAGATGATGGTTTTAAAGGAAAGTGCAAATGCCTTATTTTAATTTGAATTCTTTTCATTTTTGTCTCACTACAGCATTTTAAAACTTTTTGTTTTACATATCCATATGAATTTTTAAATGTCATATGAATATGTAAAATATATATATGATATGTAAAGTGAAAGTGAAAATAAATGTCAGGAGGATTAATCTTATACTCTCCTATAAACTGGATCATTCAATTGTATGATATAGTTTTTATTTGGAAGTCGCTATTTTGCCCATCCTGGTAAAATAAGCAAAAATGCTTTTAAGCTTATTTCACTGGTCTCAGTAAAATAACACCCAAGCTATTTTGCAGGTAAATATTTTTATTATTATGAAGACAGGTAATGTTAAAAATAACAACACACAGATTGAACACAGAAGTTTATTTATTTTCACCATTAATTGTTAAGACAATTTAAAATCTTTTCCATCATTAATTGTTAAAACACAAGTTAAAATCATTTATTCATCATCACTTATTAAAAGAAATATAGAAGTCTCTGAATATTTTGAACACTTCGGACATAAGTTTCTGCAAATCCAAAACTTGCTCTTTGGCATGGTTTTCTTATCAATATATTTCAGATGCACACACTAAAGACAAGAGTCACAGACCCAACAGAATCCATTTTGTTCAAGTCCTGCCTACACAGCTCACACAACCACTGCGCTGACAATCTCAATTATAATAAATTCTTAATTCTGAAACACTATTTATATTTACTAGCAAAATAACCTTGGTATCTCTTTTACTGTGATTGGCAAAATAGCAAGAAATTGGTCCTCTCACTAACATAGAATGATATCACATTTGAATTTGGCAGTTGTGTTATCATGTTTGGCTATGATAACAGCTAACTCAGCTCCCCAATTTCTTATTTTCTACATACGTGTGAAACCACATGCGGTACCCTGCCCTCATTTGCCATCAACCAGAGAAGGTAATACAGTTTCAGTGGCTAAGGCAGTACTGCTACCCTTGGTGCCACCAGTAGCTTTTGCCACTGAACAGGGTATTGTTTTTTGTGTATTCTTAGCTGCTATCTATTACACCACCCACCCATCATTAGAACTACGAATATGTCTTTATGATAGAACACAGCACAATGAATGTTATATAATAGATGTTCAGTTATCGCAGTTATTGACACACCCATGCAAATTATTGAATTGCCCTTTACGAATACCTGCCGACCTATTAGATGCATATTTTTTCCCAAAAATGTGCCAGAAAATTACGAGGGGGACATGAAGACCACAAAAAAGTGGGATTCACCAGGAATCAGTGCATGCATAGAGCTGAGCTTTTGAAACTAGGATTCCTGGAAGTTAACAAACAATATCAATAAAAATATCCCTGAAAAATTCACTCAGTAAAAAGAAATTAAAGCCTGTATCTAATTAGGTTTGATGTTCAAAACACATAAGTTAGTTGCTGCCCTCCTGTAATTTAAATCTTATCTTACAGTGTTAATCCACCTAAAGCTGTCTACACAAAGAAAAATGTGTCAGGACCATAATTAGCATGATAATTAGACAGTACTAGATGATTTAAGACATTTATTGTGCTGAAATATGAGGATCAAACCCACTTGTTTTTGAACAATTATAATTGAAGCATTTATGGGAAGGGCCTGTATATTTATCTTAATGATATTCACTGTATTAACAGTTCATATTATCAGTTTTTTTTCCCTGTTTCTTACTGAAATATTGTATTTGATTTTACTGCATGCATGAGCATGACACAGAAATTCATTTCTGAATTTGCTTTGTACCAGTTTTTATAGAATTACTGGTTATTTCCTGTGTTTGCATGTACTGGAGTTGAAAGATTACATTAAAATTTACAGATTTATTTTTTTGCTTCTTGTCTCATACCAATGTTTACTGATATTTAATTTGTTTGCATATGTACTGGACGACAGAAATGCTTTCAGGTTTATGGAATTGCACAGTATTTTGCTGTTTGTTTTGTAGAAGTATCAGATTTATTTTTTTGCTTCTTGTCTCATACCGATGTTTACTGATATTTGCTTTGTTTGCATATGTACTGGACGACAGAAATGCTTTTAGATTTATGGAATTGCACAATATTTTGCTGTTTGTTTTGTAGAAATACCAGATTTTACAAGAAATATTTGCTTTGACTGGTTTATTACTGCTTGCTTTATGCATGTTTTTGTTGATATACAAGTACTGAAAGTTGCTTTTCAGCATGTGTGGTATGTGATTTCATTTACCAATGAGTACCATGTTTCTGTTTTTTTGCCTATTACCATATGTATCACTGTTCACTGTTCATTTCTTTGTAGCTATTATGGATTTACTGTATATGCAGATTTTGTTCCCTGAAAAATAACTAAAACAATTTTCAGTTAATACATGATGAAATGTACTAAAATTCTTCTCTTTCAAAACATGTCCTGGTAATTAAAACTTCTCTCAAAATATAATTTATGCTAATACTGTAAATATTTCTTCATGATTAATGAGAATGTCACATAAAGGTAAGGTCATAATTTTTTTTTTTTTCCTAAATATTCTATACCAAAATCGAGGTGTGTCTAATGCATGGGTGTGTCCAATAGGCCGGCAAATAAGGTATATACTTGCAAGAAAAATATTTAGTTATTAAGTACATTAAATTTGCAACTTTATAAAAAAAGGTACAAAACTTTTGGATGTCATTAATTTTTTTTCTGTTTTGTGCCTGACTTACCACTTACATCTTTCTCTGGTACACAGTATAAATTCAAAGCCGAGCACACGTACGACACATTGCCAAATGATAATCAAGATCTGAATGACGTTTTAGAACAATTACAAGAATGGAAGATACATCATGAAAAGTAAGTAAAGGATTTCTTGCTATAAATTCATAAGGACAATCAAAATGATTACAAAGACATTTTATTCATAATCAAAGCATCCTTCTTTTAGCTGTTTACAAAACTGCCTAAAAGAGCATAAGACCATAGTTTGGTTATATGCCTGGGTCACCTAGTGAGGACCAAAGGCACTAGATGAATAAAGTTCTACAATGATAACTAGCTTACTATAATTCCATAACAAAGAACTTTTTTTCAGAGTTTAGCTTAGTTTGGTACAAGGCTGTGAGCCTGGGTCACCTAGTATGAATCTGAGACACTACAGGAGTAAAGTTCTGCAATAATAGCTTGCTAATCATTATTGCATAACAAAGAGGGCACCTTGACGTGGTGTAATGGTTAGCAAGCCTATCAATTATGACTGAGTACTGAGTTTGATCCTCACTGGGTGCCCCATACTTTCGGCCTTGTGCCACATCTAAGTTACGCTTAAGCAATGGCTATTATTCCATAACAAAGAACTCTTTTTCAGAGCTTAGCTTAGTTTAGCACACTGCTGTGAGTCAGTGTCACCTAGTAAGGATCACAGTCATTACAAGTGTAATGTTCTGCAATAATAGCTTACTAGCCATTATTCCATAACTAAGAAGTCTTTTTCAGTGTTTAGCTTAGTCTGGCACAAGGCTGCAAGTCAGTGTCACCTTGTGAATATCAAAGGTACTACAGGTATAATGTTTTCCAGTGATAGCTAGCTTACCATTATTTCATAACAAAAAACTCTTTTTCAGAGTTTAGTTTAGTTTAGCACAAGGCTGTGAGCCTGAGTCACCTAGTGAGAATCAAAATTACGACAGGAGTAATGGCCTCTAAGTCTAGCTTGCTAAAATTACTCCACAGCAATAATTCAGTAATTGAATCACAATTTAGGATGTTGCCTTGGTATGAGCAGAAACCATATGACGGGTTCAGCTTTTAGGTATCTAAACATGAAATTTCTGTCTGAATATCTAGGATGAGGTGTTATCATTATTTATATTTGAACTGTTATCCTCAACATTCTTATTATCATGTGTCTGTTGATCTGTGTAACCATCAGACAATTTTGAATGTAACACTTTATTTAATCTGCTTTAATACACTGTTTCTATACCTCTGGTCACGTCTAGGGTTATCTCAAATTGTTTTCGTACTTTTCAGTTATTGCTCACCCTGTTTTCACTTTGTTTAGATCTGTTTTGCCTGACACTAAACAAGAATGCGCAACAAGCCATTCCCAACTTTTGTGCACACCGACATGAATCGAAGCACAATGTCTGGTGTTTTGTTCAGTCATTGTAAAACTGGGAGAGGGACCCACTGTATCTTTATAGTTATATAAGAAAGCTGTCATTGTCATTGGTGGAATTTGTTGCCAAGTATGGGGGTACTCATAGACATTTCCTACTGTGTGAAATAAGTCTTATGTTAAATCTGGAGAGATATCCACAGCCACCATATGGTAGGGTAAGAGGTGGGTGCAGAGCTTTGGTTTTTCTTTGGGCTCTCTTCGTCTCTTCTATTTGTCTTCTGGTCTTTTCGAAAGATATTGTTTTATTTTTGCGTGGACAGCTCTTCTCCAATTGGTTCTTTCTGCAGCCTCTGTCTCCCCATTGACCAGATTGATTTCTGTCCTCAGCAAAGTCCTTTTTGGCTGATCCTTGAATCAATGATGTGAAGCTCCTCGTGGTCTTTCCTCATGCCAGGTGAGAGCTTTGAGAAGAGTATTTATTTGGGTGGGCAGATATTTGGAATTCAGGCAAGGTGTCCAACCCATCGAAGTTGGTGGCAAGTCATAATGGTTTCTAGGCTCTCCATCTTTACACAGCAGAGAACTTTGTTGTTCGTGATCTCGTCCTGCCACGTGTTCCACAGGGTTTGACAAAGTTTCATTTGATGGAATCTTTCAAGTTTTTGGATGTCTCTTCAGTAGAGTACCCAGGTCTCACAGCCATACAAGAGTCAAGATTACAAAAGCTTGGTAGACCATGAGGTTGGTGGTTTGTGTTAGCTGAGAATTGCTAAAAGTAAGTAAAATAAAGGTAAAAATTTAATTGCTAAAAGTAAGTAAAATAAAGGTAAAAATTTAACACATTTCTCTTAAACAAAATGCTCAATGTCTTTTTTTCTTTTCAAAGGCGTCGGAAACAGATTGAAGCATCGTGGGCACCCCAGGTGTTGAAAATTGAGCCAGGAGAGTACTTAGAAGAATCCGAGAAAGAAAAAGATGATGATGACTACAATGATGATGTTTTCATAAGGGAAACAATTGCACCTTCATTGTGTGCAAAGCCTTGGAGCTTTGAAAATGAGCCTTTGAAGCAAGAGTTACTTGTTTGTAAGAGCAAGGAACAGCCCCATAGCTATGACTACAATGAACCTATGTGTTCTGTCTCTTCACCCAAGATGGATGTTCATGGGTTGAATCCTAAGCCATGCAGTTTTACCAAACCTTCCCCACCATCCAAGCCACCACTCTCACCACCTCTTGCATGCCGTTCAAAAAGGCTCAAGTCTCAAGCAGTTAAATCTGATCAAAAGTGAGCAGATAAGTTTTTTCTTTTTAATCTTATTTACTCGTGTTTACTTTTCGCATGTTGTCCAGTTCACACTCCTCCTTATGCGTTCTTTTCGTCTGTCCCACTTGCCTTCAGTATGTCTATGATTGTCAGATTTTTCAAGTCTTCAGTACCCTTTAACAAATTTTTTCTGTTTCTTAATACTTTGCTTAGCTTTTGGAAGGTATGTTTCACTATCCCAATGCACCTTCGGATTTCAGTGTCACACTATTCGTCCTCTGTTAAAACACTTCCCAGATATTTATACTGTTCTATTTGTTTGATTTTGGTCTCTCCAATTTGTAGTTTGCATGTTGGGGAGGGGTGTCCCTTTTGCTAACAACCATGCATTCTGTCTTCTTGCTTTCCTTCACTATGTTTTGTAGGACTTGTAGTTTTCTTTCCATGCCTATTCTCAATGCTGTATCATCTGCAGTTCTAGGACAATTGCATACTGGACATTTGCGTCCCAGACAATTGCATCCCTGGACATTTGCCTCCCTAGACAAATGTATCCCTGGATAATTGCATACCTCTGATAATTTAAAGGTAATTATCATAAATTTTGAAAAAAGCATATGTAGTAATCATAATTTTTTTTAAAAGTAATAAAAGGATTAAAATAAAAAAATTCAAAATTTATTTTTGTTTAAAATGCAGTGACAGATTAAGTGTTGCAAGATTGCTCTACACCTTGCTAGTATGTTTTCGTTTCATTGGCCTTTTCCTTATGATAATGGTAGCTGTAATTTTCCTCGTCCACAGATATTTTTCCACCAGTATTTGATTTTTAGAACTTAGCCATGGGTTCCAAATAAAAATATAATCTATAAAATCCAGAATCTATTAGATGTTTGTGCTATGCACTGCTGGAGTGAACTGAAACTGCTAGCTTAATTTTCTCTTGCTTTAAAAAAGAAATTTTTCTCTTGTTTTTTTTTATTTATGATAACTACATTTCTGCTTGTTTAGAGCAATTAAAGGTATTGGTGTGCAAATTTCTATATTAAACGATTCTTTTAAAAAATATGTTTTTTCTTTCAAAATTTATGTCAACTACATTTTGCCTTATTTGGAATAATTAAAAGTTGGTTTGCAATTAGTAACTCTTAACAAAAGAAAGTATGGTAACTTCAAAAAATTATCAGAGTTATGCAATTATCCAGGGACGCATTTGTCTAGGAATGCAAATGTCCAGTACACAAATGTCCGACCACTGTTACCTGCATATCTTATGTTAAGATTGTAACTCTCAGTAATGGATCCTGGTAGAACTTCTAATTCTCTCAGAATTGCCTCACTGTATAGGTTAAATAAGTTAAATCCTTATCTTACACCCTTTTCTATTTTTGTATGTTTACTGAATTTATTTTCTATCTGTATTCCAACGGTTTTCTGTCAATATAGCTTCTGGATTATTCTAATATCCTTCCCAAATATGTCATGGTTACATACTAGTGTACTAATATTGCTAAAAAATGAAGAGAGTTTTCAGAAGTGTAAGGAGTATAGTAAAATTTATCAACAATTAATTTTATTTCATAAAATTACTTATCCTCTAAAAGAAATTCAGGCATGCAGTGTATGTGTTGTATATATTGACCCTTCACCACTGATATTTACCTATCCCTGGACCAATTAAATTCTGACAGATTCAAATATTAAAAAAAGAGTAATTTTGGCATTAAATAACTTAACAAGGGTTGATATGTTGTAGTGAACTCTCTGGAGGGGGGTGCAATATGAAACCACGACCCAAATGCCCCCATATCATAGATGATGATGAGGCCACAAGAAGCCCGCTGACGTTTTTTGAATTAAAGATGTGAAATCTGACAAGGTGAAACAAAATGGACAACAGAACGAGGATATGTAGGATTAATGCTAAGTTTATTTATAAAGTAGAGGCCATGGGGTATGTTGGTCTGGTAATCAAGGTAATGGTGGTTGAATTGGTTGTGTCGAGGGTTGGACTGGTCGTTTCGATGGTTGGAGTCAAGGTGCGGACATTCCGGTCATGTCGACGGTTGGAGTTGAGGTGCAGACATTCCGGTTGTGTCAATGGTTGGAAAGAGATTGCGGACATTCCGGTCATGTTGATGGTTGGACATTGAGGTCAATGACGGAATGCAGAGGTGTGCATTCTGGTCGTGTTGACAGTTGGACGTTGCAGTGCAGGCATTGCTGGTCGCGGTCGGTGTTGAAACCTACCTTAGTAATTACAACTAATAGTATACAGAAAAGGTTGGTCGTTGTAAATGATCTCACTGCAGGTTGTCGTTGGTCGCTACAGGTGATCGATACTGGTCATTGCAGGTGATCGCTGCTGGTTAGCTGGTCTGGTTTCAGACTGGACGTGTTGGGCTGGAATTGGGGAGCTGGTATTGCGATGCAGTGCTTGGTATCAGTGGCAGTATCTGGTCAGTGCCGGGAAGCTGGCATTGTGATGTTGTTGGGCATATCGAACGTCCAGTGCTGGCGTTGCATGTCTGCTGGTTGAGTCTGATATCAAAACTTCCCATAGTAATCATAACCATAGTGTACGGGAAAGGTTATGGATGATGTGCGGGCAGCCAGTAGCGACGGAATGTCGAGAGTCGATCATGGGCAAGGAGCCAGAAGTAAGAATGCGAAGTAAAGAGAGAATCCAACTCCAACTTGTGTCCAGTTGGTAGACAAAAAAAAAAATGGGAGTGTAACTTAATTTGCAGCCTAGGTCGGCATCCTGGCTACAAAGGCCAGGAGTCTACGTATCGACTGTTCAGGTGTCTGTGTACCGAACTTGAATTTGGTGAGAAGTCACTGTGTTATGTTAAAGAAGACCAACAATGGACACAGTTTCACAAAAATGCTAAAAAATCTCTCTAAAAATGAGTTGAGATTTGCTACAAAAACAAAGGTCTAAAAATGCTAAGAGGTGTATTACAACTATGCCATCAAATCAAACCAAACCAAACCCAACCCAACCCAACCCAACCCAACACAATAAAAAGGATTGTAATATGTAATGAATATAAATGTTTTATGGACTCAAATATAATTTTAAAATATAATAGATTTCAACATTGAATAACTGAACAAGTGTTGATCCAGTGGCAGACTGGTCCACAGGAATACCAGGAAAATTGATGGTAGAAATTAGAAATTTCCTAAAAAGTAAAAACTAACAAAAAAAAAAAAAAAGTAAAATATTGCACAGCTGCTGGGAAGATTTAAATAAGGTTTCTTTAATGCAATAATTACTTTTGGTAGATAATAGATATCCTCAGTTCCTTGTTTGATGAAGCCTTTTTTCCATTTTTAAGGATATTTATAAATTTTGTTTTGGTTATTTTTGGTTGGTCAGTTAGTTTTGAATAGTTTAAACTTCAGTTCTGCATGAAATGGCTTCTTTTGATTGTACCTTTTTACAAGTTTTCCTGATAGAAATTGTCAACCTAATTCACCACTGTGTTAATCTCTTTGTAAAATCCACCAATCCAGCCTCAGTGGCCATGGAATTTACAATAAACCTGAATATTATCATAAATGTAACAAAAATAGGATTTAAAAAAAAAAGACAGTCAAAAATGTTATAAATGTTTTTTTTTTTTCCTTTTCTTGTTTACTTTTTCAGTAAGAGCATACAAGTTTCTTATAAAACAGCATTTTGGATTTAATCACAAACCTTAATCCTAAATCTTAAAATTAAAACAAAATTTTTTTTAATTAAATTATGTAAAAATTATATGTGCTTCCTTTTTAAACAATATGCAAATTTTTGACGGAAAAATTTGCATGTAAGAATATTAAAGATTATTAGGTGTATTGAAAATGTTCTTGCGTTTTATTTTTATATTTCTCTGTATTAAGTTTGATTTAAATACAGCAAGTATTTATTTCATTTATACAAGTTTGGTTGAAGGCACAAACTAGACAAAAATTAGTAAAAACCTAATGCATATTATAAAAAACAAGTTAAACTCATCACTTAGTACAAAAACTAAAAAAACAAAACATGATAACCACTAATGATACAAAAACAAATCAAAACTTCAACAAACTAATGTTTATGAATTGTCCATTTGAAGAAAGCTTCTCTAGTAATAATTCAAATAACACACACATTGGTTACACTATAGTAGCATGATGCTTAGGGTTTAAAATGAACAACTGATTAACCTGATTTAACCTATAAATACTGTAAATAGTTAACAATACCTCATCTCAGAAATATAAAGAAAAAATCTTTAAACCAAACTTGCATAAAATGATAAATGCTGCCCATGTACAACCAATTAAAGTATCTATTTTTCTTTTTATTTATTTTTTATTTTATGTCTTTTTATTTAATTCAATTACATTTTTCTTTTTTCTTTTTTTTTTTTTTTTTTTTTTTTTTTTTGTACAGTGTCCTTCATTTGGCTATGACTGCAAAACCACCAGTCATCAAAGAGCAGATATCATCATATGGCAGGAAGCCTTTGCCAAACTCTAAAGCATTTCCTCATTCTTATTCAGCCAGGGCATCGATAGCTCATGCCCCACCTTTATTGCCCTCATTACTAAACTTGAAAAGCAAATCAAGTTGCCAAAAATCAACTTAAAGAAAAAGATGGATAAACTTTTTTTTTTTTTTTTTTTTTTTTTATAACAATGTGTAAATATTAACCTTTATGGTATATTGTGATCTAATATTTTTTTCTCAATTTTATAAAAAAAGAAAAAACTTAAGCTATTCAGATATCATGAACAAATATAGAGCTACTAAACAAATTTTATATATATATATATATATATATATATATATATATATAAGCTCAACATAAAATTTGGTACAACTACTTTTATAACAATGAAAGATTTAATTAATACAAAACAATAAGCTAAAATTTAAAGGTAGAAGTTACTCTATCCCCTATAATGATTGCCACAAAAATATACAGGCAAAACATCAAGGAATTTAAATAAAAGATTATATCAATGTAAATACACTTAATACATTAGCTATTCACCATAATGAAACTGGGTACAATTTTAATTTAAAAACATATTAATCTAATTAAAATAGCATGAAAGATGAAAATGTTTAGAAAGTGATCATTCATAGTAAATTTACATCCAGGTTCTTGTAACATGATCTTTATTGGCAGATCTTCTATTATCACAATGTGGGATATTTAATAGCAAAGATGATGGAAACCTGAACCAAAAGAAAAAGAAACCAAATGAAATCAGTTAGATGATATAGCCAAAACACTTATTTTAAAAAGAATATATTAAAAATTCTCAGCCTCCCATTTCCTTCATGTGAATGTCTAGGTGCATCAACATACACATCACTTTAGTCCAATGAAGTCCTAAAGGATGAAACAATATACCTTTTTCCTTAATATATATAAATATATCAAATCCTCAGCTCTCCAATTCCTCAATCTGAACTGCTATCCACTACTCCACCATGCCTAAAATTCTTATTTAGTAGTTTGTTATTATTTGGTTTGGTGGTAGTTTAAATATTAGAGTATTAATTATGGGAGGTTAGGTTTATAGGTATATTTCTTTGTTTTTGTTTGAATATATATATATATATATATATATATATATTGGAAAAAATAGGAAAGCTGTATATAGTTTTAACCATTTTTTTGTTTTTTTCTTTTATACATATTGTCTTTTTCTACAGATTAATTCTGCAAAATTTTATATATATATATATATATAATATATACTTACATCTACAAATTCACACACACATATATATATATATATATATATATATATATATATATATATAGTGTATTGGGGCAGCAGATCATTATTCAAACATATATTGTTAAATATAACAGACAACGAATGTCTTATGTTTGATCATGAGCCATTCTAAGCTTCATATATTGGCTTTAGTTTTGGGAGAAAATAAAGTCAAAAACTGTCCAACATTTGGATATTTTTTTATTATGCTGTTCTTCAATCTAAGATTTCAGCTCACATGAGCCATCATCAGAGTGGTTATATGGACATTACAACAGAAATGTTTACTATCAAAGGTGACATCCTGTTATAATTACATAGAAGGTTGCTATGCGACAATAGCAGTTTCAGAATAGCAGACATAGGTTGTGAATTTGTAATGCAGTTCTATGACATCATACATGAGAGAAAGAAATGTTATCAACAGAGCCATATTTGTAAATACATTGTAATATGCTGTGGCTAGTTTGAAATGTAATTTAGTTGAGTGTAGGTTGCTTTGTTTAATGTAGCTGGCCTTCAATAGCTTAAGGTTGTTTTTACCTTGTGTATATGTGAGTATTATTGTGTTATCAACACAATAATATGTACATAGCTATGTTTTTCTAAAAAATGTTGTTTAATGGAACTAAGATCAGAAAAACAACAGGAGAGCATGGTTGTAATAAAACCAATATATATAGTGGTTTTATTATTAGTATCAGAGATACAATCTCTGAACAGGTATGTAAATTGATACACTGCATTGGTTTTTTGTAGAGGATTTAGTTGTGTGGTTGTAGGGTTATTAGAGACTATGAGGTCAAGTGTTTTAAAATTTTTATAATATATGATGAGCTTAACTTGTTTAGTATTATTAATGGGTTTAACACTTCTACCTGTTATGTTTTTTGAGTGTTGTTTTATTGTGTTTGTAATTATTATGTATTTGGTTACAGTAGTATAAGTTAATAGTATTATGTTTATTTTGATGTACAGTATTATGGTTACAATTATTATTAATATTAACAATTTTGTTAGTAGTATTATTAAGTTTATTGAGATACAAAGTTAAATTGCTGATCAATTACGAAATTATTGAATTCATTATTAAAGAGTGTTTGATGATATGTAATACTTTATAGAATATGGTTTTGGAAGAAGATATCATTTGTGTGCATTAGATTAAGTTTTTTATAACAGCTAACTTATATCATTGGGGGCATTCAATATTATAATGAAGACACAAGTTAATGCTAGTGGGTTTCCTATATAGAGAAGTAGTAAATTTATGTGTGCTGGTATCAGTAAGTACATGAAGGAATGGAATTTTATTAATATTGAGTTCTAGTGTAAATTTGAGGATGGAGTGACTTTCAAATTTGTTTTTAAATTGTGTAATTTGATCAGTATTTTTAGTTAAAATGAAAATTTTCTCCCGAAACTAAAGCCACTATACAAATCTTAGAATGGCTCATGATCAAACATAATAGACATTCGTTGTTTGTTATATTCTCAAACATATATTGTTAAATATATATATATATATATATATATGCATGCATACAGGTACAATGAGAACAAGTGCACTTCCAACGTTCATAACATTTAATTTAAAAGAAGGCTTGATACATATTAGAGCAATATTAAACCATATTAATTGTTCACTTGCCAGCAATTTACAATTGCCTGAGGAGATGCATCATTATGCATTGAAACATAATTGCAATTGTGTAATGATTCTTACATGTTTTTGTTGTAATATCCTAAAATAAATATATATATATATATATATATATACACACACATACTTACATCTACACACACATATATGTACATATATATACACACATACATATATATAATTTAATTAATGCTTAAATGATGAAGTAAATATTTGTTTACCTATTATTTCATTTGTCTTATTTAGTTGTTAATAGTTTGTTTTTCTCTGGCTTGGTATTATCTTAAGTCTGTAGTCTTGGGTATGATGATAAACTACATTCAGCAGCAAGACCTCTGATCGGGAGATTGGCGGTATTAAAGAGCATGGAACCACCTGTTAATTGTTGTTGTTTCCCAGTCCATACTGACCCAGAGAGGTAGCACCTGCTAGGATCCCAGCTATGGGCAAATAGTGAACACCCAAACAAACAAACAAACAAAAAACACTATAAAAGTATAAAAATACATTTTTGTAGTAAAACTACCATCAAAACACATTCATAGTAAAATGACCAGCAATACCTATTTATAGTAGAATTACCAATAATTCATTTCGTTTATAGTTGAAGGCATGCAATTGCATTCAAAATATTTAGATTTTGGCATTAAATAATCCATAAAAGTTGAAATGCCGCTAAACAAAATCAACTAAACAACCAATATGAAAGAAGTCTTCATGACATTAATCCATATAATATTCTACAATTTCTGAAAGAAATCAAACTGTATTCCAAAATATAACTTCAATAAAAGTACAACATAAAACACACATATCACCACCTCTAGTAATTATATCCACACAAACATGTATATGCACAAAAGCTGAGTATTATCTACCATGTATTCAGTTGGAAAGCAGAATAACGTATCATTTTTATTACTTCAAAGCTCCCCCCCCCCAAAAAAAATAATTTCAGCATTAAATGACCCATAAGAAGTTGATATGGCATTAATAAAAAAAGCAAACTCTTCTTAAGTGTTAGGGTCTTATGCAGGAAGAGAACTAAATATTAGAGATAGAGAATTTGTACATATTGACAATTATAGACATTAACACAGCATGATGACTGCCAGTTTCATTCTTCAATCAATCTTCTGGCTATATATATCCAGATGGGTGTATAGTTAGCATAACAGTAACTTGGAAATAAAAAGCGGCAAGATGTGTTTGAATTTGTAGCAAAAGACAAAAAAGTTATCTCCCCTTGACCAGACCATACAAAAAAATAACACTAAAAATTGATTATACATATTCATGAGAATAGAAAACAGTCACATGACCTGATGAGACCCGCACAAGATATCATTAAGTGGGAAAGTCACTCTTTCTTTTTTGCTCCTGGAAGTTAAGGTATCAAAACATGCATTTCAGGCTCATAACTAATTAAACAGATAAATACAAAATTCATTTTGCTTTAGGTACAATATTTTTTGAAAGTATGTACATGCTAACTTTGTATTAAGAATTTCAAATATAAAATATATATATGCAAGTGTTTACATACAAAGACTTTTGTGTTTTATTTGAACTTTTATTTTTTGTTTGGTCAAAGGGAGATAACTTTTTGTCTCTCACTACAAATTCTAGCCAAGATTGTTATATTTACATTTGCACAAATACCCTTAAGAAATATATGGATCCATCTCTTCTCCCAGTAGCAGGTAAAGTAGGTTTTATAGCTTTTTTTAGTAACCAGTCTATGAGATGGACAAATCTGAATTTAAAACCAGAGGAGGGCTGTTTGGAGATGCTGTGGCACCATTTCTTTTAAATCAATCCTTCCAAAAGGTCTGGCTGGTTCTGTGCAAACCTTTACTACTAGAATCAAAGCCTTTGCTTTGGTTATCTGACAGATGGATTCTAAATTGAACTGCCTGACTCACCTGCATCAAAATTGATTAAGGGAATACAAATGAAAAGATTTGAAATTGACAACATTTTTCCATTTCACTGAAACAGACATTAAACACTTCTAGAGTCCGTTCTTTCTTTCATTTTCTCACTGAGACCAAGTAGTGGTTTTTTAGATATCTTTTGTCTTCTTACACAATCAAAATGGAATGGTCCATTATCCATGAGGTATTAGCAGGAGACAATTAACACTTGTATCTTTCTTTCTTTTTTCCTGAAACCAAGTAGTGTCTCTGATAATGTCCTTTGTCTTTTCACTTGATCAAAATAGAATAGTCCATTATTTATGAGTTATTGGTAGGGTGTAACTGTCGTGTGAACTAACAAAAGCAGGGACAAGCACAATTATTATATGAACAATTATTCTTGAGAATTATTACAAACTTTTTCATATTTTTACATTAGTATTGTTGAAGGGATGAAGTACTTTCTATATAAAGCAGTACATCTAAACTTTCTACATAAGGCAATGCATTTGAACTTCTCCTGCAACACTTGAAACCTTGATGGCATGAATTAATTCTGACTACTGTAAAGAATTAATTTTGCTGTTAAAATTCTAATACTAAGAAAGTAATTGTTACATTGTTACTAGTTGTATCTATTCAGCAATCTTTTTTAGTGATTAACATTGCCAATAAACTTTCCCAGACAATAATTGGAAGGCTTTTTGTGGTAGATATATGTAACTGATTGGATTCTACAGAAGTGGTGCGTTCTGGGTAAGACGTTAAACTATGTCCAACAGCAAGGCCTCTGATCAAGAGGTTTTGAGGAGCATGGAACCACCTCTTAATTGCTGGTGTTCCCAGGTTCACCGTGACCTGGGGTGGTAGCACCTGTTAGGGTCCCAGTTATGGGCAAATAGTTAACTATTACCAGCAATACTTTTTTGAAAAAAATTATTACCAGCAATACAATTTTGAAGGAAATATATTACCAGAAACAGATTTTTGACAAAACAAAATATTACCAGCAATAAAAATTTTTGTCAGCATTAAATAACCCATTGAAGTTGATATGCCGTAAAACAAAATAAACCAAACCAATCTAAACCAAAGAATACATAATCTATTCATACGAATCTATCCTAAAAATGTTGTCGGCATTAATTAACCAATTGAAGTTGATATGCCATTAAACAAAATAAACCAAACGAAACCAAACAGAAGTGGCTTTTAATATTAAAAAAAGAAATGGCTCATTACTGGTCAGATTGCAAAACTTGGTAAAAATTTTTGGGAACATTTTAAATAAAAAACATAGAATATGAATATTAGTTGTTTTGTAATGCATTCACAGCTCAAGGGTAATAGATTTGGTCATGGTATAAACCAGTGGTTCTTAACCTTTTTTCTTGCCTTTTCAAATATCCGTGCAGGCTGGCATCCACCTATGTTAAAATTGCACTGGTAAATGGAGCAGAGTTAATGCAATAGAATTAATGTCATATATTTACGTTTTAGTAACATAAAGCTGCGTCAACAGGAACAACTATATGACGGATGATAGAAACCAGGTTTTTGTCTTGTATACATGTGGCAGTTTCAGCTAAATATTGTAAATAACGATAAAAATTGTTTTACAAAAGATGAAAAGTAAAAGAAAAAGGTCAACCAAGGTATTTCGGGAAGATAGCATTTTTACGGTAGTTTTTGTATAGTGTTTGATATCAATAAATCAAGCATTAATAATAAATATAATTCATAAATCTTTAAACCGTGTGCCCACAAAAAAACGGCTTGCCCCTTCAGACATTTATGACTCCTGCTTTTATAAAGAGCATGCAGTTGTAGGAAACAAGTAAATAAAATTCTTACTTTTACATTTATGGACAGCTATTAGGTTGGTGCAAAAATAATGACGTAATAATGTCGTTTTTTGACGTATTTTTAACGTCAAAAAACAACATTATTACGTCATTATTTTTGCACCAACCTAATAGTTGTCTTTCTTATCAAATGTTATATTTTTAATAACTCAGCAGGCTTAGTACAGCTATAGATTTGGTTTATAGTATGCACATAACATAGTCAAGAAAGTATCCGTTTGTAAAATTTCACAATCTTAGTCCTTATAGTTTCTGAGATTTTGTAAAGAATGAATGAATTTTGGTGGAAATGATGAAAAAACATGACAGTGTACATGTTCCATTCTACCAAAATGAATGAGTTTGATATTTTAACTCCTTCCTATTATTAGGTTTTTACATGCAAGTCTATATTTTCCAGCTATAAGTAGTAATTATGTGAGAATTAGTTTATTACTTATTACAGTATAGAACCAACTTTATGTCTAGCAGAATCATATATTAATACCAGTTTCTTCATGCCATAAAAAATGATGACATATAATGAAGCTGCTATTTTTAAGCCTTTAAATATACTATTTATTATGGTAATAAGCAGTAATTATTCAGGGGATCAGATATTATCTCTAGAGACCATGGATCGGCGCTGATGGCAGTGTAGTATCTGTTATGGCTGTACAGGCCCACATGGTCGTGACAGTCTCAATTGCAACTAGTGCATATGAATATGCTCTCCCCCGATGTCGCTATGTTCTTTTCTTTCCTTTCCTTTGAGCATGCATTACTCTGGTGGCAAACCTCCGTTTTTTTTCTCTCCTCACTCCAGCCACTGGGGTAAATCACATCTCTAGCATAAGCGGTCGTTGGCAATGTCTTCCCACCTCTTGATATCCATGTCCATCGCCCTCATGTCACTTTTGCAGATGTTCTTGAAGCGAAGATGAGGTTGCCCTTTTGCTGGTGGTCAGTTCCCCATACAGAAGAACCTTCAGAATTCTCCCATCAGTAGACTGTTTCCTCCTGTGTTTTACCGTCATGGTGAGGCAATGTTGGAGTGTCCTCTCTAGAATGCATGCCTGGGCAGGGTTTTATGAGAGATTGGCAGTTGCCCTTGCTCTCCACCCTCCACGCCATCAATGTTGTCCATGGGAAAGGTAGAGAAGCCCGATACAGCTTGGCACCAGCATCACTGCAGCAGCTGCCAGAACAAAGTTGAACATATCATTGGACTGTCTTAAAGACTCTGGCTCCAGATTTATCCTCAGGGTTTACTTCTGAAGATTTTCTCATGACTGTATATGGCTGCAAGGCAGTAAATGTTTAAATTCAGAGTTTTCCTTCTCTTAGATGGACTACCCTCTCGGGCTGATGAGGTCCATCTACCCGAATTATATATATATATATATATTATTTCTGGTCTGTTTTCACTTATACTTTTTCCAAAACTATATATATATTTTTTTTTTTTTCATTTAACATAGACAAAAAAAAAGTAAAATATTTTTTTTTCATTTAACATAGACAAAAAAAAAAGTAAAATATTTTTTTTTAAATTGTGGTTATATATATATATATAAAAAAAAAAAAAAAAAATGCCACTTTTTAAGGTTTTTAATTTTATTCCTGAATGAAAAAACAAAAATACAGTTTTTGGGAAAAAATACAAGTGAAATCCTGTACAGACCAAGAATAAAATTAAAAACTTTAAAAAGTGACATTTTTTTTTTTTTTTTTTTTATATATAACCACAATTATATATATATATATATATATATATATATATATATATATATATATATATGCATGTATTAATGTTACCTTAACCCTGCCATAAAAATTAACAGCAAATATAAAATATTCATTTTCTTAAGTCCTTTCTCTTATTATAAAACAATAAAAGCAGGTTCCCCCACTTTATGTCCAGGTTTATAATCATATATTAATATTACCTTAACCATGCAATCAAAAATTAACAGCATATATAAAATTGATATTTTGTTAAGTCCTTTCTGTTATTAGTTTTTTGTCTGCTTAATAGTTTTTGATGTTATAATGATATTAAAAATACAGTAAACATAAAAAAAAATCATTTGTATACCATAGAATAAGTTAAAGGTTTGTAGCTGCCCTGAATAAAAAATATTTCCAATTGTTTTCCAACAAAAAATTAATTCATCCATTTTCATTAAAATTGGATAATTCTCTGATTTTTGTTAATTTTCTTTTTTTTTTTTAAATCCGACAGTAGAGTTTTTGTATTAAAGTGTGAATTATATTTGAAAGGGTCACAAATGTTTTTCTTTAGTTGATTCGTTTTTTAATGGCTTTTCAGGTTACATAAATACAGAAAATACTTATAGATTGTAAGAATTTTTATTTTTATTTTTTTGGAGGTGGGGGCGGGGAGATAATGAAATTCCCATTAATCAAATGAATGCTAGATAATTTTTTCTTTTTTACTTTAAATGGATCATTTTTAAATCAGATTTTATTGATTTCAACTTATTGATTGACTGATTCGTATTTTACGGCTTATCAACCGTTTGCAGGTTATTTAAAGCCAGAAAATATTTTTAGATTGTAAGAATTTTTTGTTGTGAGTGGGTGGGGGAGAGATAATGTAATTCATTTTAATCATATGAAACCTAGATGCTTTTTTTTCCTTTTTACTTTAAATGCATCATATTTTAAAACAGATTTTACTGATTTCAACTCATTGATTTCAACATTCCATATATAAATGCAATGTTTATCTTCTGTCTTCTTAATTGCTTTTCTTTTGTTTTTTTTCTCTTTTAATGTTTTTTCTTTCATATTTTCTCACACTCAGTACCCCCTTGCATCTTAGTGGCTTTATTGCCTTTTTTGGAATGAAACACTGAAAAAATTCTTATTGGTTGATTGATTCATTTATCCTACAGATTATCAACCCATTGCAGGTTATTTAAAGCCAGAAAATATTTTTAGATTGTAAGAATTTTCTTTTTTTAGATAACAATAGTTTAGTGATACAAGCCTTACTAATTAACCGATAGTGGGGGGAATAATAGGTGAATTAATACCTTTCTCAGAGGTATTTGTATGTAAGTGAATATAACTAACTGAACAGGGAGTGGAACTTGGCTCTCCGATTTACGATTCTGATTCATTATCAATTGCATCAACCACACAACCCAAGCTTACAACACCTGGTATTTCTCAGCGGTCACCCATCTAGGGACTGACCAGGCTTGATGTTGTTTAACTTCAGTGATGATACATGAACCAATGTTTCAATGTGATGTGGTCTTAAGCCTAGATAATGGTTGGTCTTCGACTTGAAGAGGTTAAGATTGTAGCGATCAGACAAGCATCTTCTCGGGAGTCCACTCGATATTGCAACAGTTTTGGGAAATGAGCTGTCTGAGAGGAACTTACTCCGTATCATTGGAATATGAAGGGAACAAGATGTCAACCCCATGTATGTGCCATGGCAGATCCTAGATATAAAAGTCAGAACTGGTGAAACTAAGGAATGTAGTTTGCCTGAACATCTGCCATGAAAATGGAGGTAGAGTGGTGAATGGCTAGTTAACGTTCCATCTGTAGGAAAAGGGTTGAAGGAGGAAAACAATTCATCATTTTTTTTTTTTTTTTTTGAAGATGACAATGATTTAGTGATACAAGTCTTAGTAATTAACCCATAGCTGTGAGGAAGAAGAGATGGATTCATACCTTTCCCAGGAGTATTTGGGTGTAAGTGAATATAACAAACTCAATTGGAATTGGAACTCGTCTCTCTGGTTTACAAGTACGAGCCATTATCAATTACACCACCCGCACATCCAATCTTACAGCACCTGGTATTCCCAAAGAGTCACCCATCTAAGTACTCACTTAAGTTTGACGTTGCTTAACGATCGTAGGTCAACCGGTGTTTCGACGAGATGTGGTCGTAAGCATACAAATGTTTTATGATTTTATTAGCGCAAAGGAATCAAAAAGCGAATTTAAAGTTGAGCTGGAGCCGTAAATTTTATGTTAACAGTTTCTTTTCTCGCACTTCCCTGCTTTCCTGCCAAATTTAATCTGTAAATATTTAAATGCTATGTCAGTCGCTATTTACCGTCCTCCTGATTACTCTCTTAGTAATGTTTCTAATTCTTCTACACCCTGGAACCGATTGTGTCTTAGTGGTTTTACCGCCTTGCTTGGGGTGAAGCCGATTAAAAAAACAAAAGGTAAATTAAAATATTTTGCCATGAAAGGTTGATAAAATTATCAAAAAATAATTATAATGAATAAAAGTATCACTTGATTATTTTTTTAAATCTCCCCCCACCACTTTATTTCCCTTTTAGTGTAAGAAATTAAAAATTGATTATTCAAAGTTTCATAATGTTTAAATATTTGCATTTTTCTTTTGCAAAGAAAATATGCTTCTTGATTGTTGTATGTTTGGTCTTCTGTATTTAATTTGATTTATGGCGTGAACTTTTTAAAGTAGGGTAGCATAGTTAGAAGCATTTGAACGTATTGACAAGAGAAGACACGTTGCTGGGAAAAAATGTATTTTCGTTAAGCAAAAAAACGTAAGTAATATTTTGACAAAATCTAGTTAATTTTCATAAATTTGATATTTTCTTTAAAACAAGTCTTTGTGGGAGATATTGGGTTTTAAAGATCCTTAGCAAAGGGAGAAAAACTGTTAAGTCCTAACAGTTAAGAGCCACATGAGATAAGAAGGGTAAAGGGACACGGCACGAAGAAGAAGAAGAAGATGATGATGATGATGATGATAATTTTAGTAAATAAAAAAAGTGTGTAAGAAATTACAAAATCTCCTACAGAAGGTAGCGACGGAGAGTGTGAAGAAGGGACTAAAGCATAAACTACATTACAAGAAGACAGAATGCCTGATCATCAGTAAAAAGATGAGCCCAAAATGCGATTTGCATGTCGGGAACACAACACTAGAATTAAACAGACGCGGAAGTTTAAATATCAGGGAAGCGTTCTGACAGCGGACGGTAAATGCGACACTGAGATCCGTAATGTATTAGGATGGCCAAGCACACATTCCAAAAGTTGGACAGAGTACTGCGAGACAGGAGGATTTCTTTGGTAACAAAGAAAAGAATACTGAGCTGCTACGTGACATCTGTTCTCCTTTACAGCAGCGAATGTTGGACGATTTTCCTCAAAGATGAAGAAGAGACTCGAGGCGTCGGAAATGTGGCTCTAAAGAAAGATGCTAAGGATATCATGGACCGAGCGTGTGAGCAATGATGAGGTCTTAGAGAAGATGCAAACAAAAAGGAGGCTTATACTTAACACCAGGAAGAGGCAGCTGAAGTTCCTGGGACACATAACGAGGAAGGAGGGCCTGGAGAATCTGATACCCACGGGTTGAATAGAGGGAAAGAGAGACAAGTGAAAACAACGCGTGACATACCCACTGGCTTTAAGCAAGTGGATGACAGAACGTGGTCTGGAGGAGGTGGCAGAGGGAAGGAACTTGTTGAGAGCTGCAAGGGATAGAGGGATTTGGAGAGGCATGACCGCCTACGTCCTGAAAGCACACATAGAAAGAATATTTAACCCTAGGACACTAACCATCAATTAAAGTTACACCACTACTAACCATGGGTATATCATACCCGATTTTGAAAATATCAAAAAAATATTAAATATAAATCTTTATTTGAAATATTTTACATGCAGGCACTTCAAACTTTGTACATTTAGGAACTGAAAAACATAATATTTAGGTAAGAAAATCAGGTACTGAAAATTGTAATTAAAAATAGGAAAATTTGCGATGGGTATACCCATGTTTAGTGTTCTAGGGTTAAGAGAAGAAAAGAAAAAAGAAAAGAAAGAGTTGATAGATAAAAATTTAAAATGGCGTATCTTCTTAATTGAAGTTTCGCAAAGACACCGCCCCCCTCGTCAAGGTAAAATAAATTATTGAATTCATTGACAGTTATCACATTTTGACTTATTTATTTTAAAAGTGATGTATTTTTAAATGCAACGTATTTAAAAAGTCATCAGTTATGTGCCATGCGTGATACGTTTTCGATACATGACGAGGTAGATTTTTCCCCCGCAGTACGTTGCCATTTCTTTCTGCGGTAGATCAGTTACCATCCAAGGTGGGGTAGGGGAGAAGAAGAAGAAGATTCATACCTTTCCCGGGTAAGTGAAAGTAATGGATTCGATTGGAATTCGAACTCGGCTTTCCAATTCCTCAATCCAAGCCTTTATCCATAACTCCACCGTGCCTCCTCATTTAAACAACGAATGTGATACCTGTCAATGAATCTATAGATTTATTTTACTCTGATGAATGGAACAGTGTCTGCAAAACTTCAAATCGAAAAATAAGTTATTTGAACTTTATTGTTCTCTAGAGAATATTCATTCACCAGTAGGTAATTAATGGTTGATCTTAATTCTGCTGGTTACAAATTGTTGAAGATGACTTTTCAAAACAAGTATTTTTTCTTTGATTAAAAATAATTAAAATAAAAAAAACGTCTAGACAGAACGTTTTTTTGCTTTTTTTCCACACACAAAAAAAGGAGATCATGGAAAGTTTTTCGGACAAATATCCCCGTCCTTAATTCATAATTTGGGCAGAAATGTTAAAAATTCTTCGTCGGAAGAAGAGTTGATTGTTGACAATAGTAATTGCAGAGAACAGAGGAATTATTATATAATAATTATTGTTATCCTCGGCAGACGAGCGGATTTGCCAACGTCAACAATAACGCAAAAGGTCTGTATTGATGACGTGCCAAGTTGCATTGTGTACAACCAAGAAAGACTTGGTAAGCAGTAACGGGTTTTTCATTCAGAAACTTCTGATAATGATCACTTCTTTGAAAGTAAATTCGTTTTTTAATCATTTCACCCCAAACAATGCGACAATGCCACTAAGACGCCAAAGGTTACTGAGAGTGAGTGTGTATGTGTGTGTTTTTAAACGCATATCAACTCTTGGGAATTATTTAATCAAACCGTTTTTCTATTTCTTCCAGTTACCTTTCAGTTTTTACCCCCCCCCCAGGTCCTTGTTATAGTCCAATTTCTTTGGTTCGATTTTTTATTCTGTAGTCTGTAGAGGTTTGCTTCTGTAGTGAGTCTCAATAAAAAAAAAAAAAAATCAGTCAATCATTTATGTGCCATGCGTGATACACGCGTAGGCGATCACGTATCTTTCGATACATGACTGACGAGGCAGTAGGTTGCCATTTCTTTCTACGGTATAAAACCAAAATATATAAACAAAAAAATAAAAAGAAATCGAATTAAAACAAGCCATTTGCGCTTTCCCTTAAAACCCTTATCTCTTCCTTTCTCTCTCTCTTTCTTTCTCTCTAAACTTCTCTCTCAACTAATGAACCCGGCCGAAAAACCAGACAGAGCCTACTAATTCGTGACTTAAAACTAACAAAAATCAGAGAGGATCCGCACATAACTTCCGTTATAAAAAAAAAAATGATAAAGAAAGGAACGCTGGAAAATAAATAGTTTCGACCAATGAAAAAAATGAACACAGATTTTTCGCGCAAGAGTCTCGGAGCCTAGTCAAAAGGATATAAAGCTCACACCTCTAAGCGAGGAGAGTGACGACTAAAGACGTGACTGCTAGAGAAAGCAGCTATGCGTAAAGTAGTTGGGAAATCGTCTGCTAATCATATTTCTACCCTGTTTAGGGCTGAGAAAAACACAGTAGATTGACAATGACCTATTTCTAATGTTACTACTACCATTAACACGGTCTGATTTCAAAACTATCCCCCTACTGAGCCAAAACGGACATTTCTCAAGACTGCTACCAATATCCGCTTTATAAACGAGCATTTTGCCAAATGACTCACTCTAATCTAAATCAAATAAAAATATTTGATTATATCTTATACCTCTTATTCCAGTTTGTTTTATGTCTTATGTATCCCATGTTTCCGATAAAATAAATGCCAAGAAGCATCCTGGCAAATATCCACAATTCTTTCAAGAAACCTATAATTTTGGCAGGGCTTATATTTTAGAAGAAAGTTTTAAAGTTGGTAGTATTTATTGCGTGTTTTACTGTGTTGCATTTTTTACTGTACTTTTTGCATTCTATTAATATATTTTTATTGTCATTCTGTGGTTGCAGTAGTTGGATTTCTTGTCCTCTGAGCAGGTGTATGTCGGTTAATCTATTATGTCCAATTAGGAGGGCTATTGATTAGGCCGTCATCACAACAGGCAGGGAGGGGTAGATGCGATAGGCATCAATAAACTACAGAACTCAAAATTGATAGCTACATTTATTGCATTAATATTTAAGCTTCCTTTAAAAAGTTCAACGATAATTATTCTGCCGTCACTTAATTTAAAAACAATTTGATGTACGTAGGTCCTTACTTTCCGTACAAACAATTAATTTTATTTCATGGGTGACTTTCTCTGGATTTTGCAATTAATTTCGATCATTCACAAATTTCTTTCCAAGTTATAAAACCTGTTATCGTACAAAAGAAAAAAAATTGTCGCAAAAAATCACGTAAAAAATCGCCGAAATCAATCGCAGTAATGAAAATTTTAGTATTGCGGGTCCGGGTCTAGCACGGAATATTTTAATTTGCTCACGGAGTTGGTTTGATTCCAAAATGGTATGATATGTTGGGCTACGGCCTCTAGGAGTAAAGTTGAAAACACGAACAATTTTATTGCGAAACACTGTAATTTGAGAACAATATTTTTTTTTCATTTGAACATGAGCTATCGAAAGTTAGAGTTATGACCCTTTAATTGTTTTATCAGTACAAGATGGCGGAATTCAAAAACACTCGCAGTAATAAAAATTTGGGAATCCAAAATTTCAGGATTGCTGGTCCGGATCCGACCCAGAATGTTTTTAATTTACTCACTATGTCGATCTGATTCCAAATATGTATGATACGGCCTCTAGGAGTAAAGCTGAAAATATGTGACACACTGACACTCGCATTTATTATATTGATGTATAGATGGTTAGATTCTTTTTTTTCTTTAGAGCTATGAGGCTTATCGCTTCCGCTGGGCAGGTCACGTGTCCAGAATGCGTCCAACTCGACTCTCATGTATCACCCTGTTTGGAGAACTCGCCAGCGGAAAGGGGCTACGCGGAGGCACAAAACGACGCTTCAGGGATCAGTTGAAAGCATTCCTGGCCCAGGCCATCATCGACCCTGAGACCTGGGAAACCTTTACTGCAAATCGGCCATCTTGGCGTAGTACTATCCGAGGGGATACCGAGAATTTCGATTCCAACCGTCAACATGCAGAGGATCTGCGACGTACTGTCAGGAAGGCCCGAATCGCTTAGCCGCGTCCATCGCCCACACTTCTCTGTGACTCCGGCTCACTAGGAGTAGGCTAGGCCTTCACGGCCATCTTTGTCACCGCCACTAGACGGGAGAAAGGAAATAAGGAGAGAGGATGACAATGCCGATGCTCGAATGCGAGCAATGCCGACGACTAATGAGACTTAATAGAGAACATGTAAATATGGTCTTCCGGTAGATTGATTATGAGGTCACGTGTCATCTTCAGGAGCTTGTAAATGCTGCAGTTAAAACAGATGTTTCGTTGAGTAATCTTATTTGTTTATGGATTTGTTCACTTATTGCTGGTGCTCCTGTTTTATCTTCATTTTTGGTTACATCTGTACATAGTGTTCTATTAGGTTGGTGCAAAAATAATGTCAGTTTTTGACGTTAAAAATACGTCAAACACCGACATTATTTTTGCACCAACCTAATATATTCATTGCAGTTGGCTTTTAGTTCACCAAATGCATTTTTATATTCATTGGTGGATTTTTTTAAAAAAAAACTGTCTTAATGTGAGATCCACTATTGGTTCTATGATTATCTAAAGTGGTACATATGGATATACAGTTTGTGCTATACTGTTGGGATTTCAATTTATTTGTGAAAGAACTTCCTTAATACGTATTCCAGAGGAGGCTATTGCTAATGGTTGGCTGCTGTATAATTGGGTATACTGTGAATTCTATATTTTTATGTTGGGTTATTGGCGATGGTGGCATCCTACCGGTTCGTGCGAACCGATTCTTAAAATTATAACAGCCTAGCGAACCAAGTGTTAGACTATACGAAAATAATCTTATATATTAATAGCCGATGGTTTACATAAAATGTTAGTTACGCTACGCTCGTGCACTCGCCTAGTGAAACTCTAATAGACACCCTCTTAAGCTCTCGTAAGATAAATCATAAAATTCATGAATTAGTTAATCCTGCGAACCCAGATTCTTGGAATATGGAAGAAGCTGTATTTCTCTGTTAATATGCTGAAGAGAAGTTACCGAAAAGTAATGTAAAGTATTTCGCCATGAGATCTCTGTTAATGATTTCCGTGATTACATTGAAAACATAACGAGAAATTATTAGGTTGGTGCAAAAATAATGACGTAATAATGTCGCTTTTTAACGTATTTTCTAACGTCAAAAAACGACATTATTACGTCATTATTTTTGCACCAACCTAATACCATAAACATGTACCCAAGACTATCAAAAGAGCTAAAAATATAATTAATACCAAGTTCTGTGAAGGCTGAAAGAGACTTTTCTGTGATGAACAAAATTTATTCTGATAAAAGAAATCGTCTTGAAGTTGAAAATGTGGCAAATCTTCTAGTCATAAATTTGATAGGTCTTCCATTGGATCTTTGGAACTGCAACAATTCAGTTCGAATATGGCATAAGACAGCTGATGACCCTAGAATCAAAAAGCATCATGTTTCTGAACAGAAATATGATGGGAACAGAATTTCAATCTGGAAATATCTATTTTCTGTTAAATTATCGAAAAGGTTTAATTCTTTTTTGATACTATATAAAGTGATGTGTTTCTAAGCTCAGATTGAAAAAAAGACTACGGTTTAGTCGTTTTTCTGCGGTTATTTCCATTCTGTTCCTCTTTGTGTTTGCGGAAGTCACACGACAGAAAGCCAGCAGATATGTACAGGTTCGTAACGCACGGATTTCCTTGCTCGATAACCGAGGAGATGGACAAATTCCGAGACATATTTTCGCTGAAAATAAATCGTGAACGATAACCGAATCGAACGATAACGTAGGTGCTTGATAATCGAGATTCCACTGTATCAGAATAGAATTTACGGTTCGGATTCCATATAGTTATTTAAAAATACCTAAAATTCATGTGCCTTTTACTTAAAAATTTAAAACGGTTTTCGATAAATTTATAAACACCTCGCAAAAACATCCATTTCCGTGTTAAAAATAAAATTCTGCGATATTTTGGAAAGTAATATTTTGTTTTAATTTTTCATTAATTAAACTTTAAATCAGTTATTCTCCCTGAAATAAAGTTTAAGGAAAGTATATTTTATTTTTGAAAGATTTTTAATAAAGAGAATTATGTTGTGCAATATGGCCAACTTTAGCAATTTCCAAAAAAAAAAAAAAACAAAAAAAAAAAAAAACATTCAATTTAAATTCCGTTTTTTTTTTTACTTATTGGAGATATTAAATGTAATCTATTAGCTTGGAATTAAAACTAAAATAAAGCTTCAAGAAAGATTTTTCATTTTAAAAATTCATTCATTCATTAAAAATTTCATAAACTTTAGATATCTTTTTTTTTTTTTTTTTTTGGAAGTCCCTTTTTAGTGGATACTCGTATCTGAGTAGACGCCCTTTCATTAAAAAAAATGAATAAAGTGTACATTGAGAACATTCATAAGGAAACTTTCGAAACTGCGCCCCCCTCTTCTCGAATGCACCAGCGATAGATAAAAAAAGAAAGAAAAGAAAAGCAGAGTGTGTCTAAAGAAACACGAGTACACTAAAAAATAATAAGTCGGACTATTCACATATTTTTAGTAGACGTTTACAAATAGTGAAATTATCATCTAATGGCCTAGATCACTGAAAGTCTTTGTGGGGATTCACTCACATCATAGCGGCGGAAAAAGCATACTTGACAGGAAATAAAACGTACAGAAGTAATAAGAAAAGTATGGCAAATTGTATGTCAATTTCACACAATTTATATTTTTTGTGTGTATTTTTTAGGTTACTATTGTTTTATGGTACATGTGATAAAAGGGAGAAATTACTCCGTGTTATTACACGCCATATTACAGAGAGAAGTCGGACACGCGTTGCCCGTACCAAAGTTCGTGGTGAAGAGATTGAATTTAACACCTTTTGGTGGGATGTTCGTATTTCCGGCAGAAAGGGTTTTTTTGCATGCTGGGAGTATTTTTTATTATTTTTAAATTTTATTTATTTTAAATAGAGTTTAAATATTGTTTTATTTTATTTATAATTTTCATTATTATTATTTTATTTTTAATTATTATTAATAATAATAATATCCTTACATCTTAACAAGTACATTCAGGACAGTAATCGAACCTGCGATAATCCCCTTTTTGCCAGAGATTTATGATTTGAAACACGTGTGCTAACGCAAATAATAATATTGTCGGATTGAAAAATAAAATCCACTTATTCTTTAAATTGCGTTATAAATACATTTTTTGAGATATCGATGTGCTCTGCTCTTTCACACGTTTATTTTTTAACTTACTCGCTTCGTAAATACTACCATGTCACATCGAAGGATTGTTGCGCGTCATTGCCAATCCAAGGGGAGTAAATAGAGTTATCTCCCTTGTAGCAGTGACGTTAGAATGTGACGTTGCAGCCCAAATAACATTTTAAGTGTCATAAGAAAATAAAAGCTAACTTACAAGACTTTATTTTCATGTGCAATTTGTGAATCTATCAAAAAATTTCCTCTTTAAACAAATTATGGCAGAGAATAAAAAGTAGAAATTATTTACAACAATGTTGAATGCAAGAGAACATGGGACAAATGAAATGAATCACCATAAACCACACCAAAGGTCATTCTTCCTTAGGCAAGTAGTTCTTAACCAGGGACCACTTTTTCTATTTTCCTTGGTGGACCTTTCATAACCATTCGAGGAGAGAAAAAAAAAAAAAAAAAAAAAAAAAAAAACAACTTATTTTATTTTTTTTTATTAATAGATATGTTTAGGATTGTATTATAGAAATAATGCTTTATTTTGAAGTAAAATAAATTTAATGAAAATAGACTTATAATTTAACAACTAAATTCTATAGAATATTTTTACGCACAAATACCATTGGGAAAGATATGAATCTGTGTGGATCTATTACGCAAGAACAAACAAAAATACAAATCACATACAACGCCAAGCATTCATTGGTTAATAAATCACCACTACAGGCAATTTATTAGGTTGGTGCAAAAATATCGTTTTTTGACGTGTTTTTTAACGTCAAAAAACGACATGATTTTTGCACCAACCTAATACAAATCACAGTAATGTGACAATTTTGTAATTGCTCTATTTTTAAGGAGTCAATTTTGTGCACTTTTGGGAGAAGTGGATCACAGAAGCTTTCTTAAGTCCCTCCAAAGCTCACTTGCTGATTGGTCGATACCAACTGCACTAAATTCATTTAATGCAACCCCAAATCAAGCCCTTTAAAAATGTTCAAATTTTTTATTTTTTTTAACACCTTTTGCAAGTGGAGTTTATCCCCACCAGCTGACAGCGCGTTTTGGAGACAATTTTTTTTTATTTTTATTGCTGGCTGGCTTTGAGCAGCCATATCAAAGAAAAATTGGCTTCCTTTGAACCACATCTTCTTACTGCTGACTGTTTTCTCAAAGATTATTGAAATTATGCTATTGTGTTTTGTTTTTTTTAATTTTTTTTCCTGAAAACTCACCAGACCTAAAGTACCTCGCTACACCACTGATTGGGAAGAATTTTTTAATCCAATTTTTGGTCAGAAAGGTATTTCTGTCTGTCCCAAAACAGTTGGTAGATTTAACAGATAATGTTTATATAAATGTAACGTTTTGGGAGAGAAAATTTTTTATTTTAAAGAAAAGTGCATAGCATAGAAACAGAAATATAACATGCACAAAAACAACTTTATATATATATTATATATAATAAAAAAACAAAAACACCACACTAAAACCAATTAAGCCTGCATATTCCTCCTGTGGACTTTTGGAAGAAAAATGTTGAATATCCATGAAGCCCGCGCAGGTTTGAAAAATGCATATATATCTTACTATAAACATATATTAGTGTTTTTTTTTTTAAATAAAAAATAAAGTAGGACCCACAATCTTTAGGTTAGTAGACATTAATTTCAGTAATATCAGGTTGTGGTCAACAGTTAATAACATTGCATTGTGCTCACCAGATAATAGGTGAGCTATGGAAAAAAGGAATAATCTCCCAGGTTATTTTTCCTTTATTATGGGAATTATTATATCCATAATATAACACCTCATTTCACGAATGGAACAGAATAGGGGTAAGAAAAGCAATGACAAACATGCTTTGTTCTCAGAGAGAGTTTTATGCTGCTAAGTGATACACAAAATTGTATACACAGTTACATTTGTTACATGCCGAGAAAGTATAACGTGTCTAAAACAATAAAAAGGGGAATGAAAAGATTGGGAATTATTACATTCTTTTCTGGAAAGGCCATGTTTAGGATCCCAGGTTAGAGCAGGCCAGATTTATCTGCTATGTTGCTAGAAACGGCGAGTCATGAGTTTTTCCCAACATGAGGATTGAGAGCCAGAGATAGTTTCCATATCTCCGGATATAGAAACATATTCCCCAAAGGAAAAAGGAGCCATGGGTTTGTAAACTGCACCATATGGCAGCTGGTCGGCCTGTGCAGAAGGCCCAGGCAGAACGAACAACTAGTGTCTTAACTCCAGGCAGTTAAATGATGGACTGGCTGCTTTCATCACTCTATGAAGTGATGTCATTACATAAATTCATCTTGGCCAAAGGGAGTTGATCACCTTTTGTATCCTTAAAACTGTTTAAAAAAAAAAAAAAAAAATAAAAAAAAAATAATGTAGCCATTAATTAAAATGTTTGTAGGAATAAGTAGTATTGGATTAAAAATTCATTAATTGCTCAGCGAAAGAAAAGCTAACATAACCTGAAAGTGAAGTTTTGTTTAAACAAAAAAATGCAAACTGAAGACAATTTGTTTAAAATGTGTTTATTCTTTCAAATAAAAGAAAAATTACATTGAGTCAATGTGGAAGTTTGAATTCATTAAATTTCGGTTGATTACAGAGAAGTCATATTTTAAAAGGTTTAGAATCAATAAATACCCTTTTAGTTTGAATGTGTGAGGAGTAAGGGTGATACAGTGATAGCAATAATTCTTCCTAGTAACAAAAATAAAATAAATAAATAAGATGTTAATGTGTGAGAATATATAAAAAAGAAAAATTCAAGGTGAGTATTTTGGTGAGGGTTCGGAATCAAAATGGTTTTAATTTTAATATGAATAACAAAATGCTGTTGCAAGTGGACATCTTTCCTTTTCGGTATTACAAAATATTTTCCTAACAAGCATTTTAGCATTATTTCAGAATGTAAAAAAAAAAAAAAAAAAAGGAAAAGAGAGAGAGAGAGAGAGAGGGGGGGAGGAAAAAAGTTAACAGAATTAGCAATTGCATCTTAAGTGCATTACCAGGTTCATTAGAAGTTATATAAATGCACTTATGAAAATTGATGTGTAACCTGAAAGAAGCCATGAGATGTCTGTCTTTCACAGATGTAGCAGAGACCAAAAAAAAGAAGAAACTAATGGAGATTGAGAGACTGTCCTAGTCTGTAAAAAAAAAAAGCTGAGGTCAACTACTGCCATCCTACCATCCATTGATTCAGTTAAATCATTTTTACTTTGCATGTCTAGGAAGAACTCAAGTGTTATCCTGGTCAATTAGTACCCAATGAAGATGTGATGATTAATAGACAGGTGATAAGTATTAGGCTTTTAAAAGGGAACACCTTATCTTTTGAGGTAAGGTCTTTATTGCCATATTAAGAAAGTGGAGATCATCAAGGGGAATGTAAACAAAGTTTAACAACAGAGCTGCTGCATATGCTTGTGTGCCTTGGTTAGTCTTTGATCAGAAGATGGCTTGATACCAGGGAAAGCTTTCTAATCACTTCAATGAACCCTGACAGAAGTAAAACATTGCTGGCCATTTTAGTAATGTGATGTGAATGAGACAAGGAGATGATTTGACAGAGGAAAACCTACTCAGAACAATGATCTTTATGGAGTTGAGTAGACCTCTGGCCAAATTCCTCATATTGCTTGCCAACTTGTTTAGAAATTTTTTTTTTTTTTTTTTTAAGTTCTGTCTGTTGATGCAAAGAAGCATGTTTCATTGAATTTATCACCTGTATACTAATTGGATAATTGAGAAAAAAGTAAAATTGTTTGCATGTAAGATTTTATGACATGTAATTCTGGGACACATGAGGAAGGAAGGCTTCGAAAATTTGATACTCACATGACACATTGAAGGTAAGAGAGACAGAGGAAAGCAATGCATAACCTAACCTGGAATGCCAGAGCAAGGTATGGGAGAAATGGAAAAAGACAAAAGTTATTAAGAGCTACAAAAGACAGGAAATTATGGAGAGCCTCAATCACTAACATCGTGAAGGGACAGTACATTGTAAAAGAATTCTGTAAATTCAAATGCTAGTAAAATGACAAGTATACTGAGCAAGAAAGTCTAATATTTCATATGACCAACTTAAATATCACAATGATGAGCTTCATAATCCAAGAAGGTCATTGGGAGTACTTTGAGTATAGCAGCAGTGGGCGTGTCAAGCTGATGGAAACAATCTCTCCTCAAGCCGATTTTGAATTCAGACCGGTCTTCCAAGACTGGTTTCCCTACCAAGCCTAAAGAGCCAAGACTGTCCTATGTATTAACACATACCTGGAGATGCATTCATACCTTTACTAAGGGTATTAGTGTGAAGTGAATGTTACAGTGTCCATTGGAATTTGAAATCACTATGATGGGAAGTGTTAAACTAACTATACAACACAGCTTAAGTTTATACGTTATTTTTTTTTTTTTTTTTTAAGTAAATCTTAAGCAACAAATATAAAATCAAGTAAGAGTTACTAAATACATTTTTAAATGATTTCAAGAATTCTGCTAATTTAGCTAAAGTAATGTTTTTTTTTCAAACTTAAAAACATTTGTGATATGTGTGCGTGTATATATATATATAAATAAATAAATAAAAAAGTCAGACTAACACCAATAAATAGTACATAAATTATTTCTTAACTTAGTATAGAAATAATGAAAATGGGAAAAACAGCAGTTAATTGTTGCAACCTCCTGACAAGTTGACTGAACATTTATAAAAATGTTCGTCTACAAAACAGCTCAGTGACAATATATATATATATATATATATATATATATAGAGAGAGAGAGAGTTGCAAATTAAAAAAATTATGTTTTATTTTATGAAAGTATTTATTTATATATATATATATATATATATATATATATATATATATATTTGATATTTCAAATTGTCCTCAATCTTTCATCAGAAATAACTGTTTGTTACAAATAAATTAAAATTACTGTTTGTTAGCAAGTAGCATCCTTCGCGAGATGCGGACGTCACGTGATATGGAACGTCACTGTTCAGATATTCCTAACTTAAATCTGTCATAAATATTTTAAATGTTGTTTAAAAAGATTTTTTTAACTGTATCTAACAAAAAAAAAAAAAAAAAAAAAAAAAGGCTTAACTATTGAAATATCTATAAAGATTTAAAACACCCAAGTCCCTATTCAACCCTAGTTTATGTGTATTTAATTTTAAAATCCAATATGTTTTTTTCTGCGTGTGTATGTGGAACTAAAATCGGAATCTATCAATAAACATTTGCAGTTTTCTAATGAATGTCCTGATTGATTAAAGTGTTTAGCTATGGGGGAATAAGGGTTGTTTTTACGTATTATTCAAACGAAATCTAAAATTATTTCCAGACTCACCAATATATCCACTATTAGGACATAAGGTGCAGAATAAATAATAGATTACATTATGGCTATCGCAGGTGAGGTTAGGTGGCTGTATCTTGATATTGGTGTTGGGTACAGAAAATATATTAGCTATTATTAAATGTTTGCAAACTAAGCAACGAGGTTTGTTACATTTGTAATTTCCTGATTGGTTTCTATTGTTTAGATATTTGGTAGAGGTGAGGATAGCTGATAGGTTAGGTGATTGTTTCTTTGCATTTATGGGTGGTTTATCGAAAATGTCTTTGATCTTTTTGTCTAACTGGAGGTTCTTGTAATCCTTTTTTAAATTGTGAATAAGTGTGTGGGAATATTGATTGTGGTTAAATATATAATATATAATTAAAGAAAAACCAAAACTGTTGATGGAACCAACAGACAACTTGACAAGTCTCAAATTAAAATGACAATACTGAAAAAAGGCCTGGCACACACTTAAAGCATAGACAGAGCAAAAAATGCTTAACAAATTTAATTCCTATGAAAGGATGGCCCTAGTCATAAATAGAGTTATATTATGCAATATGTTTTTTTTATTAATTTTTTTTCTTGCAGCTGATTGCTTTTCAGTTCATTAAATATCAGCATTTATTTGTAAAAAGGAGAGTGGATTTTTCTGGACAAAAACTGTCCAAATGATTTCTGGATTTGAGTATTTTTGGCTCATCTATTAATCATTATCAAGAATTTCTTTTGTTTCATGGAATATGGAGGTTTACAAAAAAAAAAAAAAAAAAAAAAAAAAAAAAAAAATCCTTGACATAGAGGAGTTTTTACACACAATGTCCTGAAAAGTAATCATTTGTACGAATGAAAAAAAAAATTTCCCCCCACCCCAGTTACTTGTTAGTCCTCTTCGATGAAACTTGTATATAAGAGGGATTGCTGCCCAAATACACAATTATATAAAACAGCAATCCCTCTTTTATGCAAGTGTCATTAAAAAAAGACTGGAAATAATGGAAGAATTAAATAATAGAAAAAAGTCAACACTCAATAATATCAACTATGAACACGGCCACAATGTGCTGACAGTGTTTGGAAAATAAAACATTTCTAGAATTTCTACATACATACATAAAACAATCCATACATTCAGTAAAAATAAAACAATCCATTGATAATGGCTAAAAGCATTGCCAAAAAACACTCAAAAACACAGAATATTTGAATAATTTCTACATAATGTAGGGGAAAAAAAAAAAAAATAAGAACAAAAAAAAAATAAAGAAAAAAAAAAAACACTAAATTTAACTGCAGTCATTTTTAATGAGATATATATAAAAATGCTGGGAACTCTTTAAACATACGCTAGAGTATACTAGTATATATGATTAGTCTCTTCATTGTACTCCCATCAATTATGGTTTGTAGTGATTGAAAAGTGCTGGTCTAAGGTGATTTTCTTTGGAGATATGTGTGTGTGTATGTGATGTGTTGAGGAGAAAATCACAGCAATGCATTCAGTTGTTTAAAATGACTAAGCATGTAGAAAAATTATCCTGGTTCATTGGCAGAAACAAGAGACATCATAACTAACTGACACTATTTACAATATTAAGGAATAAAATATTTGAGAATATTCATCCCCCACATACCATTAAATTTAATCTGCTCCTGGTACTCAAAATGGAGTCAGCCCTGAATTCAAAAAATAATTTAAAATAATATTTACATAACAGAATTATAGAGGGAGGAATTATAAGATAATCCATTGGGGAAAAAAAAAAAAAAAAAAAAAAAAAAAAAAAAAAAAATTGCATTTCCACTGTTTTTGGTTCCTATAAGATACGTCCTTTCAGTGTATTAGCAATCATGGCTCTCTCCCAAACTCCCTACCTCTTATGTCCTTAGCAATTTTTTTTCCAAATGCTCCCACATCATGTTCTGTTATTTATTCACACAAGTTCATCAGGTAGGTGGCTTGCTGCCTTCCTCTTGTTCTCTTGCCCTCACTATGCCCTGTGCGGGTGCAGCAATGGATAATGGCTCAGAATTGTTAATTGGAGACACAAGTTCCAATTACAGTTGGGTTTATTATATTCACTTATGTGCAAATACCGTTGCGGAAAAAAATAGGAATCCACCTTTTCTCTCTCCAGCTATGGGTTAATTAGTAAGACCTGTATCACTAAAACTATTATTAAAAAAAGAACTTAGAATTTAAAAGTACTTTATGGTTTTGCAAAAGGTTCATCAATCAATGAAGGAGTGATTTACATGTGCTTGCTTGAATCATTTAATGTATACACAAGTAGATGGAAAAAAAAATTGACTTAATTAGAAATAAGACACTGGAATAATATATTCATCTCCCACTCAGACTGGACAATCCCTACCCTGTGCAAAGCAATAAAATCAAAGTTGAAGTGAGAACACAGACTAATTTTTTTCCAGAATTTTTTTTTTGTGAAGTACCCATAAATCAATTTCCAGAAAGTGAAAACAAATCAAATCTCCATTGAGGGGAGTGGGGTGATTTCACAGAAATATTTGTAGCAGAATATTGTCCATGTCATTTTTATATTGCTCAGTTTGCTCATTTTAAAAAGTGGTGGGGGGGAAAGAAAAGAATATATATATTATATATATATATATATATATATATATATATATATATATATATAAGCAGCAGCATATGTCAACTTATGGTCTCTTAAAATTACACTGATCAATTCAAAAAGATGCAATTATTTTTAAAGTTAAAAAAAAACAAAAAACAATTGGCTGGACTGGGGTCAGGGAGAATTTTTTTAAGCAAATATGATAGAATTTCATGCCAAAACTATTTTGGTAAAAATGATGAGATTGCATACAGTTCATTAAATATCAGCATTTATTTGTAATAATGTTGTCAAAGCAAAGAGAAGACTTGCATAATAAAAGAGACTATCACTGTACCACTCTGCATGTAGGGTCACCCTGAAGAGAAAGGAGTGTGTGTGTGTGTGTGTGTATATATATATATATATATATATATATATATATATATACACACACACACAAGTTTTGTTTATATAAAAGAAAAAATGCAAAAATGTAACAATTTCTGTAAAAAAAATAAAATAAAAATAAAAGCAAAAGTGAAAATTGTTGTTTTTCATTTTAATATGCACAGAACATAAATGTTTATAGGCATAATTTACAAGTATGTATTGCTTAATTACAACAATTTAAAAGAAGAAATTAAAAGCCCATAAGTTAAATATAGTGAAAGACTTGCTCAAGGCTTAGTTAACTGCTTAAACACCGGAATCTATTTCATTGACTTTGTCAACATGAATAAACATATTTACAAAAAAAAAAAAAAAAAAAATAAATAAATAAACAGATAAAAAGCAATGTTTCTCAAACATTTGTACAGTTTAGCTCTCGGAATTTTAAAGAAAAAAAAAAAAAAATGCATTTACATTCCAGTGGGAATATCACTAAAATGTTGGAGAGAGAAGAAAACTGCTCAAATTCGACATTAATTATATGAAGGACTGAACTTGTGAATTAATAATCTGATGAGCAAAAGGATGTTTTTTATGTGAAGAGCTGAGTTACCCACCTAATTTAATGAACTAATAAATACATAAGGCTCTTCTCTTCAAAACAGAGGAAATATCAAAGGAAATATTTTGATGTTTAATAGATTTATTCTGAAGTCCAGTGATAAAAACCAAAGTCAATTGCAACATCTAAAGTGTTCAGAGAGAGCTTTTCCTCTAACTGGTAAGGAATTTTTCTCAACATCAAGTTCAGATCATTTTAGGGACAAGAGAAGAAAAAAAAATCAGTTGGAGCAAAGAGAAATGTCAGAATTTGAATTTGCTTTTAAATTTTCAGAGTGAAAAAAAAAAAAAAAAAAAGTATCATTTTTTTAAAATTTTTATTTTTAATGAGAAGTAACCATACTTTTAAAGCGCAGAAACATTAACTTATTGTAAATATCAATGCTATGGATACTGCTCTCTTTTCAATTCTTTGACTTTATGATTGGCTCCTCCAGTTTGGTGGCCAGAGTTCCTAAAAACACAGGCAGACAAACAGGCAAAGTTTCTCCAATATTTTTGCTCCCTTTGTAATGTCCAATCTACTTCCAAAAGTGATAAATAAAAACAAATGAAATGCCCTAAAAATGGATGACAAAGAAAAGTAGGAACAAGCAGAGAAAAATTATGAGAAGGAGGGTGTTGATAAGTTATCAACCCAATTTGTTATTAAAAAAATAGTTTAATAATAATTGAATTTTGGAAGCAAGTCAGGCAGTACCCACTTGTATTTTAGCATATAAGGGGCTCCACCTTTTTTTTTTTTAAGTTACTTTCACAAAAACCAAAAGCAGGTTTAATAAATATCATAATCTGTACTTTTAAAATCTCATTCAGGAGAGAGGGAAAGCATCCCTGCTCATCTAGAGAAACTAAACTTTGCTTGAAGTTTTTAAGTGCTCATTTTAACTCATTTCCACTTATTAAAAAGAATATTCTTTTCTTTTGCATCTCATAAAAAAAAAAAAAAAATTCCTGAGAACAATCAAATAATCAGATGGCCTTTTTTGTCAGTTGATTAAAATAAATAAGTTGCAAATAAATAAATCTTATTTTCACTTTCGTTTAGTACTGCCATAAACTACTGGTAGACAAGAACCATCAAATCATATATACAAGCACACACACGCACACACACAACCATATATATGACATATGAAGGTTTAAATAAATTTCACGAGAAAAGCGGAAAACATTTTGGAACTTAGAAAATGGGAAACAAAATGAAGTTTTTTTTCTCTCTCTCCCTATTCTTAAAAAATAAACAAACAGTAAGATATCGAATTGCAGCTTTTGTTTTCTATAGAATGCCTATCTTGTGCCTCTCCAAGTAGTTTGTGGCTTACATCTGAGAAGAACAGGCGCTTAAAGAAAAAAAAAAAAAAATACTCTTAAAAGACGAGGAATAAAATATGAAAATAATATCATGGCCGGTTTCAAGAGTGTTCCTCCAGAGTAAGTTGAAAGCAGAGTCACTAAACACTCAAAATTATTGCTATGGGAGACATTTTAGTTGGGATAGAAAGCAGATCATTTGAATTGGGGGGTGGGGGGAGAATGACCTTTTTCAATATTGGAAACTTCTCATTTTGTATTGTAATAAATTAGGAAGTATCATGACTCCAAACAACCGAGGAAAAAAAAAAAAAAAAAAAAAAAAACTTTATGTATGTAAGGTAAAGTTCTTTACCATTGTTTCAATCTCTTTCTGATCAAACACTGACTCCGTCCCCGTCCAGCCGGACCCCAGAAAGCAAATTATTAATCTTTTGAAGGTCTCTCCCTGTATGTATATAATCAGGCATCCATTTTTACAATAAAAAAAATGGACATCAGTAATATGAGCAAGGAAAAAAAAATTCAAGTCTTGTATTTCAAAAGATCTTCCAATTTGCTGGCTACGAGCACTGGTTTGTGTCGGGCACGGACATTTTAAACCTTGACATGCATTTCAAGGATACCGATTTAAATATGTCGAGATTGAAGGAGACCATTTTCAGTGTCCATTGATGATGGAAGCACAGCTTTGAAACGGTTCATGTCTTCCTTCGAATCCAATTTCTTTTTTCCCCACCTTTTTAATAGGAAGAGCCATTTTATTTTATATTTTATAGGAAATTTTAATTATGCAGCAATCTTTTAACAGGCTCAAATGTGGAATGCAAAAAAAGGAAAGGAAAACTATCTGTTCTGTATTACAAAACCATTCATGGACAGTTTCTAAAAAAAAATTAAAAAGAAAAAAAAAAAAAAAAAAAAAAAATGAAATTTTCTGTCAGCATTAACAGATTTCATTTTCTTTGATATTAGCTCCTCTTCAAAGATCCAGAATATTGCGATTTTGTCAGAAATTCTGTTCACCAGGAAAATTCTACTGGCAAATATTCAATGGACATGTATACTTCTTAAAATTTATAGTTCATTTCAAAGATAAACATGAATCTGAAAGATATTTCATTTCAACCTCTTAGTGATGCTGCGACCTCTTTGGAAGATGTAGCAAAAATGTTAAGCCATGACTAGTTTAATTTTCAGTCAACAAGATCCGCACACCTTCATCAATATCAATTTACTTTTCGTTTGACATTCTGAATCATCAGTAACTGCTACACTGTTTTATGCCGTGACCAGAAAGCACACTCTTTCTGATGGTAATTGGCTTCAATGGTAATCACATTATCAGAAATCAGGGCCGTTGTATTGGGCACTTTGCTTGTTGAGGGGCGTCCGGTTTTGATTAAGGAAAATCCTTCTCTCCAGAGCAGTTGCAGTTCAGACAGAAAAAGGCTGTGGGTATCTCTGTTACCTTGTTTGGAACATTTTACATGCACACCCATGTTAGCAGATGAGGACTGCAATGAAGATGCATTTTTTTTGGCTCCCTGGCTTTCCTGGAGTGACAGGGAATGAGGGCGAATGATTGAATAATAGACTGGAAAGTTAATATTTGAGAGCATTTTCTGAGCTCGGCACATTTTGACGTCAAACAACATCTCTTCCAAAGTTTCGCCATTGCTTTCATTCTTTTGCTGGGTGTACATCATGATTATCTCTTCTGCTGATTGAACATTCAATTTGAATTTCGATTGAACAACTTTGGTGAAATTTCTCTCAAGATGGTCTTCAGCACATGGTGTATACCAATTGGAAAATCCTGAGAAAGAAAACGAAAAAGATCTGTATGAATTTCTGGGATGTGGTGTTGATATTTACTATCAGACTAATGTCCTGATCTTTATTGATGTTATCACATTTTGGGTGTTGTGCTCTTTGACCTTCTTCGGGAGTCTGTTGATTTAGGTTACCTTCGAGAAAGGTCAAAGTGAAACCTTTATTTAATCTACAGGGCTAAAGTATTCTCATTCTGCTGTCCAACACTGGGGTATTTTGTTTTGTTATTTAGTACAGTTCAGTTAATGCTTGATCTGTTTCCACTGAGTGTGTATCATATGTGAACCAAAAATTTAATTATGATAGCAATGGGAAGGAAAAAGAAAAAAAATTGTAGGATGCGGGGGGTAACATAGGAGAGTGACAGAGAGAGAAAAAAATCATGGGCAAGTGGGAGAAAATCTTATGGGTAGAGAAAGAGGAAAATCATGGGGGAGAGAGAGCGAGAGTCAGTCAGAGAGAGCGAGAGCGAGAGTCAGTCAGAGAGAGCGAGAGCGAGAGTCAGTCAGAGAGAGCGAGAGCGAGAGTCAGTCAGAGAGAGCGAGAGCGAGAGTCAGTCAGAGAGAGCGAGAGCGAGAGTCAGTCAGAGAGAGCGAGAGCGAGAGTCAGAGAGAGCGAGAGCGAGAGTCAGAGAGCGAGAGCGAGAGTCAGAGAGCGAGAGCGAGAGTCAGAGAGCGAGAGCGAGAGTCAGAGAGCGAGAGCGAGAGTCAGTCAGAGAGAGCGAGAGCGAGAGTCAGTCAGAGAGAGCGAGAGCGAGAGTCAGTCAGAGAGAGCGAGAGCGAGAGTCAGTCAGAGAGAGCGAGAGCGAGAGTCAGTCAGAGAGAGCGAGAGCGAGAGTCAGTCAGAGAGAGCGAGAGCGAGAGTCAGTCAGAGAGAGCGAGAGCGAGAGTCAGTCAGAGAGAGCGAGAGCGAGAGCCAGTCAGAGAGAGCGAGAGCCAGTCAGAGAGAGCGAGAGCGAGTCAGAGAGAGCGAGAGCCAGTCAGAGAGAGCGAGAGTCAGAGATCGAGAGCGAGAGTCAGAGATCGAGAGCGAGAGTCAGAGAAAGAGAGAGAGTCAGTCAGAGAAAGAGAGAGAGTCAGTCAGAGAAAGAGAGAGAGTCAGTCAGAGAAAGAGAGAGAGTCAGTCAGAGAGAGAGAGTCAGTCAGAGAGAGAGAGAGAGAATCAATCAGAGAGTCAGCCAAAGAGAAAAAATATTGCGTGGGGAGAGTTGGTTTAAGAGGGAAGTCGTGATGGGTTTGGTTTGAAATTCCCTAAAAGTTTACCTGGATCAACAGCTGCTTGAGGGGAGCACTGTTGAAATGTGACAAGTCTGAGGACATTAGTCTGACTAAATAACATAAATGAAAGAAGTTCTCCAATAATGATCCATGAAAATTTTCATCTCTACCCTCAACATTTTTCCAAACTAAAAATATTCATTATCATTTTAGAAGCGAGGGTTCCTGTTCATAATATTTGAATATTGATCCGACTTCATGAAGAGTTTTCTGTACTTTGTTTTTATTTACAAATGTCAAGTTTACCGACATCAATGATGATTACAAACTTCGAAAAAGGACAACAATGAAGGCGTGATCGTTAGTCAGAAGAAATCAATATAGAATTGCAATTTCAGCATAAAAAATCCTGGCTGCTCTAGTAATGGACAATGAAAATATATATTTTACAAGTAAACTTAGTGCATGTAATTTTAATATGACATTGCAGTTTCATTAAGATTCATGTTTGAAGGGAAAGAAAAACAAAAGATAATTTTTACCAATCATGACTGGAACCTCTGGTCCCTTTTCTTTAATCTGTTCTCTCTCAGTCGCAGCCCTTACCAACGTTTCACCTGAAAAGAAAAAGAAAAAAAAAAAAAAAATGGTCAGAGTGTGAAAGTGGTTGACTTTAATGTTGATTAACAATTTCCTCACTGGCATGAGATATTGTGTGTGTAAAACACACACACACACACACACACACACACACACACACACACACACACACACACAATTGTCCATCCCATAAAATGTTTAATATCTAAAAAACACTAATCTAATCAAGTTTCTTTTTCGCCAGGTTTTCAGATAAGATGTTTAGCCATCTTGATATCATTTATCGTAAGAATCACTGAAAAACTGATTTCCACCTACTGGCTCTTAAACAGAAATACTTGAGACTGAGATAAAACCACATCTTCCCCTTCAATGTGGGTGTCTATTACCACAGGTTAGTATGAAGTTGACAATTTTTTTTATGACTGTTAGTCAAGGGTTTCAGTTTGATTTTGTAAGGTTGCTTCTTAATCTTTAAGAGACAACAGGGCCAATCTACTAGCTGGAAAGTTAAATGACGAAGAAGACAACTGGGCTGATCCATTGGCCCGGCCAATCCATTGACTTGATAATACAAGCTTTGAGATTAGCTGGCTGGTCTTCTAGGCAACGAAACTTCAAATGAGGCTGTCCCCAAAGGGTTTAAAAAGAAAAAAAAAAAAAAAAAAGTTGGACATCTATCAGCTAGTATGTTGATCATGACTATTTTTAATAGTTATTCTATTCAATTTGTTGATGAAATTGACAGAATTTTCAAGATGGGAAGGGCTGATAGTCCCTAAAAGAGTTGTTACTATTTTTGCTATGGCTTTTGCTAATTAACTGAGGAGTGGTTGATGCCTTTGCCAGAGATACTATGCAGTACAATAACAAAGTCATGTAGCAAGTGACCATATCTATCAATGCTAATAAATTTAATATGGGTTTTGTTTTTAGGTTTGGTTTGAGCCATATGAACCTCAATGGGTTATTTAATGCTGACAAAATTTTTATTGCTGGTAATAATTTTTTTTACAATATATTTCTGGTATTAAAACCTACTTTTACACATTCATAGTGTTTTGACCCCAGTTTGGGGCTTAACTATTTATCCATAGCTGAGACCCTAACAGGTGCTATCAGCCCAGGTCAGGGTGGACCTGAGAAGACCAGCAATTAAGAGGTGGTTCCACACTCTTCAAAATCTCCTGATCAGAGGCCTTGCCGCTGGACATAGTTTATTGTCTTCCCCAGATGCAGATGTAGTTTATCGTCATACCCAAGACGGGGTTTCGTTTTTGTCTGAAAGAAAATTGCATATCTAATTAGAATCATTTTTGCTTTTTTTAATTTTGGGTAACCAGGTAACAATGTCATTTTATCAATAAAAATGAAATTTACCATCAATGATTAAAGGAAAACGGTGATTAGGAGGTAACATTTCTTTGAATCTCTTGTGTTTTGACAGGCGGTGAGCAGATGTAGCCATCATCAGTTCTCCTCCTTCCAACATCATCAAGCATTCTACATCCCCATGACAACCAGTATGGGAAAATAAGCTATTATTAGCATAGACGGCCTGAGGAAAAGGCTGGATGGGTAGAAAGGATGGATTTATAGCCAGCATCCTCTGAAACAATCCTTGAGCCTTTGGACTGGTCAGGAGACCCAACATGGTCTCTGTTCCTGATGATTCTCCATACACTGTTACCTAAAATGGAAGAGAACAGTCACTGCCTAAAACAAAAGACAGAAATAAAAATAAAATAGCAAACTTCAATATAAAATTAGTCATAAAAAACAAAAAAAAAATCTTCCAAAACAGCCATAAAAATTAACTAGTATACACACACACACACATATATATATTCATTGAATATGACAGACAAGATGATTTGATTTAGTTTTTTTTTTTTATACAATTTCTCATGCAAACTAATAATTTTTTTTCTTTTCAGATAAATTATATAAAAACTGTCCAAATGTTCTTTTCTTTCCAAGTGCTTTTGGTTATACATTTAGCCATTTTCAAGGATGAAATATTTTAACTGTTAAATAAGAAATAGTTTGCTGCATGTATGCATTTGTTTTCATTTCAAAACACGGTTATATATATATATATATATATAGATAGAGAGAGAGATATACACACACACACACAAATCCCACAGATAAACTAGAATTATGATACATTTACACACAAATTATACACATTGCCAAGTCAAAATACATGTGAAGTCTTCTTAACCAAAGATTATCAAAACCTAAAATAAAAATCAGAATTTTCTTTTTAGGAGAACTCATTCTCTGATGAAAACAAAAATATGAATAAAATTGCAAACTTCAATATAAAACACCCATAAAGAAACAAAACGCACTGCCAAAACAACAGACACCAATGTTTATCTTTGTAATTTTCTTACTAAAAGGAACATAAGAGACATTTTCAAAACATGCATTTAGTATTAGGTTGGTGCAAAAATAATATGCAAATGCTGACTAAATCAGTAATGTGGCTTTTGTTATCAGTTGAGGGCAGATGGGTATCTTTTTAGATTAGAGGAAGAAAGTTTCACTTGTGATAAATGCTTCTTATTGTCTGCAGCATTTTAGACAGAATTGTGTCATATTTTCAACTAAAAATTAGGAAATAATAGATTTAAAAGGGTCTAAACAGTTAGAAATGAAGCATTTTTAAGAATCTCATCAATTTCGGTTTTGCAGACATGAAACCCTGTTTGAATGCTAAAGGCTTAATAAAAGCAATACATATTAAAAAAAAAAAGTTTAATGTGTTTTTCTTTTCCATAAGGAAGAATTGGTAATAGAATTTTTCTCCATATTCATCAGGTCTTGTTTTTCTTTCATTCTTTATTCAACAATTTGATTTGTTTTTTATGGCTTAACAACCTCTTGCAGATTATTTAAAGCCAGAAAATAGTTTTAGTTTGTAAGAATTTTAGATTGTAAGATTTTAAACCTCCACTGTCTTGCAGTCATATCCAAAAATGGAAAAGGCTATGGAAGTAAATCCAGGAAGAAAACCTAGAATGGAGACACAAAGGTGGTTGGCTGTCAACACTGACAACTTCCTGCATCTCCTGCAGTCAAGCTATACTCAAATGTAATGACTTGTATTCCTTTTGATCTTGTCAGTACAGCCAAGAGGGGTCCATGTAGTTTGGGCAGCACATGGCCTCCATATACAGATCACTCCAGTTTCATTACTAAAGGATTTTGACCAAATTGGGCGCTACCTTTATCTTGGGAGATAAATGGATGCCTACTGTCTTTCTCATGGGAGTGAAATTAATGGATTTTCTTTTAATCTGATATTAATTCTTATTACTTAATTGTTATATTTTAGTGGATAAATGGGTTTGAGTAGAAACCCTGTATTTTTTTTTTTTTTTTTTTTTATTTAAAAAAAAAAAAAAAAATAAATAAATAAATAAAAAATAAACACACCCACAAAGGAGTGTCTAAACTACATATAGTGACCGGTATACTTAAAATGCACCCCTCAGTAGGGGTTGAGTGCATTGCCCTTTTGAAAAGAAAACCATGGTTTGATCCAGTGTGCTCTGGACTACTCAGCCACTGATATAACACAAACAAAATGAATTCTATGACATTACACATGACCATGTGAGAGAAAGAAATGTTATCAACAGGACAGTCGTTTTTTGACGTTTTTTTTAACGTCAAAAAAAAAAAAAAAAAACGACATTATTACGTCATTATTTTTGCACCAACCTAATATTAATATTATCAATTTTGTTATTAAGTTTATCGAGATACATTTTAATTGGTTCATCAATTTTTAGAAAAATTTGACAAACTGGAAAGGTTATTTCTTGTGATGCATTTCATCCATTAGGATTTCATCAGATTGGGCTTTATTGACATTACACATCTACATGTATGCATGAAATGAGATGTGCAGATAGTTTCAAAAGAATATTTTTTTTTATTATTATTTTTTTCGTCATGGATGAAATGTGTCACAAAAAAAAAAAAAAAAAAAAAAAAAAAAAAAAAACTTTCCAGTTTGTTATATTTTTACAAATACAATTTGTCGATATATAAAATTATATTTCGTTACTTCATATATCTCACACAATAGACTTATGATACACATAAACACAAATTAAACATGGATATTGCTTCACAAGTCAAATGCATGTGAAGTCTGCTTAGCCAAAGATTATCAAACACAAAAATAAAAATATCAAATTTTTTTTACCATAGATCATTCTCTGATAAATCTTAAATAAAAGTGGAAAATGTTAGATTCATAAAGATTTCCAATTTGTTCTTTATCCTATCATTGTCTGATTCTGATCCATCTTTGATAAAACAACCACCGAAACAGAATTTACTTTAAGAGTCATAAACAAATATGTGTCCAAGGTACAGATGTTGACATTTATGACTCTTGCACATAACCAGAAAGACATTTTAAAGATCTAAAGCAATTACCTGGCTATAATTTCCACCAAAGTCTTCAATATTTTTCTGAATCCATTTTAAAGCCAAGATCTGATCCATGAGGCCAAAATTTCCAGTGACAATTTCCCTGCTTTGTCTCCCAAATAAATTCCGAGCAGTAGGTAAAAACCCCAAAATATCCAGTCTGTAGTTGACGCTAACAAAAACTGCCTGTGCTTTATTCACATAGTGGCGAATAAATTCAAAAGATTTCTGTGGGGTATCCTTGTGAAAGGATTGCCCTTCACCTTGCATCATAACGACAACAGGCAATCTGGGTTTCTTTTCGTCATAGTTATGTGGCATCCAGATGTTCAGATACAGACAATCTTCACTGCCAATCACCTTGCTATGATTGTTGTCCATCTGGAAGCAGACACTCGGATAGGATGTAGCCATGTGCGTTTCTTCCCAGCAACGCCCGTTTGGCATCTGGTTTGAGGTAGGTGGTTTCCAGCGCTGGTGTCCGACGGGTGGCATGGCATATGGAATTCCACGGAAAACCCAACTTCCATCTTGGTACTCTCCTTTTACAGGGCCACAAGATGTCTGAATTAGAGGTTGTGGACCCGGGGGATGACCTGATTGAACAACCTGTTGAACGATATTAGTGGTGGCGATAATCGTAATACAGAACAACGCAAGTAGCACCATGATGACAATGCAGAAGAGGAATGTAGCCTTCTTGGAACGCCAGTAACGTTGTTGGGAGCAGTGGTAAGGATATGAGGAATACTGAGTGCCCTCAGGAAGAAGATGATCAAAGGCATTGTCAGGAGCCATTATCACAATGATGGGCATTGGGTTATGGTGTTTCCTCGTAGATTTCTCTTGTTCAGTTGGGGAGGAAGTGTCTGAATTACTATCTATGCTTTGTTCACGGTTAATCACATTAGGTGCCATAGTGCCTGATGGTACCCACTGGCCGTAACTCTGACCCTCACGTTGACAATTCTGTAGTAGATGAGATTTTGATGCTACATCAAGATTGTGTTGATCAACAGGACCTGAAAAATGAAAGACATTAAAAAGATTGAGTGTGGAAGCATTATTACATTTAATTTAATGCTTTTAGGCATGTTTATAAAGTGAAGCTTAGGGGGGATATATAAGGAAGAGAAACACTGAGGTCAACACCAAACAGCAACTGTCTGATTATTGAATGGAATCTTCAGGCCTAAAGATTGTGTTCAAGCATGAAACTGCTTGCTGTTGGCCACAGTGTTCACTTTTATATTAAGCACTTTTACCCTTATGTATACAACATACCTTAAAATATACAGGGGTTAGACAAAATAATGTGAACAAATTCAAAATCATTTATTAACTAAAAAAGGTGCTGGACCTCCATTAGCTTCTAATTAATTATTTTACCTGAAGATAAATAATGACTTAATTAGTTGGAAAAGCAAGGTAGATGATTAAAGTGCTGATTTGATGTTTACAAATATCTAGAAATGCCAGAATTGAAAATGTTCCTATTTTTGCAAGCTGTTCACATTATTTTGCCTAAACCCTGTGTGTGTGTGTGTTTGTGTGTGTGTGTGTATATATTATATATATATACACACACACACACACAATTTCCTTTATCCATTTTGGAGATGGGATTAAAAAAAGACTAACTGAATATCTAAATTATTGAAAATGAATCAAAAATGAAAAAAGTTACTCAAGAAAAGAGAAAAGTGGGAAAGTGTTCATCTGATGTATATTTATTCTTTAAGATGTCATCAGAATAAAATCTTTTATGGTTGATGTGACTATATATACGCATGAATAAGGAATAGTGGTAATTTTAAATAAAGTTTTTTTATCAGTATATAATCTAGCCAATTTCATTTAGGTTCTTTTTCTTACCATCACTTTTCCCAGTATCTATCATTTGTGCACATGTTTTTTTGTGTCAACGTAACAAATTTAGTCTGATGAAGCCCTAAAGGATGAAACATGTCACATGAAAACTTTTACACATACACATTATATATATATATATATATATATATATAAAGCAGCTTCAATGATTTAATAATTAGAATATAAATCTAGAGCTGCTGCAACATCTTCCTCTCTTGTTCTTTATACTATATTGTGCTATTAAGCCTTGGGTGCTAGACAGTCTAGGAGAATGCTACAGGGAACTAGCCAAGAATTTATGGTAATTTACAAATAATAAAGAAAAGGAATCCATGGGAGAGCTATAGTCAGATCTTGTCTGAAGAAGGAACATGGCATTTAAAGAAAGAAAAAAAGTGACAGGAAAAAATAAAATGGAGTAAAACTAGCAAATCGTGAAAATGCTTGCTTAATCAAAAACATTCAGAATGATTTGTGAACTGCTGTAGTGTAAGCACCACTGGAAGTGTTTGCACATTATTGGGCCAGACTTTAGTAATTCAACATTGATGTGGAATTTTTCATTACAAATAAAATACATGCAAATTAAAAAAAAAAAAAAATTTTTTTTTTTTTATATTCTGAGGCAGGTACTGAAAAGTTCTTAACCTAAATAAGATTAAAAATAGGAAAAAAAAAAAAAAAAAAAAAAAAAAAAAATGTTCATATTTGGCTATATTTTTGAAAATTGGTCTAAGAACTTTTCAGATCCAGACTCAAATACAATTCAGTGACACAATTTCGGTTTTGAAGTTATTTATCATACTTGTTTGTATATATTAGGGAGGAGAATTATAAAAAAAATAACAAATAAAAATAAATAAAAAAGGGTGGTAGAATTATATTTTCCTCCTCTTATTTAATAAACCATGTCTAGACAAAAGACCTCCGCCCCTAACTCATAGAAAATTCAGAGACAAATCTCGCTTCTGTTGCCCTTCTTCCTCTAATTCATAACTTAATGTCAAAGTCTTCGTCGGAAGAAGAGCTGATTGTTGACAATAGTAATTGCAGAGAACAGAGGAATTATTATAATAATTATTGTTTTCCTTGACAGATGAGAGGATTTGCCAACACCAACAATAACGCAAAAGGTCTGTATTGATGACGTGCCAAGTTTGTAAAAATAAAGAAAGGCATGGCAAGCAGCAACGAGATTTTCATTCAGAAATTTATTTCTGATAGCAGTCAGGACTTTGAAGTAAACCAACTAAATATAGCAAAAAAAAAAAAAAAATAAAAAAAATAAAATAATAGATGTTCAAAAGTGTTATCTGTAAATTACAAAAGTTACGTCACATATACATTCAAACTTCAAAATGAAAAACAAAAACAAAAAAATTAAAATGGAATTAAACAGTCAATATATGATAGAAAGTTTGTACTCCACCAAATCAAACGGCCTTGCCAGTTCATTTAAACCCAGTATTTGAAAATTTAATAAATATTACAAATACAAGTATTAATTAGCAAATAGAGCAAGAGACAGGAGGGACAAAGGGCACCTTGGCATGGTGTAATAGCTAGCAAGCTTGTCTTGCTAAAACAGTTATGACTGTACGGAATTCGAACTTCAGTGGGTGCCTCATACTTTCGACCTTTTGCCATGTCTAAGCTATGCTTAGAAAATCCCTGGGCACCTCAGCGTGGTGTAATGGTTAGCAAGCTTGTCTTGCTAGAACAATTATGACATCTAAGCTATGCATAATGGCCTGTTCCCAGCTTCTTTGGTTATGAAGAAGAAGAGATTCCAAATCTCTACATTCTTATTCTCTCTCTCATTGTGAAACCAAATTCCAAGAGGATGTTTACCCCGCCGCCGATCACTGTAACGTGAACCTATTTAAGTCTAGCATTAACCATTATCTTCCCCACATATCTGCATAATCTGTCCCTTTTACTCTGTAACCCTCTACCACAAGTGGCTTTCAGGCCTTGTACAAGGTATGCATCACATTCTATATTCTCTCTCTCAAAAAACGTCCCATGTCTGTTTAAGAATTTTTTTTTTTTATTATACACTTTTTTTTTTGTTTGATAGACACTTGTTCAGTGGCTGACCTAAATTTTGGGGGCCCTAATGCTTGAACAGATATGGTGACCTTGTCAATCCAGCAACAATAGATTCAAGAATCCAACTGCCAAAATGTAGCCTATGAGTATATTCTGGTAAGCTCAATGAACCCATAGAGCTGAGGGTTTGGATGCTGCAAGCTACCAAGAACATTTTTGAATTTTAACCAATTCCAGGGAAATTGAGGCCATATTAGGGCATAAGGCCAACATTAGCTACTTCAACCTGTTGGCTTATGGTGGTTTACTAAGCATAGCTTAGATGTGGCACAAGGCTGAAAGTATGGGCACCCAGTGAGGACCACACTAGCTATTCAGTTGTAATTGATCTAGCGAGAGAAGCTTGCTAACTGTTACACCATGTTGAAGTGCCTCTATCTTTATGATTCTATCACTAAAATGGCCCCCCCATTTTAAGAACAAACACTTAAACCCCCCCACCACCACCACCACAAAAAAAAAACGCCTTGCTTCCTAATCCCCTCTGGGATTAGGGCCTCTGAAACTTCATTAGTTTCATCTGCCACTGTATTTGTTTATTTACCAGACCCTAGTCCAACACAGCAGATATTTAGAGGTGCACGCTGTGATATAAAATTTACCAACCTAATCTCGTTAATTCAACTTCAGTAAATTTTTTCAAGCATTGGGCACCATCAAAATTTAGCATTGTGCCAAACCTAGACCGACTTGAACAGATGAAAAGTTGAAACAAAACGGCTGTCTCACCATAGAGTTTAAAAAAAAAAAAAAAAAAAAATTTTTCTCAGACCATTAGGATTGGTGTAAATTTGCTCCTCACTGAGTGCTCAGGACTTGTAGCCTTGTGCCAGACTATGCTAAACCTAACATATTTAGGTACCTTGTGTTAACAAAAAGTTACCAAGATAGTATGGAAAAGTATTATTCCTGAAGTGAGTTCAATATTCACTGTGCAGCCTAATATGCAAATTACCAAAATCAAACAAGAACAACAATTTAAATATGCGGGAAGTGTTTTAACAGAGGATGGAAATCCAAAGGCACATTGGAATAGCCAAAGATGCTAAACAAAGTATTATTTTTGCACCAACCTAATATTAAGAAACAGGAAAATTTCGTTAGAAACAAAAGACAAGATTTTTTTTTTTTTTTTTTTTTTTAAATCATTTCCAAACCACTCCGTTCATTATATTTTCTGATTTTTCCTACCCTCTATTACGACACCTTCCAATTTTATAGAAAGAAAGTGGTGTAATAGTTAACGAATCAGAGCGAGATGTTACACTTTCGTCCAAATGCCTTTGAGAAAGGTATGACGCCATCCTTCCCCCAGATATGGGTTAAATAGTAGGGTAATTGGCTATCAGTCTCGGAGAAGGATAATTCAAAATCAGCTGTGCATGGGGCTAGTTGTAACATCTCGTGCAAGCCTCCTGCTTGTTCACGGCGTGCTAATATGGACTGGATGTTCCATTCTTTCGGACTTGTGCCACATCTAAGCTACAGCTACACTTACTGTAACTCGTGCAAATGTGCTTTGAAAGGTTTTATCTTTTTGAACAATAACAAAATTTAAGACTTTCTAACAAAATATTACTAAAACAAACACACACACACACACCTAACATGTTACACAGTTTGCATGTGCCTTGGTCCTTAGGTCTGCTATTTGTGACTTTTAAAAAAAATTAAACCCAGTGTTTCCATGAAGAAGAGCAAGACATTTTAATTTCGTGTAGGCATGCGTTTCGGACAAATTCTCATTTTAAGTTTTGCTTTTGAAATTATTTTAATTTCAATCAGTTAAGTAATTTTCTAAGCGTAGCTTAGATGTCGTACAAGGTCGAAAGTGTGGGGGCACCCAGTAAGGATCGAACTCATTTTAATTTCAGTTTATGGGAGCTTAAGATATAATTTATAATTTAATTATTTCATGGTCAACAGGAGTAAAAAAGTAAATTTGATAACTGGGGGGAAAAAGGCGGGTGGTGGAAAATCCATTTTTAGTCAAGTGACAAATTTGAAAAATATATAAAAATGCGTGAAGCTTTGTTATTTAAAAAATATACGAAGATTTTGTCAAAGACCAACCATGTGTTCTTCATTTGTAATATTTCCTACAGGAGTAAGTTTTTCTGCCGTAAAAGAATTCGTGTAATGAAAAGTGAAAACATTCAAAAATCTCACAGCATAGATTGGAACGTAATGTTCTCGCTGGTTAAATTTTCAACTTATATAACCACTTGAAGATTAAAATAAATGATTTGAATAATAAAAAAAAAATATTTAGAAAACTAACTTTAGAGCAGTCATTCTAGTCAGAAATTATTTTTACTAGAAATTATTTATAGATAAACAGCAAAAACGCAAATAACTGATTCTGAATAGAAATAAAAAAATATCTTTTCTATATACTATATAGAAACTAAATCAAGAAAAAGTATTAAGAATTACCCAAGAAATTAAATATTTCTCACAATTTGAAAACGAAGTTGAGTTGATCAACAATTAATGGGAAAATATAGGCACATAATTTAAAAAATATATGACGCGAGTGTGGTCATCATGGACTTATTGATTAACCTATTTGTAATTTAACATCTTGTTAATAAACGGTGTTGGTAAACAAGTGCACTAGTTTAAAAAAAAAAAAAAAAAAAAAAAAAAAAAAAAAAAATCAGTATTTGCACAACCAAATACATAGCATATGTTAAAAAAAAGTTAAAACAAAACTACCTGTTTTTTTCTTACAATTTCAAATTATCTCATTCAATTATCCCCTAGTCCTTTTGGTTTACTTTAGAGTTTGGGGGAGGGGTCAGTACAATCTTTAATAATTTTACCCTAAATTATTTGATCTGGTATTATTACTATTCACGTAAAAAAAAGAAAAAAAAAAACAAAAAAAAAAAGAAACAAAACATTTAAAAAAAAAAAAAGAAAAAAAAAAAGTAGGTAATTCATTCGATCAAGTGTTCCGGTATGCAATTTTAATACGTAATTTAAAATTATCACGTACAATGAAAAGAGCGAGTAATTTAGCTGTAAAACAAGAGATTTTGAGGGTTACGATATAAAAAAAAAAAAAAAAAAAAAAAAAAAATTTAACTAAGCTTGAGATTCTTCCTGGTTTACTTTGAATTACTCAATTTTTTAAAGCTGTTTAGTTTAAGAAAAGGTTGACCAAGAAGGCGTATTATGAAAAAATACCGAGAGAAGGAACATGTATTGTAAATTGAAATTATAATTTCGATTTATCACCCAAAATAAAAATACTAACAACATATAAATTGTTGAATTTTAGAAGAAAGTTAAAAAAAATCATTATGGAAATTGGTAATGAGCATTAGACTCGGCGAATCGGAAAATTACTCGCAAATTCCAGGAAAAAATATCCATGTTTTTATTTGAACAATTCTGTCATTTCATTTGATGACAGAAAACTAAAAGTTAGAATTTTTATTTTATACACACAATATATCCCAAATGCCGAAATTATTACAGTTAAGAAACTAAAAAATGCCATTCAAATTTTGTTAAGTCATTGCAATTTTTTTTTATTTTTTTATTAAATGCCCTAAAATAAATTTATTCAATGTTCAATAACTGAACATTAAATAAATTTATTTTCAAATAAATAATAATTTTTTCAATTAACTGATGAACTCTACATATTGGCCTTCAATACGTATTTCATCAGTTCTGTTAATAATTGAAAAATATTACACCGGCAAGAAATTAAAATAAAGAAAAAAAAGAAAAAGAAATAAAGAAAAGTGCATGAATTAAGAAATCGTACTATTAAAAAAAGTTTAATGAAAGTAAAAATTGAAAATGAGAGAGAGACAGAAAAATTCAATGCCGTTGTTAGACGAATCCGAATAATTTATGAATGGATGCTCATTGACGCGATTTATGAATGAGAGAAAGCAACATCAGATGGAAAAGAAAGAAAAATGAACAACACTTCTACCTGAAAGCTGATTGTTAATATTCTGCTCATTAGATAAGGTCTGACCAGAATTTTGATTATTGCCGACCTGAGAGATGTGACAACATTCCCTTTTATCGTTTTGTTGAGCAGACATAATAAAAAGTTGGATTCAAGGAACGTTGGCTTCAAATAAGAGAAGCTAACAGGACAGGCGTTTGGTAAGAAAATCCACTATCAACGCAGAAATAGTAAGAAGAAATCATAGATAGTCATCCTAGAATAATGGTTATTTAGTTTCTTAAAAAGACAACGAATCCTGAGGAAGTTAGTGGCCAAGGGGGAATTCTTTGTCGAAAGAAAATGTACACATTTTTTTTTTAAAGCTGTGTAGTTATTTTTTTTTTTTTTTTTGCATTAGCAAGCGAGTCAATTCTGTAATTATTTCTGGGTAGTTAGTAACATGTTGGTTTGAGATTAGAAATTGGTACTAGACAATTTCCAATAACAAAACAGCACTGTAACAATGACAATGTGTGCGTGTGACAATACAAAGAAGTCAACAGGACTTGCGGTTCTTGTTAAAGTAGAAAGAATCTTATGAGAAGCGGTTAGCTAGAATGTTGTATAGCGATTGTTAAAACCAGTATTCTTTCCAATCATTAATAAAACGTTACCCACCCTCCATTCTTAATAATCAGAAATAATTTTCCCCTCAAACCAAAACGGAGGTCCAATATTGTGCGAGAATTTGCCCAAATCCCACCCTTCTGATTGACGTAACAAAACCACAAACTCTCCAATATATGTACACACATTATGTAACTTCAAAAAATTTTTAAAAAATGCCAAAAAATACAGAAGGTGGTGCCAATTACAGTTGGCTCAAGGTAGTCATTTGACGAACACAGGATTATTTACTTGTTACGAAGAGAAGTTCGATAGTGCAAAGTAAAACGTGCAAAAGTAAAACAGTGTTAAAAAAAAAACCCACATACGGCGGTGGTATTAGCATGTAAAAGAAAAAAAAATCCATGATTATTCTCATCCGTGTGTGTGTGTGTGTGTGTGTGTGTGTGTGTGTGTAAGACTATTTGGAAATTTTCTGATGACATGTTTCGTCGATGAATAGGCGTCTTCAGAAAGAATTATCCCGCAAAATCGACATTAGCGAGAAAGAGAAAATGAAATGTGAAGCGGCGGAACGCTTGATTTATTTTTTTCTTTAATTATAGTTATAAAAATTGAATTTTAACTAATGTCAACATATTTTTAAGTTTTGCATATTCCATATTGTTTCAGAACTAATTGTTTTAGTAAGAAACGAGATTCAACTGATCTCTAGGTCACGTGACAATTGGCAGAAAACACACTTGCAAGACATCATCCGTAATTCGACCAATGAAATTTCTTAATATATTGTCATATCCAGAAACAGGATTCAATTTAGTAAATAAATATCAAATTTACATGGTTATCAATGGTAATGCGACTTTTGGAACGCCTGTAGATTGGTCGTATATAAATCGTAGGAGACTCGTAAACCATAGCATATAATCGCTAGACCATACCCAGTAAATTCAAGTCCAGATTCTTAAAGCACTTCATATCTCTCGTCAGATCTTCTATTATCGCAATGTGGTGGGGTATTTCATAACATTGATGGACACATGGACAAAAAGAAACTAAAAATGAAAACGGCTAGAGACTATATACTCTATTTAAAAAAAAAAAAAAAATTCTTAGCGATCTTCGTGTGCTTATTTAGTCACATCAACGTATTATTTTTTAGTCCGATGTCCTTAAAGGACACAACGTTTCACCCGAAAGCTTTCGCAAGGTTTTGAGTTAAGTTTAATGTTCAATCCAAAAATACTTTTACAAACTTTGCCACGAATCCGTCTCGGCAACACGACGATAAACTACAGCAAAAGGTTGGAGGGACTCGGCTGGAAACGCAATCTGATACAACTGTGCAGCTTCGGGTTCATTGTCATTTATGTGGCTGTATGTAAAACTCATATCTTCCTGCTCACAATACAAATATCCTGACATTGTTAAACAGAACACTTCTCAATTAACTCAATACTACACACGTTAAACATTGAAGATAGCCACAAATGTACACGATGCCAAATGCAATCTCGTTTACATGGCAACACAGTGCCATCCACTGTAAACTTTCTTTAAAAATTATTAACACAAAAACGAAGGATTGTCAAACGTGTTACTATGGACTTTTGTCCTTATTTTGGTATGAGGAGGCTGATTCCAAAGTTTGAAAAGTATTTTTGATACACCGTGTGTGTTTAATATAAGTATATGAGAGATAAAAGGATTTCAACGTACTTGTACGAGAGAGATCGCTGAAAAGTTCTTGATTCCATCTAATCAAAACAGATTTCTTGTTTTTAAGGACTTTTCAGTATCTAGTTTTACAGTTTTTTGAAAAACAAAAAACAAAACAAAAGAACAAAAGAAAAAAAAAACAAAAAAAACGTATTAATAAAAGAGAATAAGATTTGAAAAAACGACAAGCGTGACTCTTTATGATTTAATGAATATATAAACTGATTTGGAGATAGACACGTTTTTTTTAAATGCCACGTTCGTTCTTTCAATGCGTGGGCGATCATAGCTCTTCACAGACAGAGTTTCTCTAATATTTGAATTACCATGAATTATTGATGAAATATAGTGGAGTGGTTTCCCGTTACATTTTCTCAGAGTACCCTAATATTTAATTTAAACCATAATTCACATACAAACATTTACTAATAGATTCAACTTGGAACTTTTTCATTCAACTGCTTTAAAGAAGGTCTGTAAGTCTTATGCCTGATGAATGTTCACTAATCTCCAGCAACCGATATAGAACGGCCTGTAATAATCATATTAAAAAACATTTCGTTCTCAAATTTATGAATAATAAATAGTAATAAATGAAAAGATTTAATAGATAATTGGTAAAAAAATCTACATCAATTATTTTGTTAATGAATTATTAACTACACTGACCAGTAGATTCAATTTGTAGTAATAATCAAAGTTGTTTCAGCTTGAAGGCACACTGCACACTAGTGTGATCTTTCAACTTCAGAATGGTTTCTCGTTCCCGAGAATGCCCGTCTGCTCAATACTATTTGTTCAGAGCCAGACTGCAGACTGTGTATACTGTAACTATGCTGAGCAGATCATAACTTTTAGTTCAAGTCTAGGTAATGCTTCATCAAAAGTAGAAAAATAAAACTCAATTCAAATGGTACAAATGTAGGTACCGCCACTAAAAATGAATTTTTAAAAATGAAAAAAAAAAAAAAAGCTTTATTAAAGCTTTCATTTTAGCTTTAATTGAAAGCTAGAGGATTTAAAATTTACTATTTCCAGTAAGCAAATTACTGTGGTGTATTTCAAACAGAAATTATATTGATCGGAATCGACTTTTTTTTCAGTAAAATCGATAAAAATCGGCCACTTTTAACATATTTCTGAAAATTCGAGGAAAATTAGCAAATTTAAAGTTAATCTGATTCGGAACATTCCTTACAGCGTATACAAAAAGGTTTCTTAATGTTTTTGCGGATCTCGTGAAGATACGTAACAGTAACACATATCTAATCGCCGAAATGACTAATTATTATCAATAAAAACGGGGAGGAAAGACCAATTCTTCTCATAGCAAGAACATTGTTTGCACTTGAAATTTCAAGTAGAGAGGTTGTTTTTTATGAAGTAATATAATTTCATTATTTTTGTTTATTTTTTTATCTAGAATGACCGCTACCTAAAATTAAGGTTGGGGGATTTCCTGAATATTTAATGAAAGGGGTAATTGGAATAATATTATCAATGACGGATATCCTGCTACCCAAATAAGAATAATCGTCGCGGCTATTCGAAACTCGGAGATAGTAACATAGGATGAAGCTAAGCAGAAGAACAGCGAGTGTTGCGATCATGTGCCTCTCTCTTGACAGACAAAAGACGAGAGAGACAAAAGGAACGAGAGAGAGAGAGACAGACAAAAGGAACGAGAGAGAGAGAGAGAGAGACAAAAGGAACGAGAGAGAGAGAGAGAGAGACAAAAGGAACGAGAGAGAGAGAGAGAGACAAAAGGAACGAGAGAGAGAGAGAGAGAGACAAAAGGAACGAGAGAGAGAGAGAGAGAGAGACAAAAGGAACGAGAGAGAGAGAGAGAGACAAAAGGAACGAGAGAGAGAGAGAGACAAAAGGAACGAGAGAGAGAGAGAGACAAAAGGAACGAGAGAGAGAGAGAGAGACAAAAGGAACGAGAGAGAGAGAGAGAGACAAAAGGAACGAGAGAGAGAGAGAGAGAGACAAAAGGAACGAGAGAGAGAGAGAGAGAGACAAAAGGAACGAGAGAGAGAGAGAGACAAAAGGAACGAGAGAGAGAGAGAGAGACAAAAGGAACGAGAGAGAGAGAGAGACAATAGACGAGAGGAACGAGAGAGAGACAATAGACGAGAGGAACGAGAGAGAGACAATAGACGAGAGGAACGAGAGAGAGACAATAGACGAGAGGAACGAGAGAGAGACAAAAGGAACGAGAGAGAGAGTGACAAAAGGAACGAGAGAGAGAGAGACTAAAGGAACGAGAGAGAGAGAGACTAAAGGAACGAGAGAGAGAGAGACTAAAGGAACGAGAGAGAGAGACACACACAAAAGGAACGAGAGAGAGAGACACACACAAAAGGAACGAGAGAAAGAGAGAGACACACAAAAGGAACGAGAGAAAGAGAGAGACACACAAAAGGAACGAGAGAAAGAGAGAGACACACAAAAGGAACGAGAGAAAGAGAGAGACACACAAAAGGAACGAGAGAGAGAGAGAGAGACACAAAAGGAACGAGAGAGAGAGAGAGACAATAGACGAGAGAGAGAGAGAGAGACAATAGACGAGAGAGAGAGAGACAATAGACGAGAGAGAGAGAGAGAGAGAGAATAGACGAGAGAGACAATAGACGAGAGAGAGAGAGAGAGACAATAGACGAGAGAGAGAGAGACAATAGACGAGAGAGAGAGAGAGAGACAATAGACGAGAGAGAGAGAGACAATAGACGAGAGAGAAAGAAAAGTAAGATCAAAGGATCTTCATAATAGAAAGATTTCTATCAGTATTGTCAACATAGATTATTCTTTATTCGTTTCACCCCAAACAGGGTGATAATGCCACCAAGTTGCAAAGAGCTACTGCAAGTGAATGATAATGAAAAGACTGATTCCAAAACAACCTTATACATAGGATTTTTAATGTTCCGTTGTAGGAATGCCTGATAAGTAGTCGGCGCATCTCAAAACTGTCAAGTGGACGAAAAGGCTGTCTATAACGAAGTCTACTGTATGCAACGTCCACACTACCTACGACTGTTTACATGTAGACATGCAACACTAATCATTAATCATTTTTTTTACTGCAACATTTGAGATTATATATAACAAATTAACAACACCTATAAAAATGCATAAAACTTCTGGAATGTAACACATTTTCAAGGCGAGTGGGTATTTTTGTCAAGAAAGTGCTCAATCGAGAGCTATAGTTATGATTATTAACACACACACACACACATATATATATATATAATTGGAATTGTACACAAAATTTTTTTAGAAATATCAAACTGACAACATCCAGTTCTTGATAATAATTGAAACGATGGAAAGTACTGTAAAAAAAAAAAAACAAAAAAAAAAAAAACAGCTTATCCATGCCCATCTTGGAAAAAATTACAAATTTCACGAAAATTGATTCCTAAAATAGTTTGTTTCTGACACACAAACTACAGCAGAGGTGAACCGCTTCCCTTATATTAATGTGTACGGAGAAAGGTCATGGACGATTATGGATCGACATAACTTCCTGCCTTGCCAGTCTAAGTATCTTTTGGCCGTTTACTATCACTCTTAACTGAAAACCCGTTTTTTCGCTGGGAACTTTGTAACACACACACACACCTCTCTCATTGTGTGTGTGTGTGTGTGTGTGTGTGTGTGTGTGTGTCAGAATCGCTAAGTATTGGAAGAATGCGATTCGTTGGGCGCATTTAGCGCGGAGGAAAGAAGACCTATTAAGTGAAGTACCCTTGTGGAAACCTAAACACAAAAAGACCGGCAAAACCTATATGGATCAGCTAAGAAACGAAAATACTTTGAGGAGTGAACAACTAATGAATTTCATGGAGGACAGAAAATAATGGAAAGAATTAGCCAATGGTGTTAGAGTTCGTACAAAATATGATTATAACAGCAACGTCTTGAATGATTCCATATTTTTCAGAGGATCTTACGGGAGTTGAGAAGTGAACTACTAGTGAAGATCATGATAGACCGAAGAAAGGGAATGAAAATAAACTTGTCAATTTTGTTCTGGCTCACCGGAAGTGGACTTTCCGATTGATTTTGAAGGCTCAACAGTTTTAGAACTAGACCGATAGAGAGTTCTAGAGATGGTTAAAGATTGTGTAGAGCCATCACCCCCAAATCACAGAGTGATGGGTTCAAAAACTTCACAAATATTGTGTTTTTATTAGCACATCCAGTCGAAGGAGAGCCGAGTTTAAAGAAGTTCACGTGTGTATGGCATTAAGGGAAAAATTAATTTCTGGCATTTCATCTTTCAGGGACGCGTCTCAGACACTAGTAAAATTCCCAAAGGATTAATGAAACAATGTATTAGGTTGGTGCAAAAATAATTTCGTTTTCTAACATATGTTACTATGTGAGAAAGCGAAATTATTTTTGCACCATCCTAATATAATATTGAAGCTTATATACTGTTTAAGTGGGGGAGAGATGGAGTTATTACCTTTTCCAAGGGTATTTGTACGAAAGTGAAGCTAAAGCTCCTGAACAAAATTCGAACTCTGTTCGATGAGTTCTTGTTTGGCCCTCTAACCATTACACCATCCTCTGTTTTTTGAACAGGAGTAGAGGTTTATCCCTTCTTTCCTGTTTAGGATTGGGTTTTCGGTTCCTTCTACAATTTATACTATTATTGATTTTACATTTCAGTGTACATTTTTCTTCGCTTTCACTTCCAGTAGCCCTTTGCGTCTTAGTGAAGTTATCGCCTTACTGGGATTGAATATATGATAGATAAGGAGCAAACAAAAAAAAAAAAAACAAAAAAAAAAAAAACAAAAAAAAAAACACAAGTGTGAGGGAAAAAAAGATACGAATCTAAGGGGTCCTTATGTGTAATTTCACGCTGGTTTAAATTATTTGAAATATTCTAACATTTTAATATCTACGAGTTCCTAGCTGAACCAAGAAGAGATTTAGGTGGAGGTGGCGTGGAGAGTATTTGTTCATATTTTGGATAAGTGGGTGGGTTGAATCGAAAACACCACTTCAAATCTTACATTTATCTTCTATATTATACATATTGATTTATTGAAAAAAAAAAAAGAAAAAAAAAAGTTTTTAAAAAAGAAACAGGTAATAAAAACTATACATCCTGTATCCGTGGTGAGGCAGGCTCCTCCCAAAAATCATTGCCTCTAACCCCGTGAAAATTATTTAAACTAATTTTAGTAAGTTATTCTACCTCCCCACATCCCTGCAAATGAGAGGCCCACACCCTCACTCAGAACACTGACACACACACATATATATATATATATATATATATATATATATATGTGTGTGTGTGTGCACACGTATCCAGTATCTGAAGGCTAGCGTTCATATTCAATCCTCCGGAGAAAGCCATGAGGATAGAAGCTACAGCCGTGTTCCCAACATTGATTTCAACCTAGCTCTGGCAACTTCTGCAATGACATCAGTGCAAAGTAGTATCGACACTTGCCCTTTTCCCATTGGACAACATCATTAGAGGTGGAGGACAGGCTGCATGTGCAATTGTCGATCTCCCGTGGAAGTTAAAAAGTGCGCAGGTCTGCAACCAGGTGACGACATTCCAGTGACGCCTCACCCGAGCTCAACTGGAAAAGCAGATGCGATGATACGATCCACCAGCATCTGAATTATTAAAAAAAAATCCCTCCAAACAAAAACAAACAACACAAAGACAAGACAAAATACAAACCAACTTCAGGCACAGAGACATGGTCTTTCATACACAAGTCCGTTCCAAACATAGATCGAAAGTGGTTCCATACATCTAATTAATGATAGTTTAGATAAGAAAGAATCAATGAGGAGAGTACGAGACTGACAACCGTAAGGCATGTTTTGAGCAATTCCTTTAGCGAGCTATTTTGTTATTTAGAAGGAAAAAAAAAAAAAAAACTTAACAAAAAGTTAGTGTAAATTTTTGACTAAACATCTTTGGTTCAAATAGTCAAGATGATAAGTACTTATCAAAATGATGGAGGCATACATATCTTGAGTTTGTTAACGTAACCCTAGGTATTTTTCTTTGAGAAAGAAGTTTCACTACCGAGATTGAGAAATTGTTCTAAAAAGGTGTGTGAACAGGAAACTGACTGCAAAAGTGGCAGAGAGAGAGAGAGAGAGAATTTTTTTCGTCATAATCTTTGTGCCATTGAAAAGCATTAAAATAAATTGTTTTAAAATTATTTCACCCCAAGCAAGACAATGATGCAAGAAGGGGTTACGAAGTGTGAGAGAATAGAAGAAGAAAAAAAACATGAAAGAACAAGAATTAAGACAACGATTGAAATTGCATTTACATTTTTGAAAAATAAAAGTTGACTAGAAAGCAAAAAGCCGGTGGAGAGTTCTACAAGCGAAAAGTGCGATAGAAGAAACTGTTAGCAGAGAACTTACGGTTGCATTTCGCCATTTCAACTGTAAAATGAAGACCCTATCTAGTAATTGTGCTTAAATTCATAAAGTCTAAGTCTTATAGACTAAAGTTAATCAGAACAATTACCATGAAAATATTTATAGAAAAGGCACAATATTAAAATATTTACGTACATTATAAAGAACAAGAAATACATTTTACATACATTCTTGTGTCTCAGGCAAATCGTCTTCAGCTAATGAATTTGACGCTTAAGAATCTATCATTTTTATTTATTCAGAAATCAACTATCGATTTCAAGTTATCTACAGGGTGGTCCGAAAGACTTATCAGCCCCTACATAATTTCCATTTCAATGCTCTGTGGCGTATTATCAAGGAGAGAGTTTCACATGAGCGATATCAGAATACCTATCAGCTGAAGGACACCGTTCGGTGAGCCTTTGCAACAATCAACAAAGCAAAGCTTCGTAAAATATCACACAGGACATGGCGTCGCATCATTTTGTGTCAAGAAAATAATAGTGTTCATAAAGACTTTCTCGATATGTGACAGCATCAATGAAAGTGACTAAACTGAATCCAGTACATGTGCGTTGTATTACTTGTTCTATTGTTCGCATTATTATTTATTTTGACAAGACTTTCGGACCACCCCGTACTATGGCTAAGAAATGGGGAATGTGTTTAATGCTAAAGAACAACACAAAACTGATCCCTCACTTTTTATCCTTTTATTAGATTAGCTATGAAGATGTTTGGTAATATCATCTATAAATCTTCAGCGTGGTCCGAAAGTCTTTTCTGTTTCAGATGGCTGACACGAAAATGATGTTCATACACAGACCTTCACGATGTGTGACAGCGTCAATGAAAGTGACTAAACTGAATCCAGTATATGTGCTTTGTATTACTCTATTCTTGTTCTATTGTTCTCATTACGTTTTTTAGGTGGAGGGGGGGTGCAACAAAACTTTCGGATCACCCTTTATGTTCTAAAGTGGTAGTTTAATTAATCTTGATACTTTTAAGAAATTCGTGTCAAAAATACAAATTTGCGTTTTTCACCCACCCATAAATCTTTGCCAAATTGAATCAAAGATATAATTTTACTATTTGAATTTACGAAGTCAATGAAGTGTAACATTCTATTCCCATGTACCAAACCGTCCCGCAGCCCATTTAAGGGCATCAAACATTCCAAGTATAAAATTTACCATGAATTAACTCAGCCAACAGACCACATTCTTTATTTAGTACCATCTCATCTAGTAAGGTGCGCGTCATTTTTGTAGCGTGAATCCTCACCCATTATAAAGAGATCAAAGGGGTAAAGGAGTAATAAAAATAAAAAAAACTGAAATTGCGATTTTTTTTTTCTTTCGGTTCCATCCATTTCCTTTGCTTTACATTTTTCTCTAGATTTTTTTTTTGTTTTACTTACCCACTACATTTCCTCCTTCGAACCTTCCAATTCTGTTGTGTGGTAAGGAATAGATAGGCAGTTGTATAACTTTTCACAGAGCGCTCATATTAATTACACCCATGCCTGGTTGAAGTGCTAAACCATTATTTTTTGCGAATAGTGTGCTCGTATGTAGAGAGAGGTAGAGAGAAGCGTGAGAATAAAAAGAGAGTAAGAACGAAAGGTTTAACGGGTTTCAGTGAAATGGAATAATTTTTAATTTCAAATCTTCCATTTGTACCCCCCTTTATTTCTTTAAATAACGACGAGCAATCATAAATTTACGATTGTCATTGCAAAGTTGTTTTAACTTGTTAGGCTTAAGAAAAAAAAAAAAAAATTATGCGTTAGTGGAATTTCTAATATTTTATGTTGCCATGAGCTTATCAATCATTAACTTAAGATTCATCAGAAAATTCCAATAGAAAAACCGTGAAATTTTCATGAGTTCTTTTGAGTAAAGAAAGAAATGCATAAACATTCGAACAAATTGAAGCGTCAGCGAAATGCTGTTAAAAGTATTACACTCGTTCTTGTGTATTTAGGCCCACTTTTGGCTATTTTAGTGGGTAGGGGGACGTCATATAGATCACCTGTCCATTTAATTCAAATGCGTCTCGATTCTACGGACCTAAGTTGTTTTCTGGTAGGGTGTTGTGGTTTAGTGTCAATCTTTTTACAATTTAAAAAAAAAAGAATGCATTTATTTTAGAAACAAGTTAAGCAGTAAGCTCCACAAAAAATTTGTTTTGATTAAAATTAAAGTTTCGAACTGACGACAGAAAAAGGTGGAAGGGTGAAAAGAGAGATGTTAGTAGACGCTAGGGTATTTATGTAGTGTAGTTCGTACCTCACTGACTGACCCACTTTTTTAATAGAAACACCTTTCTTACACTAGAGTTTCAAATAGAGATGGTTGGGATAAAAGCGGTGGCTGGAAGGATTGCGGCTTAAGAGAGAAGAAGAATTTTTCTTTAGGGTGGTTGGAAATAAGGATATTCTGAGTGGATTGTTTAAAAAAAAAAAAAAAAAAAAAAATCATTCTCAGACAAGCAGGAAATTATTGAGTCAGAAATTTGGTCCAAGCTTTCGACTTGGAGTCATCATCATGGTAAATGTTTGCAGTCTTTAATTTCATTTAAAAAAAAAAAAAAAAAAAAAAAAAAAAGTGTAAATACACGATATATGAGGTACTACAACTACAGAGAAAAAAAGCGACTTAAGCTTTTACTTTAAATTTATTTCCAATAAGCAAAAAAATACTTTGCTGTATTCAATTGTATTTCAAAACGAATTTAAATTCGTTGTGAGAGGAGGAGTGTTTTCTTTTCTTTTTTTAAAAAGTCTCTAATCATGTCAGCACACTATTGTAATTCTATTTACTTAAAAGATAAATACACTTTTCTGAAACATTATTTGCGGAATACTAGCCGATTAAAGTTTAATTAATTTGATTTGGAACAAATATTACTTAGTTTTAGTTTAAAATCTCGCAGAAATGATTTTTAACACGGATGTTGGGGTGTTGACAGCTCTTTGGACATTTAACTTTTTTTCTACGTGGCAGAATCTGTAAAAATGACAAGTTCTTGAATGTTAGTTTTATTTCTGTTTATAGTCATGGCTCTCTAGTTGATCTCGAACTCAAACGATATTTCTTTCGGTTAAAAAAAAAAAAAAAAAAAATTGTCCAACTTTCTTCACTCGTTCAAAAACAATATCGTCAACTCGGAAAGGTACAAAAATACAATCAACTATATTCGAAACTTACATTTTCAGAAAGACGCCCGAAGGGTTTTTCAGTTTTAAACTATTCTCCTCTACACTAGCAGCTATGAAAATTGGCAGATTTTATATTGTATTCGCATAAGACAGAATTTTTTCAAAGTTAAAGTAAAAATTACGTACAATGTAGGGATGGGGAGTATACAACCTACACCAAAAAGTCCCAAATGATTCATACATACATACGATGTTGATAAAAAAAAAAAAAAAAAAAAAAAATCATTCCCATTTACAATAAAAAGAAATCTGAATGAACTATGGGTTTTCCCTCAACTCAGGGTGCATTTTTAAAGGAGTGCCTTCAAAAATTGTGGTATGGAACGTAAATAGATAGTTTTTTTTTACTTAATAATCAGAACAGTAAGAGATCAAAGTACGTACTTTGTACAACTTTTTTTCTTTTTAAAAATCAACGTATATACAAAGCGTGGTGCGTGAGTGTTAAAGAGAACGCGTCTGCGGCGTTTTTATCAAGAGAGTGGGAGGTGGGGATACTAAAGAACAATATTTCTAAAACCAGACTGACGCCAATTATTTTATTCTCCGAATTAAAATGTTAACAAAGCATCCGCAATAAGTCATTTCACGTGGAGATTCCGTGGCGTAAAAGTTCTTTCATTACCCAAACAATGTTTTTTTTTGTTTTTTTATTTAATCCATTAGTGGCCAGACTTAGAACTTCGGCAACTCTACATCATAGAAGAATCATATCACAACTCTACTCAGTGTTTTTATTGGTTGGTTGAAACGTTTGACAGGAAATTGTGGAGAGCCATGATAGTCCCCGTCCTGAAGGGACAACAGATTTTACACGACATACCAACCATGTTGGGTTATCTGACATCGAATGTTTGTAGGGAGGCACTGCTGGTTGAACATAATGGCCTACCAGACTAGCCCCGCTAACCATTTTTAGACCCACGTCAAACCTACATCAACCAGTCGCTATGATGATTTTCTAAGCGTAGCTTAGATGTGGCTTAAGGCAGAAAGTATAGGTTCGATCCTCTATGTCAGAACTTAAAATTTAAAACCCTGTTTTTGGGTAAACAAGTCATGGTATTTTAATTACTCACTGTAAAAAAGTCTTTCTTTTTAGGTTCCAAAATTTCTTCATAAAAGCAGCGATTTTGGGGGGATTCCGCAATTTTTTTTCATTTATCAGAGTTTTCATTTTAAAATGTCAAATTAAATTACGATCCGTTTAAAAAGTTAATCACACTTTTTAGTTTTAAATAAATCACTAGAATGTTCCTGGTAATTAGTTTTCTGAAACTAAAATTAGCTGCAATGTAAATATTTTTAAAATTGTGCTTTTTAAGAAAGAAAAACCTGACAACAGTGAAGGGAACTTTTTAAATATCAATAATGCGGAACTCCAATTTATTTCTTAAATTTACGCATTATTTTTAGATGGATTTTTTGCGCTTGCCGTCCTCTATAAACGGACGGTCTATTAAAATTTGAAGAATTCAGTTTTTTTAGTACAAGAATGAAGCACTTAAAAAGACATTCTTTACATTTCTTCCCAATGTTGTAGAAAACATTACTTTCTTTTTCTTCGTATGTACAGTTGCGTTGTATCATTGAAAGATGCGTCGAGAATAGGCACGCAAGTCAAACAATAATAAATGGATTTCATACAAAATGCAAACAATGTTTAAACCGCGTGTGTAAATTTGATAAACAATTAAAAGCAGGGAAAGAACAAAGACAACGTTCTTTTTTGTTTTTAATTTACGACAGAATATATATGCTTCACGAAGAACAGAAAGCAGAAGTGAAGATTGAGAAGACAGGCACGAATGAATGCGTAAATAGTGTGCTTATATAGGGAAGAGTAGATTAAGAAAGTTGATGTGGGTGTGCACCAATGACTACGTCATCGGTTGCCATGTTTGGTACAGAGCTTCGGTAATGACAGCATCGAGCTTGGCCAATTGGAAACATATAAACATTTTAGGCATGCAAACCTGTCGTTACTGGTCTGTAGTGTAGCACTGTCCAAATAGGACAGTGTCGCCGACTGTCCCCATTGTAAATCCAAATCAACGATCCTTTTTTTGAAAGAAAGTCCCAGTCCGAAGGAATGGACATTTTTTTTTAAATGAATGTTTCTATCTTCTCTAGCTAAACTCGTTGTACTTCAGTGTTTACATTTCGTTCTTTCCTTCGTTCTGTGGAGGAGGAGTTAGGTTACAGTTTTACTTCCGGTCCAAGAAAAATGGACACCGAAGTATTAAAAGTTAAAAAAAAGCTAAACAAAAACAAAGAATTTTGGTAGAATTTGATTGCCGCTTGCTTGGTAGATTCACTTTTTTCTTCATACACGAGATTGCTCTAGTCTATTTGGATTCTGCTCCACTATGTGTAGGAGGAAGAGGAGGAGGTGGAACAGGGATTTTAGAAGCTACGCCTACGCACTTCGAAGCAATACAAGTTGGCGAAAAAAAAAAAAAAAAAAAAAAAAAAAATACTTTAGGCAAAGGCAGTAATCTTGAGAAATTACGGGTGAAGTTGGAAAAGAAACGGCTATTTTGATGAAATTATTTAAGAACGAAATATCAACAAAAACCCCATTGTTTTCCTTTTCCCAAAATAAATAAAAAAAAACGGGTGCTGGGGTCTGCGCTATATAGTTACATTCATTCATGTGACTCAGACTGTCACGTGATTTGTGACCCATCAAAACACACACACACACACACACACAAAAGACAAACTTGAAGACAGTATGATAGTACGTCATCTTTTCTACTATTTATTACGTAAAGAAAAATGGTTATGATTTTGATATATTTACTGCGTCGTTTCCGACCGCAGCTAGGATTTCCAACTTGATTATTATGTGTGGGGCTCAGTTGGGCGAGAGACCAGTAAAACTCCTTGTAACTGTAACACCAAATTCCAAAGATGAATTGAAGGCAAGGAATAGCAAACATTTTTAGACGCTAAAATTTTTTTTTCGTCAAGTTTGGCGTCTTTTTCATCATGCTATGTTCTCTTTTAGCGATCTCATGGAGGTAGCTATGCTAATAATACCCTTGGGAAAGAGTATGAATCCTCTTCTCCCCAGTTATGGGTAAATACTAAATAGCAGGACAGAACGGGTTCTTTAGCCTTGGATAGCAACTGGTCTACAGCAGAAAGAGATGGTAACCTACTGGAGGAAAATCTGCCTCGTCAGTCATGTATCGAAAGATGCATGATCGCCTAAGCCTGTATCACGCATGGCACATAACTGACAGTGTAGATTATTCTCTTTAGGTGACAGTCTGATCTAAGAGGAGGACAATTGAATTCAAATGCGTTGAGACGGCAACGAGAAATTACTCCACTATCCTGAGTAGGTATCGCCACTAATTTGCGATACCTAAGGTTTAAAATGATTTTTTATAAATAAAAAATCTTGAATTTGAAAAATATTTTATTGTATTTACTGACCTATCAGAGAGATGGTCTCATTCACTTATTTGTTTATCGACATATCAACTCCTTCCCATGAGTCATTTAATTTTTTGGTAGCTTTAATTAAAATACGATATGTTATTTTATGCTTTCACAATTGAGTACATGGTAGATGATACTCAACTTTTGCTCATTTGTGTGGACATAATTAGAGGCAGTGATATGTGTATTTTATCTTGTAATTTGTTGGAGTATTTTGGAATGCAGCTTTATTTCTTTCAGAAATTATAGGATATTAATCATAATGTCATGAAATAGTTCTTTCATGTTGGTTGTTTGGTTGATTTTCAACATCTATGGGTTATTCAAGGCCGAAATCTAAATATGTGGAACGCAAAAAAATTTATTCATAGAATTTTTTTTTTTTCGTAAGACAATAATGTTCTTAATAAATCTTATCTACAAAAGCAATTTAAAACTTTCCTAATTAGTAATTAATGTCAGTTTTATTGCATTTTTTATTTTACGATTCGGAGCAGAATGAGTAGCATTAAAAAAAAAAAAAAAAAAAGTTTAAATTCTCCCAGGAATCCTGCTTTTAATTTAAAAAATAAAAAAATTGTGATGAAAATTTAATTTCTTTAAATTTCATGAATTTTAAAAAAAAAAAAAAAAAAAAGTCAAAATAATTTCATTCATTTGTGAATAGGTCCTGACAGTTTCATTAAAATACAATTATTTGATTTTTGCAAGAATTTCCAAACCAATGTTTTTCACTGAAAAAAGGCGCTAAACTACTTATTCCGTCGACCGCTAACGCTGACACCACGCAAAAAAAAAAAAAAAAAAATAAAAAAATAATAGAATAAAAAAAGTACTTTCGTCTTTACCATCAATAATTAATTATTGACTATAAAACTTTGTTTTTAAGTTTTTTAGGCCATTTTTTAAAAATCATGTTGATTTTCCAGTGGAGGTACCTATTCCGAAGATTCTCTAAAAAAAAAAAAAAAAAAAAAAAAAAAAAAAAACTGAGTACGTGTGGCCATAAATTTATTCTGGAGATTTGATCGACCTTTTGCCGTGAAAAACAGATTGATTTGGAAATTCTTGCAAAAGAAAAATATGAGTGTCAATGAAACTTTCAGGGCTTATTCAGAAATTAAATTATATTCGAAACTTTTTTTTTTTTTTTTTAGTTATCTCGACGTCCACCACCCCACTTATTTAATTTTATGACATGTCAAGACATTCTTTTTTGTAGCGCTTAATGTTTTTGGTTCAGGACAAATCCTCGGACAATTTAAATTTTTGGTCACCCGAAAATCTGCCCTCAACGAAAAGTATATTTTATTTTCTTAAAGATTATTTTAAAAGAATTGTCTTGTGGTGACAGATTTTTGTAAAATATGAACGATTTTATAGTTTTTTTTTTTTACTGATAATCAGAAAAAAGCATTCACATTTCACATCAATCAATTTAAATCCGGTTTTGAAGTACAGCAAAATATTTTATTGGAAATAGAAAAGCTGCATTTTTAAACTTCAGGTATCCCCTCTTTTTCGTGAGGTGGATAGGTTCATAAAAATTCAGATATTTAAAAAATATATATTTATGGAGTCATTATCGCCTATGTTCTGGAGGGACATTTAAAAAAAAAAAAAAAAAAAATCGACAAAGACAGGTGCTAGCTATCATGTCGGTTAGTAGACATTTTTTAAAATTATTATGGCCCATAATTTATGGGGCAAACGAAGAGATGTCAGGATAAGCAGTTTCAGTAGGTATTTGAAGTAGCAATAATATTGGGTACTAAGTTCCTATAGCACCGGTAGACACCAGTTTACCTTTCGGATATTCACACATGGTAACACAACTTGAATGAAAAAACAAGACAACGATTTCAAAGCTGGAAATGCCAAGATGTCGTTAAGAGATAAATGAATAGCCGGGTTTCAAGTAAATATCGTTTTGCCTTTTGGTCATCTTAGCAAATTTAGAAAATTGTGGATTGTAATGTAATACAAAAGATTAAGGGAAGTAACTACAGAATTTGCAAAGAGTTGAGTGCTACGAAAAAAAAAAAAAAAATTGTTAGTAAAAATATTTCACTTTCAGCGTACATTGCATCAAATTGAGTACTTTAAATTTTACTTTGTGATGTAGACAATTATGTTTGAGTACAAGCAATGATAGTCTATTAGTGTTACGATCGGATAAAATAGGAGGAGCGCTGAAAACTTTTCGGCCTGATCAAGAATTTGATTTCAATTCAAATTCAATGCGATTTTGAGTGGATCAAGATCTGATAAATTATTAAAAATGAATTTATTCATATTCTTGTTTATGTCACGATGTTAGGATACTAATCTGATCGATTTATGGGATTAAGTTTTAGACTAAAAAGGTAAGGTAAGGCAGAGTATATTGAGGTACAAAACGCATATTTCAGAAACGGAAGCCTCCACACTACGCGGAAACCCCGAATATTCGCGTGTTTTGTTTTGTTTTTTTAAGAAGATATGTAAACAAATTATTCGCCGAGAACTCCCTCGATTCGGAATTTTTTTTCGATAGAACATATTTAAAATATTCTCTTGTCTTATTTTCCTGTTATTTAAGCGACTTAAAAATATAAGTCCATTTTTATGGTAAAAATTGGCAGAATTGTACATTTTCATTGAAAAAAAAACAAAAAAACGCAAAAACATGCGTAGCGCTTGGACTTTGTAGGGGATGCGGCTGGGGTTTTAAAAGTGGCTTATGCTAAGTATGGGGAGGGGGCATCATCACAGTTCTGTTTTCAGAAAATGTTTTAAATGTCTTGTTACACATACACTCAACAGTATTTTCAGTGGTTGTATCAATCTATGCGTAATTAAAAACGTGTATTGTACGTATGAAAGAATTTTACGCTAAGTATGGTCACCAATACTATTTTTCAAAAATATTTTAGAAAGGGTCTGAAATATTTCTTAAGTGTTTAGGATGAAAGTTTAAGGAATATGGGGTTTTAACAATCAAAATAGGTACTTTAAAGCACTTTTTGCGGGGGTTACAAGTATTTGCGGATTATAACAATTCGTGGCCGGTTGTGGTCCCTAACCCCTGCGAATACGGAGGACTCATTCTATTAGTTTGCTTTGCAACCTTCTCGTTTCATTCCTGTTTACAATTCGAAACTCAATCTAGGAAATTTGAACCAAATTTGTGAAAAATTTGAGATTTTAGTAAGTGAAAAATTTTTGGTAAAAATGCAGACACAAATTAAAAAAAAAAAAAAAAAAAAACACACAAAAACACGCCTTATTATCCAAAATATCACATTTAAAAATTAGCGGAAACCTACCGTTTAGGAGATATTGACAGTCATAATTGTCTCTGTGTATTCCAGTACTGTGTAGTGTACTGTAGTGTAACTTAAATGAGTAAACTTTCGCGCAGTAATCGAGGGTAACCGGGACCCAACTAAGATTGCCAATATCTCCTAAACGATAGATTTCACAATTTTTAATGCTATTTACACCAGGAATGATATATACATCTTTAATTTGTGACTAGGGCATTATCTGCAATTTTACCAAAAATTTTTCCAAAGTCAAATTCATTTGAAAATCTGAGTCCACTTGCCAAAGCGAACGATGTGGGTAGCACCAAGCCTTTGAAAATTTACTTAGGTGGCGTGGTACGTTGATGTAAACCAGGACGGAGTTATGTTGATTCACTGAAGGAAGGTGCCACAAACCCATTAATTTTTTTTTTTTTTTTTTGTAAAATTTATATTGGGCATAATTATTTGTAATGAAATTTGTTAGCAGCATCCACAGCCCACTGAAGAGTGCAAGGTCTCACTGTTTTTTTCTTAACCAGAGATGTGGGGGTTCAAACACAATTGTCACCAATATGTTTTTTTTTTTTTTTTTATATATATATATATAGTAATTCGCTCCATATTTTTTGTATTTTTAGATTTTAATTTTTTGTTTACAATTTGAGGTTTTCTATTAATTCATCCCAAATAATGTAAACTTATTGCAAATATTAATTCACCCCAAGAAATTATAAATTTTAATTCAAAGTTTATATTTTATTAAATTTTTGGCACTGTAGAAGTTATAAATCAAAATTTGTTTAGCTTTTCTCAAAACAACAACCCTCAGAATAAAAAATTACTAAAAATCAGGTAGCTATTCACATTTCATAAGTGCAGATGATAATTTGAGGTACTTAGAAGGAATTTTTTACAGTAAAAAAAAACAAAAAAAACAAACAAACAAACAAACCTGTTTTAGGCTTGTTTAGCAGGGTGATCACAAAGGTAAACCCCACACTGAAATAGCACAGCCAAGTCACCCACATTTGGGGCAATTGCAAAAGTTAACTAAACCGGAGTGCAATGGAAAGGCCTTGCTCTGGATGAATTGTGTGTGGATTTTAGTATGTACATTTTTTTTTTTTTGGAGGGGAGGGGGGGTGAATTAACAGAAAAAAAAATCCAATTTTTTTTTTCTACATGTCTAGCTCGTTTCTTTAATCAGGTTTTATTTTTCAATTCTTCATATAAGTTTTTCTTCTACATATCAACTGTTTCTTTTTTACCACATATCTTTCATATACCTAAAAGTTTCGTTTGATTCCTTTGTTTCAGAGAATGGTGCAAACCTACAAAAAGAAAAAGAGTTCAGATCAACGAAGATGTCTTGAATACTGGCTGATGTCACAAGTGGCCTTTCCATCTGTGTCTCTTTGAAAATTCATAGCCTTGATAATTGCACTCTTGTCTGCGACATTACATAGGTGTAAACCAACAGCTATTGGCGACTATCAGATATAGCATCCATAAGGTGGTGTTCAAGGAGGAACAGGAGCAAGCATTTTATTCATATCTACAGGAAAGCTCACAATGGCATTTTGGTCTTACTGTATTTGAGTGCAGAGTGTTGGCATATCAGTGGGTTGTCAAGTTCAGGATTGAATGTCCTGAATTGTGGCATATCAACAAAAATGCTGGTAAGGATTGGATGTTGTCATTTCGGAAACAATCTTTCCCTGAAGATAGATGATAATACCAGCCTTTCTAGGAGAATAGGATTCAGTCATCCCTGTGTGGACAAATCCTAAAAGAATTGTTTCTGGCAATCATGCATTGCAACGACTATAGACCTGAATCCATGAACGCACAGGAAGGAAAGGATCAAAGTGGAATGCTGTTCACCTAACCATGTTAGTGTCAATTTGTCATTATTTACTTTTGTGCATACCGAAGACTTGCTTTGGCTTACAGCTTAGGACTACTATTTGATGCACATTACTGCATTAACTTAATTCATGCTGTTGAAATTTTTCATGTGGCAGTTTTTTAGCTTGAATGTCGCTAAAATATTTTATACAGTGTGTCCATATAGCAATCTGTCCTTGCTTCAACCTTTTTTGAATATATTAATTGCCCATTTTTTAAAAATTGTAATTTAAACATACTCCAATACTAAAGGCATGCCACCTAAGAAAAGAACGCGCATTGGTCGTATAACAGTGGCTGCTTCGGCTGCCAAAAGAAGGAGGGCTAATGAGTCTTCGCTGGAGCGTGAATTGAGATTGTCACGAAATGCTATTCGAAATGCAAATGCAAGAAAAATGGAAACCAAAGAGCAACGAGAAAATCGCCTAAGCAGAAATGCATATTTAACTGCTGTTGCACGTGCTAATGAGTGTAAAGAGCGGCGCAGGAATCGGCAAAGGAAAAATGCTATCGCCGCTGCTGCTGCTCGTGCTAGAGAGAGTGGTGAACAGCGTAGAAGTCGGCAATGGAAAGATGCCGCCTCCACTGCTGCTGCCCGCGCTAGAGAGAACGAGGAACAGTGCAAAAACCAGCAAAAGAAAAATGCTATCTCCACTGCTTCTGCTCGCACTAGAGGGAGTAGTGAACAGCATGCAGAACGCCAGAGGAAAGGAAATACAGCAACCATGATTGCACATATGTCAAAAAGTCCACAAATTCGCCTTAGTAGAATAGTTATTAATGTGCAGTGAAGAGTTGACAGCCAAGGTATTTATGGGACGAATAGTTCCCAATGGTAACTATGAGCCTTCCCCTATGACCCTACTTTAATTATGCCATGTCACCCAATGTCCAAATAGCTGGCATGTCTGCTATCTGCCAGTTTTGCAGCACAAAAAAAAAAGAAAAATGGCTAGTGGGAAACTTCAGGACTACTGTTCAAATGGTAAGGTCCAATTGCCTCCTTAAAAATCCACCGCCTCCTTTGAATTCACTGTCGACAGGCTCAACAATGGAGTCTAAACAGTCTTTTGACAATCCTAAGAGATACAATTCGGCATTTCCTTTGGAGCAAACATCATACAAGAGGGTGGCTTTATGCCTACATTAAAGGTCCAGGGACAAGTTTACCACAGGATTGGATCCCTTCAGCCAGTGGGAAATAATGAACTGCAGTTTCTGCAACTTTGGTGACTACCATGACCATGGTGTGTGTGTGAAAACATCATCTTGCTTAAACTTACACCACCTGATGACACTAAGAAATGCTGCATGCAGAGAATGATTTTACGTGAAAAGCTTCAAATATGCAGTGGAAGCTCCACCTGCACCTAACTTTTCTGTAGTCATCAACGCTGACATAAGCCAGCTGGATCACATGCAGGCTCTTAATGCACCTATATCTAATGAAATTGCTGTTGTCATTTAAGGAGAAGAGCAACACAACAAATGAAACATTGTTCTCTAGTCCTAAGACAAGACCATCAAAAGGATCAGTGAAACACAGGTCATATGATGCACTCTAGTATCCACTACTTTTTGTGTATGGTGCTGATGGGTACCACTTTAGCATCCTGTTACAAGGCAGCAACAAAGCAGTTTCCTGCATGCAGTTTTATTCATACCGTTTCATAGTCAGTGATAACTCCTTTAATCATGCGCATTTTGCCTGAGACTTTTTCCAACAGTTTGCAGCTGATGTGTGCAAAGATGGAGACAGAATGATTAGGCTTCATCAAACTAAACCAGAAGTGTTAGCATTCAGAGAAGTACATCCATCTTAGAGATGGCATGAACAACAATGTTCCTCCTGAAAACCTTGAGCAAGTGTGTAGCCTGCCGTCAACATTTATTAGAAGTCCTTGGTACATGCATGAGCACACACAAGACACCATTATGGCAGACTTGATCTCTTCATCACCTTCACTTGCAACCCCAAGTGGATAGAGATCAGCAATTAACTTTTCCCTGTGCAAAAGGCCAAGGACAGACATGACCTCATTGCCCTATATTAATTAAACCTATTGACTTATTACAAAAATGCAAGGTGTTCGGAGCAGCCAAGTGCAACATGTACACAGTTGAATGGCAAAAGGAGTCTGCCACATGCACAGTTACTGGTTTGGCTATGCACAAAAATCAGAGCAACTGAAATCGATAGGATCAGGTATCTGAGAGATAATCCTAAATTGGACAAAGACCTGCATGAAATAGTGATGGTGGTTTTAATTTGAATGTACAATTGTCCTAAGGACAATGTGTACTGCAAGAGGTTTCCTAGGCATTTCCTTGGAAACGATGGTTATTCTTATATCGTTGAAGAAAAAGTTGAATTTACACAGCAAATGGAGCCTTCCTATTAACTCAAGGAGAGAAAGAAGAAACTAAACAGGAACTACAAGACAGAATGCATAGTCATCAGCAAAAAGATGAGCCTGAAATAAGACTTACAGGTTGGGGACACTAAAAATCAAGCAGGTGTGCAAATTTAAATATCTGGGAATTATTCTGAACAGAGGATGGTAAATGTGATGTTGAGATCCAAAGATGTATTGAAATAGCTAAAGATGCATTCCAAAAGCTAGACAGAGCATTACCAGACAGGAGGGTTTCATTGTTAACAAAGGAAAGAGTATTGAACTGCTACATGATATCTGTCCTCCTTTATGGCAGTAAACGCTGGATGGTATCCTCAAAGATGAAGAAGAGACTCGAGGCAACATCCTACAGTAGGATGCTAAGGATACCATAGATCAAACATGTGAGCAATGATGATGTTTTGGAGAGGATGCAAACAAAGAGGAAACTCATACTTATCAGAAAGTGGCAACTATCACCTGAGAAAGGAGGGCTTGGAAAATTATATACTCACAGGGCAGAAAGAGGGACTAGGGAAAGCAATGTGTGACATACTTAATGGGCTTAGCCAAGTGGATGGCAGGACAGAGTCTGGGAGAAATAACGAAAAGACAAAACTTATTGAGAGCTACAAGGGACAGGAGGAAATAGAGAGCCTCACTTGCCTACTTACTTAAGGGACACGACCTGTAGAAGAAGAAACACAACACAGATGACTTTTCATAATCTGAAGAGCTTAATCTATAGTGATGAGTTGGGGGGGGGGGGGTAATAATCGCAGTGCCTGTTCTAAAACTCAAATCATTTGGGCTAGTATCCCAATATTGATTGTTATAGAAACAAAGATGGAGAAATTCGAATAAATTATTGGAATCACTATTCTAGAAATTCTGGTTACATATCATTTTGGAAGTAATGTTGTTCTGGATTTTGTATCCTTATAAGGATGAAATCTAGTGTGCCCTACCATGAAAGGCATGGGCTTCAAATCGACATACTGATATACCACAAGTTAATGACTTAATATATTTGTTCTGATGTGTGTGTGGTTGTGTAATAGTTAACTGCATGACAAAAAGATACTCTACTTGTAGAGTTTTAATTCCACATTAACACCCTTGGGAAAGATGTAAATCCATCTCTTGTCGTCTTCTCAGTCATGCAGGAATCCATGCCCTTTACACCAGACATGTGTTAAAATAGTAGGGCAGATGATTGGGTGGTAAGCTAAGAGATAGCTCTGCATTGCATTTAAAACCATAGAAATGGCCATGAACCACCCAGCTATCTTTCCCAAGTTGTGGAAATTCATACATAAAAATCTATAAAACAAAATAACTGAAAATAGTCATTGTAACAAAGTCTTGTCAATCTATATAGCATTATTAATCATTTAGTGTGTTACCTCCACAAAAAAGTTAATTTTTTTTTTTTTTTTATGTTCCTTTTTAGAAATTTGAAGTTTTGATAAAAAAAAACAAAACAAACTTGTTTTCTTTGTATCAGCAGTTGTACTCAACTTTTGGCCTTTTTTTTTTTTTTTTTTTGAAGATAGACATGTTAATTTGGAAGTTCTTTCAAAAATCAAATAATTGTTGGGTTTTAATGAAATTTTCCTGACTTATTCACAAATCGATGAAATTATTTTTGAAATCTTTTTATTAGAAGATATTGGTAAAAAAATTTTTTCCATGCGTTTCACCCCTTAATTTTATGAAAATATGAGAAATTCAACAAGAATTTTTAGTGACATGGTAGTTAAAAGTAGGACCCAGTCTTACTGAAAATCTTTTCTAAAGCAAAAAAAAAAAAAAAAAAAAAAAAAAAAAAATGAAACTGAGACATTATTTGATTAGAGAAGCTTTTAATTGCTTTTATGAATAAGATATAGAGACAATATTGTCTGAAGAAAAAAAAAAAGACAATAAATGAAAAAAAAAAAAAAAAACTTTTATATAATTTTAAATTTATAGAGTTTTAAATCTTTGAAAAATTCATTTTCAATTTGATAATTCATGGGGAATATTGTCATTAAGTAAAACTAGTCATATATTGTAAAGCTTAGAATCCTGAATATTTTTAAAAGCATTTTGAGTTTTTGTATGTGTGATTACATGCAAAGTTTCTGAAGTATGATGTAAAAACTGATAAATCTATCATTTTAAAAAGGTCACGCGTTTTAAAGGTTGATCCCCTTACAAACTATCATCTGCTCCACCATGCTTAACTATGAACATGTTCGACGGTCAATAAATTGATTTAATGTGTCAGAAAAACAAGACCCATTTTATGCTATAAGTAATATTTATTTCAAATCAGATTAATTTAACTTTAAATTTGCTAATTTTCAGAAATTATTTTATTTTTACAAGATTCTTAAAACCCAAGAATTAACTTTTATTTACAAATGTGTTAGATTTTACTAGATAGATATCAATATAAATTTCTGTTTGAAATATACCAGAGTATTTTGCTTACTGGAAATAGTAAATTTTAAATCCTTTAGCTTTCAATGAAAGCTTTTTCATTGAATAAAAAAAAAAACAAAAAAAAAAAAAAAACAAACAAACAACTTTAAACCTTATGTAAACTGAATTAGTGGAGGTACCTAGTTTGGTATGTAGTTAGGAACAGCTTTACTGGTTCTTTGAACAATGCTGCAAGGAACTTGAATAAAATATCTTCCTGAGATGAAGTATGTATTGTAATTATATTTACATTGTTTGAACCATTGTCCTAATCTTTGTCATATTCATGTTTTGGCCTTCTTCAGGTGATTGGAATTTCGAACTGAACCATTATTAAACCAATGCTTTTATCCACTGGAACACATAGCTCAGTAGACAAAAGCATTGGTTGGATCCAGTGAATTGACCCAAAGAGTGGCAAGTTCAATACAAAAACTTGGAGAGTTGAGTTAAAGAGTGATAACCGAGACATCCTGAAGATGTATGGCTCTAGAACTATCTACACTGGTGGACAAAATAAGATTTTCAATCATCTGAAGATGGCTGGAGCATATAATGGCTGAAACGTCATTACTGTTACAAAGATGAGGACAACAGTCCAAACAATGTAAAGAATTGAACAGTTGACTAAATTAAATAGAATAAGCCTAATTGACTAAAATAGTGATGTAATCTGATCATGGTATTTTGACAATATGCCTCAAGCCCCATTGGACAATTGGATCACTATAACTGAACTATTGTTATTTTATTGATTTACCATTAATTGTAATTAGGTTGAATAGAACTGCTCATTGAAGAGTGATCCAAAACAATAAGGGAGTGTAAAAGTCTAGAATCAAGGCTATAATTTGCTAGTTAAAATTATGTGTGTGTGTGTGAAAGAATATATTTTCAAATACATACATTTTTTTCTTTCAAAATACATATTTGCATATTCTCATTCGTGCAGATGCTTACCATATTGCTTCTATTTTCTCACAGAAACCAGCTATTCTTCATTGAGTATGAACTAAAGATCCAGTTTAAAAAGTAAATAAAATTTTCATGAATTTTAACTTTGTGATTGTACCTCAGATCATTTATTTTAGCCCATTATAAGTGGCCCAACCATCACTAATGATAGTTCAATACATCTTTTGATGACTGCTTATTGATCTATCAGAAACAAATTCTACAAAGTAATTAAATTAAGTGTAATTAACTACTTTCATTTTTGCCCATGCAAATCATAGCCTGTCCTATAGCCCTGATTATAAACTTACCGGGAAAGGGGGTTAATTTAAATTATTGTTATTCTCATATTTTCTTTTTCTTGGTCATCGTAATTATTGGCACTACATGTGTTTATCAATACCATTTAGTCAAGTGTTTTTTTTTTTTTATTCAAGTTGTCTCCCTCCAGGACAGTGGGCCTGATAACTAAAAGGTTATCAAACCAAAATTCTTACTGTAAGAAAAAAAAAAAAAAAAAAAAAAAAAAATTATATATATTATTTATTCTGAAACGTTTCTTCTGGGTTTTACTGTTGAAGTAAAAATAGCTATATTCATTCTTCTATCTTCTTCCGGAATATGGCTTCAACTCTCATCCATGATGAGTTTTTTGTTTTTAGTGTGTGAGGTAGGGGGGGGGTCAAGTGATTTCCTTGTTCTTTATTCTCAAGTATTTGATCCCCGACATATGTGTGGCCGACGTTCACATTGTTACGTTACACATGATCAAGGAGAATCTGCGAACAAAAAAAAATTTACTTCCTCCTGATCATTTTTTTTGGGGGGGGGGTGTAGTAGGGCTCCTTACCATCGTTACTAACAAAAATGTTTGCTCGTGATGGTCGAAGTGTGAGCAGAAAGTAACAAAGTACTACCATATTTTCACAAGATACTGTTCAGTTCTGTTTTAGCTCCATAGTCAACCATGACAGTCTCTAATTACATACAAGGAGAAACTTATGATGTAACATTTAAAAAAAATAAAATATAAATAATCATGGCGTCCTTAAGATTTTTTCTCATAGCATCCTGTTAAAAAAACAAAAACAAAATAAAACAACCAAACGATTTCATTTGTATTAAGTCAGGTAGTTTGGTTTAAAAGAAAAGTAACTGAATTTATATACGAATAAAAAAAACCTACAACCTGAAGTTTTAGACCGTTTTTAATTTCTAAGCTTATTTGTTTCAAGTTCAACATGTCGCTTTGATCTCTCATGAAATGATTGCCGGCGTATTCTCTAGTGCGGCAGTGCCCCTAAGTAAGTGCTAGCCAAGGTAACTCGGGAACAGTGTGATAATTTTTAAAGAAAAAAAAAAAAAATGTGCGAGAAATTTAACGTGATTATTACACGAGATACACGCTAGTCAACAATGGAAGAAAAAATAAAAAACTTCAGTCTTTGAAACCAAGTGGGCTGTCATAATAGTGTGTAAGGAGCAGCTTCATTGGCTGCAGAAAATGAGCTAGTTTAGAAAAATATCAAATTTATTGTCAACCCGCATCCGTGTGTATGAGATTTCCTTCAGACAAGAATAAGATTCACAAGAAGCAAAAAAAAAAAAAAAAAATGTTATTTGCTTAGATCCATTTTTTTTTTTTTTTAACTATCTTATTTTTAGTGTTAATATACCCCCACGTTTTTTTTGTTTTAAGTTCATGTGTTTTTACACTACAGAGAGTGTAGTAACCCCATCATTCTATAACACGGCATGTTTAGGCCGCGGTGACCTGGAAACGAAACCAGTTACAAATACTGCATTTTCTACTTCTTTTACTCGCACTTGTAAGCGAACACACAGACAATCAACCAAATCCCCTGCCTTGAAAAGATCTCGTCTGATTTTCTTTGCGCTTTATTTACAAATAAAGTTGACCGAGTTTTTTCTTCTCTCTATTTCGCATGTTCACATCTATTTTAGAAAGAAAAAAAGAAAGAGAAAAAAGTATCTCGCTTTATTTACAGGCCGCGCTCAAAAGACGTGCGCGCACACACACACATTGTGTTATTCGTTCACAGATACAAGAGTTGTTTTACAACTGATAAATTTAAAACTCGCTTCAATGAATAAATTTTTAGCTTAAGTGTTGAAAAACTATCCATTTTAAAAGAGAACCATATGTAGCTGTAAAAAAAAAAAAAAAAAGTTATTTTCCCAAGAAAATTTTTTTCACCTTCATTTCAATTTCAATGTATCAACAAAAAGAGAAACAAAATCTATCGATTTAAACTTACGATATTTTTTCTGTTATTTCCTCAGCAGCAATTTCATCATTTTTAACAAATGTACCCCCCTTTCATACCGAATATTTAGTGGCTGAGATAATCAATCCCACCCTCAAGCAGCACCTCTCCCATCATTGCACTTAAGAAAGGAGGCGGAGGTTCAGAGTCAATCGCTGATAGTTACCAAAATGAAGTACGGAGAGAATGAGCAATTTTTGTCTACCCGTTACACGTATGGGGGTTGCATAAACCGAACGGGTGAAGCAGAACTATTCAAACATTTAAATCGCTCAAAAAGATTATGGCAGTGGCGGTTTGGCCTGGGTGTAACCTTGCCCGCTGGCAAGTTGTCCCCCATACCACCAATGTCAAATGAAATAAAAGTAACTGTTTCGTAACAAAAACAAAAAAAACAAAAAACTTTAAAGTCATCTGTATATCCGTTACTCAAGAAGTCCAATGTAAGTGGACATTTTGAAAACTAAAAGAACCTAAAGACATTAAGACATTTGCTATCTGAGAAAAAAATTGAATCATATGAAAAGGAATTAGAATCTAACAATTCCTTTTCATATGATTCAATTTTTTTTCTGCATCCAATTCATCTAACAGTTAGATGAATTGGATGCAGAACCGAATAGTCTTCTTAGTGGACTGCATGCAATGCGCTTTTGAACTATCCTCCATTAGTGTAAAAGTAAACTATTTAAAAAATCAAGTCAAATCAAAATTAAAGATATTTACTGCCAGTATGAGTAATAATATGTACACTACAATTGCTAAGAAATAGACATTTTTCCGTAAAAATTTTAATTGTACCCTATTTTCCAAATGTAAATGAGAATTTTATTTATTTATTCGTTCATTTTTTTTGTAAATTAAATAAATTATTTTAGTTGTGGGTGGGCATCCTTTTTTCCCTGGCAACCAATATTTTTAGACCCAGTCTACCACTGGATTATATAGGTAGAATCATCATTGGTGGACCTAGAGGGAAGGAGAGAAGGTGGTAATTTTTGTTGGGGTGGGGGTGTTAATGGAATTGCATGCAAAAATTAGTTGTTCTATTTCCCCTTTCCCCATTTTTAACCTAAAGTCACTTCATGGTCAACTAACTCACACTACATTACTTTGAGGGTTACACTATGAGTCAAGTAGGGTGTCCCCCCCTAGTAATTAGCTTATTGTTGTAACATTTGATCTTAAAAAAAAAAAATCTAAATTTTCTAAGTGTTTATACTTTTTTTTGTGTAATCAAAACACCGTAAATAACCGTAATCTTTTGATATTTTGTAGATGCTGTCAGTGTTGAAATGTTATTTAGAGGTGGTGGCGAAAAAATAATAAATGAAAATACCGCTACGTTCGATAGGTTTTTTAGGCATGATGAAAGTGACAAAATAAGTGAAATATAATTTACCCAGAAAATCTAAGAACGAACCCATCAAACGTTCTCATTCATTTTCACATACGCAGTTATCGATTACAACGGGATTTTTAAAAGCAAAGTGTCCTGCTAAATTTAGTGTACCATCAGATTGACCAAGATTTTTTTTTGTCTTGTTTTTTTTTTTAACCTCTTAAAAAAAGTCAGTTCAAGCTATGTACGAAGATGGAGGCACTTTAAAAAGATTAAAGACTTCACAAAGATGAGAAACGGCTTTTTATATTGAATAATAGAGGAAAATATTTAAAACCTCTAGTCGATTTACACGATCATATGCGAATCATTTGTCCTCACTTTAAAAATGCTTTACAGTGTAACCCGGATATAAGAGAGTTGTCGGGACCAGAGAAAATCTCTTATATCCGGGTTACACTGTACAAAGAATATTATTCTGAATTTTTTTTATAGGGAATGAAATGATATTGTGAAATACTGAATATTTTTCTTTTTCTGTTTAAATTTTAGTTTGTGACCGATACAAACTGGAATAAAGGCGACCAATTTCCGGGAGGCGGAGAATCGACGTAAAGTTACAATTAAAGTTCATGTAGAGAAAAATTCGAAGCCATGACACTCGTGATGAGTGCATAACTGCCAATAATAATAATAGTAAAAAAGGTAGTAATTTCTCGATATTTTAATGTTTTCCTTTCTGAAATACATTTTTCTTTTGCTGTAGGATGGAATGTTGAAAGACAAAAGAAAAAAAAATGAAGTGTTAATTAAAACGTGAATGAATAGTAGATTTATTTTTGAATGAAATCGATTTTTTTTGTTCAGTCACTTTGAAGTTTGAATAAAGTGACTTATTCACTTAACATTTTTTAAACATAAACAAGCATCGTTATTGTTAACTCTATAAAAACGAGAAGGTCGAAATTAAATCATAGTATGGTTTATTATTTTATTTATTTTTGTTGTTATTGAGGGGGCCGGGGAAACCAGTTCATTTCCACGTCGTCCTTTCTAGAATAAATGTCTAAGAGAAGCATAAACAGCCAATCCTTATTTATTACTCAGGCACAGTCCCACAAAATAAGTAGAAGAAACTAAATCAGATACAGGTTAAAAAAAAAATGTTCAGATTGTTTTTACTTTTTTTTTTATCGAGTTTCAAAACGACTCGTATCGGCCTCTTTGTTTTGATTTTAGCTTTGTTTATAATAGTAATTATGTTCTGTAAATGAAATCTATATATAGATTTTTTTTCCACGTATGATTTTCTTAGAAACTAAAAGTTTTATGAAATTATTAATTTTGAAAATTAGTAGCAGTAAATGGTTTTTTTTTAAACAAACTGGAGGCGAAAAAGACAAATTTTTAGTTCCAGCAGTCCTCTAGTCTTATGGGAATTTTACTGTTATCTTCTTACTGTTAAAAAGATTTTCTAATCAGATGTTGAGAGTAGAGGAAAAAAAAAAGTTAAAAAGTGGGACATCTTCATTAAAAAGAGTTTACTTTTGTCAAGGGGCGTTAAAACAGCTTTTTGTGAGTAGGTGTAAAGTAAAACAGCTGATAATAGGAAAAATCCGAATGAAGTAATTAATACAGGAAGAAAAAAAAAAAAAGTTTCGTAGTGATGGAACTGTTTAGCGAGCTGGTTTCACAGTGTCAGTGACAAATACTAATATCCAGGTGCTCCCCTGGCCTTGTGCCAGTAGTAGTTAGCTAATCTTTAATTACTTTTAAAACAAAGCTTTCGTCTGTGAAATTTGATAGTGTGTGTGTGAAAGAGAAAGAAAAAATATTCAGGAGATACACATATAGCCTGAATTTTACGGAACCTGAATTTTACATTAAAGAAGTCAAATAATTTTTGAATGAATACATTACAGATTTTGTTCGGTTTAACTTAAGCAACTGCTATTTTAAGAGAATAAGAAAAAATACCCGAAAAAGAAATGTAAAACTATCATTATTCAAGTAAAAATAAAAATTTGCTTTCAAAACTTCGAATAAAAAAAAGAAAAGAAAAGGAAAGCGCGCTGTTAATTCATCAAGACAGGTAGTCTGATTAGCTGAATTAAATTCTATATTTTTCTGAAAATCAGTTCGATAAGTAATAGACACAAAAAAAAGTCTTTTTTTTTTTTTTTCCTTTTTTTGTTAATCGACTCCCGTCCCATAAATGTGGAATCCTGACTCGAGCCGTTGAATTGTTAAGAGCGCGGTCTGTTCTGTACTGGCAGCCCAACTTCCTTCTTCGGGTCTGCAGGGTGAAGTATAGTATAGGATGGTATATCACTTCTCGGCATCCTCACTTCGTTTTTCGTGCTCTCTCTCTCTTTTCTATCACAACCGCTGTGTGCATTTACAACTTTCTATTCGAATAGAAAAATGAATACGTTTAAAAGCGACATTCTAAATAATTTTTTTTTTCAGGACTTAAACCAACCACCTCTATATTTCTAGAAAAATTAAAAATAATTAAAAATATATATATATATATATATATATATATATATATATATATATATATATATATATATATATATATGAAACTCACCACTTATTTTCCTTCTCTTTCTTCAAGTTTTCTCTATCGCCTCCCTGTACTGAAATGCAATTGATGAATTTTATCCACTGTTTCTCGATGCTTGTCGCATGTAATGAATGTGTGGGGTGGGTCGTGGCTGGAAGGAAAGGCAGAAAATAACATAAATTTTTTTTCTCACTATTATTGCGTGAGTGCTACTTGTTTGTTTACCCCCACTTCTCTCTCGTCGAGTTTCGTAAAGCCAAGCAATGCGCATGCGGCGCCCCGCCCTTTTTTCCTTATAAGGCCGTGTGCGCTTATCGCTTGGATGCGATAAGTGTGTTGTTACACTTTCAAAAACAAAGTGTCGCAAAAATTATTTTCTTTTTATAAGAAGATGAAGAATTTTAAATCTCTCTCTCTCTCTATATATATATAGATAGATAGATAAGATAATGAAATGAATAAATTTTTAGACTTTTGTGGTCGAAAATGGACTCTATTTGTTTCTTCAGTTTTTTTTTGTTAAAATTTAATAAAATATAACTCGAGCTTACAACGTTCTCTAGTGAGGACAAATTATTAAATGAATTATGAAAAAAAAAAAAAAAGGACGATGGAAAGAGGTGAAAAATGTTAAGTATTTTTTTTTTATTTCGAGATTAATTTATAGTTCTTCTCGCTTAGAGAATTTTTTTATTATAGCAGTTGTTTACAACTGAATGGGACAAGAGAAGATTGCACTTTGTTTTAAGTGAGAGAGACAAGAAGATTAAGCGTCGATACAGCCGGCACCATTTTTTCTTTAGTCCAGCACAAAGCTATAGAGTTGTGAATTTACAGTAGAAAGAATATATTCTCCCAATCGTCCAGCCAAGGAGAACTTGACTAGTAAAAATCCTGTAACTACCTGGCATTGAACACTGTCTTCTTGTACAGGTGATAAAAGCACAACTTCATTTAATTAACTCATCAGAACTTTTTGAACGTGTAAACACTATAATTTTTATTTAATTTCATGAAAATGAACACTATTCTACACACTATTCTACCTGGAATAGATTCGTTGTCATTAGCTTGAAAATAGCATTTGCAGCACTCTACTGTGGAATTACCCATTCTATCTCTCAAAGAACTTCTACCAACGACCGCTAGGTGGTGTTGTCAAAGGAGTATAAAATAAACTGTCGCAAATGCCTCATTCTCTTTTTCCTCTTTTACCAACAAGATGGGTTAGAAATAAGATGTGCCCCGTTTTTCCTCTTGCGTTTGGTAACCCCCCGAATCTCATGTTGGATTGAACATAAGAGAGAAAGTATACAATATAAATTACTTTCAGTTTACATAAATACACACAGGCATATTTAATAACTCTACCAAACCAACACAAAAAAGAATTCTTCCCAAGTGTAAGTCTCTAACAATCTCTTTACACTTACGTAAGTCCTGTAAAGACATATCTACGTAAAGGCCTTCATTCACCCTTTTTGCATTGCTTTTATTTAGTTTGCACAGCCAATAAAATGTTGTATGACATTGTTTTGTATATTAATTTTAATCTCTTATTTGGGGACACATCATCGCGTTCACTCCACTATACTTGTAATGATATCAACAAAAACAATATATAATTAACAATTTAAAACAATAAGAAGTGTGACATCTTCTATCAAGACAGGTTCTCATGTCTCGTTGCAAACCCGGCAAAAATTGATACAACTTGGTTGGGGTGTCCTATTATACCCACCATACTCACCTGACCTTACACATTCGGATTCCCACTTATTACGATCTCTACAAAATTCTTTTAATACAAATAACTTTAATACTTTGGAAGCCTCTAAAAAACAAAAAAAAAAAAAAAAAAAACAACAAAAAAAAAAAAACACTGAAATCAGTTCATCATCAATTAAAATGACAAGTTCTGGGAGGATGGAATCATGAAGCTGCCTCAAATATGGTGAAAAGTAATGGAACAAATGAAACGTATGTCGTTAAATAAATGTATGTTCAAATATGTAAATATTGTTTTTGAAATTCGATTAAAAAACAATATAAACGATCTTACCCAATACTATGGTCAGTTTGAGGACAAAATAGAGCTTTTCAGGCATAATGACAAGAAATTTGAAACGTTAAGATGTGTCTTCCAGTCCAATGAACAGCATATTTATATATATATATAAATAATTAAATAAATAAATAAAATAAAATAAACATGGAGGACGACGTATCATTTTTGGGGAAGGTATCAATAACTATTTTCACAGAGTCTTGGTCTGAATCCAATTGAAAATTTATGGAATGATTTGAAAAGACGTGTAAGAAAGACCCCAAAATCTGCAACAGCTTGAATATTATGCACATGCAGTATCTCAAAATATGCCTGTAAATGTTTGTTCAAATTTAGTAAAAGTTTACCAAAAAATCTTAGAAAAACTTACAGCTCAAAAAAGATGTACCATTGATTATTAATATTTCTCGACATACGGCTGGTGTTAAGGGCTTTGAACGTGAAATCGGCGATCAGAGTTCGAATTTCAGGTGAAATTATTATATTCATTTTCTACGAACTAAATAGGACAGACTGGACTCTGTAGCCGTGGTCCACTCAGTATAGTTGCAGCACTGACCATAGGTTGGTTCTGTGGGTGTTGAAGAAACACAAATGAACCTGAGCAGATCAGCTTGCTGTGAAACGCGCAGTCATATTGAAGATGGAAATCACATTGATTCATAATATGAAATATTTTTACTTTTCTTTACGTTTATTCAAAATTAAAGAACAAAAATGTTTATTTATATATTTGCTAGCCTTATGTTGGTAGCTACCTCTGCTTTTCAGAAAATCTTTACTATAATTATAATTATTTCTAATATATATACACTACGGTTCAAAGTTTTGCGGCCATCCCTGGTAAATTTTTAAATTGGCCCAAAAAGTAGTTGTTTTGTACTTTAATTAAGAGAAGGTTATTATACATGATTAAAAAAAAAAGTGAGACATGCTTTTTTATTAGAAATTTTATTATGACTAAAAGAAAAAAATACCATTTTATGATTAAATTTTGCTCCTGTCAAAATATTCTCCTTTAGCCTTGATTACTGCAGCACAAATTTTTGTCATTCGTTGCAAACATTTCTCAAAGTATTAGTTTAATAATTGTTTCCATCCTTTTTTTTCAATGTGTCTATGAGTTCTTATTCATTTTTTCATTCTTCTGTCAAGTTTATCTCACGATAATACTGGGTGTGGCTTCAAACATTTGAACTGTAGTGTACAAGTCATGATAGTGACCCTAAGAGCGAAACCGTCTGGTGCTTCAAATCCTGTAGAGCCACCTATGGAGGTATGGTCGAGGAGGAGAAACCAGACTGAATGTAACCAACTCCCGAAGACCCTAAACGACCAAACCGGCGAAAGAGGGCAGCACCAATCGGGCTGGCGTAACAAAAACGGATCTTGAGAGACAGACCGATGCAACCAGGTTTGCAAGATCTCGTTTGTCTCAATCCTCTTTTGAGCCGTGAGGGAGTCACTTCTGGCCAAGTTTTTAGGCTTCTCCGTCGCGCAGAATTGTCCACCAAAATCAAATTCACGCGAATGACCTCGTCGACGGACTTTCTTTGACAACTCTTCAGGAGTTGGCTGGTCCTTCATAGCCATCTTCGCCAGGGGAGAAAAGGAATAAGGAAGGAGAGAGGATGACGATTCGGATGTGAGCGGGTGCCGAATACTATATATATATATATATATATATATATATATATATATATATATATACCGGGTGTAACAGCAAAAATATTCATCAACAAACTGTTTAATATCTAAAAAAAAACACCAAGCTAAATGAATTTCTTTTTTCCAGGTTTTCAGACAAGACGTTTAACCATCTTGACGCCATTTGTCGGTAAGAATCACCGAAAAACCCTTTGAGTTATTCAGCTAGAAAGAGAACAGCTTAAAATCATTTTGTGTCAGCCCCACTGTCTTCCCAAATGAGCAACAGTGAGAGGAAAATGATCATTCAAGCTTTCAGTAATGGTGCCAACATTCATATTCTGGCTTCGATCTTCAAATTTCATTCAGGAACCATCAAGAGAACGGTGAATAAATTTAAAAAAACAGTAGCGAGGAAAACTGGATTAGGAGGTCACACCAGGAAGAGGGATCATCAGCTTAACTTGTTTATTATTATTAATTCTATAAAGAATTACATCATATCAAATACTCGTTAATAATGGATTCTCTAATTCCGTCATTGATCAACAAATTAAAATATATATATATATATATATATTGATTAACAAATTAAAATGTATCCCAATAAGCTTAATATTAGGTTGGTGCAAAAATAATGACGTAATAATGTCGTTTTTTGACGTTAAAAATACGTAAAAAAACGACATTATTACGTCATTATTTTTGCACCAACCTAATAATACCACTAACAAAATTGATAATATTAATAATAATTGTAACCATAATAGTGTACGTCTAAATAAACATAATTTATACTATTGTAACCAAATGCATAATAATTACAAACACCATGAAACAACACTCAAAAACATAATAGAAATGTTAAACCCATTAATAATAAACAAGTTCATCATACAAAAAATTTAAAACAATTGACCTCATAGTTACTCCACAAAAAATCAATGAAGTGTATCATTTTACATGCCTGTTCAGAGAATGTATCGCTGATAGTAATAATAAACTCACTACATATATTGGTCTTAATACAACCAACGCTTCCCCGTAGACTTACCTGTCACCTTCTTGAATTTAGTTCCATTAGACAACATTTTTTATAGAAAAACGTAGCTATGTACATATTAGACATATATTAGTTGATAACAAAGCAATACTCACAAATACACACAGTAAAAAGAACCTTAAGATATTGGAGGTCATCTATATTAAAACAAATGAACCCACACTCAACAAAATTACATTTCAAACTAGTCACAACATATTACAATGCATTTAAACACATGGTTCTATTGATAATATTTCTTTCTCTCACGTCGTCATGTACGACTTCATAGAAACGCATTACGAATTTACGACCTGCGTCTGCTATTCCGCGACCATTATCGTCGCATAGAAAACTTCTATGTAAACATAACAGTGTGTCATCTTTGATGATAAACATCTCTGTTGTAATGTCCATATAACCACTCTGATGATGGCTCATGTAAGTCGAAAGAACAGCATAATAAAAAATATCCAAATGTTGGACAGTTTTTGTCATTATTTTCTTCCGAAACTAAAGCCACTTTACGTAGCTTAGAACGGCTCATGATCAAACATAATAAACATTCGTTGTCAGCTATATTTAACAATATGTTTGAATATATATATATATCTTGTATAATTGTATGTGTATGTATGTGTGCATATGTATATATATATATATATATATATATATATATATATATCTTGTGTAATTGTATGTGTATGTATGTGTGCATATGTATATATATGTATGTATATATTTTATTTTATATCATATATTGAATCATTTTATTTCTTTTAAGTCAGTCAATTTTCTCTTTCGTTTTATATGCATATATATGTTTATATATGCATGTGTGTATATATATATATATATATATATATATATATATATATGTGAAAAGTGTGTGTATATAAACAACATAATGCACTACATCGGTGCCACCGAAGGTCCATTCAAGATGAGGAATAACAATCACAAACTTTCATTCACCAACAGAAAATATTCGAACAGCACGACACTTTCTACATACATATGGCAGCAACAAGACAATAATATCACACCAACAATAAGTTGGGAAATATTGAAAAAAGCCCCTGCCTACAGCAACATTACAAAAAAATGCCTACTTTGCCTACACGAAAAAGTAGCAATAATATTACACAAACCGCAAAAGAACCTACTAAACAAAAAATCAGAGATAATCTCCAAATGTAGGCATGAGAACAAGTACCTATTATCCGAATTCATACCAAACGGATAAAATAGACAAACCACCAACAATCACAATTTAATTTCAAGATACCATCAAAATAATTGCATCTATCATTATTATCATTGCACCACCATTAGTAATCACTTTTACCACTTTACAATAACTATTATCTAATAATATTATCATTACCACCAACACCCAGCACCATCACTTACACATCACACCTACTATTATAAATCCTCTACAATCTTTAACGCATATTAACCCCCCTCAGCATATTTAACACCTTAAAACAGTAAAATCAGATATAATTTCCATATATAGCCATGAGAATAAACACCCATTACCAGGATTCATAATAAATAAAATAAAAATAAACAAATAAATATAAAATAAAATAAAACACCAACAACCACCCTTTAGTTCAAGCTAGCACCACAATAATTACATTTATAGGTTTTATTATTCTCCCATCAACATTACTAATCACTACTAACAATTTACAATAAATATTAACCACTTATATTATTATTGCCACCATCCACCTTACATACTATCACACCATATCTAACATTACCATATAATCCTGCCTTAATTATTAACGTATACTACCCCCTCTCCCAGCATATTTAATACCACCATAAAAATAACCAATAAGGATTACAAACTGAAATTTCTACCAGCCACATATACACAGTCACAAATAAACAAGGAAATAGCGAGCTTTAATATAATAAACAATAATATTTTTGTAAATTAAAAATTAAAATATTATAGCAATATTCAACTACCATAATTTTACACAGAATACCTATTATCAGGATTTATACCAAAATAAATTGATACATATAACAAAATAAAATAAAATAAAACACCAACAACCAGTCTTTAGCTACCATCACTATAACTACATTCATGGTTTCATCATTCTCCCACCACCGTTACTAATCATTTTTACCAATTTACAATTTCTACCAATTTACAATAACTATTAGCTAATTATATTATCATTGCCTCCAATCCCTTGCAACATTACTATCACATCATATCATATAGACCCGTTATTAAATCAAACTACCCTCTCATCCAGCATATTAAATATTAAACATCACCATATAAATAACCAATAAGGATTACAAATTACTACCTGTTACATATACACAGTCAAAAACAAACAAATAACCAGCTTTAAATATAACAAATAAACAACCATTTTTTTCAAAATTTAAAAATAAATATAAATAATAATAATTTTTACCAATCATAATTTCACACAAACCCCACCACACGTATATACATACACGCGAGGAAATATTATTCACCGGAGAAAAAAATGACATGTATACATTCACGAGACATTCACGAGACATTTCCGCCACAGTTCCAATCTTTAAATTTCAACATACAAATGCGTATGTATAGACACAACACCACCCGTATACATACATATGTCATATCCGAAACTGCCCACATATGTTTGTATGAGTCCCGACGGACGACCAAGTATGTATATGTGTCTGCATACATCGATGTTTGCGTCAGTACGATGAAAAAATGACGAAGTTTCCCCCACCACTTCCACAATAACACCAATACACGCAATCTACATAAAACCAAAATTTTTAAAAATTAATCAGTTTGTCTGACGATCGCTAAAGCGTGAAACCCAGTGTCACAAGCTCACATCTATCCAACCATATATATATATATATATATATATATATATATATATATGTGTGTGTGTGTGTGTGTGTGTGTGTTTATGTGTACATATATGTATATTTGTGGTTATATATGCGTGTATGTGTGTGTGTGTATGCATGTGTATATATGTCTTTATGTTAATATATTTCTCACCATATTTATGCAATATCTGACGGCTTCCAACACACTGAAAATAGATTTTCTAGGTCAGACACCTCGACTTCCTGTTACCTTTTCCTGTTCTTATTCTTTCTTTCTTTATTTAAAAAAAAATTGGATAAATTTAAACCATTTCTTGTAAATTTAAACCGTTTATATCTTCTGTCTGATAAGACTCACTGGTCGAAATAAATCATGATTTATTACCGTATTTTCGTGATGTGTTAAGCTTTTCCTTGATATATATATATATATATATATATATATATATATATATATATATATATATATATATATATGTATGTGTGTGTGTGTGTGTGTGTGTGTCTTCTTTACTAAGATTTCCTGAATGCACAGGCGGATATACGTACTACATGCAATTTAATGAACAGACATGGGGACATTTATTTCAAATACGAAGTATCTGCTATAATTAGCTATAATAACATTTGAAGTAATAAAAATGTCGGATTAAATATGGAACCATTAATACTTTAGAAATTGCTTTGTTTACATTTCGGATACGAAATTGAGTAGATATGAATCTTTTTTAGAAAATAATCTAAGGGAAGAGGATGTGCTATGACGACATTGTAGCCGAGTGTTAAAGCAAAGGGATGGGGTGCGTAGGTTCAATCCCTGCTTGTGAACGCATATTCTCGAATATACAGGCCGATAGACATAATACACACTGTTTGATAAATAAAATCGGGGCGTCGATTTCAAATACAAAGTGTACACTCTGATAATGCTTGAACTAATACGAAGTCTGATAAAAAATATCGGAACTGTTGTTATGGTAATGGAGCTAAAGTACGCAATGTTTGGCACAGATTAAAAATAAGCTCTGTTGCGCATGCACACTAAGTTGTAATGTTTTCGCTTACTTCCGTTGTTTATAACATTACTTGGAAGAATGCGGTCATCTCACCACACCACAGAGGTTCCATCAGTGCCGATGGCGTGTGAAGCAGGTTTTGGCCAAGGAGAACATTCCCTAGGTCAGGAAATCACAATATTTTCCAGATCTCGCCCCTTGCGACTTTTTCCCCGTCAAAAATCAAATCCCACTTGAAAAGGACAAGATTTCATAACCGAGAAAATCCAAGAGAATACAACGAGGCTATCCCTCCAAAAGTGTTCCAAGAATGCTTCCATCAATGGAAACGACCCTGGAAAAAACTGTGTGGCTTCAAAGGAGATTAAATGCCGAATTGTTATATATTGTAGCTTTTTTTATCGCACCAATCCCGATACTTTTGATAAAACCTCACACACACGCATATATATATATATATATATATATATATATTGTGTATTTAGGCAGCAATCCCTGATTTATAGATGTTTCATTAAAGACAATGCTTTTTATTTAACTATTCTTGTATTCGAACAAGTATTTTCTTTTCTGAACACAGGATGATTTTATCTTTACTTTTTAACTAGATGTATGGGTTGTGTATGGGTATGTTTCTGGAGTGATAGGGATGCTTTATTTTCCGAACACAGTCAACAGAAGATTTCCTGCAGTAGGTTGCCATTTCTTTCTGTGGTAGACTGGTTGCTAACGAAAGCTATAGAACCCACTCTGTCCTACTATTCAGCCCATAGGTGGGGAGAGAAGAGATAGATTCATACTTTTCACAAAGTTATTTGTACGTAAGTGACCGTAACGAACTCAACTTGAATTCGAACTCTCCTCTCCGATTTCTCATTTCGAGCCGATATCCATCACATCACAACGTGCATATATACAAAGTAAAATGACGTCATAATTTTAATTTCGCCCATGCTTGTTTGCTTCTGATTTTGACGACTGTACAGTATAGTAGGTTCAGTCGGGCACCGTCTGTGAGAAAAATGAGCATACTGTACTGCTTGGCATTTGCGCCGGAGGCTCCAATACGAATATTTCAGAGTGTTTGTGTGTCAATCTGGGGAGAGTGCAGAGGATTCAGAAAGATTTTGATGAATCTGATGGTGATTACAAAGTTGTTATGCCTCCATTCATCTTACTCCATGGACTTAAACTCAACACGGAGGTCTACATAAAGTGCCATAAGGAGGTAGTGCTGCTCTGTGTCAACAATGTGGCTGCTGGAAGACCCTATATTTGTCAACAGGGCTCTGCACCATGCTGCACAAGCAGGATTACTCAGTCATAGCTGTCAGACAATTTCTGCGAACAGAATACCCCTTACATCTGGCCATCTAACTCCCTAGACTGCAACCACATTGATTATTATGTGTGGGCGCAGTTGAGCGAGAGAATAACAAAACACATTGTAAAACCAAAGATGAACTGAAGGTAAGGATTATGGAAGCATTCACCAACTTAAACAAGTAGGTCGTCCGGAAGAGCTGCAGGTGATTTCGAAGTTGCCTGGAGACCGTGGTTGAAGGCAATGGCGATTTTATTGAATACATTTGCTCTTTAGTATTTCTCTTAACTCTTTAGTATGTCAAGATAATTTTATATAATTTTGGTAAATATATCTGTTAAAATGAGATGTCATTGTTATTTTCATTTTTGCGGCATTTAGACGACAATTTATCTATCGCACCCCTCTCTCTCTCTCTCTCTCTCTCTCTCTCACTATATATATTGTTATGGGACCTTAACCATAATAACATAATGGACTATTCCATACGTAATAAATACTGCGTCTCAAGAGGAAGCAGGGAGTTTCGTCTGAAGTCTGGAGTGAGGTTCGTCAGGAGTCTGTCAGTCAGTCAGAGCGAGCGAGTCAGTCAGTCAGTCAGTCAAATCAGAGGCAGTCCGAAACAGAGTCGCGTTCAGACAATTACTACTAAACCTGATTGTTCGTACTAACACTTTTCTATCTCTCTGTATATATTCCTGTTTGTAATATATCTGTGTTATTCCATATCCGCCTTCGAGTTCTTCTCTATTGGTTCTACCTTGGACTATCACCGTGGTACAAGGAACCGGACCATAACAGTGGCGACGAAGATTCGAACTCTCACGTGAAGAACAAACAACAAAATCATCTCTCGTCAACATAACAAGTGACGACGAAGAAACCCCTAAAATGGAAATACGAACTCTATACACGGAGGACTTATTATTTTTTTTTTTGCTATACGTCGCACATAACAAGTGGCGATCTAGAAAACTCTTAAAGAAAAATAAACTCCCTACTCGGAGGACATATTTTTTTTTTTGCTATCCGTCGTACGTAACAGTGGACGACGATTAAATTCTAAAAAAAAAAAGAAAAATTTTCTTTTCTTGATATCAAATTTCACTGACAACAAAGGAAAGTTTTTTTGCGAGCACAGGCTACAGAATATCAGGTTACAAAAAAAAATAAATAAAAATACGTTAACATGGAAGATCTTAAGTCAACCATTATGAAACTTATCAAAATCCAGTTTGAACAACAACAAAGGTACGAACAAAAACATCTGGAAGTGTTTGAACAACAACAAAGGTACGAAAAAAAAAAACTAGAAATGCAAGAATTATTGATACGTGCCTTCGAGTTCTTCAAATAAGGAGCAAAAACCCGAGAACGAATCAGTTCTCTCTCAAGACGCTAATTGGAGTAACATCGAAAATTTCAAGTACGCACCCAACGAAGATAAAACTTTTGCAAATTACTTCCGAAAGTATGAAGATCTATATGATTTTGACTGAAAAGATTGGTCAGAAGCACGTAAAGTACGCCTCTTATTAAGAAAATTAGGCACAAGCAAATATATCAAATTCGTTGATTATATCCTTCCCAGAAAAAACAAGCGAGTTAACGTTCAAAGAATCTATAAAACCGCTAACGGAACTTTTCAGCCATAATACTTCACTATTTCATAAAAGATGAAAATGCATGAACCTTACAAAAAAGGATAGCGAAGATAACGTAACTTTCGCATCCATTGTCAATAAATATTGTGACGACTTCAAATTATCGGAACTCAGCACTGACAACTTCAAATGCTTAATTTACGTCCCAGGTCTGGTTTCAACCAAAGACGCAGAAATGAGACGTAGAATACTTACTAAATTGGAAAATGAACAAGATCTGACACTTCAAAAACTAGCCGAAGACTGTCAGAGATGCGTCAGCGTAAAAAAAGACTCTAAAGACATAGAACAAACTGGCATAACATACATACGCAAATTACGAAGACAAACAAATTTTCCCTCTTCACAAACAAAGCAAACAAATTTTCCCTCCTCACAAACAAACCGAACTGATTTTCCCGCCTCAAGAACAGGTAAAACAAAAATTTCTAATTATAATCAACATAAAAAGAAACTACCACCAAGTCCATGCTATCATTGTGGGTCTTGGCATTGGATTAAAGACTGTACATGTGCTAAAACTTGTCTATCATGTAAAAAAATTGGTCACAAAAGTTCTCACTGTTGTTATAGAAAAGAAAGCAAAATGAGAATTACGAGAACCGACCAAACAGATGAGACTAATATAAGAAAATATGTACAAGTTGAAATGCAAAAAGGAAAAGTTAGGTTACAGCTGGATTCTGGCTCAGACTTAACTATCATAAATCTACAAACATGGAGAAAACTGAACAAACCTGTCATGTTAAAAACGGATAAAATTGCGAGATCAGTTACGGGGAGAAAGATAAAATTCGTGGGTGAAATAATCACAAACGTAACATTTAACGGAATGACGAAAAAACTAAAAATGTACGTCTTAAGAAATACCGAAAACCTATTCGGGACAGACTCGATGTAAAAATTCGAATTGTGGGATCTACCTATTAGCACTTACTGCCAGAATGTAAAAAGCTTATCAACCGAGGCAGACAAATTAAAAGGAAAACTAAAAACGAGTTTCCCCGAAGTATTTTCGGCAGGTCTCGGAAGATGCAAGAAAATGGCAGCTAATATCAAAATAAAGGATAACGTTCAACCTATTTTTAAGAAAAAAAGGAGTGTACCGTTTGCGTCAATACAAAAGATTGACCAAGAATTATCTAGACTCGAAAATACGAGCATATTGAAAAAAGTAGAGTACAGCAAATGGGCCGCACCGACGGTCTACGTTAAGAAGAAATCAGGAGAAATTCGAGTTTGTGCTGATTTTTCTACAGGTTTGAACGCAGCAATAAAGGACTACCACTATCCGTTACCTAGTCCTGAAGAAGTATTCACTAAATTAAATGGCGGAAAATATTTTTCAAAAATTGATCTAAGTGAGGCCTACCTGCAAATTCCAGTCGATGAAGAAAGTTCAAAACTACTATGCATAAACACACATAAGGGATTGTACAGATATCAAAGACTACCATTTGGAATTAAAGTAGCGCCGGCTATTTTCCAGCAGACAATGGATACGATGCTGGCAGGACTAGAATACACAATAGCATATCTGGATGACGTATTGATTAATAGCGAAAGCGTTGAACAATACTGGCAACATGTACAAGAAGTGTTTAAGAGAATTCAAAGCTACGGATTCAAAGTGAAAGAAAATAAGTGTGATTTTTTTCACGAAGGAAATTAAATATCTTGGCGAAGAAGGTAGACGTCCAGACCCTGAAAGGTCTACAGCAATAAAAAAAAAAAGATGCCAGTTCCTAAGAACATAACAGAACTACAAAGTTTTCTTGGATTAGTGAATTACTACTAGGAGCTCATACCTCAAATGCATAAACTTCGCGCACCATTGAACGAACTGCTAAAGAAAGAAAAAGTTTGGCTGTGGACAGATCAATGCCAGGAAACATTTGAAAAAATAATCAAGACATTAACATCGGATTTATTTTTGGCACACTATGATCCTAAACTAGAGATTATTCTAGCAAGTGATGCGAGCGCCTACGATGTCGGAGCGTGTATATTACATAAAAATGCCAGATGGGACAATAAAACCTATCGCACATGCTTCTCGAACCCTACTACGAGCGGAGAAAAACTATTCCCAAATTGAGAAGGAAGTTCTAGCAATTATCTTTGCAGTAACAAGATTCCATAGATACGTCTATGGTAGACACTTTACTCTGCAGACGGATCACAAACCGTTAATAAAAATGTTTGGTTCAAAAAAAGGTCTACCGGTTTACACTGCAAATAGGCTACTTAGATGGGGAACGATTCTTCTGAACTAAAATTTCAGATTGGAATATTTACCAACGAAAAGAATCGGGCACGCGGATGGTCTGTCGAGACTTATACCAACAAAGACAGAGCCATTGGAAGATACGGTAATCGCAGTCCTTAGAAATGAAGAAGACATAAGAACAGTACTATGTTGTACAGTCAGAAACCTCCCAGTCACATTGCAAGACATAAAAAGTGAAGCCAATAATGACGAATTTATTAATGAAACAAAAGCAAAAATAGCAGAAAAAATGAGAAAATTTCGGACAGCTTTTCTCTATGCGATAATGTGCTACTTTACAACGAAAGGGTTGTAATCCCCAAAACTTTACAAAAACGGATACTAAAGGATTTCCACAGAAGACACCCGGGTAAAAATAGAATGGAGTCGCTAATGCGAAGCTATGTATATTGGAAGAATATGGACCAGGATATTTCTCAAATGGTGGAAATGTGCAAGGGGTGTAATTTAGCAGCTAAAGGACCGTCAATCATACATAAGCCTTGGCCTGAAACTGATCGTCCACGGTCAAGAATACACGCAGATTATGCAGGACCAATTGACGGGTTCTACTATTTAATCATAGTTGATAGCTACTGTAAATGGCCGGAAGTTTTTCGGTGCAAAAATCCTACTACAGAAACGACCATAAATTTCCTCCACGAGCTATTCGCTCGATTTGGCGTAGTGGACTGTTTAGTAACAGATAACGGAACGCAATTCACGTCAGCAGATTTCCAAGAGTTTTGCGAAATCTATTAAGTAAAACATATAAAATCCCGACCTTGCCATCCAAGATCAAATGGACAAGCGGAGAGATTCGTGGATACTCTCAAAAGAGCATTACGAAAAGCGTACGATGTGCTTACGGAGAAAGCATTACAGCGATTCCTACAGATATATAGAATAACGCCAAATAATGCGACACCATCAACATTATCACCAGCAGATATCATGTTTGCTAGGAAAATCAGATCAGCGTTCGATAAATTACTACCAAGTAAAACAAAAGAAGTAACACAGTCCTACACACCAAAAAGAAAATTCCTCCCAGGGGGAAAAGTTTTTTTAAGGCATACAAAAATAATACCTCTTGCTGGGAACAAGGGATAATTGAGAAAAGAATTGACAATATGATGTACATAGTTCAAGGAAAAAAATTCTCACACAGAAGACACGTAAACCAAATAAGGAAGAGACCGTTACAGGATGCTAACAGTTCCCCTCAAGAAGAGGTATTGGACACGATTTTCGACACATTCGATATAACAAGACCGCAAATAATGCCAGAACCAAGAGAATCGTCTAGAAAAAGAAAATTTACTGAACCTTTGGAAATAGATCCAAAGAAAAAAATATATTAAAAAACCCCTGCTGCGCAAAATTTTCTAAAGTGGGGTGTTATGGGACCTTACCCATAATAACATAACGGACTATTCCATACGTAATAAATACTGCGCCTCAAGTGGAAGCAGGGAGTTCCGTCTGAAGTCTGGAGTGAGGTCCGTCAGGAGTCTGTCAGTAAGAGCGAGCGAGTCAATCAGTCGAGTCAGAGGCAGTCCGAAACAGAGTCGCGTTCAGAAAATTACTACTAAACCTGATTGTTCTTACTAACTAATAATATAACTGCAGCCTCAAATAGATTCCTGGTTTCACAAAGAGTCATCTACATTGTTTTATTTACAAATGTCAATTTTGTCATGGGTAACTGCGCACTATTAAAATTGTGGAAATGGACGCGGTTATCAATGACGTAAGTAAGGACTATATATATATATATATATATATATATATATATATATATATTATAAATTGATTTATTTAAAATATGTTTTTTTGCTACACAGTTCTAACCATGTTTCAAAAATGGAAGCTAAAAGCTATGTATTTAATTTTGTAATTAAATTAAAAACATTAGTTCCATTTCATCCTCAAGCGAATTTTGGAGTAACTTTTAAAATTACTGAGTTTTAAAGACACAGCTAAAATCATAATTCACGTTTCCAAGGTTACAGATAGATCTACTTCAACTGGACAAGGGGTGTCTGGGTGTTCATTGTGTCTGTATTATTGTATCCGTTATTCGTTACGTTTTGGTAAGGGGTAGGGATGTATTTTTCAATGAAATCTGACATCCGCATGTCGTTTGGATTTTTTTTTAAATTTATTGTTAATGGCAAAAAAATTTCTTACGGCATTTTTTCTATTTGTAAATTTAAAGATTTTTGGGGGTGTTTAGGTTATAATACGTTTTATTTAAGCACGATTTGAAATATTTTAATTTTTAATTTTTATTATACTATATTTTTTAAGAACAATTAAATATATTAGAATCCCTTATAATATGTAGAATTATTTTTACATACATTGGCTCCTAATCGAAGTTGAGCACTCTAAATCTTTATTTTAACAAGAAGAAAATATGGAGAAAATAAATTTCGGAATTTCTCTGAAGAACATTCCTAACACCAACAAGAAGGAATATTTCGTGATATTAATGGAAAAAACAGAGGAACTCATACGAAGGATTATATGGATAGCTTACTTCTTCCTTAATAAGAACGAATCACAAAACAAAAACTACAAGGAAACTTACGGTTTTAATAGCAGCACCATTTATTCATGGTTTGTCCGCTTTTGAAAAGGACCTACTGGAAATAATTAACAACATAAATTTCCATGATAAGAAATGCTACTTCCAGAAACGCCTAGATAAGATAGTAAAGGATATCAACGTTACAGATAAAATTTTAGTTAAATCCGACAAAACTGGAAACTTTTATAAAACAACCATAAATGAATACAACGATCTAATAAATAAGGAATTTCATAAGAACTACAAGAAAGCGAATAATAATGACCTCAACATAGTTCAGGATATCAATATTAGCAGTAAGGAAATCACTGATAAACTAAAGATCAGTGATAGAGTAGGTCAACTATATCAAAAGGAATGCTACATAACCTTAAAGGACCACAAACTGGATTTTGAGGCTAATTCCACTACAAGGATAATAAATCCAACAAGATCGGATATAGGTAAAATTAGTAAAAAGATCCTTCAAAGGGTAAATATACAAATTAAAGAAAAAGTAAGCCTAAAACTTTGGATTAATACCAAGGAAGTGATAAACTGGTTTACTAACATGAAAGGAAAAAACAATTGTACACTAATACAGTTTGATATTGATAATTATTACCAATCAATATCTAAAGAACTATTTATCAATGCGTTGGACTTTGCCACCCACTATACGGATATTACAGATGAAGAAAAGAACATTATTCTGTATGCGAAAAAATCGGTACTTATACATAAAGGTGAGCAATGGATTAAGAATTCTTACGACCACTTTGACATCACAATGGGATCACTAGACTCAGCTGAGTCTTCTGATCTCATTGGTCTTTTTATATTATATTAGGTTGGTGCAAAAATAATGACGTAATAATGTCGTTTTTTGACGTTAAAAAATACGTCAAAAAACGACATTATTACGTCATTATTTTTGCACCAACCTAATACAACCTTACAGCGCACTATGATATTGATATAAATGACATTGGTTTGTACAGAGACGATTGACTTATGGTCATTAGAAACTCAACTAACTTCAAAATAGATAGAATTAGAAAGGTATTATATAAAGAATTTAAAAGCATGGGCTTAAAAATTAAGGTTAGCACTAAATTAAAAAAAGTGGACTTCCTAGATATAACATTAGATCTAAATAAAAATACATACACACCTTATAAAAAACCCAACACCAATCCTTTATATATACACCCCAAATCAAATCACCACCATCTATAATTAAACATATACCCTTATCAATCAGTAAATGAATTAGTGCAAATTCAGCAAATGACAAGATTTTCGATGAGCATATCAATTCCTATAATAAGGCTCTAAAAGAGAGTGGCTACAAAACCCCAAAACTAACTTATATAAAAAATGAAAATGGAAAACATAGAAAAAACAGATGTAGAAAAATAATTTGGTATACGCCTCCATACAACCAAATGATAAAGAACAAATTAGGACATAAATTCCTCGCATTAATAGTCAAGCATTTTTCTAGTGAAAGTAAACTAAGTACTATTTTTTAATAAAAACACACTAAAATTGAGTTATAGCTGTACAGAAAACTTAGAAAAAATTATTAAGAACCATAATGCTAATACCTTAAATAAACACTTATACCAAAACCAAAAAAAATTAGACAATGGAAAAATAAAGATAAAAACTGATGAAAATAAACAAAAACTGTGTAACTGTAGAAACCCTCATAATTGCCCTCTACAAAATAAATGTCGCACTGAATCATTAGTATACCAATGCAATATCTCTTCGATTGAAAGTAAAAAAAGATTCAACCAACATCAAACTTCATTTAGGATAAATAAATATAAAAATCAGACATCTCTCTCAAAATACTTCTGGCATCAAAAAAGAATCAAATAAAATGATAAAATGGAAGTTAATAAGAAAAGCTAGAATATGTAGGTCATTAAACGACCCATGTCCTTTATGCATACATGAGAAAACTATATATTACTAAGTTTATAAAAAATAAAAATTTACTGAATCAGAGAAATGAAATAGCTATTTTATGGTAATATACATACTTATATTTAACATGAAAAATAATTTTATATACTGTAAGTAATTCTATTACATTTACTAGTCTATTAAAATAACAGTGAAAATATTTTAAAGTTTAAAATTGTAGTTAAAACGAATTCTAACCTAAACATCTTTTAAAATTGTAGTTAAATAAAATGTTTTCTAACCTAAACACCTCTCAAAAAGTACTACCGGCACTTAAATGAATCCAAATAAAACACCTACTGAAAAATGAAATTATAACGAAAAGCTAGATGATGTAGGCCATTGAATGACCCATGTCCTTAGTACATACATATGAAACTTTATACCTAAGTTTATATATATATATAAAATAAATAAATAAAGTTAACTAAATCAGAGAAATGAATTAGCTATTTTTGTAGTAAGTGCCATAAATATTACTTAAATAATATTTAAATTTAAAAGTTTAAAAATAGTAATATACATATACTTGATATGGAAAATAATTTTACTTACTATAAGTAATTCAAATACATTTCCTTCTATTATAAAGTAATATAGTCTATTAAAACTAACAATGAAAATATTTTAAAGTTGTAATTAAAATTGTAGTTAAATAAAATGAATTCTAACCTAAACTTCTTTTACTTAGTACTACACGCACTTAATAGAATCCAATAAAACACCTACAGTAAAATAAAATTAATATGATATGCCAGAAGATGTAAGCTTTTGAATGACCCATGTCCTTTGTACTTACATGAGAAACAATATATTACTAGGTTTATATATAAAAAATAAAAGTTTACTAAATCAGTGAAATTAAGTAATTATTTTTGCCGTCATTATCATAAAGTTTACTTAAATAATATTTAAATACAAAAAAAAAAACAAAAAAAACTGTAATCTAATATACATACTTACTTCATGTAAAAATAATTCTACATACTATAAGGGATTCTAATACATTTAATTGTTCTTAAAAATATAGTATAATAAAAATTAAAATATTTCAAATTGTGTATTATAACCTAAACACCCACAAAAATCTTTAAATTTACAAATAGAAAAAATGCTGTAAGAATTCTTTTACCGTTAACAATAAATTTTTAAAAAGATCCAGACGACATGCATTCAACGGATGTCAGATTTCATTGAAAAATACATCCCTACCCCTTACCAAAACGTAACGAATAACGGATACAATAATACAGACACAATGAACACCCAGACACCCCTTGTCCAGTTGAAGTAGATCTATCTGTAACCTTGGAAACGTGAATTATGATTTTAGCTGTGTCTTTAAAACTCAGTAATTTTAAAAGTTACTCCAAAATTCGCTTGAGGATGAAATGGAACTAATGTTTTTAATTTAATTACAAAATTAAATACATAGCTTTTAGCTTCCATTTTTGAAACATGGTTAGAACTGTGTAGCAAAAAAAACATATTTTAAATAAATCAATTTATAATATATATATATATATATATATATATATATATATATATATATATAGTGCTTACGTCATTGATAACCGCGTCCATTTCCATAATTTTAATAGTGCGCAGTTACCCATGACAAAATTGACATTTGTAAATAAAACAATCTTGATGACTCTTTGTGAAACCAGGAATCTATTTGAGGCTGCAGTTATATTATGAACAGGACCTCCCGACCCCATCTCTGCTTCCAAAATGATAAAAATATTTTTCATTTCTGACAAATGACATTGGTAGAACAATGTCTAATGAATGCTGAGGAAAGGGTTAAAAATGTCACATTCTTTTCTTAGGGACAGGACGTGTCTCCTTACCGTCTGAGAGGGTCCTTTTAGTCCCCAGTGAACCTCATTTCGCATTGAGCACACCACACAATAGTAAGCTGCATACTATGCCCCCAGCTTATCTAATGATAAAAAACTCTTCTCAAATGAAAGTCTCCCACAATTTTTCACACACGTACGTACGGAAAAGAGAAACTCTACTCTGATTCATTCAATGCATTTGTGTGTTTTTCACTTAGTTTTTCATTCTAGATTATGCTCTGCGCATTTACATGCGCAGTTGTGAAAAGATGGGCCAGTGCCGGGGAGAGAATTTCCGTGATCCGGCACTCATATTATTTTCAGCTCACACTTCCCTCGGTCGGAAAAGAGTTTGTCGGGAATTTTCCCTAATATTTTCGTTTTTCTCCCAATCTTCTGCGTCATTCCTGCCACAGTTGTATCTACAATGCGCTCTTTTAATCACTTAAAACGAATAAAGAACTCTCAACGCACAACAATACTTCAAGACCGCCTTACCAACTTGGCAACCCTTGCAATCGAGTGTGATTTGGCACGAGAAATAGATTTTGAGGAACTCATCCCGCATTTTGCTTTGGAACTGGGTTAAGTATTCGTATTTTTCAATAAAATACTGATTCATAAATTTTTATTCGTATTTTTCAATAAAATACCGATTCATAATTTTACTCTTTACTTTTTGTATAGAAGACACCACCACCCCCACCCCGAAACCCCTAAAGGTACTTTCTTGAGGCTCCTCGGGTTTCGAGGCCCGGTACATTTGTGCCGGCTGTTAAACCCTGTCGCCGCCAATAAGATGGGAATTATCCATTTAAGCATTCCATACAACTTCTCAAACGTATCTACCTGTAAAAGACGGCGATCCTGCTTTCTCTCCTGTGTCCAATATACTGACGATGAGGAGAGCGGGGCTATGCTGATGACATAGTTGGTATAAGAACAGAAAATTAACATGCTCTATCAAGTGTTCTAAGACATAGAACTCAAACCTTTCCAAAACAGAAACAACGATCTGGAATGGGAAAGAAAGCAATGATGGCACATATTCTGAATCATACTTATTATAAAACCCAGGTTGTGTGTGTGTGTGTGTGTGTGTGTGTGTCTGTTCGTTTATATATTGGATCGGATTTCCTACATTTTTCAACCGATTTCAACAAAACTTCACAGGGCTACGTAAAATTACATTGCTATAAATTGGAAAAACACAATTGTTTTTGCACAAAATCAATTTGAAAACACGATTAAGAGGCATCGCTGTTTCGAGAAGGAAAGGGGGACACTCATATCGAGTTATACTTATTATAAAACCCAGGTTGTGTGTGTGTGTGTGTGTGTTCGTTTATATATGGGATCGGATTTCCTACATTTTTCAATCGATTTCAACAAAACTTCACTTTTTTTTTGGCAGGTAGTGTTTCTTATTGTCTTGCACACTTTTTTTCTTTATTTTTACATTCAGAATGCTTTAAAAATTCCATTTACAAGACAATTGTTTATAATAAAATTGAAAAATTCTATTCAATCGGTAGACTGATAACGATTGAAAACAATGTTTTTGTTTGAGTTTGACCAATTCGTAAAAAAAAAAAAAAAAAAAAAAAAAAAAAACTAATTACGACATGCGTGTCCGTCAACCTTAAACAATAATCTTTGTCAATTTTATTTTTCAGTCTTTATGATGGTCGATACTTGATCTATCTCTTACTGTTACATCCCCGGGCAACGCCGGGCTCTACTGCTAGTTTATCATAAAAATTCAGGATGTGGATTTAGTAAATTGTAAACACTTCAAATACTTCTGCGTATGGGTCAATTATAACAAGTTTTGTATAGGAGAAAAGGAAATTGAACACAGAATAGGCTGCAATAGAGGTAGTTTCTTCCAACACCGCAAACTGGCACAGAATCAAAACATTATCTAAAAACTCGAGTCATGCTCATAGATAGTCTTGTCATATTCAGACTTTCATATGGATGCCATGCTTGGTGCTCGTTCAGAAATATCTACACTGTCAGCTGTATACAACCGCTTTCTAAGATTAATGGTTAAAATGACTTTGAGCGAGTGATGCCCGTAGGTCTTGGCAAAGACCACCCTATTTGAAGATTGTGGACCGGTGCTACAGAATCACAAACAAAGAACTGTACCAAATAACAAAAAAGCGCATGACTTGAGGACTTTCAACAGCTGCAATAGCTAAAATGGTTAGCACATGTAACTCGGAGAGAAAATAATGACATAATGACACAATGAATATGTTGACTTTCCATACTACTTCAAAGAAAATATTAGAAAGGAAACTCCCATCAATATTGGAAAGAGCGATAACATCTACTTGAGAAACCTATTTTCCTGAAAAATTGTTTAAAGAGAAAGATTTTATAAATTTCAACCAAAAGCAGTACTGGATGTTCGGTCAATGAACGTCAAATGTTTCCTTATAAGGAAACAGCTAATATCATTACGATTTGCTTAGAAAAAAATGTTCATTCTTACTATTGTTTCAACTCCAATTCGTCCATTATTCTATCAACAGTTAATATTCCCCAATTCTCAATCGTCTGATGCCTAAGCAAGCCCACACAAGAGGAATCTATTTATACACATAATAACATGTATCGACAAAGTTTTAGAGAAAATGGAAACAAAAAAGAAACTTTTAATTAATATCAGGAAGAGATCATTTCTACGGTACATAATGAGGAAAGAGGGCTTGGAAAATCTGATACTCACGGGACAGCTTAAAGGTAAGAGGGACAGGGGAAAACAACGCATAACATACTTAGTGAGCTTGAGTAAATGGATGACGGAACGGCAAATAACAAAATGACAACATTTATTAAGAGCTACAAAGGATAGGAAATTGTGGAGAGCCATTGTCACCTACGACCTGAGGGGACACAGAGCATAAAGAAGAAGTATGATATCAAATATTCTTCTGTTTAAACTGTTGGTTGTCATCTTTGACTTGCAAGACGCTATTCGGCACTATTACACTGAAGCCACGTTCTCCAATTGCTGAGACATGTGACACTTAAGTATACGGTTTCATCAACTTATATATATCACGGACATATACAAATAGATAGTACAGGGTGCGTAAGGTATTTTCAGGACATATGATTGTACGCCTGCAGCTACGTGATAATCAATTAATGTGTTCTTATCTATTCAGAGCATCAAAGTCGAACTACCGGCTTCATTCATGAGATGAAACATCTTGTAAAGCGCGGCAATGTTGAGATTGCACGTTTTGTAGATTATTTAAATCCAGAAAATATTTTTAGATTGTATGATTTTTTATTTAGCTAAAATCCTACTAATTAACTCATAGCTGGATTCTGCCTTTCCCCTAGACACCATCGGTGGCATGAAGAGAGGAGACATGCTGCATGGGAAACTGACGATCTCTCATAAAACTCTGCTCAGGCCTGCGCCCTGGAGAGGACACCAACGTCGCCTCACCGGTTGTATCGATGCTTCAATCTTGTTTCTCTTCACGTAAAACAAATGCACTAAGTGAAATCTTCGTGCCTCATTATTGTGAATAACTGCTATATTAAAATAAAAAAAAAATTGTAAGAGATTTAATTTGAGAAGAATATGCCTGTGTGTATTCATGTCAACTGAAGAGATTGTATATTGTGTACTTTATTTGTTATGCTTATTCTGACACGAGATTCACTGCTTAACTGCAAGCAAATAAATAAATAAATAAATAAAAATTAAAAAGGAAAAAAATAACGAGGCACGTCTTAGATTCACCATTTTCCCCAGGGGAATTTCCAGGGTCTCATAGAGAGGGGGAATGTTTCCTTTTTCTTGTTTTTTTATTTGCAGAATTTGTAGCCCATCATAAATATAAAATAAAAAGAAACTCTTGTATAAAAATAATCTATATAAAATCACCCAGAGGACGAAACGCTTCGGCTAAAATAACCTTTTCTTTTGTCATTATTCATATTGTCGTTCTACAGAAATACTCTATCTGAAATTTTTACACAAATATTTATGCGCTAATATGGAAAAAGAATTTCGCTAATATATGCATATTTGGAATGCGCATCCTGAGTCGAACAATCATAGAAAGTGGGTGAGTGAGTGACATTCTCACATATGGTGAAAAGGGTTCATTAGGCAAAAAGGGTTGAGAGCCACTGCTCTAAGCCACCCTAAAAAGAAAGAAAAGAAAATGTGCCCTTTTCTTGTATACTGTTTGGTGGCGCTTTCTAGCGGTTGTTAGCAGAAGTTCTTTGGCAGACAAGTGGGATAATTCCATAGCATTCGCCTAACGTGCATAAACTGCCCTTACCTAGAAAGGAGACTTATTAGGTTGGTGCAAAAATAAAATAAAATTAAATTAAAAAACACGTCAAAAACCGACATTATTTTTGCATCAACCTAATACACGCAAAAAAAAAAAAAAAAAAAAAAAATACTGCACTGTGAGGTCGGAGACGCTGAAGACAAATGAACGCTAAATTTTAAAATATCAAATTTAGTGTCATTACATCTGAATCGTTCCTCCTCGGTGTGTTATTACAACCAACATTTCTGTTTATATTTTCCCACTCCCTGGATATTTATAATTCCGATCAATAAGAACATTTATTTAGTCTGATAAAGTCCTTTTGCAGGTCAAAAAACATTAATAGATTTTTTTTCTTTATTTTGTCTCTCAATTAGCCAACAATAACATTGATCTGATATATAGACATATACATATCATATTCTCCCACAGTTAAATGGGCTTGATTTCGACGTCTCCCATACGCATCTCGCAATTTGGGCTGCCTCTTTTGCTAACAACTATGCATTCTGTCGTCTTACAGTGTATGATTTGTCCTTTCCTTTTTAATTTCCCCCGACCACTTTCCTGTTTTCCTTCTGGGTCTGCCACCAGCAGTGTCGTCTGCGTATCTCATGTTGTTGAGGTTATGTCGGCCAACAACCAACCCTGATAAATGTTCTAGTCGTCTTAGGATCGTCTCGTTGTACAGGTTAAATACACCCGGTTAGAAAACGTATCCTTGTTGCACCCCGGTTTCTATATCTGTGTATTCATGCAGGCTGCTTATTCCCAGTAGAAGTTACCAATTGCTTGAATATCATTCATGTGTGAATCAAGCTTTTTAGTTGTGTGTTTAAGAACTTATAGTCATCCAGACAAGAGACGATCTAATCATTCGAAAATGTAATTTGTCTGTTCACTAAATTTTATTTTGATATCCATCAGGATTGACACTCCCTCCACATCCTAGAGTAAAAAAAGAAAGAAAAGGAATAAAGAAAAGACAAAGATTAGAATCTGAAAGAAAGAAAGAAAGAAAGAAAAAAGAAACAAATTATGAAAGTTGATAATTAGAAAGAAAGAAAGGAAGGAAATAGCGAAAAAGATGTGGATTTTAAAGAAGGAAAGAAAGTTAAGAATTTGACAGAAATAAAGAAAAAAAGAAAGAAGGGAAGAAAGAAAATGAAAAGAAAAAGATCAGAGTTTGAAAGAAAGAAAGAAAGAAAGAAAGAAAGAAAAACGATAAAAAGAAACAAAACGTTTTGTGCTTTTAAAAAAAATATATTTTGATATCCAGCAGTACTGACACTCTCTCCCCAATCCACAGAAAAAGAAAGAAAAGGACGATAAATAGATATGGATTTTAAAGAAGGGGAGAAAGAAAGGTCAAAGATTAGAATTTGAAAGAAAGAAGAAAAAAGAAATAAAGAAATCATGAAAAACGAGAAAGAAAGAAAATGAGGAAAAAAAGTAAGTTATGAAAGATCAAAGATGAGAATTTGAAAGAAAGGAAGAAAGAAAGAAAGAAAGAAAATGACAAAAGAAGATGAGAATTTTAAAGAAGTAAAGAAATGCCAATGATGAAAATTTGAAAGAAAGAAAGAAAGAAAGAAAAATCAAATATGATAGAAAAAAAAAAAAAGAACGAACGAAAGAAAGAAAGAACGAAAGAAAGAAAAAAACGAAAAGAAAAGATGAGAATTTGAAAAAAAAGAAATAAAGAAAGAAGGAAGAATGAAGAAAGAAAGAAGAAAGAAAAAAGAAAAAGAAAGAAAAAAAAAAGAAAAAAAAGAAAGGATTTAAATCAATAATCCAGGTAACAAGCGATCTCATAATGTAAATCAGTTTTGAATTGTTTAAAAAAATAATTTGATATCGACAATCACCTACACCCACACCTGACTCTTCAAAAATATTTTTTTAAATTATTAAATGTAAAGCAAAGATATTCATAGATCAAGTAAAATGTGTGATGTTAATTTAATTGCATTAGTTTGACTTACATAAAATGTAAGTCTTAAAATGATTTCAAAATTCTATGACAACAGTTACATCGACGAACAGACGATGGATTATGGAGTGTTTTGATTTTTTTATGGCTTGTCAACTTTTTGCAGGTCAGGAAGGCGATGAATAAAAACTAAGCAATTATTTAACAACAAACTCATTCACCGCTCTGATCTCGAGTGTAAGTTGACACGTTTTTTTCTTGGCCGTCTTGGATAACGATGACAAGGCACTTTTTTTAAAATGCTGACGATCATTTTTTTTTTCTTTCGTTTATATCTTTTAGTTTCTATTATATTCTTTACGCACTCTTTATTTTTCTATCCTCCATTCATTTTCATTATAATTCTCATCTTTTCTCTTTCTTTCTAATATATTCTCATCTTTTCTCGTTCTTTCTAATAAATTCTCATCTTTTCCCTTTCCAGGTTTCATTTTTCTTTCTTATAAATTCTCATCTTTTTTCTTTCTTTCTGAATACCAATTACAGACTAGTTGCATTCTTTCTTTCTTTCTTTCTTTCTTTCTTTCTTTCTTCTCTGTTTCTTTTATTTTCCTCCCAGGCGTTTTATTAGGTTGTTTCATTGTTTTGTTTAGACTTCTTTAATGTCATCCACCAATTAGGAAAACAAACACTCTTTCTTATTTACTTTACACGTGACAATCCTCATTTTTCTTACTATATAGTCCTTTCTTATATTTTCTTCTTTTTCTTCATCATTGTCTAGGCAGCAGGCTAATCTAACAGTGTCAGCCATTTTGTTTTAATTTCAGATTCTGAAGAGCTGCAAGCTGACGAATCATGATCATTTCACTTGTTACCATTAGAAACAATTGGTGATAATAAGTGCGACAGATTTCGAGCCTAAACAGTCGAGGTGCTTAAATGAAGCAGCCAATGCTGTCGTGCCCCGAGGTGATGCTATCTTGAAGGCTCAGTATTCTGACATTAGAGAATTATTCATTTGGAAAAAGTTGAAATCTTTAAGAAATAAAGAAAAGGATGATTGGATTCGTGGTAGTGTAATGAACTGGGGGTCGAGAGGATTGATGCTTGATTGCAAATGTCAATTTAAAGAAAAAGACAGAATTAAAAAAAAAGAGATAGAGGCAGAAAGAAAAAGAAAGAATGAAGGTAGAAAGAAAGGAAGGAAGCGAGGAAAGCAAGTAAAAAGATGAAAATTTGAAAGAAAGAAAAAAGAATGCATGAATGAACGACGAAAGGAAAATGCGTAAAAAGATAAGAATTTGAAAGCAAGAAAGAAAGTAAAATAAAAAAGAAAGAAAGTGGAAGAAAGAAAAGTAAAGATGATAATTTGTAAGATAGAAAGAAGCAAAAAGGAAAGAGATAATGAAAAGAAAAAGATAGAAAGAAAGGAAGAAAAGAAAAAAGAAAAGGTCAAAAATGAGAACATCAAGGGAAGTCAGACAGAAAGGGAGGGAGGAATTTACAAAAAGCAAAAACGAGGTTGAAGAGAAAGAAACAAATAAAGAAATTAATTAAGATAAAAATTTAAAGCAAGTTAAAATTGAAAGATAAGTTCAGATTAAATAAAGACAAGAAAAATCTACCCTTACCCGCCACCTCCAGAAAAACAGCTAAAAAAAGAACATCACAAAGAATTCAAGTTAATGCAGATATTTATAGGCTTACGAGATGTCACGATCAAGACGAGACTATCCCAATTGGTTTGTGCCCGTGTCACGCGCTGGAGATATAAACTACAGTGGAACCTCGGTTCACGAAGTTAATTTGTTCCTGAAGCCCGTTCGTAACCCGAAATGTTCGTTAACCGAAAGTATTTTTCCAATAGGAATCACTGTAAAATGGATTAATCTGATCCTGGTCCCAAGATGATTGCTTATTTAACTTTTACAAAAGTACTTTGCTTTGTTCACAAGTTTATACAGAAAAACTAATGAAAAATAAATCTAAGAAATAAATAAATAAAATACTAAATAGGTAAATATAGAAGAACACTTTAATTTTACCGTACCTGTAAGTAGGAGAGTTGATAGCGTAAGTGAAAGGGGAAAGAAAGAGATGTTATTGTTTGGAAAGAGAGAGGAAAGACATGCTCGTCTTTTTATTTAAGAATAGTTATAGTATATCGTTGCTCTCTTGCCATCAACAGACAATATCGTCAACAATAGCTTTTCTCTCAACTTTTCCTTTTCCTTTACTAGTATTACTGCTAGCTTTTTTTGGGACCATGACTAAGGATTAAATAAAGAGAAAAAAAAATGGTACAGTACAATACATTTGGAAAAGAAAAGCACAGCACAACACCCGAATGTACACAAAACGGCGGTCGAGTTAGAAATGATTCCGTTCAGGTTAACTCGGTTCGGCAATGTTGTTCGATAACCGAGCTATTTTCTTCTCGAATTTTCTGTTCGAAAACCGATTTGTTCGACATGTGAGACGTTCGAGAACCGAAGTTTCTTTGTATTAGTAAATCTCGGGTTTTCTTTGTATTTGTGTGTATGTGTGCTTGTGTGTGTTATGAAAGCACTTTATTATATAATGACCTCAACATGTATATAAAAAAAAGAAGAAACGAAAAGAAAAAGAAAAAAGTAAAAAGAAACAGAAAAGGAAAGACAATGAAAAAGATAAAGAAATAAAAAAGAAAGAAAAGAGAAATTAGAAGAAAAAAAAAGTGGCCTGTTGCCTGATACTTGAGATGAAAATTTAAAACATTTCACATGGGAGGAATTTTAATCTAATGTGAGGAATTTTTTTTACCTACGCGAGGAATTTCAGTCATATGTATAGGGTGCGATGAATAAATTGTCGCCATTTTATATTTTTAATTTCGTTCAAGCGCGTTGTTTGCTTTTGATTTTGTTGACTACAGAGTATAGTAGGGTCAGTTGGGCACCGTCTGTGAGAAAAAGAGCACCACGACGTAATTCATTCCGCCAGAAATTTGGAAACGACATGCTGTACTGCTTGGCATTCGCGCCGGAAGCTCCAATACGAAAATGTCAGAGTGCTTGGGTGTCAATCTGAGGACAGTGTAAAGGATTCGGAAAGAGTTGGATGATATATCCAGTCAACATCATAGTGTTTGGAGTAATTGAATAAATTTACTCATTAGAATTTCAAGATATTTTGGTGTAATTTTGGTAAATATATCTGTTAAAATGAAACGTCAGTGGTGATTTATTTTTTTGCGTAATATGCACGACAAATTATTCATCACACCCTGTATATGGGATTAATACAAATATAAAATACGTCACTTCAGTGATCTTCCTGACGTCATCAGTTCTCAAGTAGGCATCTACGCAGACGACGCTACCATTTACTCCTGTCTCAATAGTAAATCTGGCATTGCTGACAAAGTTAATCTGGCTGTTGCTCTCGAAAACGGCCGCTAATCAATCAATCAATCAATCAATATAAATATATATATATATATATATATATATATATATATATATATATATATAAGGTGTTACAAAAATATTCTTACTCTTTAAACGACATTAAATGCATTGTTTATTGACTCGCAGACAAGATCAATATTTGAAATGAAGAAATATTATATTTATTGACTTACAAAGAAGATTAACGGTTTAAATTAAATATTAAATGAAATTAAATACGTGGGTTGGAAAAAAAGGAAAAAAAGTTATATCAAGTCAAAAAGTGAGAACATTTTGGGGATAACCACCTGAGTAGTTTCACCACGGATGAAACTTCTAGGAATTTAAATAAAGGAATATATGCACACAAAAAAGGAGTATTTAACAAAACAACACATTCAGTGCATTAGTTGTTCATCGGAATGAATATGACCATAATTCCGACTGGTAAAATGCGGACTTAATTAAAAAGACAAAGAAAAGAATTTATTAAGGAGAAAATATATAGAAAATGCACTAATTTATGAGTTTTATATCTCATTTCTTAACAAAACTACGATAATTACAAGATGGAAACTTTATAAACAACAGAGATAAAGCCAAAAGGGATAAATAAATAAAGTGAATGAAGTCGTTTATGATGTGCACTTAGACATCAGATATTCAAAATTAAAATTTATTGGAGACCAGATATTTGAAATGAAAATTTAATGTTAAACGTCCTTGTATCTTCAGCGTTTATCTCAATGTTTAATCATAACCGACGTTTTTTTACATTTTCGTTCCTATCCCCTACACACACACATATATATATATATATATATATATATATATATATATATATATATATGATTCCATCAGGAAGAAGAAGTCATTTTGAATACGATATTTTCTATTTTGTCATTTTCTCCATTTTCTGATATACATGCCATATTCTCCTCCGCAATATATATATATATAAAAGAACGGTAGGATAAAAATCTACATACGCGTAGATTTTTATAAACCACGTATAACAAAGAACATTTGTGCACCTCGAGGTGGTGTAATGGTTAGCAAGCTTGTCTCGCTCGAAGAATTACGACTGAGTAGAGAGTTCGGTCCTCACTGGGGTCCCGGACTTTCGACCTTGGACTGCAGCCAAGCTACTCTTGAAGAATCGCTATAACGAAGAGCATTTTTGCACATGAAGATTGCAAGAACTGTATGAAACTCCGAGTCGGACTATTATCATTGGATATTACGTTGGTGCAAAAATAATGTCGGTTTTTGAAGTTAAAAAATATGTCAAAAAACGTCATTATTTTTGCACCAACCTAATATATTCACTAATATAAATAAATGAATAAATAAATAAGAATAAAAATATATATATATGTGTGTGTTTGTGTGTGTGTGTGTGTGTGCATTGAGGAAATTATAAAACAAAATGGAGAAAAGTTTAGCTGTGACGCGTTTATAACGGATGAAACGCGTGACAAACTTTTCCATTTTGTCTTACAATTGCCTCAATACTGTTCTTGATATATAAAAATATATATATTTATCTCATATATATATATATATATATGTGTGTGTGTGTGTGTGTGTGTGTGTGTGTGTGTATTAAAAATGACGGAGTGCATACATTTTCTTTAAAAGGCACCTTTTTCGTCCAGAAATGTTCGTTGAAAAAAAATAAAAAAGATTAATTATAAATACCGAAACTGAAAAAGTGCATGGGAGAGGGACTAAAATAAATGTATTACTAAAATAACAAATCGATATAAATAAGCTTCTAGTGAATATAAAAAGGAAAAAAAATGTATTTCCGACCCACCCATGAGACACAGAGAACGAAGAAAGTTCTCCTCCTTCTTGCACAAAGTCAGTCGATGAAACTTGATATGAACAACTTCTAAAAAAACGTAAATGTTTAGCTTACCGAGCTTTGTGCTCCTAAACGTTTCGTCAAGTTATTTAAAAAACAACTCGAGTCGTTCACCAAATGTAGTCCAATCGGTGACTCACAAGCCTGCTGAGTCAAGCGAATACTGTCACTGACTACACCCTATCTTTCTGAGTCGATATGTGCTGTCCAATCCGTGTCTCAACCGCAGGTTGGTTCGCCACATAATCAGCCTCATACTGACATTTAAATCGGTAAATAACAGAACCACTTTGCAGGTAGGTTAAAACCATTCTTAGCGAAAGAAGGCAACGCCGGAATATTATCAAAGACAACACGCAACTTGACAGGAGAAAAGCTAGAAGTCACACAAGCCAACACCCTATTGGCAAGTGTCTGATTATCTCCTACCCAGACATGGTAGTTTTAAATAAACACGACAAAGACATGTACAGTTCCAGAAACCACGAGAATCTTTGAAAACTCTTAACGAACCTTACGTTCCGCCGTAGGTTTAACAACATTCTTCGAGTAAGCGTTACCCCTAGAAATATTGTAAATGTTCTCCTATTCCCCCTCATCAAAGCACGGTGGACCATGGCAGAGATTAAACTAACATTACGGGACTGAGGGACAAAAGAATTTCCAATTAGTGTACAACCCAATAAAAATGGGTCTCCGATATACGTTAGTAATAAACGACGCCTCATCCCGTTCAAACAGCTCACCCAAAAAGAGTAACACAGAATAACTCTCCGTTTCCATAGTAAACCGAAGGGACGGGTAGAGGGAATTAATCATAAGATTGAAATCCCCTGCCCCCACCACCTCAAAAGAATAATAAAAAAAAGGTTGTTTTTTTGTTTTTTTCAACGAGTCTTTCTGAAGAAGTGTTGGACGAAAAAGTTTCCTTTAAGAAAAAAATGCGCTCTGTCATTTTTGGTTGACTGAATTTGTTTAGCGGCATATCAATGTTTAGGGGTTATTTAATACCAAAATGTAAATATTTTGTATATAATTTCGGTGTTTTTTCAATATATATTTTGTAGATCATAAAATGTACTTGTAATTTGACTATAAAAATATACTGTTGATTTTTGTAAGGGGTTTCATTATTTGCCAATAGCAGGGACTCTAACAAGTGCTAGTCATAAAAAATTCTGTAAAATTTGTAATTTTAAATATATTTCCCTTAACCCTGCGTTAGTCACATGGGGTGTTTTGTTACCAGACCTAAAATGTTTTAAAGTACTCGTAATTCCTAACTGACAACTTGTTTTTTGCTCCCTCTCACTACTCCCCTGACTCGGTGTGAGTGTGTGGCGCAGTCGTAGCTCGGTTTTCATGGGAGGCAGAAGTCACGTTGTCTTATTCGGGGTGTACTGTCATCTCCATCTGACTAAAGAAGAAAAGTTTTCATGATTTATATTTTTTAAATCTATCTATCAATCTATCTATCTATCTATCTATCTATCTATATATATATATATATATATATATATATGAAGAAATATAGTTTTAAAGTGTGCTATATTTATGGGATAAAGTGCTCAATATCAGAGATAGAGCGTATGTAAATATAAAAGTGAACATTCAATATTCCCTTTTATATATATATATATATATATATATATATATATATATATATATATATATATATATATATATATATGTGTGTGTGTGTGTGTATTATGAAATGGATTAAGTCCGGCAATTATTTAATATATTTTCTGTTTATACGTTAAATTTTATAACTGTATCCTTTACGGAAACCGTCATTCAACCAGAAATGCGCCTGGTTAGTAATCTTCGACGATTTTTCTCGATCGATTGTATCTGCTCACGAAACGTATCTTAACGTAAACAATGACAACACATTATGAAATGGATTGTCCGACAGTTATTTAATATATTTTCTGTTTATTAACTATTCCTATTTCTCAGCTGTGCACCGATAGCACGGGGGTAGAGTCTCTGACTGGTGCCCAAAGCGTTGAGTTTCGATCCCGGCTTGTAGCAATCGGATGTCTAGCCACACTAATGAGCTGTTACAGTGAAATTGTCTGTCTGTGGTTTATATATATTATTTTTTATAATCAAGGCAGGAATGCCACTACTTCGCAAGGGGTTACAGAGGGTGAAAGTAAGAGAAAAGACTGTGTATAGGGGCGTAATGAAAGGATAAAAAGAGAAACGGGGATCAATGCATCAGAATATGCCGATTGATATTACATTTAAATTTTTGAAGATTAGGGTTATCAGGGAAGCAAGTAAGAGGAAGGGAGTTCCACTGTCGGGAAGTGCGAGAGAAGAAACTTTTGGAGTAGAAGAGGCAATTACATTTAACTGTAAAAGGTGGGACCGAGATGCCAAATTAGTAGCACGCTGAAGTTCAGGTAGTCGGAGCATTAGTGAACGTAGCTTGTCAGAGCAGTTGCCATGAAAATATTTGTAAAAAAAAAAAAAAAAAAAAGAAAAAAAGGGAAGCCACTTCAAGTCTGTGAGGAAGTGACCGGAGTCGAGATCCCAGTTTAGGACCGATCACACTGCATATCCGTCTTCGTATTTTGCTGAGAACCTCGAAATGAACAGCGGGGGCACCAGACCATATATGGCAATAGTATTCCTTGAATAGACGAATGGTAGTTTTGTAGATGTGAAGGATGGACTCAGACGAGAAGAACCTCTTGGCGCGACACAGAAAAAAATTTCGTTCCAGTAGATGTAGGCATAATTTAGTTGTTCCACATCATATATATATATATATATATATATATATATATATATATATAATTATTTATTTAAAAATATGATTCCAACACGCTACATAAGAGGTAACATGTTTCAAAACAAGAGCCGAAAACGTCAATATAATTATTTGAATTAAATTGAATTAAAGTAAGCTCTGTTCCATCTTCAAGCGAATTTTTTTTCGAATAACTTATTTCTGAAATTTACGTGTTTTTATAGTATATTCATAATTGAAATCAAAATTTCCATGGTAACAGCCAGGGCGAATTGTTTAAAATAGGTAGGGGTGTTGGGTGTTAATAATTTGTATCAGTATAGAGTTCCTTTCATAGATGTCAAGTCAGGGTAAGGTGGGGGTGTCAAAATTTAAAACGGAAGATGTTTTCGCCTAGTCTGGTTTACGTGTCTATGGAGATTTATTTCTTTATTTCTTTTATTTCTTTAGGAAAGGGATTTGTGCATATAAAAACTGCAGTAACATTTGTTTTTTGACGACTTCATAAAGGGTTATCTTTTTTGGAGGGTATTTAAACTATTTGGGCTATGGATTATAAAAGTTATTTTATTGTATGCTTGTTTTTAGCTACTTATTCAATGCATAAATTTGATGATGTCAAAAAACCGTTAACTCATGTCTATTGTTTAATAGATTTTTATTATTTAGAAACTTAATAATGTGCAGTTTCTCATGGAGGCACAAAGGGCATGGGTCATCCCAAGTTTTACAAGTTCTAGTCCTGTTTATAATTTTCCATTTTACTTTAGGTGTCCTATTTATTTCCTTCCTTCAGATGCCAAAAATATTTAGATAGAGAAGTCTGATTTCTTTTATTTATATTGTTGAAAGAGCATTTATGCTGCCTCCATCTGGCTTTAAATTCATTCTTCGTGGACCCAGTGTATATCATATTAGTATTAGGACTCTCAGTACATTGGTATACCATAGATTTGATGCAGCATTTATTTTCTAATGGGCAGTCATCTGGGTTTCTACAATCACACAATTTTTCACTGTTATTGTCTGATTTGAGTGTAGGGTTTTTATTAATACTATTCAGGCATGGGGGTTTGTTCAGGATTTTATTATTGTATTTTTTTATTATACTTTCTAGATTTTCAGTATCGAGCACTATTTTTTAAAAATAATAACAAAAATACTAAAGAACTTTGGATTATTTACCTAACCAGTTCTTTCCTATTTTCTATATATTTTCACACACACACACACACACACACACACACACACACACACACACATATATATATATATAGAGAGAGAGAGAGTGTGTGTGTGTGTGTGGAGGCAAAATTTAGTCTAAAAGTTTTATTTGTTTTTCTCATGAAGCAGTTCAACTAATTTTATGAAACCTGGTGCATTTCATTATCATAAACTTACATAATAATTACCCACATTTTTTCAGATAATTGTGTAAAGGATGAGTGTTGAGTAAAGTAAACTTCAAAGGGCGTGCGATATGATAAACGCACATGTTCATCCACAGAAGATTTCAAGTATAGTTGGTGTATCCCTATGGACAGTTTTTAATGTGAAGAAGTGAATGATTATGAGGGAAACTATTCAGAGAAAGCTTGGATGTGGTGGAAACAACAAAAAGCGCAATAAGGATTTCATCAACAGTCTCAAATCTAAAGTCTCAAATGAACCAACGAAATCCATGAGAAAATTATTAGGTTGGTGCAAAAATAATGACGTAATAATGTCGTTTTTTGACGATACGTCAAAAAACGACATTATTACGTCATTATTTTTGCACCAACCTAATAGAAATTGAACTTAAGATGGATGCTAAAACTATCAGAACAGCAGTGAAAGATGACTTAAAACTAAAATCTTACACAAGAACACTAAAACATTTGCTGACACGGTCCATGAAAGCCATAAGATTGCAAAAGTTCTTACTTATCTTAAAATAAACAAGTCAGCCATGAAAATTTTCTCAGATGAAATAATCTTTACTGTTAACACTGTTCTGAATCACAGAAATGACAGATACTTTGCACACCGAAATGCTCATGTCAAGAGCATTTTCAGAACGAAGCATCCAGCTCAAATTATGCTCTTTGGGTTTGTGGCCTCCGTTGGGAAAAACGCCTATCAAATTTTACAAACCTTGTGAAAAAGGTAATACTGATTCCTATTAGACTCTGAGATACAATGTATTACCATGGTTCGAATCCAACTACCCAGAGGGAAAATATGTATGGACTCAGGATGGTGCTCCTGCCCATACAGCCAAAAACGTACAGAATTTCTGCAAATCCAATTTTGCCGATTATTTGCCATCACACTTTTGGTCCTCTTCCAGCCCAGCTCTCAACCCTGTAGATGATGTTGTTTAGAGCATTTTAGAACATGCTTTTAATAGAACCTCTCATCCAAAGTCTTTTATGGTTACCATCGGAGAAGAGTGGCACAAGATGTCCTCTGTTTTTTTTTTGTCTTGTAGAAGAGTGTAGAATTTTCAGGAGGTGTTTGGAGGCAGTAATTAAGAAACAAGGAGGACATAACGAATAAAATGTTTCTTTCGTCTTGTATTTGTATGTTGGAACCATTCATATTTCTTTAAATAAACTAATCAATCCGTTATAAGGCTTTTATATCAATACCAAAAGTATGCAAGTTTAGCTTCCCCAACCTGTATATATGTATATTATTACACTTTCAGATCAGTATGAATTTAACTATTATAATATCTTTATACAACAAACTTATAATTTTCATTTCAATGAATAATTATATTTTCAGTTCAAGTTTTGATTTAATGTATAGTGTAACGGAAATTTGCCTGTTTTGTTATTTTTCTCAGCATTAGGACAATATTTTACATAATTGTAACACTATCAGCATTTTTGTATTGGGGTGTCTAAACTCACCAGGGGACTATCTATATTTCGAAATCTATGATGACTAACGCAGAGATAATGTAATGCTAATCAAAATTGATATTTAAAGAAAACAAAATGCAAAAAACAACATCCGAGGAATATTGTGAAAGACTAAATATTCATTGCTGTATTATTTGATTAGAAAAAAATCCCTTAGTTTAAATCTTGAAAAAAGAATTGAAAAATTGCAGGACTATGAATTTCCGGTTTAACATGTCGGATTAAAAAAAAAAAAGAAAAACTCCCTTAATTCCTTAGAAATTAACGTTTCGGATCGCTTTTCGAGCAAATGTGCGACGTTTGAGAAAATCCGAACGAGAAGATGTGAATTTCTTAAAAGATGTAAAAAAAGATGGAAAGAAGATGTGCATTCCTTGAAAGTGTAATTCAACCTCGCTGGCTTGTGAAGCTCTCTGTAGCCCAGAGGTCTAAAGCACACTAAATCAGATTGTGGTTTCCCCTAAAAAGAGAGGAGTAGATTTGAAACTTGCCGGAGTGTATATTCTCTTTATTAAGACTCTCGAATGCACAGGCCGGTAGATGTAATTCACACTGTTAAAAAGAAAACAAATAAAAAAATCAATAAAAAAACAAAAAACAAAACAATGACGTGTATCCACTAAAATATGACATTTAAAGTAATGAGAATAGGTAGAGTAATGGATAAGCGGCTGGGAATGAGGAATCGGAGAGCCGAGTTCGAATTCCAGTCGAATCCATTACATTCACTTACGTGTTAATACCCTTGGGAAAAGGTATGAATCCTCTTCTCCCCCGACCCCATAGCAGGACAGACCTGGTTCTGTAGCCTTGGATGGAAACTGGTCTACCGCAGAAAGGATTGGTAACCTACTGCGGGAAAAAAATTGCCTCGTCAGTCATGTATCGAAAGATACATAATCGCCTAAGTGTGTGTCACATGGCACATAACTGACTGATATATATATATTTTATGTTCTCATATATATATATTGTATTTGGCAGCAATCCCTTTTTTCATGCAAGTTTCGTTAAAAAAGACTGACAAGGTGCCGTGGTTAAGTTTTTTTTATATAATTTCTCATGTGTTCGTATATTTTTTTCTTTTTATGACATACATTATGTAAAAAATGTCCGAATGTTTTCCAAGCGCTTTCGTTTGTAGCCATTACCAAGGATGAGTTTTATTTTACTTTTAACTGAATATATGGATTGTTCTATGTATGTATCTAGAATTATAGGAATGTTTTATTTCCCAAACAATGTGCTGGCCGTATGCTGACCAATAGTACAGTCCTGTGAGGAGGGGGAGAGATAAAGGGAAAAAAAAGATAGCTAACAGAGTTTAGTAACAAAAAATGGAGGCACATGAAAGAGTAGCCATGAGCCTCGAAATACTCATGCTCATCGCAAGTCCATGCATGTAAATTCTGGAATCTTTTCGACAAAGGGGAAGATAGCCAAGAATTCATTGGTAGCAATGGAAGAATTTAAGTTGGCTTCACAAAGGGCACATATATTTGGTGACCGTTCTGAGAGAAAGGATTCTGCGCTGTAATGGATATGTTGAAGGGTGGTGGGTAGATGGCTTTTTGCTCATTGGTTTAGTTGTATTTCTTGTGATTTCCATGAGATTCATTTTAAAGAGAGAGAACAAAGACCAATATCTGCCATAAATGGTAATACAAACCAGCCAGGTTAAGGCTAAGAACAGAGCATAATGTAACCTCAGGGTTGCCCACCGGAAATACATGTAGGAATACCTTCCCATGCACAACATAGAACTACAGATAGCCCGATATTTTGCGACTGTTGATCAGCTACCAAAGAGTCCGGGCTCCTAACGACCAGTCGGAAGCAGCAATCAGCAAACTGCCAACTCGACACCCTCACAATGGAAAGTCAAAACCACTGGTTAGTCGGATCGCCAAAAATTCAAGACAGTTAAATCATTGTGGGCCCTGGTAAAAGAAAGAAGAACCGGTAAACCATATCCTAACCAGGGAACAAAGGATGATCCTCTACTCCTGTTCAATAGACATGGAAGGAGCTGGCCGGACAATAGATGGGCCAATCCACCCCTATTAACCTGTAAAGAAAAAGACAAAAAATAAATAAATAAATAAATAAATAAAAAATAAACCAAAAATTGTAAAATACGAAAGAATTCATATTAAGAAATGAATTAGTATAAGTTCTGATGTCAGTTTCCAACGGAAAAAATCGAGATGGTAAAAGTTAATTCACGCTTAATTTTTCTGCATTGATAAGTAAAAGTGGGTAAGCATATTCTAGTTGGGGAGAGGGGCTGATTTAAAAAGGTTCATAATATATATATATATATATATATATATATATATATATATATATATATATATATATATTCTCATTATTTATAACTGTATATTCATCTTGCTAATATCTTACAATTATATTTGGAGATATTTCTGGGAAGCATATATGGGAAATATTTTTGGCGCACCTTATATAGAAAACATATTTCGATTCGCATTTAATCTTTCGTCTCCGCTACTATATCATTAACTTTACTAATCTACGTTTTGTATGAATGATTCATTGTAATATAAATTGAACTGCACCACATATTTGATATATATATATATATATATATATATATATATATATATATATATATATATATGAAGAAATATAGTCTTAAGGTGTGCTATATTTATGGGATAAAGTGCTGACGATTGCATATAGCATGAAACAGACTGTCGCCTCTAAGTGTTGACTTCTATCTTCACTTTTATATATATATATATATATATATATATATATATATATATATATATAATTTTCATAAACATACTTTCATGGACATTTTTCCAAATGTTAGTAACTTATAACTCTCTCGGGATTACATGCTCAAATTTATTACACACACATACACACACGCACATACACGGAGAAGGTGCGATGGATAAATTGTCGTCTAAGTTACGCAAAAATGAAAATAAAACTGATATCTCATTTTAACAGATATATTTGCCAAAATTGCACATGAATATCTTGAAATACTAAAGAGAGTATTTATTCAATAAAATCATCATTGCCTTCGACCTTTCCCTCCAGACGACATCGAAAGCTTCTGCAATTCTTTTGGACGGTCTCCTTGTTTAAGTTGGTGAATTCTGCCATAATACTTGCCTTCAGTTCATCTCAGTTTTGTTGGACTCTCCCTCAACTGCACCCGACACATAATAATCAAGGCTGTTGCAGTCTAGGGAATTAGGTGACTATATGCAAAGGGTGATGTAGTCGCAGAAATTGTCTAACAGCCATGACTGGATTCTCCTGCTTCTGTGGCATGTTTCAGAGTCCTGTTGCCAGACATAGGGTCTTCCAGCTGCCATTCACTTGATCCAGGGCAGCACCACCTCCTCAAGGCACTTGATGTAGGCCTCCGTGTTGAGTCTGAGAGAGATGAATGAATGAGAAGATGCATGGAGGCATAACGTCGCCATCACTAGTGATCACTCCAAACACCTTTGTAATCACCAATAGACTCATCCAACTCTTCAGAACCCTCTGCGCTGTCCTCTGACTGGCACCCAAACACTTTGAAATGCTCGTATTGGAGATTTCGGCGTGAATACCAAGCAGTACAGCATGCTGTTTCCAAATTTCTGGCGGAAAGAATTGCGTCATGGTGCTCTTTTTGTCACAGATGGTGCCCAACTGACCTTACTATACCGTCCAGTTGACAAACTAAAAAACAACCAACGCGCATGTGCGAAATTAAAAATATAAAATGGCTCCAATTTAACCATCGCAACCTGATATATATAACGAAGATCGAAATTCATATATATATATATATATATATATATATATATATATACAAGGCGGAAGGACTTACTTACCTAACTTGAACATGAAAACTTGACAACCGGTTCTGACTTTTACATCGGTGTTCGTATATCGATCCCGAGGCCATTGTTAAAAAAAACAACTGAAAAAACCTGCCAGTCGGGTCCAGCAAATCAATATTCTTTGTCCGTCCTACAGGCAACTGCATCCATCGCACTAAGCTTTCTTTAAACACATAGGCATTCATATATGCAATTATTTTACTTACATTTTCGCCGTCTCTCCATGTACCATTGACTAGCAGGCTGGTCTTTTTGATTATTACTTCTGAGCTTAGTGAGTTTGATCCTCACTAGGTGTCCCATAAATAACGATATCTTTAATAATATTTTTATTTCCTAAACATCTTAATATTTGATAACAGTTATCTCCACTGAGAAGAACTCTCCTTTTTTTTCCTAAACTATAAATTCCACACTCTTATTTGGTACATTTTTTAGTGATTCCACTTTTTTTTCAAATAATTTTTTATGTTGTATTTTTCTACTTAATACATTCCTTATTTCCATGTACGGTAGACTGAAATTGCCATTATTATAAAAAGAGTTTTGTCCCTTTATTCTAATAAATAAACATAACAGTAAAACTAAAAATAAAAGGGTTCACTCAGATTTCTAGTAATTTTCATTTATGGTCATCCGTAGTAGCTGTCATCACTTGTCAATCAACACATGGATCAAGTGTTGGATCAAAATTACAGTACCAATCGTTAATAATTCGTTGTATATTTATGCTATAATTAAGTAATATTTTTTTTAAATCAGATTAATTTAACATTAAATTTTCTAATTTTACTAAAATGACGTGTCAGAAATTTTTTTAAATATTTTTAAAATCGATAAATTTGTGTTTGTTTACAAATTTCTTAAAATTAAGAAAATGGCGGTTTTTAAAAAAATTTAAAAATTTGAAATTAAATTTGACATTCCAATGTATATAGTTTCTATCTGACTGAAATATACCAGAATTGTTTACTTAATGGAAATAATAAATTTAATGATTCAACTTTCAAGTAAAGCTAAAATGAAATCTTCAAGCATATTTTTTAATTTTAAAAAATGCATTTTAAACTTAGGTATCGATAATTTATGCCGAAAAAGTGGAGGTACCTATACATTTGTGATTGTGAAGTTTGGGCACTTTAGGGTGAGTAATCGTTAGCGATTAATGATCAACTAGGCGAAATCGCTAAAACAAAAACATTCCTCGGGAGGGGGAGTACTATTTCTTTGTTTATTTCACGTCATGTTGAAAAAGGACAAATTCCCACTTTAAAATCTTTCTCTTCGTGCTTCAATTTAGTCAAAACGTCTACAAATATATAATGTATTTCATATACCGGTTGTATCAGCAAAATTGTCCAAATCATGTAAACAGCAAAATTGTTCAATTGTTAAATTAAGATTTGTATCTTAAAAATGATTAAATATATCTTACTGAAATTCTCCGAGGTTTTTATAATACTAGTGGACTCTACTTTGAGCAATAAGAATGTATATATATATATATATGTGTGTGTGTGTGTGTGTGTGTGTGTGTGTGTGTGTGTGTGTGTGTGTGTGTGTGTGTGAAAACTCTATACTTATACAAATTATTAACACTCAACACCCTTAACTATTTTAAACAATTCGCCCTGGCTGTTATCATGGAAATTTTGATTTCAATTATGAATATACTATTAAAACACGTAAATTTCAGAAATAAGTTATTCCAAAAAAAAAAAAAAATTTCGCTTGAAGATGGAACAGAGCTTACTTTAACTCAATTTAATTCAAATAATTATATTGAAGTTTTCTGCTCTTGTTTTGAAACATGAGACCTCTTATGTAGCGTGTTGGAATCATATTTTTAAATAAATAATTATATATATATATATATATATATATATATATATATATATATATATATATATATATATTATTCCAGGATCATTTTCCAACTTATTCAAGTTGATCTTCGCCCTCTGTAACCTTCTAACCTTCTGTCCTGGAGTAGCAAGGTACCTCACCAGTTTCATGTACGATTTCATTTTCAAGTTTTTTTCCACTGCTCTTTCAACTGTCATAGCCGAAACCCTTCTCTTAAGTGCCAAACTTGTGGATTGAGTTGGATCTTTTCTAATTGATCTATTTAGCTCTCAGTTAAAATGAAGATCCCTCTTCCTGTTGTGACCGTCTGATCCAGTTTTCTTCGCTACTTTTTTTTAAAATTTATTCACCGTTTTCTTGATGATTCTTGAATAGACTTTGAAGATGGAAACCAAATTATGAATGTTGGTACCATTACTGAAGTCCTGAATTATCAGTTTCCTCTCACCATTGCTCAGTTGAGAAGACAGTGCGGTTTACACAAAACGGTTTTGACCTGTTCTTTTTCGAACTGAATAACTTCAAAAGACATTTCAGTAATTATTACGACAAATAGTGTCAAGACGGCGAAACATCTCATAATCTGGAAAAAAAAAATTCATTTTTTTTAGTAGTTTTTCTTTTTAGATATTAAACATTTTGTGGGATGGACAATTATGCTGTCACACGATTTGGACAATTTTGCTTTTATATCCGGTATATATATATATATATATATATATATACTCACACACACACATATATATTTATATATATATATATATATATATATATATATATATATATATATATATATATATATATATATATATTAAAACCATAGAAATATATAATAAATATCATTAATCTTATTGCCAATATTGTTATTATTTTTTTGTCTTTTTATTCCTGGGATTTCATTAACAGGTTTATTAAATGTACACGCACATACACATACACACACACACACAAACATACACACACACACACACACATACACACACACACACATATATGTGTGTGTGTGTGTTTGTATTTGTGTGTTTCTTATTAATATTAGGTTGGTGCAAAAATAATGACGTAATAATGTCGTTTTTTGACGTTAAAAAATACGTCAAAAAACGACATTATTACGTCATTATTTTTGCACCAACCTAATAGAAAAGTAATTTTAATAGGTACACTTGTTTGCGTTGCATTCTCTGATTTTTTTTATTTTTATTTTATTAAACAGCGAACTTAATAACAACCGCCCTAGATTGTGATGTCACGCTAAAAAGAAAAATCGAACATGTCTTCCTTTCTTTTTATGAGGGAAACCACATTTTTAGCTAAGCATGCCGCTAGCAGTTTAACATCGGAGACAATTCTGATAGAACAACATTCGAATTACCTATTCATGGAAATTCTATATATGCGAGATTCAGGATCCTACACTAAACGTAAACAACAGTAATTTTTTAAGCGATGTTTTTTCATTCATAATTATTTCTCATCGCTAGATTCATCATTTGTAGTGGGTATACGTGTTTTTTTTTATTTTATTTTCTTAAACAGTAAATTTAACTACAACCGACTTAGATTGAGAAGTTTTACTGAAGGAAAACTGTGCCTCCTACAGGCTAGTCTCTTTGCCCAAACTGTTAGTGGCTGATCCCGCGAGTAAAATTGTAGCGGTACGCATTGGCTAAAAAACCGACTTCTCTGACGGACAAAAATGGATACAGGTTCCAAAATTACTAAAATCCTATCCCGAACAGGAATTCTTGAGGGTATTCCATGACAACCGTATGTCTGTCGTTGATTGACGAGCGAGACTGACAAACTTTCCCTACAAGGTTAAACTAACAGGAGTGATAACCAGTAGAATTACCGTATTTACAACACTATCTCATCTATTAAACCGTTATCTGTCTATCTCAGTGTATTCATATCTATCTATCTATCTATCTATCTATCTATCTATCTATCTATCTATCTATCTATCTATCTATCTATCTATCTATCTATCCAAAACCAACATTATTCATGAATTCAGATGTTCCACATGGGAGTATGTTCCCGACAAAAACAAATTCATTAATAATTTCGTTGGAAAGATCACCACTCGAATATCAAAGCGGCTGACTCCACACCTCTCTGAGCAGAGCTCTATACGGACACATTTAAAGCAGCATCCCTTATCATAAAAAAACCCTTAACAACATCTATTATGGACACGGCCACAATGTACAATACATCTACCTTTGGACAACACTTATGTCACCTTACAACAGCACTTACACACCATATACACTATTCCAACCTTAGTCCCTGAAAATGCCTTATATATTAGCCAAAAAAAAAAAAAAAAAAAAACTGTTCAGAGCGAGCAATCGCTATATTAAGTCCCTAAAAGAAAGCTCTTGTTCACTTATAAGAAAAATACATTTAAAAACTTAATGATTATCTTGTCTTTCATTTTTAACGAAACATGTTTTAGTGAGGGATTGCTTCACGAATGCACAACAATATATATAGGCTGACGCATATAAATATGTATCCAAGTGGAAGTTATGCGCGTTTGTTTGTATGTCGCTTGCGTACATAGGAGGCGATCATTTATCGAAAATAGATGAATGCTAAATTCTAAACAATTATTATTGTTTTGAAGTAGTAGATTGTTTATTGTGTCACTCTGCTGCCGGTCTGATTTGTTTGCCAGTAGGTCAGCGAGCTCGATCAAATGTCGGACAAGGTCTCGCAAAGAAAAATAAAACGAAACAAAAAAACAAACAAAACCTATACGTCGATTAATCTCATAATAACAGTCTTTGGAGAGAGTTGATGTCCAGTCGACCACCAGTGTTTATGTAGCGGTTGCATATAGTCCGATTTCTCAAGTGGCAAACGTTTTCCTATCCTCCATGTTCCACTGATCTCCCTCTATCTCCTTCTATCTATCTTTCTCTCTCTTTCTCATTCTATCTCCTTTCTTTCTTTCTTTCTTTCTTTCTTTTTCTTTCTTTCTCTGTCTTTCTTTCTTTTTCTCTCTATTTCTCTGTTTCTTTATCTATTTCTTTCTTTCTTTCTCTTTCATTCTCCCGTTCTTTCCCTCTTACTGTTTCTTTCTTTGTTTCTCTCTTTGCTTCTCTCTCTCTCTCATATTATTTCTACTTCATTATTTTGAAACCCATTTTTCTCTCATTCACGGTGTCTTTCATTGTAGCCCAGTCCCACTTTTCTCTACCCCTCTCTCTTTCTTTTTTCTTTCTTTCTCTTTCTCTCTTTTTCTTTCTCGCTTTCCCTCTCTTTCTTTCTCGCTTTCCCTCTCTTTCTTTCTCTCTTTCTTTCCCTCTTTTTCTCTCTCGTTAACTCTCTCTTTATTTATCATTTTCTCCCTCTTTCTTTCTCCCTCTTTCTTTCTTTCTCTCTTTTTTAAAATCTTTTTTATCTCCCTCTCTCTCTATTCTTCCTGCTTCATTATTTGGAATCCTATTTGCTCTCTTTCTCTATCAACATTCTCATTTTAGTCCACACTGATTCTCTCTCTCTGTGTCTCTCATTTGCTTTCTAACATATTGCTCCTAGTTCATTATTTTGAATCGCTATCTATCTATCTATCTATCTATCTATCTATCTATCTATCTATCTCTTTCATTTATTATTTCTTTCATTATAAACCGGCCCCACTATTTCTCTACTCCTCTCTCTTTCTTTTTTCTTTCTCTCTATCTCTCACTTTTTTTCTCTCTCTCTTTCTTTTATTTCTCTTTCTTTCTCTTTTTCTCTCCCCCTTTTTCTCTCTCGCTAATTCTCTCTTTATTTCATTTTCTCGCTCTTTCTTTCTCTCTTTTTTAATCTTTTTATCTCCCTCTTTTTCTCGCTCAGATTCTTCCTGCTTCATTATTTGGAATCCTATTTTCTCTTTCTCTCTTCATCAACATTCTCATTTTAGTCCACACTCATTTTTTTCTCTCATATTGCTACTAGTTCATTATTTTGAATCCCTTTCTAACTCTCTCTCTCTTTCTCTCTTTATCTCTCATTCATTGTTTCTTTCATTATAGCCTAGTCCCTCCTTTTCTCTACCCCTTTCTCTCTCTCTCTCCCCTCCTTCAGTATAACTTTCTTTATAGTTTAATTCTGTTTCTCTTTCTCAGTTATTCATTAACATTTTCATTAAAGGTCTCAGATTTCTCCATTTCTCTCTCTCTCTCTTTCTCTCTCAAGAAATAATGGATTTTTCATGACCTTCGTGACGGTTTTTCCTCCAAGGAGTACGCAAGTTCGAATCCTGCCGAAGGGCGCATGTTTTTCTTTAATAAAAATTTTTCCAATGTTCGGATCGGTAGACAAAAATAATTAAATATACCATTTAATAAATAAACGGACCGTCTACAAAAATATGAATATCCTCTAAAATAAAATGTTTAAAGTGATTATATATATATATATATATATATATATATATATATATATATATATATATATGTGTGTGTGTGTGTGTGTGTGTGTGTGTGTGTGTCTGTGTGTGTGTGTGTGTGTGTGTGTGTGTATCATAAATTAATTGTGTATTTGGGCAGCAATCCCTCTTTTATATATGTTTCGTTAAAAACGACTGGCCAGATAATGCGATTAAGCTTTTTATTTAATTTTCTTGTGTTCGTAAAAGTGTTTTCTTTTCTGGACACAAAGTTGGTAAAAACTGTCCAATAGTTCTGCATATCCAAGTGCCTTCGGTTATTCTTTTAACTATTACCGCTAGCAGAAACTCTTGCCACCTCAATTTTATGAGTGAATGCCAACTTAGATATAAAATAGTAGCTGTTAGATATTTTTCTAAAGCGGGTACACGAGAATTCATCCTCTTGTCCCCTTTTCCTTAAAGAACTCAATAATGTAAAACAGACGCTAGTTAAAAATGGTTTTCCTAACTACCTCATCGACCACCAGATTAGACTATTTCTTTTTAAAGTAATAGCGATACTAAACATGCAGATAAAAACAATAACATTAACAACTACAAAAGCCAAATGCATGTCAATTACAAGACGAATTTTCTCTTAGAAACATCCTAAAGAAACACACAAACCCAGTCGACCTGAACAAGCAAATTAAATTATCTATTACATAAAATTTAAAACAGCTTATGTTATCATCAGAAATAACAAAACGCCCGCAAAATCAAAACTACAAAGAACCAACATTACGAGTTCAAATGCCCCTTAAAGAAATGTGTTACTGAACAAACCAAACTCATAAATAATTACATGGGTCATACTACTGTATTGCTTATCTAGACGACTTATGTTACACCTACCCGACCATAGCTCAATTTGGACTCATTTAGACACACAAAAACCTGTCAAATTCCATCCGAAACATACTAGTACAAAATACAAGTATAATAGCTTTATCCACATGTAAAAAAAGATAAAACATAATGGAAGCCCTAATAGTAAAAGAAGTCAACACTCAATAACATTAACTACGAACACGGCCATAATGTGCTGCCTGTGTTTGGTAAATAAAACGTTCCTGTAATTTCAGAAACATACATACAACCCACATTCAGTTAAAAATAAAAATCGCCCTTGATAATGACTAAAAGAATAGCCGAAAGCGCTCGGAAATGCAGAACTTTTGGAGAGTTTTACACTCTTTGTATCCAGAAAAGAAAACACTTGTACGAACACAAGAAAAATTAAATAAAACGTTTAATCGTTAATCTTTACCTTGTCAGTCGTCTTCTGAGACATCAATTGTCGCGGACGACAAATGAGGGCTCAGTAAAATAAGGAGATGCTCAACTTTTATGGGCACGCATGTGTTTCCCAAAGGGTGCAGGTGTTTTGTAAACTTTTAAACAGATGGAACATGTGGTTGAGCCATTTTGTTAGAGTGGTTGAGGATCAATTGCCACATGTTTCAATGAGTTGGCAGCAAGGCCTGCTTTATTGCGTGTGACAAAGCCACAGTGACAGGTAAGGCTATCATTAAGAGGAGCAGCATTCTGCCAACTTTCTTTAATATTTGCACGCAGTTGATCACAATGTTCAAGTCGGCCTTACTCAAACCTTCGCATATACATTTAATTTGATTTGTTTGTTTAACGGCTATACAACTCCTGCATGGGTCATTTAATGGCGAAATTTAATTTTCTTGGGAGCTTCGAAGTAATAAAATATGATATATGTTATTCTGCTCTCATAATGGAATACATGGTAGATGATAGTCAGCTTTTATGCATATGCATGTTTGTGGAGACATAATTACTGGCGGTGGTGATATGTGTGTTTTATGTTGTAGATTTGTTTTTGGTATACAGTTTGATTTCTTTTCAGAAATTGTAGGATATCATATGGATTAATGTCATGAAAGAGTTCTTTCATGTTCGTTGTTTGGGTGATTTTGTTTCGTGGTTTGTATGTTTTCAACTACAGCTAAAATAGATTGGTCATTTTGCAGTAAAATCTTAGGTTGATGCAAAAATAATCTCGTTTTCTCACATAGTAACATATGTGAGAAAACGACATTATTTTTGCACCAACCTAATATATTGTTGATAATTCTATAAAATTGTACTGCTGGTCATTTTATTATAAATAGGTACTGTTGGTCATTTTATAATATAAAAATGTATTACTAGTATTTTCACTATAAAAATATATTTTTATATTTTCAGGGTATTTTGTTATTGTTTGGGTGTGTGTGTGGGGGGAGGGGTCACTATTTGCACATAGCTTGGACCCTAACAAGTACTACCACCCCGGGTTAATGTGGAACAGCAATTAAGAACTGGTTCCATGATCCTCAAAACCTTCAATCTCCGTCCAGTGCTTTCTGCATTCTGTTGAGGTTTCTTTCAGACTCGATGAATTACTTAATTATAATTATCAAATCCTCCTAATAATTTCTATCATTTGTATATCATTGCTTGAACCGGCTTCTAATGCTCTAGAGTGAGCGGCTTGGTGAGAGTAGTTGTGGCTTCAGGGGGCACAGTCCTATGGTTAGAGAGAAACTCAGCAGAGTTTCACCACGGAATATGTGAGCGAGAGTCTGATTTGCAATCCCTTCGTCACCGAAGCCCGTTGGAACAGTTGGTATAATGTTTGATTGACGACCTAACTGTCAGGGTTTCAATTCTCGGTAGTGGATGCGCACTACTGATTAGTCCCAAATATAGGACGAAACGGCCGTCCAGTGTTGAAGTTTCTTTCAGACTCAATGAATTACTTAATTATAATTATCAAATCCTCCTAATAATTTCTATCATATTTATATATATATATATATATATATATGACAAAGTGGAACAAGTTTTCGTGTGACGCGTCTTGTCCTTTAGTACTTCATCAGATTAAATTTGTTAAGTTGGTGCGACTATACATGCGTACGAACGAGGGATGCTGGGTGTTTTACATTATTTTTTTTTAATCTACCCGTTTTCATTTAGATTCTTTTGATTTTTGTTTTTCTTCCATTACAAGAAAATATTTTCCACTTTGTCATACGTGTTTCTCCAATATTGTTCTTCATATATAAAAATATATATCGTTATCTTATCTGTATAATAAATGCGAATGACAGTGTGTCACTGTGTCACATTTTTTCAACTTTACTCCTAGACTCCTAGATGCCGTAGCCCAGCATTTTGGAATCAGACCGACACCGTGAGCAAATTAACAGCCTTCCGGAACGGATCCGAACCCGCAATCCTGAAATTTGGGATTCCGAAGTTTTCATTTCTGCGATTGTTTTCGGATTCCGCCATGTTGTCTTCTACTGATAAAAACAATTTAAGAGACGCAACTCTCTAATTTTCAATAGCACATGTTCGAATGAAAAAAATTATTGTTCTCAAATTACCGTGTTTCAAAAGAAAATTGTCTGTCTTTTCACCTTTACTCCTAGAGGCCGTAGCCGAACATATCATACCATTTTGGAATCAGGCCGGTTTTTTGAGCAAATTAAAAACATTCCCGGCCGGATCCGAATCCGTAATCGTGAAATTTTGAATTCCCAACTTTTCATTACTGCGATTGTTTTCAACGACTTTTTACATGATTTTTTGCGAATAATTTTTTGTATGATAACAATTTTTATAACTTGGAAATAAATTTTGGAATAATCGAAATTAATTACGAAATCCAGGGAAAGTCACTGATGAAACAAAAATAATTGTTAGTACGGAAAGTAAGGACCTACGTACATCAAACTGTCTTTAAATTAAGTGGCGGCAGAATAATTATCGTTGCACTTTTAAAAGATAAACTTAAATATTAATGCAATACTTAAATGCAGCGCTAAATTTTGAGTTCTTCTGCAGTTTATTGTTGCCTCTCTATCTATTGTAATGAAGGCCCAATCAAGAGCTCTCCGCAGTAGCTAGCTTAAATGGCGCCCAAGAGGGGGACTTTTAAGCTAGTGTATATATATATATATATATATATATATATATATGAAGAAAAATATACGGAAAAAACAAACAAAAATCCTTATATGCAATTATGCTGTTTTAATGTTAATATAATGTCAACGTCGGACGTTTCGGTCTAATAAACCATCTTCAGGACATATTCATAAAATATAATTAACATTATATATATATATGTAATTGAAGTCAATACTCAGCGGCGACAGTCTGTTCCATGCTTAACGTAAGAAAACAATAATAAAATTAAAATGCTGTTACATCTCTTATCAACCTTGACCGTTACATAATTTGGTATCCACATACGAGATGAACATTAAAAACCTAAAAAGAAGAAGCATTTTCTCACAATAAATTAGCTTAAATTGCTCTGACGGTAACCATCAGTCTTTTACGATTCTAGTTTGTTAGATCAGAATGGTATAACTATCTGAGAAGAAATGCAACAGAAAATGCTAAAATCGTAAAAGGTCAAAGATAGAAAAAATTTAGGTCAGTTAAAAAAAAATCGTCGACACCGCACTTACACAGGCAAATATGATGTGGCATCCGTCGGTCACGCGACACAACAGCACCATTCAGTGCCTGGGGTTTATATATAAGTGGGTGGGTGAGTGTGCGTGTGTGTTTGTGTGTGTGTGTGTGTGAGAGAGAGAGAGAGAGAGAGAGAGAGAGAAAGAAAGAAAGAAAGAAAGAAAGAAAGAAAGAAAGAAATAGATAATAAGAAAGTTCTATGACTCATTCTCCGACATAAGGATAAGATAAATCCATTGGATTCAACAGAATTATCTATTTTCTGTTGATGCGACCCCTCCACCCTGGGTAGGAGAAACCGTCGTTAGATCCGACGTGCTTTAAACCATCTCGGTCAGTTGGGGGATGCAGGTTCGAATCCTGCCGTAGAGTGCATATTTTTCTTTAATAATACATCTCGAATATTCAAACCGGTTGACGAAAATAAATAAATATACTGTTTAATAAGTAAACGGATCGTCTACTCAAATATGACTATCCATTAAAAATATCGTTTAAGTGATTAAATCTATCGGATTAATAAAAAATCCATCAAAATTTTAGAAATTGCTTTCATTACGTTAGGATACTAAACGGAGCAGATTCGAGAGTATGAGAAAGATTAGCATTTATAAGGCACTATTGAAACTTGCTTGATCGGCGGCGGACTTCACCGCAAAACGATTTTAGTATGAAAATGGATTAGAAGTGATTTTATTATGAAAATGGATTAGAAGTGATTTTACTATTAAAATGGATTAGAAGTGATTTTACTATAAAAATGGATTAGAAGTGATTTTACTATGAAAATGGATTAGAAGTGATTTTATTATGAAAATGGATTAGAAGTGATTTTACTATTAAAATGGATTAGAAGTGATTTTACTATAAAAATGGATTAGAAGTGATTTTACTATGAAAATGGATTAGAAGTGATTTTAGTATGAAAATAATTCTTTTAATCCTTTCACCCTAAGCAAGGCAACAAAGACAGTAAGACAAAAGGATTGCGGAATGTGAAAGTATGTAAGAAAAAATATTAAGCAGTGAGAAAAATAAAAGAACAAGAATTAAGAAAATAGGAAATAACGACTGACATTGCATTTAAATTTTTGAAGATCAAAGTTGCCCGCATATCAAGACGCCAGAAGAGAATTCCACAAGTGAGAAGTGCGATAGATGTAACTGTTAGCATAGAACTTACGGTTACAGCTAACCATTTCAACTGTAAAATGTTGAAATGAGACCTTGCTGCCAATTCAGTACTGCGATTAAATTCAGAGTCTAGATAACAGGATAAAGTTCCGCAGAATAATTACCATGAAAATATTTATAGAAACGGTACAGGGAAGCTACATTACGGCGGTGGGAAAGTGATCGAAACTGGAATGCCAGGTCAGGACAAATAATATTGCTGATTCTTCTTTGGATTTTATCAAGCGCACCGGACCATATGTGGCGGCAATATTCAAAGCATGCACGAATGGTAGACTTATAAATATTTATGATAGAATTTGTCGAGAAAAATTGTCTAGGACAACACAGTGAACCAACTTTCCTCGCAGCAGACCTAGGAATTGTTTCAATATAATCTTTCCACTTGCAAATGATTTCACTATGAAAATGCATCGAAAATGATTTTACTATGAAAATGCATTTGAAAAATGATTTTACTAAGAAAATGTATTGGGAATGATTTTACTATGAAAATGTATTGGAAATGATTTTACTATGAAAATGCATTGGAAATGATGTTACTATAAAATGCATTGAAAATGATTTTACTATGAAAATGCATTAGAAAGACATTTTACTATGAGAATTCATTGGAAATGATTTTAGTATAAAAAAAAACTGGAAATGAATTTAAGTTAGGTTGGTTGTTTTACGTTATTTCAGCCCTTTTTAGATTATTTAATGTCGAAGTTTGTATGGATCACCCATTGAGGATCAAACTCATTACTTGGTCGTAAAAGTCGGTCTGGCTAGCCTCGCTAAAAATAACCACACGCCAAGTCGCATAACAGAAAGATAATATGTGTGTTGTTGGGCGGAAGTAGGTGCGTATGTAGAGCTGCTTGAATGAGAGAAATCGAGATTGATTGATCTGCCCCGAAAGTTGCGGCAACAGAATCACCAGTAAACTGTCAGGTCACCTGAATCTGATTGAGTAGGTCCAACTAATCAGAACATAAGACAGAACGGACACTGATTTTGTGTATGTGAATATCGATCGACGACTAACGGAAATAGCGTTTTTTGTCTGGCTAGGAGACGGGTGGGAATAGAATGTTTATTTCTGTAAAGACACAGATAATGTGGCGCAAAGTCAGAAATTGGGACGGTAAGGGCTGGTCCTAATTTGTCCTATCTTTCATCGAGCTAGTCAGAATCATTAACCTAATCGCACGAATATTGTTCCTTTCACTATTTACACTTCAAGATCATAGTACAGACACCATAATGGCTGGATGTTGGACACTTCCACGCAGTGTAATGATTAGCAAACTTGTCTTGCAAGAAAAATTACAGCTGAGTAGTGAGTTCGATCCTCACTGGGTGCCCCACACATTCGGCTTTGCACCACATCTAAGCTACACTTAGAAAACCATTTGCGCACCTCGACGTGGTGTAATAGTTAACAAGCTTGTCTCGCCAGAACAATTATGACTGAGTAGTGAGTTAGATCCTCACTGGGTGCCCCACATTTTCGGCTTTGCACCACATCTAAGCTACACTTAGAAAACCATTTGGGCACCTCGACGTGGTGTAATGGTTAACAAGCTTGTCTCGCTAGAACAATTATGACTGAGTAGTGAGTTCGATCCTCTACGCCTAGAAAACCACCATAATGGCTGACCGTTTATTTTCGGCTGCTAGGGAGGCCAGCATATCTCTGTTGCAGTCGCATGATCAGACACACTTGTTGTTTGTTTCGACACCCACAGTGCCCACTACAATGATACTGAGAGGGAGACTTATTTAAAGTTACTTGGAGAGAGCGCATCATTTGGTGTGATCAACAGTTTGAACCAGGCCAGTACGCTCAAACTTGGAAAATGTCACGGTGACTTGTGACCTAGAAAGACATAATAATAGCGCATTTAATATATCTATTTAGAAATGTTCATTTTGATGTTAATTGTTCGTTTTAACGTCTCAAAAATGAAATTGTCTCCTTTAATCGTATGAGAGAAAGTATTTTACCTTCTATCTGAATGTATGATGTTAACATCTAGGAGAGTAATTCATTGCATCTTCTTGGTCCCACGTTTTCCATTGAGATGAATTAGGTTCATTGCTTTGTTTGTTTTTTGTCTTGCATATCAACACCTCTATGGGTTATTTAATGCCAAAATGTAAATATGAAAATTCAAATTTTTTAATTAATTCAATAGAATGACATTTCATGATTAAATTATAATTACTTAACTACATTTGTTTTTTTTTAACCAAATTACAAAATCAAATGAGTGAAAACTTGTTTCTCTTTACAAAACAAGAGATTAATCATAACAAATTGTTTTCTTTTTTTGAAAAATCATGTATACCATGCCCTTCAATTTTACTATAAAATACATATTGTCATTCTATAAAAATGCATTGATGGTAATTTTTTAATAAAAATATATTGCTGGTATTTCCACTACAAAAATGTATTGTCAGTAATTTTTAATAAAAAAATATTGCTTGTCTAAAAATACAAGCAATAAATTTTTATACTTTTCTAGTTTTTAAAGTTTAACTAGGGGGTTCACGATTTAATGCCTGTTTTGTAAACTTTTAAACAGATGGAACATGTGGTTGAGCCATTTTGTTAGAGTGGTTGAGGATCAATTGCCACATGTTTCAATGAGTTGGCAGCAAGGCCTGCTTTATTGCGTGTGACAAAGCCACAGTGACAGGTAAGGCTATCATCAAGAGGAGTAGCATTCTGTCAACTTTCTTTAATATTTGCACGCAGTTGATCATAATGTTCAAGTCGGCCTTACTCAAACCTTCGCATATACATTTAATTTGATTTGTTTGTTTAACGGCTATACAACTCCTGCATAGGTCATTTAATGGCGAAATTTAATTTTCTTGGGAGCTTCGAAGTAATAAAATATGATATATGTTATTCTGCTCTCATAATGGAATACATGGTAGATGATAGTCAGCTTTTATGCATATGCATGTTTGTGGAGACATAATTACTGGCGGTGGTGATATGTGTGTTTTATGTTGTAGATTTGTTTTTGGTATACAGTTTGATTTCTTTTCAGAAATTGTAGGATATCATATGGATTAATGTCATGAAAGAGTTCTTTCATGTTCGTTGTTTGGGTGATTTTGTTTCGTGGTTTTCAACTACAGCTAAAATAGATTGGTCATTTTGCAATAAAATATATTGTTGATAATTCTATAAAATTGTACTGTTCGTCATTTTATAATATAAATATGTATTACTGATATTTTTAGAATAAAAATGTATTTTTATACTTTCATAGTATTTTGTTTTTGTTTAGGGTTTCACTATTTGCTCATAGATGGGACCCTAACTTGCCAGATGTAGTTTATCGTCACATCCAGGACGGACGTGATGTAGAACGATTAAACGGAATCAGTCCACTTTTTTTCTCGACATAATCTATCTGGCACCCTTATAAGTCTCCCATTCGCTTATGCATGGAATATTGCTGTCACATCTGGTCTGATAATTCTGTTAAGCAACAAAAGATTTTTGACAGAATCCAAAGAAGAATCTGCAATGTCATCGTCCCTGACCTGGCATCTAGGCTTCAGTTACTTTCCTACTGCCGTAACATATCTTCCCGGGTTTCATTCTATAAATACTTCTATAGGAATTTTCTGATGAGATTTCCTCTTTGGTACCTCGACGTTATGAATTCAAGCGTAATGCTAGTTTGGCAGTTAGGTCTCATCACATTACTGTTGAAATTAGCAAGTGTAAGGTCTATGCTGATGTTTTCTCCTCGTTTGTGGAACACTCTCTCTGCTTCTTACTTTACTGTTAACTACGTTCTTCAAAAATTTAAATGCGACGTCAATCTACTGTCGCCATAAATCCTGTTTTTGTAATGTTTTCTCTCTCCTCGAAGTTTTCATAGTTTCTTTCCTTCTCACTAACTCCTTGCATTGTAGTGGTTTTTATCGCTTTGTCTGGGGTGAAATGATTTTAAAAAAATCTTATATATACAATTTTAAGGGCGGGCGTGTGAAAAATAACATTTAAAATTTTTCATATTGATTATTTACAATAATTTAGCATATTTCCAAATCCCAATTAAATGCTGTTAGTAAAAGAGACCCCGCAAACCTAATCATGGCAGAAATATCGGTTAACCAAATGCAAAAGAAAAAAAAATTTGAGGAATTTATGGAAATAAAATAAATCACTCTCACAATTAGGGGTCGGGGCATATTTACTTTCCGTTTACAAAGTTTAAAATTTTTTTTTTTTACATATTCACATTTTCTCTGGGCGCTACCTTCTCTTTCTATTAGGTTGGTGCAAAAATAATGACGTAATAATGTCGTTTTTTGCCGTATTTTTAACGTCAAAAAACGACATTATTATGTCATTATTTTTTTAACCAACCTAATACTTGTATTTGGCAGCTCCAGACGAGATCTTTTCTATTTATGTGCCATGTCCTTTCAGGACGTAGGCAATCATGGCTCTCCATCTTCCTCTATCCCTTGCAGCTCTTAACAAGTTCCTTCACACTGCCATCTCTCCCAGACCACGTTCTGTCATCCACTTGCTCAAGCCCGGTATGTCAGGCATTGTTTTCCTTTGTCTCTCTTTCCCTCTATTCGGCCCATGAGTATCAGATTCTTCAGACCCTCCTTCCTCATTATGTGTCCCACAAACTTCAGCTGCCTCTTCCCGATGTTAAGTATAAGCCTCCTTCTTGTTTGCATCTTTTCTAAAACTTCATTGTTGCTCACCCGACCTGTTCAACCTATTCAACGAGGCAATTCTAATTGGCAACCCTACCGGGACTTAGCATTGGCGGCCACAATCTTAACAACATAAGATACGCAGATGACACAGTACTGATAGCAGACACGGAAAAGAAACTACAAAATCTCCTACAGAAGGTAGCGACGGAGAGTGATAAGGAAGGGACTAAACAAAAGCTACAAGAAGACAGAATCAGTAAAAGGATGATCCTGAAATGCGATTTGCAGGTCGGGAACATTAGAATCAAGCAGACGCGGAAGTTTAAATATCTGGGAAGCGTTTTGACAGAGGACGGTATGTGCGACACTGAGATCATATTGGGATGGCCAAGAACGCATTCCAAAAGCTGGGCAGAGTATTGCGAGACAGGAGAATTTCTTTGGTAACAAAGAAAAGAATACTGAGCTGTTACGTGACATCTGTCCAAAACAGATATGGTAGCAATAATTCATTTTGAGTCTGTTCTGTCTCTTGTAAAGACAGAACACGGCAGAAGGATTATGGTAATTTCTGGAGTGCTACAACGGAACCAATCATGTTTCCTGTCATCTTAATCGATTGATCATGTACACGAATTCCACCTGAGATCTGGTGTGAGCTTGAAATCCAATAGATGATCAAGTCTCTCGGACAGTTCAGCCGTTCATTATGACTGAAGAAAATTAAGGGTCTCCTTGGTGATGATAAAACACTACTAGCTTGCTTTTGAAGGTACTGAATGATACACACCCGTCTCACCCCATTCACATGTGAAAGCTAGGTTAGAAGATCGATCAACTGCTAACCTCTGCTCATCTAGATTTTCGAACGGAATATAGTACGAAACCGAGCTTAAAGTGCAAAATGAATCGTCTCATAAGCGCTTCCATTTTGGGGACGCCACAAGCGTCGAGGATTAATCCTAGCCCCTTATCGAATGATGGGACTGCACTTTCACCTGGGATTCGATCATATTATACCACATTTTAACCTCAATTGGCTTCTGCTTGGGCGAGCTAATTATTTAGTTGAATCATAAATAATTTCCGTTTCTGTTTATCAACTTTATTCTTCAAAAATATATCTTATTCTATTCCATAAAACGGAAATTACTTATAACAAAACTTAATGAATAATTTCTTGATTGATATTATTTTTTTAGCATCCAGCTATGGATTAAATAGCAGATCAGATTGCGTTCTCTCACCATAATTGCACATAGAGATATGTAAGTCTTTAAATTAAAATAACCATATGTTCTCAATGGAGTCATTTATATTCTCACTGAGAATTCCATCTTCCTTTGTATCTACCTGCTTTAATGAAAGGCTTTATAGTTTTCGAAATGGTAAAGAATATTAGAGCGTTTTGTTTCCATTGTTGTTAGTTTACATTGACGATCGAGCCATTGTGTCAGAATCCACAGTTGACGTCATATTTACGTCAAAGCCTTTTGCTGTGAGTAAAAAAAGTAGCTGTCGTTCATTTTTACCTCAAGCACGAAAGAGTTCTCACGTCTTCCGAACTAAAGCAATGAAAGCGACGAGCGAAAGCATTTTTGTTTGCCTCCACAATTTTTTCTTACGTTCCATATTGAGAGTGGCAATCAAAATCTACTTGCTTTAGCAATTATAACTGATTTCAGGGAAATAAAATCATATTTAACAAGAAGATAAACCGCCTCGTCATCCACATCATCATCATAATCATCATCAGCAGCAGCACAGTTCCATGACCGGGTATGGTCGTTGGGTCGTTGCGCAGCTAAGTGTCTAACCAATTCCCTCCAAATATCTGAGTTGAAAGCCGGGGAGGTATTCGTTCATACGTAACGTGTCTTGGACAAGTAGACCTGGCGAGGCCCCATCTCACTACAGGTTTACCCAATGATATTCTCAAAACGAGAAGGCTCCTCTTCCTTACAGACTCGCGGCTGTTTGATTCTACTGGCGTAAAAACTGGCAATCGCATGACATTCAAATGCTTTCTCGTAATTTTGGCCGGATTAAAAAGGTATCGGGCTATCAGGTTGTTATGAAATCGAGGTTGCAATAATGCCGAAATATATATGTATCTATATATATATATATATATATATATATATATATATATATATATATATATGTATTACATTTTTATTGTTTGTATATTTTATATATATTTGCTATTATATATATATTTGTATATTTTTATAGATATTTTATTTTATATATAAATGAAATATATATGTAAGTGTGTGTGTGTAGGTACCTCCCCTCACAAAAATGATATCTAATGTTCAAAATGATTTTTTAAAAATAAAAGATTTTTCTTGAAGCTTTCATTTTAGTTTTAATTTCACTCAAATAGATTAAATTTAACATTTCATGCAAGCAAAATGCTCTATTTCAAAAACTAATTTAAAACCAATTTAAATTAACTGGACTGAATTCTTTTTTCTAAAATAGTTGTTGAGCGCCCTTTTTTAGTCGTCTTTCATTGCAATGTAATCCTCTTTTTGACGATAAAACTTTATTTTTTATCAAGTTTGGCACCTTTCTTTTTTATGATATATATATATATATATATCTATGATTAGGTAAAAGTCTAGAATCAAAAATGAAAATAGGAAATTGGCTAGAAATTTTTAACTTTTTGAAAGAAAACAATTAAAGAACAAACAAAGAATCTGAGATTACTGTTGCTGCAACATGACGTTGATATCCAAAATGTTGTTCTCATGAATGTCATTGGAGATGCCAAAGAATATCTTTCAGGAAAGGCTCATATTTTTTAATTCTCAAGCAATAGATAATAGCTGGCTTCATTTAAAGCGTTTCGTTAGAGAAAAGGAACCAACAAGCATACGCACGATGGCAATATTTATCTGAATATATATTCCGAGAAAAGTAAAAAAAATGTATATAAAATATATTAAAACTAAAGGATATGTGTAAATTTTAACTGTCCATTTTGTGTATTGGCTTTTTACCAATAACTGTATATATATATATATATATATATATATATATATATATATATATATATATATATATATATATATATATATATATATATATGTAATGGGTGTTCCAATATCTTGGACCGATTTTAAATGTGAATTAAGTTTAATGATTTTTTGCTTTTTCTTTCAGGTTTGGCGTACATTTGACTTAAATAACATGACCCAATAAATAAATAAATAAATTCTCAACAATAGCACTGATTTATTTACTGCTGACTTTGATCCGTGTTAATGAAACACCGTTATAGATAATCCGTCTTAATGAAATACCCGTTATATATATATATATATTTATTTATTTATTTATTTATTTATATATATATATATATATGATCGACTCTCCCGTCGAGATTCGACATACGAGGGTCAAGCAGATCAGTTTCCAGGAAACCGACACCGGCACATGAGATTTGATTATAGTGGTGAAGGCCTCGTGCAGGACCATCCACACTTTTTGGAGGGACGAATACAGAGACCTGGTGCACCGAATGCCACAAGGTTCCCAACGACCCTCCGCAGGTTTTGAATTCAGAGTTGTCCTTCTCCTAGACCAGTTGCTATCCAAGGCTATAGAACCCAGTCTGTCCTGCTATTTTACCCATAGCTGGAGGGAGAAGAAGAGGATTCATAACTTCCACAAGGGTATTAGCACGTAAGTAAATGTAATGGATTCGACTGGAATTCGAACTCGGCTCTCCGATTCCTCAATCCAAGCCGATATCCATTACTCCACAGTGCCCCCTATAAAATAAATAAATAAATAAATAAATTAAAATAAATAAATAAAATAAAATAAAACAAAATTATCCAGACACTTAACAACATACCATGGTGCCAAAATCTATCTTTCTCTGTGACTAACCAGATGATGCGCGTACATGAATGCCACCATTCGCTTTGAAATAGACACCCCACCCTACCTCAGCTTGACCCCTTCCTGAAGGTGACTGATATGTGGATAAAAGTTAACTTTTAGGCCCCTTATCAAAAATGGTTGCCCCAGCCGTTTCCATAGTAACGAATGAACATGCTTATAACGATGCGTAAATTTCAAGTTTGGTTATATATATATCAGCTGCTGTGCACAAATCAAAGACCACAAATGGAAGCGCAATGGTAATTACATTTATTGAAATGTAAGAGGATAACATTTTAGGATCTGCAACCATTTAATCTCAAACATGAACCCAAAATCTCAAGAGGTGCCCTAGAGTACATGTTCCAGATGTCCGCTGTTCAGTTGAAGACACTGCTCAATGCAAAGGTGGTGATAACGCATGCACATCCCTCCTGGGTGATCGCTTGAATCTTCTTAGTGATGGCTGCTTTCAATGCAGCAATGGTGCGAGGGTTGCTTTGGTAGATGTTGTTCTTGAAGAAGCCCCAGAGATAGAAATCTGGGTGGGGAATTAGGTCAGGCGAGTGAGGTGCCCATTCTACTTCAGCTTTGCGGCTGATGAGACGCTCCTCAAACTTTTCACGGAGCCATACCACAGGAACATTAGCAATGTGAAGAGGAACATCATCCTGCTGGAACCACTGTTCCTCATAATCAAAATCTTTTTAGAGTTTGAGTTTTTTTTTTTGTTTTTTTTTTATTAATATGGATATTTTTAGATTTTGGCATTTTTTTTAAATATTTTTAAAGAAATTTGTTCGATATCCAGAGATTTCTTTTTTGATTTTGAGAGAATCTGAACAAGACAGATGTGCTTAAAAGGCAGTATAGAACATTGGATAATTGACGACGGTCTTCGGATGTGACTCGGTTAAAAGCACGTCAGATCTAACGCATGTTCGTGTGTGTGTGTGTATATATATATATATATATATATATATATATATATATACATTGAGGTCAGCACAGAATGATGGCAGTCTGTTTCATGCTGGAAAGAGAATTTTTGTAGATTTTGAAAGAATTATTGTGGATTTAGACAAAATTATTGTGGATTTTGATAGAATTCTTTTCAAATATTAGGAGAATTTCTTTAGATTGTGAGAAAATTATTTAAAATTTTATGAGAGTTTTTTTTGGTTTTGTGAGAGTTTTTTTGATTTTGTGAGAGTTTTTAATTTAAATTTAGATTTAAGATACTTTCTTTTTTAGATTTTGACAGAAATTCTTTCAGATTTCAAGAGAATATTTTTAGATTTTGAGATAATTTTTTTTCACATTTTAAGATAATGCTTTGTTTAGCCCACCACGCTAGAGTTTTGATGCAAAGTTTGCAGGTTCATATAGAAATGGAAACTGTGGAGAGCGATGATGACTTACGTCTTGGACAGATATAAAATTTAAAAAAATCTGAAGTAATTGCGAGAAAACATTTATCATCAATTATTTATGTTAAATTTATAAATATGTATATTGCTTAAAACTTATTATTTAACAGAGAAGAGTGCTCAATATTAGAGATAGCGCGTTTGTAGTTATACACAGTGTGGACATAGGAACACAGCATGGTTACTGACAGTTTGTCACTTCAAAGTGATCTTCAGATCAATATATTGTAGGCGTCATGTCGTATGTGTGTGTATATATATATATATATATATATAGAGAGAGAGAGAGAGAGAGATAGATAGAGAGATAGATAGAGAGATAGATAGATAGATCCTAAAGAGCCAGAAACAGGTGAAACCTAGGTAGGTTGTTCCTGGCTCTTTTGTATTTATTTTATTTATCCCAGCTCTACTTAACGTATTGAGCACTCTACGCTTTAGCTTTATTACTCGCGTGGGTTTTTTTCTTTGGACTAAAAACTTAAGGCACTGGACGATTTGTTTCGCCCTGTTCGGATATTTCTAGTTCTTTCTTTTTTTTCCAATTTTTTCCTCGGGTACCAATTTGTTTTGATAGTTGGGCTATCTGAGGGTTTTTACCAAGTGTGTATTACTATTAGTATACATATATTCATAGATGTACACATTATCCCTCAACGATAGCACGACTCGGAGATCCATACATAAATGCATCGGACACTATTCAGGTGCTGAGTATATACCGTGGCTTTGAAACTTCACTGCGATATTCAGACCAATATATACAATGTATCATGTCAGTTACACACACACACACACACACACACACACACACACACACACACACACACACACACACAAATAAAAATAGCACACAACGATTTAAAATCTATCTTTATAATTAATTTATTGTTTTACAATCTATTTGATTTTTGTATTTAATTTGTTTCACACATATATATATATATATATATATATATATATATATATATATATATATATATATATATATATATGAAGAAAAATATACGGAAAAAACAAAAATCCTTATATGCAATTATGCTGTTTTAATGTTAATATAATGTCAATGTCGGACGTTTCGGTCTAATAAACCATCTTCAGGACATATTCATAAAATATAATTAACATTATCAATTCAACATGACAAAGACGATGGACTTATCCAAACAGATAACTGAAAGTTTTATATGATCAGCCTTCCGTTTAAACATGGTCACGTTGTCGTCACGTGGGCGACGCTGTGAAAACGTATTCCTAAAATTTGAGTATTTTGAATGAAAAATGAAAAATGAAAAGAATTCTATTTTGATCTCAAATTTATACGTACGCTTGTCGAGCATTAATCTCGCTACCGCTAGGTTTTTAACTAAATTTCTCACTCCAATTTTGGGCACCATAAGTAACGCACATGTAAAGAATTCAGGCTCTCTTCTAAATAAGTTGAGTAATATTGATATAGGTAACAAATCCCTAGCTAGCTTAGACATTAAATCTTTATTTACTAATATACCTGTTGATAAATGTATTAAACGATTAGAGAACCACCTTAAGAAAATTGACTTTAAGCTACCTATCACTATCTCGAAATGCATCAAATTATGCATCCTATGCACTTCACATTGTTTCTTCCAGTATAATAATATTTATTATAAACAAAAATTTGGTCCTCTCTCTGGATTCCTAGCATGCATATTTCTAGAATTTCTTGAATCTGGACCTTTTCATTCCACGTGATACACATTACTTCCGATACATCGATGACATTTTATTTATCTACCCACATAAACATGATTTAAATGAGATTACTGATAGATTAAATAAAATAGAACCTACTATAGAATGAACTTGAGTCTAATAATTCTTTACCTTTTTTAGACATACTACTCATTAAAAATAAAAATAAATTAGAATTCAAAGTATATCGTAAACCCACATGTAAAAATGACTATTTACACTTTTACTCTCACCATGATACTAACACTAAGAGGGGTATTATTATTGGATTCTACTTAAGGGCTTTTCGCATCTGTTCAGCAAAATATTTAGATGATGAATTCACATATATTGAGGATACCTTTTCAAATCTTTCGTATCCGAGACAATTATTACTGAGAGCTAAAAATAAAGCGTTGAAAATTCACTCATCAGCGCAAAATGACACCTCGAAGGCCACTACAACTACATCAGTGAAAGGTACACTTTCAGCTGCCCCTGATAATAATTCTTTTGGTCGCATCTTTCTACCAAATAACCATTTGACCGAACGTAATAATTTAAATGTGTTAAAAATTAAAACTACAATATTACCTACTAGAACTATCCGTAGTTTATTAAATAGCACCAGCAAACAACATATTACATCCGATGCTTGCATCTACCAAATCTCATGCAAAAACTGTGACTTAAAATATGTGGGTGAAACATGTAGGTCCGTAAAATCTCGTGTTTTCGAACATAAACGAGATATTCGCCTCGGAAATTTAAACAATGCTTTAGTTGTACACACAACTAAAGCAGATCATAATTTCGAGTTTGATTCCGTGAAGATTTTAAAATATTTTCATAATAAAATTCTTAGGAGGATTTATGAAGCAGGCATAATATCCATCTCACTCACGGTGAATACTAGACCTGGCTTCTTTAGTATTTCCCCTTTTCTAGCGAGATTAATGCTCGACAAGCGTACATATAAATTTTAGATCAAAATAGAATTCTTTTCATTTTTCATTCAAAATACTCAAATTTTAGGAATAAGTTTTCACAGCGTCGCCCACGTGACGACAACGTGACCATGTTTAAACGGAACGCTGATCATATAAAACTTTCAGTTATCTGTTTGGATGTCTTGTTCTTATGTCCATCGTCTTTGTCATGTTGAATTGATAATGTTAATTATATTTTATGAATATGTCCTGAAGATGGTTTATTAGACCGAAACGTTCGACGTTGACATTATATTAACATTAAAACAGCATAATTGCATATAAGAATTTTTGTTTGTTTTTTCCGTATATTTTTCTTCATACTGTCGGATCTATATCCATATATTTGCTTACATATATATATATATATATATATATATATATATATATATATATATATATATATATATATATATGTGTGTGTGTGTGTGTGTGTATATATATATATGTATAAATATAAAAGTCAACATTGAAGTCAACACTCAGAGGCGATATGTTGTTTCCTGCCAGACGCAATTGTCAGACCGCCTGAAGATTGCGTCTAGCATAAAACAGCCTGTCGCCTCTGAGTGTTGACTTCAATGTTCGCTTTTATATTTAAATACGGTTTAAGGTATCGCACTTTCTGACCTTTGTTAAAAACACTTCCTAGATATTTAATATCTTATATTGTTAAAGTTGTGGCCGCTAATAATAAATCCTGGTTGGACTTCTATTTTTTCATGATTGCTTCACTATAAAGTTTGATTATAATCGGTGAGAAGACGCATCCTTTTCTTACACCATTTTCTATGTGTATAAACGCTGATATTGAGCCCTTTAATCCGTAATTATAGCACATCTTAAAACTATATTTCTTCATAAATCCAAATGAGAGAAAGAACAGATGGAGTAAAAACCCACTGTTCGCAGCATTTACTGTTAAAAAAGTGCTCAATACAAAGTAGAGCAATATATTATTATTATTATTATTATTATAAGAGATTATAATAAAAATATGTTGAAATCGCTACACAAAAGCTTTCATGTTTCAATACTAAGATTGTACTTCTTCAGGCGATGTTAAGTAACAGGTGATTAAATGATTTTGTGGGAAATTTAAAAGCAAAGCGTTACCTTTTTTCGAAAGTTCAAGTGGTGGAGACATAACGTCAGAATTAAAAATAGACTTGTGATTATGTCTTGATTAACCAATTAAATGTCACATCTACGGTATATAGAAGAGTAAGCCCAGAGGGTGGAGGTGAGTTTTTTTTTTTTCGTCTCAAGATAAACCGGAAAATAGACAGACCATAATTGACGATAGCGGAAAATATGTCAGCAACAAATATGTCAGCAACAATTGTATTACGATACATCTATACTAATCAACTATTGTCTACAAGGTCTGTCTCTGTCTGTCGGTCAGTCTCTCTCTCTCTCTCTGTATATATATATATATATATATATATATATATCTTTTTTTTTTCTTTTCCTGTTTTTCTTTCTGTTAGTGCTATTGTTTCTATAACTTATGTTAGCATTTTTATATCCGCTATTTTTTAGGATTGTTTTATAAAAATTACTATGTTGTCGGAAAGAAAAATCATCTGGTATACTCTTCCGTTCAACCAAATGGTTAGTACTAAGCTAGGATGTCGGTTAGGTACAGGATTTTGTCCTGCGTGGGTTGAACAGATGCAACCCGTCCCGATATTAGGCTAGTGTAGTTTTTTTTTAGTTTGAATCTTTAGTTTACAGATTTCTGGTTAACTTAGCTAGGGTATGTATGTTCATTGGCCCCCTTTTATTTCTGTCCCTATTTTTCTTTAGTTTAATTCTCCATCCCGTCCCTCTTTTAGGGGGTCAGTGATGTCAGTTCTCTGGTTTTTGCGGGATGCCTTTCGTTTCGCGTGTGTGTGTTTTCGTATTTGTTGTTGTGAGTGAATGAGTGCGTGTTTGTGTGAGTGTTTTTGGATGGATCATTGTGTTTTTATACTAATATAATCCCGCATTTTTTTCGTCCAGTTAACTGATGTTTCTGCCACATTTAGGGATTGTGTTTTTTTTTTGTTACTAACCCTATTTTGTTTTCATGTAAATAGTATTTAATTCATATTGTAAATAATCATTGGTTTTTTTTAAATTGTTGTTTTTATTCCCCTCCCCCCACAGACTTCGAAATGTACATATGGGGACTAGTTAGGATTTCATAGAGACATTGAGGTATTATGGTGGATGTAGTAAGAAAGTTAGGAGAGAATGTGTTGTTTTGGTGATAGGACTATTGTTGGTATGTTTGTGACTAGCTAAGTTTAGAATTAAGACAGAAGAAGACCGTCCTTTCCCCCAACCTACCTTTTCGGCCCAGCGCCACATTTTGTACTATTGTACGAATAAATATTATTCCTAAATTTTCGCTTGAGGATGAAACAGGGCTTGTTACTTTAATTCAATTTAATTTTAATAATTATATTGAGGGTTTCGGCTCTCGTTTTTGAAACATGAGAACTCTTATGTAGCGAAGGAATAATATTTTTAAAAAATAATTATTATATATATATATATATATATATAGAGAGAGAGAGAGAGAGAGAGAATGGACATCGGAATCAACACTGTATGGTGACTGATAGTTTCATGCTCCTAATCTAATGTTAGTTTATTCAAACAGAGAATATAATCACTTCAATTGAAAAATTATTTTCAACATGTCGTCATTTTTCAACGATATGAGTGAACACACAATAGAAGAATAGAAGAAAAACAAAACACGAAAGCTAGTGGATCAGGAAGGAAAGAAGGAAAGGAAGAAGGAAGGCGGTAAGAATGAAAGACAACTGTGAACGAAAAGAAAATGGGCGACTTTTACTTGAAATATAATCTGACGAGAAAATAACAAAGTCGTTAAAAATGATTAACTTCTCCAGTTGCAATTTCGTGATGTCAAAATTGAGGAATCTAAAATCTAACTAGGAAGACGTTTACTTGAAAGAAAATCCAACTATTGTGCAGTTGATCACTGACTCAGCAAGATCGTCTGCTCTAATGGAAACTGGTTTGGTGAAGTAGGTTAAACATTGTCTGTTGAATGGGATAGATATAATACCACCATGACATGCGCGTATAGAAAGCAAATTGAAGATGTGTGGATAAAAACATCAAAAAAAAGAAAAAAAAAAAAAAGAAAAAAAATGTAGGGTGGAAGAAAAAAAGATAAAAAAAAGGCAAAAAACGAATTCAAAACAAACACATTCACACACTTACGAAATAATACTCTAGTCTTACATTGCACGCACATAAAGTTCGGGCGACGTTCTTTCATATTCTGTGTGCCAATAATTTACTAGTCAGCTGTTAGCGGGTGACAAGCCAGACGCTTAGAGCAAAAGTAATTTGGAAGCCGAGAGAAGACTTGCTGACCGAATGAAAAATATTTAGCCCCTTAGTCGCTCGTAGGAGAAGATAAAACATAGCAGTGTTACCTACCTATTTTCACAGACCGTTCGAGTCTTTTTTTTTTTTTATAGTGAGGTTCACCCTACACAAGGCCCAGTAAGAGGTAGTTTTGGAGGGGAAGGTAACGGTTAACTCTAGACTTGAACAGTTTAAGATTGTATTGATCGGGGAAACATCCTCTTGGGAGTCTTTTCCACAAGGGAGTAGTTCACGGGAAGAAACTGTTCGTGTGGAACTTACTTCTCACTGATGGAATACAAAGGGAATGTGGGTGGTTTCATACAATGTGAGTGGCATGGCGGGTCTTGGACGTGTAAGTTAGAACTTGCGGAACCAAGAAACGTAGTTCGTTCGAGCACTTTCCATGGAAAATATCAATAGGACAGTTTTTGTTCACACCGACGCAAACTAGAATCGAAACACAAAGTGGTGGGATTTGACCAGTGGGTGAAGGACCGAGGGAGCAATGATTGTGTGTTTACTTTCATTCCCATTTTTTATCATACACCCGAATCAAACGTCTTAACTTTCTGAATGTATGCTCTGTTAAGTCCAAATTCAAGACATTTTCGTTTCACTTTGAAATGTATATAAATTCTTTTTTTCTTATTTTATTGACCGTACATGGGTGATCATAGCCATCTTCTTGTCTTTTGTAGCTCTTAGTAAATTGTGTCTTTTTGCTATCTCTCTTAATTCCTGCCCTACCAACCAACTTACTCAAACTCATTAGGTAGGTTATTCATTACATTTGTAGTAAGTTCCAATAAAAACTAACTATAAAAATAGAATATATATATACACAAAAAAAAGGAATTCAAATTAAAATAAGGCATTTGCGCTTTCCTTTAAAACCCTTATCGCTTTCTTTCTATCTCTCTAAGCTTCTATTTCTATACTTCTCCCAACTAACGAGAAGGCAAACCTCAAATAATTAAGAGGAAGGAGAAGAAAAGACTGAATCCGGCCCCCAAATGCCAAAAGTTTGCAGAATCAGAGCCTACTTATTTGTGACTGAAAAATACCAAGATTCGGAGAGGGTCCACGCATAACTTCCGTTATAAAAAAAATGAAAAAGAAAGGAACAACGGAAAAGAAAATAATTTAGGCCAATCAAAAAATTGACAACGAAGAAGATTTTGATGTTTTGAACAAAAGGATATGAGCTGACACTTCTGAATTAGAAGAGAGCGGACGGTAGGGAAGGTCGAAAGAAAAGAACGCAACCGTCAGAAACCAGCCATGCGGGACGCGTAAAGAAGTAGTTAAGAGCTCATCTGCTAATCATATTAATGCCCTGCTTAGAGCCGAGAAAAACGCAGTAGATTGACACTGACCTAATTTCTAATATTACTACTACCCCTATCATGGTCTGACGTAAAAATGACCACCTACAAACTTTCCCCAATCCTACTAACAACATCCGCCTTACAAACGAGCATTTTTGCGACACAGAATATCAAAAAACTCATCATCTCTCTAAAGAAAATAAATAAAAATATATTATTTATTTTATCCCCTTGAGTCAGTTCGTTTTCTTCCAAAATTTCTAGTAAAGAAAATCCTAACAACACCACCTAACCCCACTGGTGAAATATCGATGTGAACATATTCTTGCGTCTGTCTAGCCTGTCTTGTTAGCGTTAGATTCAACAAGCCCTCTTTCCTCATTATGTGCCCTACAAATTTCAACTGTCTCTTTGTGATTGTCTTTTTGCTTCTATTTTCCTTAAAACTTTATCGTTTTCAGTTTATGGTATTCTCAGCATCCTCTTATAGAACAACATTTATATTCTTTCATGGCTCTTCATCTTTGAGGAGATTTCCAGCATTTACTGCCACATAGCAGGAGTGAAACATAACTGTTCATTATTATTTTCTTTAGTTCTAACGAAATTTTCCTATTTCTTAATATTTTGCTTGGCTTTTGGAAGGCCACTTTCGTTATCCCAATGCGTCTTCGGATTAAAGTATCGCACTTTCTGACCTTTGTTAAAAACACTTCCTAGATATTTAATATCTTATATTGTTAAAGTTGTGGCCGCCAATAATAAATCCTGGTTGAACTTCTATTTTTTTCATGATCGCTTCACTATAAAGTTTGATTAAAATCGGTGAGAAGACACATCCTTTTCTTACACCATTTTCTATGTGTATAAACAGGATATAAAATTCCGAGAAAGTCTGATAAATTTGACAAATTGTGAAACTGTTTTATTGACTTGTTTTGACATCATTAGAAAGGCTTCGTCAGATCAAAACGAAAGAAATATTTGTCTTTGTGTGTGTGCTTCAATATTACATATTTAATACTTTTTCCGCTAATTTCGACAAAAACATGAAAATTGAAAAGAGAAGAAAACGAAATAAAATAAAATATCAGCTTTTATACAAATGTTCTTTTGTACAAATGTACAATTTTGTTCCTTCATTCCGACCGAGGGACGCCATTTTAACGGGAAAATATTAACGTATTAATACTGAAGCACACTAACAAACACACATAATATTTCATTCGTTCTGATTTGACGATGGCTATCTAATGGATATCGAAACGTGTAATCAGGTCAATAAAAAGTTTTCCAATTTGTCAATTTTATAAAACTTTGATTTCTATGTCCTATTTCTACACACACACACACATATATACATATATATATATATATACATTAAGAAATGGACAAAGTGCGACAATTTATTTATTAAAGACATTTTTTATGTTTAACGTTCTTTTTATAGATACAAGTATTTAAGTAAATGCTCTGTTTATAATAAACAGTATTAAATAACATTTACCGGCCTGAATGTCCGAGAAATTTTCATAGAAAATATTTGTCCTTTGACAGGATTCGAACCTGCATCCTATACGGAACCGCCATTTATCCGGGCGTGCCTAACCGATTCGGCTACAAAGGATCGTTCAGTTGAAGTTTATAAGCAGTAAATTCGACCTTGGCAACCGGACGATCCTTTGTGACCGAATGGGTTAGGCACGCCCGGCTAAATGGCAGTTCCGTATAGGATGCAGGTTCGAATCCTATCAAAGGACGAATATTTTCTATGAAAATTTCTCGGACATTCAGGCCGGTAAATGTTATTTATTACTGTTAAATACTTGTATCTATAAAAAGAACGTTAAACATAAAAAATGTCTTTAATATATATATATATATATATGTGTGTCTATTTCTTTCGTTCTGATCTGGTAAAGCTGATCTAATGATGTCAAAATCAAGTTAATAAAAAAAGTTTTCCAATTTGTCAAACCTTTTATATCTCTGTGGAGACAGACAATAAAACTGCTTTCAATATGAATGACGATTTGTATTCATGGAATAGCTTTGTGGAATCTTCCACAGCAGCCAGTTAACCCCTGCTAGAAAATGCACTATTCCTGTTGTAATTTTCACCATCACAATCTTACAAAATATATAACAAGCATTCATTGGTTAATCACCTTCAATCTAGCTTACTGATTGGTCAGTTCCGATCAATCAAACCGCCTGCACGCGACAAATCTGTTTTACCGCGTTTTTCATCTGAGCCAGTCACGCGATTCACGATCATATGTAACAAAACACGTGTAAACTCCCTCGTGTTTCTTTTAATCTCTCTCGTCTCATTTGCCAAAATGTAACCTTCAAGAACTCCCATCTTAACTAATGCAGTCAGACGTTAAAGACCATTATCAACATTCATGCAAGTGCGAACTCTGAAATCTCTTCTGAACTTTTACCAACTTGTACAATACACAATTCCAAACATGCTAAAGAAACTTTATTCTTCTAAACTACAGTTTAATAATTACTTTCACTTTATGAACTTAGGTACAAATATTACCTAATCTAAGAGACACAACTCTGTCTAACCTATTCATGCATGTATATCAAATATTAATAAATACAATTGTTACGTTTTGAAACAAGATGTTTATGAATCTTTATTCTCTCTTGTATTAATTGTTGTGGATGGAAGATAATTGAACACACAATTTTAAACCTTCTGATAATCCAAACCTATTCCTCTCCAACACGCATCACACACATGCGCAACATCTTGATATCAAAATGTCGGATTTTTTATACCGAAAAGATTTAGAAAAGCAAATAAATGAACGTAAAAAATAACAAAAAAAAAAAAAAAAAGATTGAAGTATAGTCGGTTATTTTTTTAATTCCAAGGCTCAAAAGAGTCAAGCAACATTGCTGACCTCACAAGTCGCTGGGGGAGAAAAATACTTTTTCATGTGCTGTGTCCCTTCAGGGCGTGGACAATAACTTCCTATCCATAATTTCCTATCCTTTGTAGCGTTTAGTAAGTTTTTTTTTTTTTTTTTTTTTTTTTTTTTGCAATCCCTCCTAATATCTGTTCTGCTATCCATTAACACACGCTCGTTTATTGGTTACTCGGCGTTTCACTCTGGCTCTCTTGCGATCAATATGTCCAATGAGCGTCATATTCTCCAAGCCATCTTTCCTCATTTTTGATCTCGCTGTTGACTTGACAGTTAACACAAAAGGGAAAATTTGCTTTAAAATTCTTAAAGGTTTAGCAAATATCGTTCAGAAGCTTTTTTTGAAAGTAGCCTATGGTCGGCTCCCTATTCCGCGCACTTTGCCAGAACCGTTTGAGATGTGTCAGACAATCGCTTTGCTAACAAAGATGATTTTAAACTTGATTGCTTAATTTACTCGCTTGCATTTTCTTTCAACATCAGCTTTGCCAGAGCTCGTGTCTGAAAACGACGTACGCGTTTCCCACCGAAACTATACCTTTTCAACTTCAAAATGATAATAATCAACTTCAAAATGGACATTTTCAAGTAAAAAAAATTAATCCACTCCCAAATGGATAAATCAAATTTAAAATGGAACAATCAACTCCAAAATAAAACTTCAAATTGGGAATTTTATTTGGTAAATTAAATTATTTTTTCAATTAATTTACCCCATGAGTAAGAAAATTGACTGTTCGTTTTCATTATATAGATGAAGAAAAAAAAACAAAATACGAACAACTTAGAGGCCGAGAAAGCATTGGGTGAGCCTACAGTAAAAGTAGGAGAGTCCCGTATGGACAAAAATGATGACTGATGCTGGAGAAACCTCTATAAAAGAAGCTGAAGAAGGATTAGCAACAGCTCCAAAGAGGACTTACCACAAGAAAACTGTGGCTGGCGAAAAAAAAAAAAGCCCAGATTTTAGCTGCACATGCCGCAGCAAGAAATTGGAAAGACCTGGCAAGAACAATTGGTGTGCCACTGCCAACAGCGTACCGTTGGTTAGACCAGGGTGCTGATAAGAGTGACTCTAGCGGAGGAGAAAGAAAATATAAAATTACGCAAGTGCATAAGAATTTTATGACCGAATTAATTAAACTCTCCTAGGGTCACTCTTCAAGACATTGTAAATAAGTTGGTTGAAAAGTATGAGGTTTGGTCAGTCATTAAAGGTGACGTAAAAAGTATGGCAGACTCAATTGTTGGGATTTTAAGAGGTGATGGCCAGGGATCTTTAACTACTAAAGAATTTCGCCTCAGCAAGTTAGAAGCGATGATCTTCGAGGCAATTAATATTTTCCCTGAGACTTGCACTAACTTCGTATCAGGAATACAGAGATTATTTCCCTCTGTAATTAACTTAGATGATGTAATCTTTTAAATAAATTTCTTAGGAACGTTTATATTTTTTTTATATCCCTTCTAAGTAAAAATAAAAGAATATTAAATTTATTAGTATTTTATTAATTCTCAATTTGAAGTTGATTAATCTATTTTGAAGTTGATGAATTCATTTTGGAGTTGATTATTTTTTTTTTTTTTTTTTTACCTGAAAATAAGTCCATTTTGAAGTTGATTATCATTTTGAAGTTGATAAGGTATAGATAGTGCAGCGTGTTCAAGCCCAGGTATAAGCCAATATTTCAGATACTGATTTTTAAAGCAAGGTAAACTTTAGAATTCAGTGTAGCACAATCTTGTTCCCCCATTTTTTTCTTGGGATGGAAAGCGGTGTTTAGGCTGTCAGTTCCTAGAAACTGAACTGCTTGGACCTCATACGTCGAATACGACGGGAGAGTCCACCATATATATATATATATAGCCATAAAACACAGCCTGCGAGAAGATTGTCTAGGATTCACAGCCATTTTAGAGGATTTATATTACAGTCTTTTCTTTGTTTCTAACGAAATTGTACCGTTTGTTAGTACTTTGTTTAACTTTTGAAATGCATCTTTCTCTGTTCCACCTTGGACTTCGAATCTGGAAGTATCCAGTAGTCCTCGTAGAACAACATTAGATCTGTCATCAGTCCGTCAGAACATTACCACAGCTACTGTCAGATAAAAATGCATTTCTGTGACAATTTATACCTAAAGTGAATAATGTTTCAAATCAGACCAATGATTTTTTAAAATCGGCTAATATTCATCAAATTAAGTTTTAGTAAAATATATTTTATTTTGGAAGATTTTTTAATAAAGCGAATTAAATTGCGATGAAAGACTAAAAAAAAAAGGGGCGCTAATCAGCTATTTTAAAGCCAAACAACCCCCACCCCAAACCTTCTTCCAGCCCATTTAAATTAGTTTTCAAAATACAGCAAAGTATTTTGCTTATCGGAAACATTAAATTTAGCCTATTAGCTTGAAATTAAAAATAAATAAATAAATAAAAACTTTAATAAACATTTTTCACTTTTAAAAAAGGCAGGTTTCGTTTTTGTATAGAGGAAAAAAAAAAACAACCTAAAATCAATTCCTTAGAAATTGTGTGCCTGGTTAAATAAATCCGTTCAGTAATAGAATCTTTGCTTTGATTTGCATTTGATATCTGCTATTTTATATATATATATATATATATATATATATATATATATATATATATATATATATATATATATATATATATATATATATATATATATTTCGCCGCAAAGAAATGTATGGATTCTAAGAAACTGACGAAAGAAGAGAAAATGACACGTAGGTATTAAGTCAGAGGTGAAAATAGGAACCAGATTGACTATTTAACATCTTCTCAGGCATCTTCTTCGTTTTCGCTGACATGAAGTGGAAAGATTATTATGAATCAATTGCTAGGTCTGCTGCTGGGAAAGTTCATTCGCTGTATCATGCTAGGCACTTTTCCTCGCCACAATCTCTCTGGCACATTTATAAATACACATTCTACTGAATACTTTGCTGTCACATGTGGCCTGATGTTTCTGCTATGTATTTAGGGATTCTTGACAAAATACAGAGAAGAATCTGCAATCTTATTGGTCCTGATCGGGCATCTAAGCTTCCGTTATTTTCCAACCGCTGCAATGTAGCTGCCCTGTGCCTTTTCTATATATATTTTCATGGAAATTGTTCGGATGATCTTTCCTGTTTGGTACCTAGACATTATGAATTTCAGCGTACTACTAGATTGGCGGCAAGGTCTCATTATTCTACAGTTGAAATGGAAAGTTTCTAACAGTTTATTCTCTAGCACTTCTCATTTGATGAACTTTCTTCCAGATTGCTTTTCAGTCAACTTTGAAAAAAAAATTGAAAGGAACATCAAAAATTTAAATGCAATGTCAGTCGTTATCTCCTGTCGTGGAAATTCTTGTCAGAATTCTTTGAAAAATAGGTAAAATATTCGAATATATCTTTTGAGAAAGTGTTATTTCTTTATTGGCATTGCTTTGGTTCCACTTGTGTGAATTCGTTTTTCGTTTATACACATTGAAATCATTATGCACTATTGACCTGGGAAAAAGCATAGTCTTTTTTTCCCTTCCCAGCTATCGGTAAACATTTCATTGAACAGACTAAGCTACTTAGCTTGTTTTTTAATAATTTCACCCCAGGCAAGACAATAAGGCCACTAAGACGCAAAGGTTTACTGTATGTTAGAGAATATGAGAAAAAAAACCCAAAGAAATGGAATAATAAAAGAACAGGAATTAAGGCGATAATAGATAACGACTGGCATTTCGTTTAATTTCCTTAAGATCAAACTTGATCTAAAAACAAAAAGCCGAAATAGAATTCCACAAGCGTGCGAGAGAAGAATTGTTACGGTTCCATTCAACCATTTCATCTGTAAAATGAGACCTAACTGTCAATCTAGTACTGCGCTTAAATTCATAAAATCTAGGTACCAAAAGTATTTCCATGAAAGTATTTATAGAAAAAGGCACACGGAAAGTACGTTACAGTGGTGAAAAAGGGACTGAAGCCGAGATGCCAGGTCAGGACCAATAACATTGCAGATTCTTCTTTGTATTTTATCAAGAACCTCTAAATCCACAGCAGAAGCATCAGACCATATGTAGCAGCAGTATTCAATGCATGGACGAATGGAAGACTTTTAACTGTGAAGAAAATAAGATAGAATTATTAGGTTGGTGCAAAAATAATGACGTAATAATGTCGTTTTTTGACGTATTTTTAACATCAAAAAACGACATTATTACGTCATTATTTTTGCACCAACCTAATAAAATAAAGCTTTGGTTAACAACCAGTCTAGAAGAAGGGCAACTTTGAATCCAAATCCGGAAGCAAAATCATTTGCTGGATTAATGAGTTGAAATAAAAAAACAAAAAAAAAAAAACAATCGCTTTCATTGGATTTTCTAATTATTTCTTCTTTCCTGATCCTGACTCGGCCAAGATCATTGAAGATCCTTGTTTGAGTTATTTGAAAAATAGATGAATTCTTCGAGTATAATTTCTGAAGAAATATTTCATCTATATCGGCTTGGTGCTCTCAAAAAAAATCCACCATTTTTCTTTTTTCCGTCTTGTATTAGTCTGCTTTTCGTTTACACGCGTCGAAATCGTGTTCAAGTGCGCTCCAGGCTTGTTTGTCTGTTTGTTTTCTTGGACTCTTGCTTATTTACGACGACGTTGAAGCAGTTTCAATTATACATATTATTAAACCGCCAGCAGACACCAGGAGAACAAGACAGCAGCGAGTAAACATGCATGCTTAGGCGGTCTAATTAACTGAAAAAAAAAACTGGTTGGCATTTAATAGTTTAAATTGGGCCCTTATCAGATACGAAGTCGAAGAGGCCGAAAAGAGATTTTCAAATGGCATGTAACTTTAGCACAAGTGCCACGTTCGCTTTCTAGAATTGTTAGTAATTTCATCCAAGACAGGAAGAAATCAGTGTTTTATAACCTGAACTGTCAGTGACCCAACGGGTCACGGGTAGTCTTGTATTAAAAAAAAAAAAATGTTACTCCAAAATTCGTTTGAGGAGGAAATGGAACTAATGTTTTTAATTTAATTACAGAATTAAATTTAACGTTTTTAGCTTCCATTTTTGAAACATGGTTATTACTGTGTAGCGAAAAACCATATTTTAAATCAGTTAATTTATAATATTAATGCTCTGTAAATTTACAATGATTTTGTAAAAAAAATAAAAAAAAAATAAAAATATCAATAAGAACACCGGATTATATATCTTGCTGTTCTTTCTTGATATGTCTATTATAGTAAAAAATAAAAGGACAGTAAGATATATAATTTTGTTCTTATTGATATTTTTATTTTTACAAAATAGCGCTCAATGTAAATTTACAGAGCATAAATGTTATAAATTAACTGATTTAAAAAATATGGTTCCATCGCAACACGGGGATTACCATGTTTCAAAAACAGAAACTAAAAACTTCAAATTCAATTATATAATTAAATTAAAAGCAATAGTTCTATTTCATTTTCAAGCAAATTTTGGAACCTATATATATATATATATATATATATATATATATATACACACACACACACGTGTGTATAATTGTATAGTTGTGCAGCAATCCCTATAGTATACAAATTTCGTTAAAAACACTTGCATAGTACTGAGTTTAAGTTTTTTATTTAATTTTTCTTGTGTTACTTTCCTTGTTGATATGTATATGCGTGTTTGTGTGTATTTAGGCAGCATATCTTCATTCAAACATGTTTCATTAAATAATATAAGCATATTGTTCCTACTTATTTTTATACTGATCCTTATCAGTTTCCCGATTTTAAAATGAAGTTCACTAAGGATGGCACAACGAGACAAGATTAAAATGTTAAAAATTTAAACTTCAATGATGCATTGTTCCAAGAGTTATTTTGGTTGACGGAACGGCTATTTTTCGAATTATTCTAGGGGCTAATAGGTGGAAATAATTGTGGATCCAGATGCAGTTTTTTGGCTAGTTATAGTGTTGTTGGTTAACTTAAAAAAAAAAAAAATTTTGATTATTTTATTGTTGGTTGTTTATTTGCATTTATGTATGCGTTTGTAGTTTGTACATTTTTTTAATTATTTAATTAATTTATTTACTTATTTATTGGTCTGGATTAATTTTTTTGTTTTTTATTTCATTTTATGTTTTTATTTATTTATTTTGTTTATTCGTGTTCGTTTTCAGTTTTCGATTTTTAAATAAAAAATTGTTTTTGTGTCTGCATTTTGAGATGGGTTTTGATTGTTTATTTAGTAGTTTGTTTTGGTCTGGGAAGGTAATTATGGCTATTTTCTCCTCTAGTCAGAGTTTAGTTTTTGGATTTATTGTTGTCGGCTGGTACTGTTTTTCTTATTTTCCATGATATTTTAATCTGATTTAGCTTTTGCTTTTAATCTCCCAGATATGTTTAGAAATCATTGTGCTCTTTGCGCATTCACTATTTGCTCTATCACTGATATTGAGCGCTTTAACCCATAAATATAGCATACCGTAAAACTATATTTTATCATATATATATATATATATATATATATATATATACACACACATCCACAGACAGACAGTTTCGCTGTATCACAGCTCTTCAGTGTGGCTATACGTCCGATTGCTTCAAGCTGGGATCGAAACTCAACCGATTTGGCATCAGTAAGAGATCCTAGCCTATCCTTGCGCGGCAGAGATAAAGGGAAATTTTAACGTTTTTTCTATGCGAAATACTCCAGTGGCCCGGAGAGCTCAATTCAGTTAAAGAGCAATACGTTAATAGTAGTAGGAGGCATTGTTTTTAAAATTTACCTTTTCACAAGAGAGCTCAACGGATTTCCATGGAGCATATATTCTTATACATCGTTAGTAAGTTTAATTCAGTAAGGTACATGACGGTATTGTACTCAACAAAGGTCGGAATGTTCTCTAGTAAAATGGTATCCTAGGTGTCTATCATTTTCTGGTGGACATCACCCACACCAAGCAAGCAGTAGCCAACATGCACATTAAATTTTCGGCCAACCACGTTTCTTCAATTACAATAAAACATTTAGGCGTCCAATTACGTTTGAACAAATTAAATTTGTCGTTGTATTGACAAAAACTTCAATGAATAAAGCAAAACAAAATAAAAACAAGACGAAACGAAAAAACAAAACAAAAAAATAAAAAGTTGTAGTATTGAGAAGCAATCAAAAAACAAAATAAAAAAAAAATAAAAATAAAATGAACAAAAAAAGATAAAACAAAATCAAAATGTGATGTACGCACAAACAATTTATATAAAAAATATATTATTTATGGCAGTAATGGTCTAGTTTTTTTTTTCTTCTATCGAGTTTGACACATTCAAACAACTTTTGAACCAGACAGAATAATTAAACTGGTATCATAATGAAGTAAAATTACTTCTTTTCCGAATTACAAGATTTCACTGATAAAACGGTGACCAATCCTATAAAGCAAGTTTTAGATCAGATAGAATAATGAAACTGGTATCAAAATGAAGCAAATCTATTCCTCTTCGAAATTACGAAGGATGATTGAAAAATAAGGTCTTCCATGAATTGCATCTTCAAATTCGTCATCGGATGAAAATATATTTGTGGGATGCGCTGATTATCTCCGATAAAACATAAAGACGAGAACGAAAAAAAAAATCTCTTGTATATATATATATATATATATATATATATGTGTGTATTTCTGTATTTAGGCAGCAATCCTTTCATGCACATTTTATTGAATACGACAGACAAGATGCTTTGATTTAGTATTTTTATACAATTTCACACGTGATCTAATATTTTTTCGGATGATAAATTATATACAAACTGTCCAATTGTTCTTTTTTCTGAGCGCTTTCGGCTATACATTTAGCTATTTTCAAGGTTGAAATATATTAACTGTTAACAAGAGATAGTTTGTTGTATGTATGTATGTATTTATATAATGTTTTTATTTTCAAAACACGGTCAAGATATTGTGTCCATGTTCATAGTTGATATTGTTGAGTGTTCATTTTTTTTTTAATAAGGCTTACGTTATTTTTAGCCTCTTATATACATATATATATATATATATATATATATATATATATATATATATAACGAGGTTGGGTTGAAAAGTTCATAGGCTGACCATAAAGGAGTGATGCTAGAGCTGTGAAATCTGGCATACATTCACTTCAACTCTTATTAATAACTGCTTTTTTCTTTCCATGTAAACTGATATCTGACTGTTATAAGTAGTAGCGATTTCTCTTTAAAATAGATAAAAATTGGTATTGTGGTGTTAAAAGTATCCGCAGAAAAAGCGTTTAGCCTCCAAGAGCATTCCTGCTGACACGGTAGCTACATTAGGGGATGAGGCTCTAGTTTTATCAACAGTGCAAAAGTGGGCACCTGAGTTTATGAGGGGAAAGGTGAGTCTTGAAAATAACCTAAAGTTTGGACTTCCTGGAACCCACAATGGATTTTATTTTTTAATCTGAGTCTAACAGCATTTTACCCTTCCTCGATACCATGTTACATAGAACCTACTAACAAGAATAATTATATAAATTTTTATTCCCACCACTGCAACAGGATAAACTCTGGAATAATTATAGGATTCTGTTTAAGAGCACTAAGAATATGCAATCCCCAATACTTACTTAAAGGAGAAAACACGTTCAAAAACCTTCAATATCTTCATTATTCCATCCACAATAAGAGAAAGGCATACCGTAAAAAAGATGTCGACATTTTTAATAACAATGACAAACTTACTAATACTACCTACTAACTCTTGAGCATCTATTATCCAATACAATTCATCAAAATTTAAAAATATCAAAACAATTACAGCTACCAAATATTATGGATATGATCAGAAACAAAAATACCGATATAATAATTCTGAAGCAGGTATATATAAAATAAACAGTCATGGCCGTCCCCTCACAATACAATAGGGAAACTTACAGAAAAAAAATGTATCTATGAACACAAAAAGGATTTTATAGACAACAATTCATCAAATGCACTAGTCATGCATAGAAATACATTTAATCACAGCTTTGATCTAAAGATTGCCACACTTTTTAAAAGAGAAAGTGACTTACTTAGAGGGAAATTCTCAAAGGTGCCACTATTGAATCTTATCAAAATATAAATCAGCACCTGGATTTCCTGAAAGAATGACTTTTTTTTTTTTTTTCTTTTTAAGCATTTCACCCGAAGCAAGGCGGGAGCCACTAGGACGCAAGGGGTTACAGAAAATTTAGAGCAAGATCAGATAGGAGTGATAGAAGAAAAGATGAGGGTAGTGGATAGATCAAAGCAACTGGAGATGTCGATTGACATTACACTTGAATAGCTGGAGAAAATAGCTCACAGGGAAACAGGAATAGGGAAGGGAGTTCCACAGGCGAGAGGTGCGAGACATGAAGCTATTGGAGTAGAAGAGACGGCTACATTTAGGAGTTTCGACAGTGAAGGGGTGAGAGCGGGATGCCAGCCTCGTATGGCGCTTGAACTCATGACGTCTGGGAACCAGCGAATGCAGCTCCTCGGAGCAATTTCCATGGAAGTATTTGTAGAACAGACAGAGGGAGGCGACAGCACGTCTGTGAGAAAGTAACTGTAGACGAGACGACAGAGCAGGGCCAACTGCATTGCATATCCGCCTCTGGGGCCTATCAAGAACCCCGAGGCAAACAGAAGGGGCACCAGACCATATATGGCAGCAATACTCCATGCAAGGGCGAATTGTTGATTTGTAGATCTGGAGGATTGACTCCGGGAAGAAAAACTTCCTGGCGTGGCTCAGGGAGCCAACTTTCCTTGCAGTGGACGAGGCAATTGATTCAATGTATTTATTCCATCTCAGGTCAGCAGTCAACGTGAGACCGAGAAGCCGCAGAGAGTTGCTCTCGAGAAGTTGAGCGTCAGACATTCTAATGGAGGGAAGGGAAGGATCTCTGTGGTGATTAATAGAGAGCAGTTTTGTCTTAGAAGCGTTGAAGTTGACCAGCCAATTCTTGCCCCAGTTCACAATCGATTGGAGGTCCTTTTCGAGACGCACGGCCAGGTGAGTTTTGTCAGTGAGACTAGATTTGTTTTTGAGGCAGGAATAAATTGTGGTGTCATCCGCGTAGATGCCAACTTGGGAAGTTATGGCGTCAGGAAGGTCATTTATGTAGATAAGGAATAGAGTGGGGCCTAGGATGGAGCATTGAGGAACACCTGCGTTCGTAGGATAGGAACTGGATGAGAATCCGTTGAGAACGACCTTCAATTCGCGGTTTGACAGGAATGATTGTATTAGGTTATATAATCGACCCGTAATGCCATAATCCTGGAGCTTGCGAAGAAGGCTGGCATGCCAAACCTTATCAAATGCTTCGGAGATGTCTAGTGCCACGGCACGGGCTTTCCCGTTATTTTGAAGAGCTCGGTAGACAGTTTCAGTGATGGCCGTAAGCACATCAGCTGTAGATCGGGCAAAGCGGAAACCATATTGCTTGTCTGAGAGCAGATTATGGGATGTGAGGTGGTTTACCACCTCGATATTGATTAGGGCTTCAAAGACTTTGCCGAAGAAGGGGAGGAGACTGATAGGACGGTAGTTGGAAGGGTCAGAGGGGTTGCCGGAGTTCTTGAAGACAGGAACGATCGAAGAGGACTTCCAGCAGTCAGGAAAACAAGATTCCTTGAGGCAGTAGTTGTATAGTTTAGAAAGGGCGGGCGCCAGTTCAGGCGCGCATTTCTTCAAGACAATGGCTGGTATCCCATCTCCACCACTAGCCTTGTTGGGGTCTAAATTGGAGATAACGCCCAGTACCAAAGATGGGGTTATGTTTAGCCCACTCAATATGGCCTCAGTTCTAAGAGGGAACTCAGGTATGGGTACACCGGAAGAGTCGAGCGTAGAGTTGAATGAAAATTTCCGAGCAAAGCATTCAGCCTTGTCGGTAGAGGAGGTCAGGACTTCGAACTGGTTGAATAAAGGCGGTATAGAGGGTTTTCAATTATTCAATACGCTCTTGCAGAGACGCCAATAATCTTTGGAGCCAAATTTGCGAGATGCAATACGTTCCTTCATCCGAGCCGCAAATAGTGACTTAGCATCGTTGAGGACACGCATACTCGTTACGGGCGGAGGCAAAGAGACGTCTATTGCAGTCAGACATGTCGCTACGGAATAGGTGGAAGTAGTGGTTTCTATGGGCGATGGCGGCTGAGCAAGCAGCGGAGAACCAGGCGGAGGAGCGCGACTTGACCCTATATTTCCTAGATGGGATGAAAGCGTCGATTCCAGCTTTAACCCAGGAAGAGACCTCAGAAGCACATTCTTGGACGGGGAGCTTGAAGACTCCATCCCAGGGGACATCGCGGAGGAAATCACGGAACGCGTCCCAGTCAGCACGTTGATAGAACGAAGTTCTAGTGGTAGGAGGTTCTTTATAGGGGTGACGAAGAGGGCAGAGTTTCGAGGCGCTGCAGGATTCCGGGATGGAGGTAAAGCACAGGTCGAGAAGAGAGGCTTTACTTTCTCGGTTGAAGGCAAAACGAGTGGGGAAGTTAACTGTGTGAGGGAATGAGAGATTGAAAAATTGAGCGTTTGAATGCCTGCGTGGTCAGTAGTAGCATTCTTAAGCCACAAGGTGTGATGGGCGTTAAAGTCACCAAACACAAAAATGTGAGAAAACAGGTGGAGGGAGAGAGCCTTGTCTATGCTGTCCGAAATGCTATCGAGTATCTCACAGTCTTGAGAGGATGGAGAGCGGTAAAGGAAGAAAATATAGCTTACCGCATTGAGGAGAGAGAGTCGGAGACACATGTATGACTGGTCTGGCGATTCGAGAGAGAACTCTCTGGCCAGAGGGAGATTTTCCTTGACGTAGACACCAAGACCGTGCATGTGGGTTAGAGAGTCTTTTCTGAGAAGTGGAAGGTAGCCGGGGATCGAGAGATCAGAAGAGGGGATAGACGAGACAAGGTTTATCTCACAGAGAGCCAGTATATCCGGGCAGTTTGCAGTGAGGAAAGATTCCATACTGCAGAAGTTTGTTCTAATGCCACGGATGTTGGAGAACGAAATGTTGAGGGGTTTAGGTGATTTTTGAGTGGCTGGTTTATGATTAATTTTTCCATTTTTGTAAGTCATGTTGAATTTTGGTTGGAAGTTAAGAAGGCCCAAAGTAAAAGAAGCAGACAGTTTCGACCGTGACGTGGGCAGAGAGCAGTTGGCACAACCTGCATCATTATGTGGCCTCAGGGCTGCCCACCGGAGGTGACTGCAGGGACACCTAACCATGCGCGACATGACACTACAAACATCCCGGTATTATACAACTGTTGATCAGAGCGGCCGCTCAAGACGCTACGCAAGAGTTAGGGCTCCTAACTACCAGTCGGAAACAGCAACCAGAGAACTGTCAACCGTGTACCCTCAGAATGAAGAGGTGATGCCACAGACTGCACACATCACGGGAGAAACAGAGCTGCACTAATACAGAGGCCTGGGAGAGAAAGAGTACCGGGAACCCCTTCCTAGACAAGAAACAAGGCGTAAGCCTCTACTCACGTCCAATAGAAGGGGGAGGAGTGTTGACCGGGCGGTAGAAGAGACTACCTACTCCTATTACAGATAACACAAAGAAGGACGACAAAAACAGAGGGAAGGATGGGTGGGTGGAGAGATAACAAGCAAGGAGTCCTGGTTCACACTTGGCTATACCCTATCAAGTTTTAACTCAGTATAAGTCCCATTGTTTATTCTAAAAAGAAATTGAAAATAAGGTTATCCGGATTTATTATCGTATGTAGCCAAAGACATTCAATTTACCATTTTTCCTGACTTTTCTTACGAACCGGGATTTCTTACTAAACTATCGAATAAGGAAGAATCATTGCGACAAAATGTCTTACTATGGTAGAGCACATTTGGCAAGTGGGGGGGGGGGAAGAGAAAAAAATTAACAAATAAAGGAAAAAAAAAATGTAAATGGGTTTCTACTAGAGCGAAACTATACTCACACGAGGCAGCAAGTGTCTGCTTTCTTCCTCATGATGGTAACTGAATGTACGGCTTGTACCTTATGTCCAAGCGTCGACCTGGTGGGGGGGGGAATCAACGGCCAATCCTCCGCCCTCACCAAATAGTGGGTTTGGAAGATATGCTTTCAATAAAATTTAGAACAGGAGAAAGAAACGGTGAGAACAATTCCAAGTTCAGACAATATATCAAGCAAAAAGATACAGTCACAACATCATTAGAATACTGACGAGACACCTTCGCATCTAGCCAGAGACATTCAAGCTTCCATTTTTCCTGATTTTTCTTACGAACCGGGATTTCTTACTAAACTATCGAATAAGGGAGTTCCAAAACTAACATACATAACTATAAAAATATTAAAAAATTAAATGAAAACAGTTAAATTCATAACCTATTTTATTTAATACATAAATTAATCCCAAACTTAAATAATACACATTAATTACTTTATATATAAAAAAAAAATCAACAAGATTACTCACTTTTGTTTATGAGACATTGAATTATGTCACTTAGCATCTTCCGTAATTTACCTAGATTTTTCGATTAAACTGATATTTACGAAGGTTTCTTAAATCTAAAAATTTTGAAAAACTATTTTTACTTTTGTTCATAAAATACTATTTCAAAATAAAATCCTTACTTTTGCTTTGATAAAGTCCATCAGGTGATCAGATGCATCGACTAAGATAAGTTTTCCTTTTGTCTTTATTCATATCGTCCTTTTACAGATATACATTTTTTTAATTATATCTGACAATTTACACACGCCTATATACATATATATATATATATATATATATATATATATATATTCAGTTTGTTCTTATGTATCTGTAATAAGAAAATGAAAACAAATTTCATAATCTGAATAAATGTTAAGAAGATCGTCTGCACGTTCATCGGTTCCTAATAAACAAAATGGCATCTCGTGATATGTCAACATGCCAGGCTGAATGTCAAAACAAAGCGAAAGTAACCGGCAAACAGGTCGTTTGAGCAACAGATAAAGAAATCAAGTCATATATTTACAAGTACTCCATGAACCTTGCACAATGCAGGCAACCTACACATCACCGATATTCGTTTTTTTTTCTTCTCGTTCTACATTTCCATAGGGACAAGCTATGTCAGCTTGTCCGTCAGACTCGAAGATGATTACCGTTTGTCGTTGATATATTTCCTATATATCTGCCTCACATTAATGTACATGCCCCCCCCAATACACCAAAAAAATAAATAAAATAAAAAAATAAATAGAATAACATTTCTGTGAAAGAGAATTATTTAAATTAACTGGACCGCTCATGAAAAAAACAAAAAAAAAAAAAAATTGAAGATTTTGTTTTAACAATGTTTGGAGATTACAATACTTCAGTCCTTCCTCTACTCACGACGTTTGTCAGATTCGACAAATAGTTATTTTTCTATAATTTTAAAAGGGGTCCAGTTTATAATATAAATAAAATGTCAAATCGAACCCTGACTTTTTTTTTTTTTTTAAGAGAATGACGACAGCACAACATTGAAACATCCGTTTGCCGTACGATCCCCGAAGTTAAGCAACGTCGATCCTGATGGGTGATCACTTAGGCATACCAGGTACTGTAAGCATGGATACCTTTTTCGAGTAAAATTTCGCGGATTATTATTTGATTCCCCAACCTAGAATCTAGTTTTTCTTTAAAGAAAAGTTACATTAAAAAGTTTTGCAGCGATCGAAAATTTAATAATCGGTTGGTGTAATCAAGTTTATAGGGCGAGCAGGTTAGAACAGTCCCACTATTAGAATAGAACAGACAGTCGCACCTCGCTAGTTCAACAGTAAAATGGTGAGGCCTAGTAGCCAATCTAGTAGCACGCTTAAATTCATGCAGAGGAGAAAGCAAGGAGTGTAGCTCATCAGAACAATTGTCCTGAAAATATTTCTAGAAAATGCAGAGTGAACACCAGTCACGTCGGTAGGAAAGTGACTGAAGTCAAGATGCCAGATTAGGATAGATTACATTATAGACCCTTTTTTGTGATGTAAACGAACACTTGTTGCCACTTTTGAAATGTCAACGAATACTCATTGTCACTTTCCTAATGCTCGTTGTAGTAGAGACTTTGTAATCGCAGGTACAACTATAGTACGCCGTTGAATAATGCTGGTGTCAGACGCCTTCGAATATCACTCGCATTAATAGTACTTGCTGGATAATACTCGCTCGAATAAGTAACCACCGAATAGTGATAGAAAATAATACAGAGAATAGCCTTCCGTGTAGTACTCGAGGACAGAAAGAAAGAATGATCAATTAGATGCCATGCTAATTATCATATATACATTTCCTTTGCTATCACGTGATCTACTTATTCAAAATGGGATCGCCTGTGTTTGCTCTCTGGTGATCTGTGTTCAAACTCCAGTGTCGGCAACGACATTTTATTCCTATATAACACCTTTCTGTGTGTGTGTGTGTATATATATATATATATATATATATATATATATATATATATATATATATATATAAGCAAAAGGTTTGTCATTTAGCTGATTGATATTATTAGGTTCGTGCAAAAATAATGTCGTTTTCTCACATAGTAACATATGTGAGAAAACGACATTATTTTTGCACCAACCTAATACCTTCAGCATCCCGATTGTCGAGTTTCGTAGACGGACTCTCCAGAGATCACTCCGTCTTTTCGTCAGGGGCTATCAGCAATTGACTGCATATACATCTCGATTTTTCTTTTTTTTATATGCACATTTCATTGGTACAATTTTTTTTTCATAGTGTATCCGTGAGTAACTAATCAACTAGCGTAAGATAAGGACGATCACCATCATACCACGCACGTTTCAATTGCATGCCCCTCACGCCGTTTTTGAAGACAAGCGACGTTTGTACAAAGATTTATGAATTTTGTAGATTTTTAAAAATACTTTTATACTTGTATATATTGTTGAGCATTGTCAAACACTTCTTTTTCTTTTCTTTTATCGCACTCTTATCTAGGAAAATAAATTAAACGATGGTATTACTTGGAATCGAGTCACAACCATTATGTATGTATTTATTTATTAATCTCGTATTCAGATGTGAAGAGGAGAAATGCGAAGACTGGGCCAGAAATGCAAACTACTAGTCAGAAGGACCCATAGCCGTGGAAATCTAAAAGTGCCGCATTGCCTTTGTTTAAGTTTTGGATAGAAAACCGAAACGGCGCGAAGAGAGGGCTGCAATCAAAAAAGGGAGATATGCACATTGACGAAAAGAGTGGGTATGTACATTGAAAAAAATGGGAGATACGCAAGGGGAGATACGTATATTGACGGGAAGGGGAGATGTGTACATTAACGAGAAGGGTAGATGCGTACATTGATAAAATGGGAAATGTGACCATTGAAAAAATTGGAAGACACGAGCATTGATAAAAATGGGGAGAAATGGACATTGACAATAAAAGGGGAGGTACTTACATTGACAGAAAGGGGGACATATGTACATTAATAAAAGGGGCGAGATATGTACATTGATAAAAAGGATATATGCATACATTGAAAAAAGGGGAGATACATACACTGACAAAAATGGGGAGATACGTACATTGACAAGAAAGGGGAGATACGTACAGTGACTAAATGGGATATATACATATTCACAAAAAAAAAGGAAATACATACATTGTCAAAAAGTTGCGATACGTACATTGACAAAAAGAAAAAAAAAATGAAATTTAAAAAAGAACACCGGAAAACATATTTGCTGGTATCTAACAAAGATGAAAGCTTGAAGACTTCAAAGTTTCTGTTGAACATAACGCCCTGTTCATTTCTATAAAGATTTACCCGGAGATTTAATTGCTATATTTATAATACATATGGTCACTGTAAGGATTGTCTTGAAGTGAAGCCATAGCACGTGTTTATCAACGTGGCCGGTGACGGCAAGAAAAAAAACGTAATCTGTTGTTCTAAAACACACCCTCGAACGTAAACAAACACTCACACACGCGTATGTGCGTGGGTGCAAGGAAATTTGCTGAGTGTCAATATTCCTGATATACTTATGCGCATGTGCAACACGTCTTCATACATGTACGCACGCTAAATTTTCTTGGTTGCAAGACAAACATGCCAATTGACATTCCACCATTGTAGCTTACCGGTATGTTGAATAATATTTGTGAAAGAAATAAAATGGAAAATATATATAGATAGGGAAGACAGAGCGACAGACAAAGTGAGTGAGTGAGTGAGAGATAGATAGATAGATAGATAGATATAGAGAGAAAGGGAAAGAGACAGGGGATCGGGAGGAGAGCGCATAAAAGCCAGAGAAGAAAAGGAAGAAGCCAGATTAGAGAAAATGATAACAGGAAGAGAGAAAAGAAAATGATAGAGAGAGACAGACAAAGATAGAGTAAGAAGAAGAACGAAAGAGAAAGGAAACGAAATTGATATGAAGAACAGAAGAGAGAGAGAGTATAAAAGACCCCCCCCCAAAAAAAAAGAGAAGGAAGAAACCAAATTAGAAAAAAAAAGAGGGAGACAGAGAGTGAGAAGAAGAACAAAAGAGAAAGGCGATAAAGAATAGAAGAGGGAGAGAGAGAGGAGCAAGAGAGTGGGGACGAGAGAGAGAGAGCATAGTAAAAGAGAGAATAACGAAAGGGAAAAAATAAATATCGAATAAAAAGTTTCTATTAAACTAACAGAAAATGAGTGAAAAAGACAGATATAAAATGAAAAAGTATATGTATGTATGTATATATATATATGTATATGTATATGTATATATATAAAGTAAGAGAACATAGACCGGGAATAAGAACAAAGCTTTAGTTAATCCACCTGGATATAGAAAAAAAAATGTCCGAATGAGGTCTTTGATCAGATGGCTTCTAGATGAGTCTCCACCCTAACTGACGTGGTGGGAAGGCAGCATTATTGCCGCCTAGGAGTCTGTAGAGAAAAAAAAACTTCCAAGTTTGACGCCCTATCGTCCTTCAAAGTTTAAGAAATCTCGTTATAAGATCTCAACGGGTTATGGTGGTGTGCGAAAACACCCTAATATTTGCGTATACTTCGAAAACTCTCCAGTACCCTGAGGTAAACAAATTAATTTAGAGATTCAGGGCAGCCTATCGACATTCGAATTATATATATTTTTTTTAAAAACCCCACATTCTGCCTATAACTTCGCGTGAATTTTTTAAATCAAATTAACCCCTGGAAGGTAGTAAAGCCACTAAGACACAAGGGGTTACTGTGTGTGAAATAATTAGAAAAAAAGAAACATTATTATGGAGCAAGAACAACAGAAGAGTAATCAGGAAGACTGTAGATAATGATTGACATTGCATCGAAATTTTTAAAGATCAAAGTTGGTCAGAAAGCATAGAACCGGAAGAGTGTGCCATAAGCGAGAAGTGCGAGAAAAGAAACTGCATATAACTTACGCTTACAACTGTAAATTGAGAAAACTTTATCGCTAGTCTAGTGCTGCACTTAAATTCATAAAGTCTAGGTACCATAGCGAAAAGCTCATTCGAACAATTACAATAAAAGTATTTATTGAAAAGGTACTGGGAGGCAACTTTACGGCTGTGTGAAATTGACTGAAGTCGGAATGCCAAATCAGGACCCATAATTTCGAAAAGAACTCTTCTAACAGAAAGATGTTATATATTTCAACAGACAATATCGCTCTATGTCTGTTTATTTTTATTTTATTCCTCTCAAATTCACGGATCAGTTTCTTAGTGCTGTTACAAAACTGATTAAGAATGAGGCCGTAGTTTTGGTTATTTCTTTTATTTTCCCAAGTACTGTCAATCTCATCCAAGATCATCTTCAGGGTTGAGGTGCTAAGACAAAAATTAATGCCATTGATAGTTGTGAGTATTTTTGTAAATGCGCAGGAAACACGCTCCCTTATAGCCAATGTAAAAATTAACGGTAGGAATATGTAAGGGAGGTAACTTAATTTATATTTTTTATTCTTCATAATTTAATTTATATTTTTAACAATTTATTTTTTATGACATAGGAAAATGAAAGAAATAACTAAAACACCAACACTAAGAAATTGGTCCCTGAATTTGAGAGGATAAAAATAAATAGACATATAGTCTAGATTATTTAGGCAAACATGAATGAAGATATACTGATTATATTTATATATATATATATATATATATATATATATATGTGTGTGTGTGTGTGTGTGTGTGTAGATTGAAAAGTTCATAGACTATAAAGGAATGATGCAAGAGATATGAAATCTAGCCATTTCAATTGAAAATTGATGAGACCTTGTTGCTAATCTAGTACTGCGCTTAAATTCATAAAGTCTAGGGACAATTACGAAGAGCTCATCCGACCAATGAAAATATTTATAGAAAAAGTACAGGGGAGCAACTTTATGGCAGTGGGAAAGTGACTGAAGCCGAGACACCAGATCAGGACCAATAATATTGCTGATTCTTCTTTGGATTTTACCAAGAATCTCTAAATATATTGCGGGAGCACCGAACCATATATGAGTAGACTTATAGATATGTAAGAATATGGAGAGAAAAACTATCTAGCACGACACAGTGAACCGACTTTCTTAGCAGCTGACCTTGCAAAGAATTAAATATAACCTTTCCATTTCATGTCAGCTGAGAATGTTAGCCTGAGAAGGCACAACGAGTCACTCTCCTGGAGGTTAGCATCAGCCATGGAAGGCAGAAATGAGTCTCTCAGAGGATTAATAGAGAGAAGTTTTGTTTTGGGGTTCTTAAAATTAACAAGCCATTTTGCTTAGTTTTTGGGGCGGCCTTTTTGCTATTCCGATTCGCCTTCGAATTTCAGTGCCACATTTTACGTCATATATTACTATAACAGCGAAATGTTTTTACCTGTTTGATTCTGATATTACAAATTCGAATCTCACACCTTTGGCTGTCTGTCTCTACTATTGACGATCATACGTTCTATCTCCCTAATGTTAAACGTTAGTCCTTTCTTCTTCCTTTCTTTCTAGGAGTTTTTGTAGTTTTCCTACTGGTTGTGACTGTATTGTCCATAATGAGTGGGTATTTCAGCCACGGGTAACGGTAAACTGGCTAGTCTGGTGGAAAATTACTACTAAGACGACAGTGAAATACTCACGGGTAGGGCCGATGCAAGGATCTCATTCACGTCCCTGTACCCTCCCCCTAATTTCATTCCCCGGAAACTAAAATACGGGGTTCCTATTATATCTCAGTTTTCATGAGGTATTAGGTTGGTGCAAAAATAATGACGTAATAATGTCGTTTTTTGACGTTAAAAAATACGTCAAAAACGACATTATTACGTCATTATTTTTGCACCAACGTAATAGTATTCACATAAAATAAAGATTTTATTGTAACCTAATTACGTACAATAATGGATCGTACGCAATACAGGTGAACGATTCAGCTAGAAAAATTGAATCGTTGGCGGAACTTGTTACCGAGTATTGAGGTGGCTCATCAACATTTTCTTTCGTATGAAATGAATCCTATGTTGGATCTGAAGAGACATCCAAAGCCACCGCATGGTAGGATAGAATGGTTCAAGGTATGGGGAGATCTGGCTTGTCTTTTGGCTCTCTTCGTCTCTTCTATTTGTCTTCTGGTGTTTTCGAAGGATTTTTTTTTTTTTTTTCGTGAACTGCTCTTCTACAATTGAACCAATTTCTGCAGTTTCCATCTCCCAATTGACATGATCATTTTCTGTCCTCGGCAAGGCGTTTTTCAGTTGATCCTTGAATCGACGACCTGGAGCTTCCCGTAGAGTAGGTTAGGTAAGCTAGTCTGGTTAACAATAACTATTAAGTAGTAAATTCAAACACCACTGGGTGACCCCAAAAGCGTGCCCTTGTATCAAAACGGAGTTCAGCTTATTAAATAGCATACAATCCAAAAAAAGGTAAGCTAGCTAGAGTGGTGGATCATATGTATTGAGTAGTGAGTACGATCCTCACTGGGTGCATCGACTAAGCTAAGCTTATAAAATAACATATACAGCACATCGTTGGATAACAGTAGGCTAGCTAATCTGATTGATCATAAATATTGTGCACTGAGTTTGAACCTCACTAGGTGCCGCCTGACTTGTGACCTTGAGTCAAAACTAAGCGAAGTAATAACATGAACTAAAAGAAACTAAATAGCATGAGTTCCTCATCTTAATATAACCGTAAGATAATAAACTTTTAATTTTAATTTTTTAAATATACCAAAAATATTTTTGAAATATTTAAAATATTGTTTGTTTAAAGAAATCCGAAATATGAATAATTACTCTACAAACAACTGGACGAAACAGCAAATCGGGATCTCTTTTTGTCTGTTAAATGTTAAAATAAAAGTACTTACTGTATAAACAACTCGTAATTCATTATGCGCCGGACGGACGGACGCACCACGCACGCACGCAATCACAGATAGATAGATAGATAGATTCTTCATCTTGGGGTAACGATAAACTGGCTAGTACGGATTGTATAAACATTGACTGGTCTGTTCGATCCTCACTAGGACTGAGTTGTGGCCTTATCTCAAAACTAAGCTAAGATCCTTAAATAACATAGAGACTTCATTTTGGTAAAACGATATGCAATCTAATGTGGTCGGTCATAAATATTGTTTAGTGCGTCTGATCCTCACTAGTTGTCTCCCTTGTGGCCCTGTATCAAAACTATACTAAGTTTATTAAATAACCGATGCTGTTGTTTTTGTTTTATTGATCTTGTATTTTTTGTAGAACCAAAAATAAAATTGCATATTATTCGTTGACTGTGCATTATAGCCCTATGTAGAAACACGTCTTCTCCTGTGGCTGTCACTGTAAAGGCATATTTGGGTAAAGGTGGTTCCACCTCGCTGAATTTCTCGGTTATGAATCATAACTCTGTTTTAAATTGGTTAAATTTGACGACTAGACAGGAAAAGGTAACTGATAATTTAGCAAAACGAAGAGCCCAACAAGCAAATTACGAATTGGAGATATCGAAAGTACAAACAATTGAAATATGTGGGAAGTGTTTTACCAGAGGACGAAAAGTGCAACAGTGAAATCCGAAAGTGAATTGGGATAGCGAAAGATGCCTTCCAATTAACTGGTATGCAAAGATATTTTTTCTATCACACGAACAGCTTGCTAGGCTATGTCAGACGTTAGTGCAACGTAGTATATATATTTTTTTAATGGAACCAACAAACGTCAAATCAGAATTCCGGTAGTTTGTATATTGAGTTGGGAAGGTATTTTTACAAGTGCAAGACAGAACGTTATAACACTAGCGAAAATGTTTTATTGGCAAACATGGACATTCGGCCCTGCAAAAGAAAAAAAAATACGGAATTAAAATGATGTTTTTTCCATTGACATCGGTGTTATTTTAACTACCTTCACTCCTGGGTATGACGATAAACTACATCCGGCAGCAAGGCCTCTGATCGGGAGTTTGGAGATTTTCAAGAGCGTGAAACCACCTCTTAATTTTCGTGATAGTATTCTGTTTTCGACCGTATTCCGAAAGCGCATCGGTATAGCTAAAGTTGCCTTTTCAAAGCTAAGTAAAATATTAAGAAACAGGAAAATTTCGTTAGAAATAAAGAAAAAGAGTGATGAACTGTTATGTAACATCAGTCCACCAAAACGGCAGTGAATGCTGGACAATCTCCTCACAGATGAAGAGACTTGAAGTAACAGAAATGTGGTTCTACAGAAGGTTGCTGAGAATGCCATGGACCGAACATGTGAGCAACGACACAGCACACCGGAAAATGGAGGTTTCATTATTTACCCATAGCTGGGACCCTTGTTTTGAGGTCAAATGATTTAAAACAAAAAGTATTTGCTATTTATCACAGAACCTGCATTTTGTGCGCATATAAATCTGTTACACATGCAAAGCATCAGCTAATTGCACCCGTTAGGGTTCCAACAAATAGTTAACCCCCAAACTGGGGTCAAAACACTATGAAAGTAGAAGAAATTTACAATTTGGTTTTTATTTTTTTTATTTTTTTTATTAAATTTATGCTTTCCAGCCATCCATAATTATTTTTTCGTGATAGTTACAAGTCTGTGTTTGAATTTCGATGAAGTTAAATGCCTTCAGATCTTTATTCATTATTTAATTCTGGAAGCATTGACGCAGGTTTTCTTTTCTTTTTTAATCTTATTTTCTTTTTTTTTCCTTTTTGATACTTTTGCAGATTGTTAAAGAAGGGTATCCTGATCATACTGCATTTGACCAAAATGACCCTCATTATGACAAGTAAATTAAAAAATAGATCTCAGTATATATATTCTAGAGCCTAATGGAGAAAAAGTATTTTCTTTACTCATGTCATCCCAAGCAATGCAATAAATCCACTAAGACATAAGAGGTTTTGTCCTGGCTAAGACGGTAAACTCCATCCGGCAGCAAGGCTTTTGAGCAGGAGGTTTTGAAGAGCTTGGAACTACCTCTTAATTGCTGTTGTTCCCAGGTTCACCCTGGTCCGAGGTGGTAGCACCAGTTAGAGTCCCAGGTATGGGTAAATAATGAACCCTCAAACAAAAACAAAAGATTATGAAAGTATAAAAATACATTTTTATAGTAAAAACACCAGCAATACATATTTATATAAAAAGTACCAACAAAATAGTAAAATTATCAACAATATATGAATGAGCATGAAAGAACTCTTTCATTAGATTAGTTCATATAATATCTTACAATTTCTTAAATCAAACTATATTCCAAAATATAATTTCATCAAAACTACAACATACAACACACATCGTACTCCCTCTTGTAATTATGTTCGCATAAAAATTTATATGCACAAAAGCTGAGTATCACCTGCTATGTATTTAAAACAGAGTAACATTTTTATTGCTTCAAAGATCTCAAGAAATTTAAATTCCGACATTAAATGACCCATGACGAGTTGATATGCCGTTAAAGAAACAAATCAAATAGAAAAAAACACCTTCTCTTCTCGGCAATGTTTATAGTTTTAAAAAGCGATGATTAGAATTGTAATAAAATCTAAACATATCGTGAAAGTGAATTTATACATTGTTTTGTTCTTGAGAAATTAAAACAAAAATATTAAACACTATTTAGTTATTAGCTTGTTTATTTGCAAGAATAATTTTATATTTACAACATTCTAAAAACTGATATAATTGTATTAAGTCTAATGCAATGCAATATTTATTATTTACCAGTTCGGAAATAAATAAGTATGAAAACAATTTGTTATTCATAAATTTTCGTCCTGGATATGACGATAAACTACAACTAGCAGCAAGACCTCTGATCGAGAGGCTTTGAGGAGAGTGGAACCTCTTATCCGCTGTTATTCTCAGCCCCACCCTGACCCAGTGTGGTAACACCTATTAGAGTCCCAGCTATGGCCAAGTAGTGAACCCCAAAACTGGGTTCAAAACTAAAAATCTAAAAATACATTAGAAAAAATTACCAGCAATATATTTTTGGAAAAAAAATGAACAACGTTCACAAGAAAATAAAATTTCGGCATTAAATGATCCATATGGAGTTGATAAACAAACAAATCAAAACAAACCAATTCATAAACTTATAAACGTTTGCTAAATTATTAAAATAGAAGAATTATCTATAAATAAATCCTCATAATTTATCATTTTATACAGTTTGAATCAATTGGCAAGTAGCTGATATTTTGCATGTGTCACAGATTTATATGCGCACAAAATGCAGGCTCTGGGATAAATAGCAAATAATTTTTTGTTTTAAATCATTTGACCCCCCAAGCAAGGCGATAACGCCACTAAGATGCAAGGTGTTACTGAGGGTGAAAGAAAATGAGAAAACGTTAGAAAAGAAAAGAAAGGACAATAAAAGAACAGGATTCAGGAAGGCAGAAAATCGTAGCTGAGAGAAAAGCCAGAAACCGGAAGGGAGTTCGGCAGGCGAAACTATTAGAATAAAACTTAAGGTTACATCTAGCTATTTCAACATTAAAAGTGATTGCCAATCTAGCAGGTCGCTTAAATTCATGAAGTCGAGGTACTCATTAGAACAATTGTGATGAAACTATTTATTGAAAAACACAGGGAAGTTACACTACGGTGGTGGGAAAGCGATTAAAGCCGATAATTTTACAGATCCTTTTTTGAATTTTACCAAGAATCTCGAGATATATAGCAAGAGCACGAGAGCAGATGTGGAAGCCTGGAAACTTGGTCTAGATTAATTACGACTGAGAAGTCAGTTTGATCTTCACTGAGTGTCCATTACTTTCGGCCTTGTGCCACAACTAAGCTAAGCTTAGTAAAACATTATAAAATAGAGATCCAAAATTTGCCGTAGGAGTCATTCGAGACGGTGACATCGGCGGTATAGCAATGCGTTAAAATATGAGTCGTTGTCATTTAGTGATAATATGTTCCATCCTTGGTTCAGGATTCCCTGGCTCAGGGTCAAGTAGTTTTGCATTCGTCCAACAGTATAAAAACTGCCATCACAGGTACAATAAAACATAAAAACGATGCCGTTTTCCTCTATGTGTCATTTCCCTTTAGGACCTTTGCGATCATGGCTCTCCACAATTTTCTGTTCTTTATAGTTCTTAGTAAATTTTGTCCTTTTGTAATCTCTCCTAAATCCTGTCAACCATTCGCACAAGTTCGTTGGGTAGGTTATTCACTGTTTTCCTCGGTCCCTCTTGCCTTCAATATGTCATGAGAGTGTTAAAGTTTCTAAGTCCACTTTCCTCATTATATACCCTAGAAATGTCAACTCTTTATTTCTGTCCTTTTTGCTTCCATTTTTTCTAAAACCTCGTCGTTGCTCACATGTTCGATGCATGGTATTCTCAGCATCCCTCTGTAGGAAAAGTTTCTGTTGCTTCAAGTTTCTTCTTCAACTGTGATGGGATTGTCCAGCATTTATTGCCATATACGAGGACTGATCAACCGTTGGTCATTTTAATTCGAAAAATAGCGGAGAAAAACTTCCATTTCACGTAGTATATATATATATATATATATATATATATATATATATATATATATATATATATATATGGCCCTAATTTAAACACTTCAAAATAAAAATTAAATATTCCCCCATACTAAAATGTACACACCACTCAAACACTGTACGCATGTTGTATAATTTTGTTGCCTATTCTCCAATATTTGTTAGACTAAGTGTAAGCGATTCCAGTTCCCAGTGAGGTCTTCAGCTAAACATCAAGAAGACCAAGTTAATGGTGATTGATAGGGGCTGCACAGACTTCCTGCAGGATGGTGAAGGGATAGAGAAGGTAGAGGACTTTGTGTATCTGGGCTCCACTATTAATATACAAGGCAGCTCTATGCAGGAGATCTCGAGAAGGCTGGCAATAGCAAGAAGTTCTCCGACCAAAATGGGAGACATCTGGAATCGGCGGAATATACACATCAGCCTAAATTTGGAATTACAACGAGCCACTACCCTCGTCATCTTCGGATGCGAGTCATGGACACTGGCCAAGAGGGAAAGACATCGGATTGATGCTTTCGAGATGTTGGCATATCGCAGAGTCCTGAGTGCGCCCTGGAAAGTGAAACGTAATAATAAGTGGGTGCTAGATACCATCAAAACAAAGTACGTATAGAGAACAGATTGTATTAACGAAACTCCGTAACTTTGGGCATATTATGCAACGATGCGGCTTCGTTAAGGACATTCTGCTGGGCCCAGTGAAAGGTACGACCACCCATGGTTTGAGGATATTGAAAAAGAAACTTGCCAGTTTTTGTAACGATTCTGCAATATAAAACGAATTGTAATATCCAGCGTGATTGAAAAGTAACTTCCCATTTTAAAATACTTATAATTTATTTATTAACTATAATTTCTGCAAGAAATGGATATGAGAGGAAAACGTTTCGCGTGAGGTTTTATTGAAAACTAGCAGTAGAGCCCGGCGTTGCCCGGGGATGTAACAGTAAGAGATAGATCAAGTATCGACCATCATAAAGACTGAAAAATAAAATTGACAAAGATTATTGTTTAAGGTTGACGGACACGCATGTCTTAATTAGCTTCTTTTTTTTTTTTTTTTTTTTTTACGAATTGGCCAAACCCAAACTCAAACAAAAACATTGTTTTCAATCGTTATGAGTCTACCGATTGAATAGAATTTTATTATAAACAATTGTCTTGTAAATGGAATTATTAAAGCATTCTGAATGTAAAAATAAAGGAAAAAGTGTGCAAGACAATAAGAAACACTACCTGCCAAAAAAAAAAGTAAAGTTTTGTTGAAATCGGTTGAAAAATGTAGGAAATCCGATCCCATATATAAACGAACACACACACACACACAAACAACCTGGGTTTTATAATAAGTATAACTCGATATGAGTTGTCCCCCTTTCATTCTCATGATGCCTCTTAACCGTATTTTCAAATTCATTTCGTGCAAAAACCATTGTGTTTTTCCAATTATTTGGCGCTGTCAGAACCACCGCAAGGTAATATTACGTAGTCCTGTGAAGTTTTGTTGAAATCGGTTGAAAAATGTAGGAAATCAGATCCAATATATAAACGTACACACACACACACACAGACACACAACCTGGGTTTTATAATAAGTATGATTCAACATGGCCACCAGATTTCGCTACCAGCTTCTCGAGCCGGCCAGAAAGCGCGTCAACTGATTTCAATAGAAACACTTGCGGTATGAAAGACATAACTTTTTTATTCACCTTTCAAGTTCTTCCAAAGTTTTGGCTTGGTATAGTAGATGTGCTCCTTTAACTAACTCCAAAGAAAAAGTCACAGGGTGTTAAGTTAGGACTTATGGCTGGCCACTCCATACATAAAATAGAGAGTTACTTTTCAGTAACCCTGTATTTATCGGTCTCGTTCATTATATTTTTAATTTCCGATAACTCATGTTAACCGCAGATGGTACTACAAATTATATCACCGAGAGGCATAATAATGTATTATTTTTGTGTTAGCTTTCTTTGGATATTTTTAGTTTTAATGATTTAAAAAGCGGGATTCTTTGATAAATGAGACAATAGTGTTAATTATGTAGACAACAATCCTAAGTTACTTCAACAAAAAATATAGCAGAGACAACTGAAAAAAATTACTTAAATATGGCCGACATTTTTGGAGGGTTGTGATTTTTGTTTGTTTTTTATTTATTTTTTGTATTTTTACTTTTAATGATCAAAAAACAGGATTATTTCTTGCGCGCGACAACAGAGTTAATGGCGTTAATAAAACGACCACATTACTTACGCAGAAAATATAATCGATGCAGTTGCAAAATGGTTGAAATATTTCTGCCATCTTTTGATTTTGACGGGTAGTGTTAAGATGTGCGCGATGCGTAACGGTTATTGGAAAGTCAGATTGGCCAGTCGAGTTGAAATTCCAGCACAGATATCCTTGGAAATATATGAATCCTGTCCGCAGTTAATAGCAGGACAAATAGGTCTTTGGCTGGTAACCAGTCTAGGAGAAGGACCACTCTGAATTCGAAACCGGTTGGGCGTGAGGATTAACGCCATCTGACAATATAATAAGGCAGAGAAATATTGAATTACTGCCGCCTGACAATATTTAGAAGCAGCGTGAGATTTGAAAGACCCCCCTCTTTTCCTTGGTTATTCAGTAGCGACAAGATGATCTCTTCTCGCTCTTGTCGGCAATGTAAGTAGCTCAGAGACAGATACTGAAGGTTGCATTGAATTATTCGCATTTAATTTAATTTCTCATTTTCCCATTGACTAATCGAGATGGACGTATGTTACGCCAGGGAGACCCCGTGATTTGAGTGCCTATTGGGCATTAAAGACAACCCAGACCTCGAGTGAGGCTTATACATAGGATCCATCGTAAAAGATGCTGGGAAAATAGTCGATTCCCTGTACCACCCTAGCAAGTACCTGGCTCCTCCTGCTATCATTTAACTTTACAAGGACTATATCATGTCGAAAATAGAGTATTCCTGTCATATATTGGCAGGAGCTTGTTGGAATTTTTGGGTACACTGTACTAGTGAGCCAGTCAAAATGAGCTGACTCATTTTATAGTTCACCAAGAGAAGGGTTAACCAATTACTTAGAATATTCAATGCGACCTGTATAAAGGCAGCCATTTTGTTTTTTCTCCAAAAATATCTTCACTGTCAACCTCTGATATCGAAGACCTGAAGAATTACTTAACAGCTGCTACTTTCTCCGAATATTCACTGCCAACCTCTGATATCGAAGACCTGAAGAATTACTTAACAGCTGCTACTTTCTCCGAATATTCACTGCCAACCTCTGATATCGAAGACCTGAAGAATTACTTAACAGCTGCTACTTTCTCCGAATATTCACTGCCAACCTCTGATATCGAAGACCTGAAGAATTATTGAACAGCTGCTACTAGTGATATTGGGCATTGTTCCATTAAACATTACGTACTGCACTGGATTCTATATTCAAAGACTACGGCAAACATGGTCAACAGAGCTGCCCAGTCTTCTCTTTCCACTCTCGACGGATCCCAAAAGCATCTCTACGTCCTTGTGGGTGATGAATTATTTTCCACCCTGCAACCACTTTCTCACAGACGAGACGCCGCAAGCCTCTCACTGTTCTAACGCTATTTCCATGGAGAGTGTTCACATGATCAACTAATTTCCTTAGTTCCACCAGTCCTAACCTTCACAGCTAAGACTCGGCATATAGCGAACCACCCTGATTCCCTTCATATTCCCCTGGTTCCACTGAAGAATCTTCTTCCAAGGAACCACTGCTCTGTGGAACCGACCTCCAAGAGGCTGCTTCCACGATCATTACAATCTTAACCTGTTCAACCCTCGAGTTAACCGTTTATCTGCTACACACATCCGCATAAATTATACCTCTAGCTCGAGTGGCCTCCAGGCCTTGTACATGGTGAACACCACTGTAAAAAAAAATATGTCCGTTTGATATATTTATTAACATTTGTTTGTTTAAATTCTATGTCTTGTGTGTGCTATTTTTAGCCGTCTTTTTATCCGCCAATATTGTTTGCGAGACAAAATGTACCAGAAGCACTAAACATTTACTGAAAAACGTCCACACCTCCGATCAAATATGTCGATTCCCTCAACACTCGCAAAAACTTACTTGCGATCGAAACTGCAACTGCAACGATCAGCGATAAAAATCATAGATTATTCGTGCAGAATATATAACCAAAATTAATTTAAGAAAATATCCTTATTATTTTCATGAATCGCACAGATACTACACTGATCTTGTGTTGCGTTCTGTTTCTTTAGCGGCATATCAACTTCTATAGATTATTTAATGTCGAAATCTAAATATTTTGAACATAATTTTATACTTTCAGGATAAAAGGTATATTTTTATAAATATTTTAGCATTTAGACCATAAAATGTATTGCTGGTAATATGACTATAAAAAGGAAGTGTTGGTAATTTTTTATAAAAAAATTATTGCTGGTAATTTTACTATAAAAATGTATCAGTCATTTTACTATAGAATTTTTTGCTTGGGGGGTATTATTTACCCATAGCTGGGACCATAACATCACGAGTCAGGATGAACATGGGAACTGCAATTAAGAGGTTGTTTTCGCTCCTCAATTTCTACTGACATTTTGTCGTAGAACTTGCCATGAACTTATTCAATCATTAACCCTTAAATACCGATACTGGGTTCTTGAGAACCCAAAACAGATAAATTGTAAAATATCACATTGTACACAGTTTTTGGGTCATTTTCCGGGTATTCCTCAAAAAATTATCTATCTGCTTTATTTTTCAATTTACCAAAACGTATTATGAAATTGATATTGAAATATATCTAGTTTAAAAGCCACCTTTCGGGAGGCATTTAAGTTAGCTCCTATGGAGGGCTCTTGATTGGGATTTCAGTTTGTTCAGAAATTTGAGAGTCCCTAAGTCTTTGCATATTCTCAGAAATGGAAGGCTCTCCTGGCTACCGTTTGATTTGGATTTTCATTTGCACTGAACATTCTTTTCCTCGCTGTAGCCTTGGCTCTTTTGATTGCAATCTGGTCCTCTGTTGTCAGACATTTCTTTTTGTGAGGCATACTGCTGCCGTATGCGATAGGCAACAATAAACTACAGAAGAACTCAAAATTGATCACTGTATTTAAGTAATACATTAATATTTAAGCTTACAATTTGATGTGCGTAGTTACTTAGTTTTCCGTACAAACAATTATTTTTTATTTCATACGTGACTTTCGCTGGATTTCACAATTAATTTCGATTAATCCCAAATTTATTTCTAAGTTATAAAAATTGCTATCGTAAAAAACTAACGTAAAAAATTGCCGAAAACAATCACAGTAATGAAAACTTGGGAATCCCAAATTTCTATAACATGAGCTATTGAAAGCTAGTGAGTTGTGTCCCTTTAATTGAAAAGTGTGACATAGTGACACACTGACATTCGCATTTATTATATAAATATCTACACCGGTGATGGTTCCCCAGCGATCTACCTCGGTCACTAATATTCTAAAACCTTGGGCATTTTACGGTTAACATAAGAATTTAGATCCATCAGAATATTAAAATAGAAAAACCGTGAACTTTTCACAGGTCTTTCTCGTCTTTATAAAGAATGTTTGGTGAATTATTTTTGCTTGAAATTTCTGGCATGGGAAGTTACATACGAATTGATGCCCTCATCTTCATTGTCATATAATTTATGATTTTTATCGGTGAACATTGCTACTGTGGTTTCCCTAGCAAGATGGCTTTAACAGGCTTGAGTTGTTACCTCCCTGCTCAACTGGTTTTGGATTCAGACTGGTTAACAACCAAAAACTAGTCTGTCCAGCTATTAACTCTGCGCTTTAGAAGAGGTGCATTCATGTATTTCCCAGAGAATCTCTGCTGGAATTTGAATTGGACACACCAATGCGACTTTCCGTCTCGATAACCGTCACACTTTGCGGACATATTAACACGACACGTCAAGGTAAAAAAAAAAAAAAAAAATGACGAACATATTTAAATAATTTTGCAGTTACATCGGATATATTTTCTGTGGTTTTGGGTTATAATCCCGAATCTTAAAATCCGGTATGTCGAAATCCTGAAATTTGAAATTCCGAAATTTGAAATTTCGAATGTTTCAAAATCTTGAGAGACCAGAATCCCGAAATTTAAAATCCTGAAAGATCAGAATCCCGAAAAATAGCCTTTGGGAGAAATTGAAAAAAAGAAAAGTGGAAATACCTTTATTTCTAAACACTTACGAAATAGCGTTTAAATAGCGTTTATACATTTGAAATTCAAAATTCATTAAAAAAAATAAAATAAAACCAGAATATGTGAAAGATTTTTAATGAAAGATTATGAGCAAGAGCCCTAAGATAATCCATAAAATCTGGTTGGCTTTCACCATCGTTAACTATATTTTTAAGCCTTTCATCAAAACACACACTTTTTCTTTTTGGACAAGACTCTCCAAGTACAATGCGTTCACATTGGTTTTCTGTGTGCTGCTGTTCTTTTAGAAACTCTCCAATAATGCGATAAACACCAATGTGGCATTGCCTACTAAATTTTCACATCGTCTATGCTATATTTATAATAAAACTTTTAATTTTTCCAAAAAAATTGATGAAAATTTATTGTACTAAGTTAAGCACCCTAGTAAAACCAATTGTACTTTGGACTCGCTTACCCGATTTCGATATCATTTGGTTTCAATCGGTCAATGTATGGTTATTTTAGAGGGTGTGACGGACGGACGGACGAGGGAATGGGAGTCACAGAATTTTATATATAGTTATTTAGAAAGCCTAATAAATATTATTAGGTTGGTGCAAAAATAATGACGTAATAATGTCGTTTTTTGACGTATTTTTTTACGTATTTTTAAAAAACGATATTATTACGTCATTATTTTTGCACCAACCTAATATAAATTATAACCTGCCGTATATTGAAATGACTACCAAAACGTTTAAAGCGAACAGACTGCTTTCTTTACGACAGTTTCGCTATTTTACTGCATTTTCGCCATTTTACGGGAGACGTAAATATCTTAAACAGAGAAACGATTGCTTAGCTCAGCCTTGCGAAAGAAAGTGTATTTGGCCCACAGAATGCCGAGTATCATTACTAGTATATAACAAGTGTATGCATTTTTGCGAGTGAATGCGTTCCTGTATGTGTTGTTTTGGACGAGTGACAAAATAAACAATTTGGAATTAATGGTTACAGCTTATCTTCTAATTTTTAACTTCTTGGGCAGTTTCTTGAGAAAAATTGGAGCGTCCTATTTTCCCAGTAACTCAGTTTCCTTTGACGAAAGCACATCCGGAATAAAAGATGAAAATACGAATTTCAAAACAAACACCAAAAAGTAGGGAAAATGAAGTTCCTATGTGTATTGTTTTTCATTCAAGTATTTCCGGACCTTTCTTTCGTTTACAGCTTCGAAAATTAATATTTTTTATGTACTGTAGATTTATTTTTCAACTTAACAGTGATCTTTAGAAAGATGAGCCATTCTGGGTTGGGATTCAAGCCGTATCTTGTTTATTCTTTCGTTTATTTGTCCATGTAACAAAATCCAGTAGTCGGGATAGCGTAAAACCAAAGTTCTGTTAGGAACGCTAAGAAGCAGTAACAACGCGTTTGATTTTAAAAGGCAAATTCTCTTAAGTCCTTACCGATGCCATACGCATGTAAGATGCATAATTCTGAAAAATTATGGAATGGTCATTTAAATCTCGTCTGTACGGTACTAAATTGGCAGCAAGGTCTCCTCATTCTAAGGTTGAAATTGCTAGATGTAACCGTTGGTTCTATATTAACAGTTTCTTCTGTCGGGACATTCACTTGTGGAATGTTCTTCTGGTATATTGTTTTTCGAGTTAAATTTGATTCTCAAAAACTGAAATGCAATATCAGACGTTATCGTCTGCCTTTTTCATTTCTGCTCTTTTATTATTCTCGCTCTTTAATAATGGTTTTTCTCATGTATTTTCACACTCGGCGAACCCCTTGCGTCTTAGTGACTTGATTGTTACGCGCAAGAGGAAAACGTAAGCTGAAAATAAACGTTTCCAATATATTTAGGTGTTTATTTCAGGGATTCACGCGCAAGTAGGTAGGTGGGTTGGTAATGAGGTAAAACCCGGTGATAACAAATATACAAATCAACCATTCGCCCTTGCATGGAGTATTGCTGCCATATATGGTCTGGTGCACCTTCTGTTTACCTCGGAGTTCTTGACAAGATCCAGAGGCGGATATGTAATATAAATTGGCCCTGATCTGGCATCTCATCTACAGTCACTCTCTCACAGACGCGCCGTCGCCTCCCTCTGTCTTTTCTACAAATACTTTCATGGTAATTGCTCCGATGAGCTGCTTTCACTGGTTCCCAGACTTCATGAATTCATGCGCCCTACGAGGCTGGCATCCCGCTCTCACCCATTGACTGTAGAAACTTTTAAATGTAGCCGTCTCTTCTACTCCAATAGCTTCATACCTCGCACCTCTCGCCTGTGGGACACTCTTCCCTATTACTGTTTCCCTGAGAGCTATAATCTCCAACTATTCAAATGTAATGTCAATCGACATCTCCAGTTACCTTGATCTATCCACTATCCCTCTCCTCATCCTTTCTTCTATCACTCCTATCTGCTCTTGCTCCAAATCTTCTGCACCCCCTGCATCCTAGTGGCTTCACGACTTGCTCGGGGCGTAATGCTTAAAAAAAAAAAAAAAAAAAAAAAAAACTTCTGCCATCTGAGACTTGCAGATTAGTTTTCCCCCTCAACTAGTAGACCTACCGGAAGAAACGATTCCAGTTACGACTTATTTAAGTTTCTGACGAAGTTTTCGGTGGATTTTATTTGTTGCAACTGCTCCTCTAATTTGAACATCTTCAAAATAAATTTTCTTTAAACGCGCTAAAAGACCGCCATGTTGTATCAACTTCATATTTGCAGAATTTATCTTGTACTTACTTGCTAATAAATAAAGAAGCAGTGACAATTTTGTAATTAGCAGTTAAAATGTGACATACATAATGAAAATGTTATCTTACATGCTTATTTTCTTATTTCAAGAAAGGGTTTCATTATTTTACAGGCGTCATTATTTTCTAAAGTTTTCCCCTCTTTCAGTATATGCCATGATTTTAGTTTTATCGTTTTTTTTTTTTGCCAGAAAGCCACAAGCGTAAAAAAAAATTCGAATCATTGTTATCGGGGTGAGCATAAACGCAGACCCTACAGAATTATTATTTATTTTCTAATTGAAATTGTAGTAGCATTTCTCTCCTTGAGCATTTAGCGGTATTGTTCTAATATAAATCCTGCTACGATGTGCCCTTTTTGCTGCGTTACGGTAACAATCAAATAAACGAATACGCCTATCTCGGACTGCGATAACAGTTCGACTCTTATTTACATTATTTAAATGCGATATTTTCTTCAGTTGTTGTGCTCCCGGCCTTCATCAAGTGTATGTTGATCCGGAAATCAGGCAATCGACATAAACCTGATGAAGACTGGATGACACAACGGCCGATAACCACAACAAAGATGAGGGCAATATTTTGCATATAAATAATTGTTTTTTTTTGTTTAGTAGTGAATGTCTTCCTTTATTATTCATCTCTCAAATATTTATTTATTAGCAACAGCAATATTAAAAAATGTTCTCATATATTTAATGATAATTGTATACTTTTATTAGTTTTATTTTTACTTATTGATTCGTTTCTATTACTGTCAATAAAGTAATAATAAATCAAAGTGGTACATTTGATAACGATCTGTTCACTCCGACTTCCAGTGTAAAATATGGTTGTTCCTTGTCATGGTAGAAAGTGTTTACTTGTCCCAGTCATCCCAAGAGTGAAGCCGTCTGGAATTCCAACTCTTTGTAGGGCCACCCGTATCGGTAAGTTCGAAGAGGAAGGACCAGACTGAAAGTAACCAACCCCGAGGGTCCTAATGGCGGAATAGGACGATTCAACGAACAAATCGGCGGAAGAGTACAGCGCCAATAGGGTTAGCGTAACCAAAACGGACCACATTGATAGGCCAAGCATCCGACAGCCTGAAGAAACCAGGTTTGTCACATCGCGTTCGTCTCAATCCCCTTTGAGCCGCGAAGAAGGCGCTTCTGGTCAAGTGTGTGGGCTTCTTCGTTGTGAAGAGTCCTTGTCCTTGATAAAATGCACTATTTCGTTATTTTATTTTGGCATTGATAATGAAATAAAGAAAGTTCCAGGCACACCTCGCAGCTGAATTAATTATAAAGGACATGATCAATGAATAAATAAAATAAAATGAAATATTATTTAAAATTGTTTTTTTCTAATATTGATTTGTTTTTACAGTTTGTAACGGTCTCCGAAGGGACCGGTATATGCCTTCCCAGAGTTGTATGCAGGTATCTCTAGATTAGTGCCGCTAATGTGTACATCGGTAACTATAAAAATAAAAATCAATTTTCAACTACTATGGTTCACGTGAAGAATGTTTTACTCCGCTAATCGAGTATTATGTATGCACTAATCGAATTTTGATATATAAAATTTTAGCGTACTAATCGAAAACGCATTAATCGGATGCGCATTAATCGAGGGATTTCTATGAAGTAAATGAAAATTTAACAATAAAAGTAAAATAGAAAAAGAAAGAAAAAAATCAATGAATGAATGTTCGATTCCTGTCGGAGGACAAATATTTTCTACAATATTTCTCGGACATTCATGCCAGTAAATATTGTTCATACTGTTTATTATAAACAGAGCATTTACTTAAATATTTGTATCTATAAAAATAACGTATAAACAGAAAATGTATTAAAATAATAGACAGGCTTAGTCAATTTAATTTCTATCTATAAAAGGCAGGATGTGTGTGTGTGTGTGTGTGTGTGTAACGATTGCACGGACAGAATTTTCGACGGATTTGCACCAAAATTTACATGCACATGCTCCAAGTTAGCAGGAAGACCAAGACCGACTTTGCATTTCCCAACTCCCATCGATAGTGGAAATAATCGATTTTTTCATGTTTCTACGGCACTTTTCATGTAGTTTGCGGCCATTTTGTACTGTCTAGAGTGAGAACCTATAGCTGGCTGCCACGAATAGGCAGGAAGATTCTATTGGCCAGCGTGAGAGCCAACAGCTGACTGACATGAATGTTAACTAGCATGCTAGCATGCAAAAAAAAAAAAAAAAGAAATCGATAGCTGCATTCGTCACAAGTGGGAAAAAATTAAATCTGCATGACACTTTACTCCAATTGGTTCATTCGCTTGCTTAAACTCAACGTTGATTCTGATTCCGCAGAACTGGGTTGGGTGTGAAAAAGTATTTGTTGTTAACATTCTTTTTTCATTCGGTTTTTCCAGTTACGAGTCCTTTTTTTAAAGCAGATCGTTTTGTGTTCATTTTGTTTAGTTCTTTTTTCGTAACAGATTTAATGTTTAGTATAGAGCTTAGAAAAAATTCGCAGTGTGAGATAGGCAAGAAGTAAGGCATGTAGCAACATCAGCACGGTAAAGTGCACTGCTTTAAAGGCAAGGAAGGGCAAAAATATTTTAAGTCAAGTGATAGCGATTGCTGTATGAGTCGTGCGATTTTTGAATCAAGCACGGGCAACGCCGGGCCATGCTGCTAGTAATATATATATACATATGTAAGTGATTTATACAATCCTGCTATCACGTGACCTCTAAGGAAACTACTCTTTGTTCTTTAGCTACTGACGGTCAAATAGGCAACGCGGTAATTATATGCTTGCTCCTTCAGGATATAGGCGATAATGGTCCTCCACATATTCCTGTCCATTGTAGCACTTAGTTTTGTCTTTTTGTTATTTCCCCCAAGCCCTGTTCTGCCATCTGTTTGCTCAAGCACATCAAGTATATTACACGCAGATTTCCTCTGTCCCTCAATCTCTCCTATGAGTATCAGATTTTCCAAGCCCTCCGTCCTTATTACGTTCCCCAGAAATTTTAACTGCCTCTTCCTGATTCTAAGTATAAGTTTCCATTCTCACCAAAACCTCGTTGTTGCTCCCATGTTCGGCCCATGGTATCCTCAACATCCTTCTGTAGAACGATATTTCTGCTGCTTCAAGCCTTCTTTTGAAATTCTTCTCTAAGACATCATGTATCGCTTTCATTTTTTTTTTGGAGTTTGTTTTAATTGTTTTCTTTGTACGTTTCTTTTAAATGTATTTTTTCAATGAGATCGACGGTCAGACAGCATATCAGCCTTTCGCAGGTTATTTAAAGCCAGAAAATAGTTTTAGATTGTAAGATGATTTTGGAGATAATAATGATTTTTTTTTTTAAGCATTTCACCCGAAGCAAGGCCACTAGGACGCAAGGGGTTACAGAAAATTTAGAGCAAGATCTGATAGGAGTGATAGAAGAAAGGATGAGGGTAGTGGATAAATCAAGGCAACTGGAGATGTCGATTGACATTACACTTGAATAGCTGGAGATTATAGCTCACAGGGAAACAGGAATAGGGAAGTGAGTTCCACAGGCGAGAGGTGCGAGACATGAAGCTATTGGAGTAGAAGAGACGGCTACATTTAGGAGTTTCAACAGTGAAGGGGTGAGAGCGGGATGCCAGCCTCGTATGGCGCTTGAACTCATGACGTCTGGGAACCAGCGAATGCAGCTCCTCGGAGCAATTTCCATGGAAGTATTTGTAGAACAGACAGAGGGAGGCGACGGCGCGTCTGTGAGAAAGTGACTGTAGACGAGACGTCAGAGCAGATTTACGGATACAAATCCTACTAACTCATAGCTGATTAAATTCGTTTCTCCGATTTCCAATTACACCGTTATCCATTACACCACCCGCACATCCAAGCTTACAGCACCTGTTATTCCCAGATGGTCACCCATTCAGCTACTGACGAGGCTCGACGTTTCTTAACGTCGGTGGTCGTACGGGAACCGATGTTTCAACATAATATGGCCGTAAGCTTCTTTTATTTTTTCTTCTTCTAATTATAAACACTTTTATTTATTTTTTATTTATTTTTCAGAAGGAAATGGAATTTTAGAATAACAGTGTAAATAAAGCCTTGACGCAAAATGCCCGGATTACAATTCCTCCATTTTATGGACGGAAAATATCCAATTTTTCATTTTTCTTTCGATTCCAATTACACGAAGTAATTGAATGTTCTCAGAAGAAACGCTAGAAGATAATTAGACTTTCAGGAGGAATTGACGTGATTCCTTAACAAAACCCAACCAATATGACGTCAGAAATCCTAATGACCCGAGGCAGAAATCGAGGGCGAAAACGCATAGGAAAAAATCCCATTGAATAATAACCAATATATCGACTTGGATTAGAGCCTTGAAGTGTTAATCTGTACAGTTAAAATACTTTCAGAATTCCAACTACGCTACATTTTTCAAATGTCATCTCTTAGATTATCTGGTTATAAAATCCGTGTTGACATATTGGAATATTTTCAAAAACCCTGTGTTATAAAATTTTGAAATTGGTAAGTTGGAAATTTTGAAGATAATCTAGATTACAATTGAGATGAAAATCAATTAAAAATTGAGTAGCTTTAGTCTTCAACCACGACCTCCAGACAACTTCGGAATCTCCTGCAACTCTTCTGCATGGTCGCCTTGTCTGAGTTGGTGAATGCTCCCATATTCATTACATTCAGTTCATCTTTGGTGTGACAAGGTGTTTTGTTGATCTTTCACTCAACTGAGTCCACACATAATAATCAAGGGGGTTGCAGTCTGGAGAACTAGGGGGTCAGATCTAAGGGATGTTGTAGCCGCACAAATTATCTGATAGCCATGTCTGTAAAAGAAGTTGAAAATGCACCTGGAGTCTTTAAGTATATTTTAGAGTAATTTGACAGGTTTCATAGTTCTATGATTTTCAAAAGTTAAATTGAAATGGAGAGGCGTGTGGCTAGGCCAGGATATGTCTCGCATCAGATGCAAGACATGCCATGGCATAGATATTTTCAACTTTCCATAGCATTTTCAAATTCTTTTTCTTATATTTTTACTCACGTGGGATATAAAAGAAAAAAAAAACTTACTTTATATCAACTGCTGAGTGGATGGAGTGATTGTCGGAGAATCCGGATAGTGAATCATATATATATATATATATATATAAATATATATATATATATATATATATATATATATGACAGAATAAGGAACACAAGCTCAGTTTTGTTTCTCAGGCAATGTCCTTGTATAATTCCTAATGCTGGTAGTTTAGAGGAAAATGATGATAAATATATATATATATATATATAAATGATAATGATATATATATATATATATATATATATATATATATATATATGTAGATAGATAGATAGATTAACCTAGTGAGCTACGGTTGTATTGAGCTCTTTTGTTAGTTTTTTACTCGTGTCGGGTTTTTTTCTTTGGGCTTTAAACCTGTATCTGTGCGATTTTTTTCGGCAGACTTTCATGTTTCTAGCTCTTTCTTTTTTTAAAACCTTTTTTTCCTTCGTGATTGATTTGATTATTGGCAAATCAAAAATTCGAGGGTTTTTCGAAACGAGTATAGTTACATATATATATATATATATATATATATATATATGTAGTACTTTCAATTTCATCTAGGACCATCAACAGGGGGTTAAAATATTTGTGGATGTGTATACAGTAGCTCCGTAAATCCCAAATATTTTTTCACCGTTCTTTTGAAATTTTTTCAAATGAAAAATTTTTCTTTCAGTTTTGCAAAGGAGACTGCTTTTATCATTTTTTTTAAAAAAAAAAGATTTTTTAGTTATAATATTTTAATTTAATATTTTTATATATAAAAAAAAAAACTTTGTTGTTAAAAACATTTAGGAACTTTGCTGACTCATCGTTGAAATTATTTATTTGTCTTATATAAAGAAAGGGTTCCCAGAATTTCAAGAGTTTGTTTATGGTTATCTTGATGAAGTACTGGTGCATTTTCGACTAATATCTGTCTAAACTGTGAATGTGGATATGAGCGTCCTTTTAAAAATGTTCTGAGATTGAATTATGCTCATTCGAGTGAAACTAAAAAGCTTTCTCGTCAACGTCGTTGTTACAACAAAATATCAATACATATGTTGGTTTAACAAAACCAACATATGTATTGATGTTTTTATCAATCTCTCAAAGAGGACATTTTTAAACTGATATACGATGTTGGTCTTTTGTAAGGCACTAGTTGACGGAGAAGAGTTGTTATGGATGACTAGGTTTGTTGTATTCAATTTAGTACAGTTTAATTTCATTATTTTTACTTATATCAGTGTTTATGAGTCTTTTTAGAATTTTTCCTCCTGTTTATAGTCAGAATGCATCTGATTTCGGTAGGAGGGGACAAACAACGGTCCGCGGTCCAAAAGAATTCATGTTAGTAAATTTGAAAGAGAAAGTTACCAAACAACGTCCAATAATTGTTGCAAGCAATTTGATGCCTAATTTTAAGAAACTAATAAATGACTGTAGTCAGATACAGTGTAACCCGGATATAAGAGACCCTGGTATAAGAGAAACCCGGATATAAGAGATATTTTCTATGGTCCCAAATTAGAGCCTGTGTTAATGTATATAAAATAGACCAAACCCGGATATAAGAGACTTCGTCTCCGGTCCCGTCAACTCTCTTATATCCAGGTTACACTGTACATGATTCTCATTGAGTCATTGAGATCCTTCTGTTGCCGAGTTATTTTGTTTTTCAAATAAATACGTTTTCTACTTTATAATATTAATAAAAATAATTTTTTCTTAAAACAAAGTTATATTTTGTCTTTCAAATGTGTTTAATGTAAATCTTCAACTTAAAAATGCCTATTAATATTTTTTTCTTTAAAGTAACTTTGTCTTTCAAATAAATGTTTTTCATATGAATCTTCTACAGTACTTTAAAATATTAATTGATAAAAATTAATTGCACTTTTTCTTTAAAAGCCTTATTTTTTTGTCTATTTTAAATATTAATTATTTTGGATTAAAATACTATGCGGCCCAATTGTGAATTTTTGAATGTGGCCCTTGCACTGAAAAGTTTGCCCACCCTTAGATTACAGTATAGTAGTCTATTTAGACATAATGCACTTATTAAATTATTTAACCAAACCTGCTTGAATGGAAATATGTTGCCTAAACATACATATATACATACACACACACACACACATGTCTGTGTGTGTGTGTGTGTGATACATACATACATACACACACACGTGTGTGTGTGTGTGTGTGCGTGCGTGACCGTGTTTATGATCGTGTTTTTGAATAAATTGTTCTATTGTTGCATAGAAGAGGACAAGAGAAACGGCACATAGCTGAAGAGAAGAGAAACTTAGGTTATTAATGTTGCAATGGTGTCGGTAGCGGAAAGCCATCTTGTTGAGTGACATACGACTGGTTCAATCTGGTTTTATCCAGTTGAGAAATTTTAATTTCCGTTTTTAACTTTCTTTTTCTTATTTTATTCTCCTCCCTATCGCAATCACTATTCTATTTTCTCTCTCTGTTGACATGTCTCTCCCAACCCCAATCAATCGACCTTATATATTTGTTTCTTTTTCTCTTTCAATTTCAAGTTGCCCTTTCTTTTACATCTTTCTTTATCCCATCTTCCGACAATTATCTATCTATCTATCTATCTATCTATCTATCTATCTATCTATCTATCTATCTATCTATCTATCTATCTATGCCAGTCTGACATCATCCATGTTTTCCCTTGATTCTCAGTTAAAGCAGTTTACTGTTAACATCTACTCGTCCCTCTCTTTTATGCCCTTTCATTTTTTTTTTTATTCATTTTTATTTGAGCCTTTTATGTACATAATTTGTGATTTTCTTTCTAATGGGAGACAATATTCCGTTACATAATGAGTCTTAGAATACGCCGTCTGCATCCTTATCCGAAGACCGAGAACTCACTAAAGGGGCCATCTACCAAATAAATACGATATATGTTATTACAATCTCACAATGGCAATGTATATTTATTTAATTTTCATACAACTGCGACACAAAGCCAACAGGGAAAGTGGGTGAGACTGATCTTACACCAACTATCGTAAACCTAGCTAATCAGTTTCATGACCCATTCATTTATTGCAATTACTCATTCACAAGAACTCACCCCTCACCATTCAACCCACCTCATACTACATACTCACAGGGATCCACTTAAAACACCAACAATGGGAATGATTGAAAAAAAAAAAAAAAAAAAAGAAAAGAAAAAAAAAAGAAAAATACTTTCCCATCCCCCGATTTATAGGCAGAAGCACACAAATGCACGCTGAAAATTCTTCCTAGTCAATAAAACAGTACAGTTCTCAGTTTCATATGACTCAGTCCCAGTCTGTTGTGTCTGGAAATCAGAACGTCACGTTCGCTTATTCGAATTTGTCCCTGCTTGTCAACCCCAATTCTTAGTTTGTGAACTTTTTATCATATTACTATTGCTTTGTCTCATTACTGTTAATTTACTTTGCATATATTGTTTGTTTGCTCTATATAATTTCCCCCTGTTCTTTTCCCCTGTTCTTTTCCCCTGTTCTTGTTATGCCTTTGTTAAATCTGTTTGTTGGGCAGTTCTGAGTTTTTATTTACATTTAATAATGGTCATTCTCTCTTCAGTGACTTCTGAATTTCTAGGATTTTTGCATAGCACCCACATTAGGGCTATTTAAGGTTTTGATCCAAATTTATGGTGTGCATATATTACTCGAATAATTACTAGTACAAAATTTATGACCATGTCCGACAATGACAATTATTTTGACAATGGAAAAAGTGACATTACCTTTAGATATGAATGTATAAAACGTCGTGAGTGGCAGAGAATGGGACAAAGATGTATTAAATAAAAGGATGATAATTGCAGCGAAATGTCAGACAGGAATGATACGGATCTAAGGCTATTGATGAATTTTAATTACAAATTTACTCCCAATCATTATCCATTTGTCATATTTGTCCACACTAAGAGGCTGTTGGAATAATTTTAAAAAAATAAGAAAGAATCAAGATTGGTAACTGCAACCTGAGAAAAAAAAACCCAGCCATATTCCGCTTCGGATTCCCTTGGTGAGATGTAAATCCTACTCAAGCAGCTCCTTCCAACGAACCGCTGCCTTGTGCATCCGACTCCCAAGACGTTGCTTCTCCCGATCACTAAAATCTTAACCTGTTGAAGTGTAGGCCTAACGGTTATCTTCCCCACATATCCGCATAAAGTGTGCCTCTTACTCTGTAACACTCTACCTTGAGAGTCCCCTGGGCCTTGTATAAGATGAACATCATTGTAAAAAAAATTCCTCTCACTAAAATCACTCTCTTTACAATACCGATTACGATGCTTCCATGTTTATGTCCCGCGTCCCTTCAAAATATGACTCTCCACAACTTCCTATTCTTTGTAGCTCTAATCAATATTTCTCTTACTATCCCTCCTACGCCTTATTCTGCTAGCAATTTACAAAAAAATCATTAGGTATGTAACTTGATATCCCTCAGATCCTCTTGCCGCCAAGAGAGACCAATTCTCTAAGCACCCTTTCCTCATATTGTGTCTTAATATTTCCAACTGTTCCTTTATGATTTTAAGCGCAAAACTCCTTTACGTTCCCGTTGTTCTTAAAACTTCCCTGTTACTCACAGATTTCGTCCATGGTATTCTTTTTTGTAATGTCAACAGTTACTCGTTGTCACAAATTCTCGTTGTAGTAGCGACTTTGTAATCGCTAGTACTGTTTCATTTTTAAGCAAATTTTCGATTCTGGTGCTCCTGCTATGTATTTAGAAATTCTTGATAATATCCAAAGAAGAACCTGCAGCATTACTGGTCCTGACCTGTTATCTTCAGTTACTTTCCTATCACCATAGTGTAACTTCCCCCTGCCTTTTTTTTTAATGAATACTCCTATGGTAATTGTTCTGATGAACGTTCCTCTTCGAATTCCAGTCGAATCCATTACATTCACTTACGGGCTAATACCCTTGGGAAAGGTATGAATCCTCTTCTCCCACATCAATTGGTAAATAGCAGGACAGACTGGGTTCTGCCTTGGATGGCAACTGGTTTACCCCAGAAAGAAATGGCGACCTACTGCGGAAAAAAAAATCTGCCTCGTCAGTGATGTATCGAAAGATACATGATCGCCTAATCGTGTATCACGCATGGCACATGGCTGACTGATAGTACCTAGACTTTATGACTTTAAGCGCAGTACTAGATTGGTGACAAGGTCTCGTTATTTTACAGTTGAAATGGCTAGATGTAACCGTAAGTTCTATGCTAACAGTTTCTTCTCTTACACTTCTTGCTTGTGGAATTCTCTTCCGGATTCTTGCTTCCCCGTCAACTTTGATCTTCAAAAATTTAAATATCAATCGTTATCTAGTGTTTTCTTAATTTTTATTCTTTTATTGTCCTCTCTCCTTAATAGTATTTTTCCTCATACTCTCTAACACTCAGTAATCCCCTTGCGTCTTTAGTGGCTTTATTGCCTTACTTGGGGTGAAATAATCGGTTTGTGTATAAACGTGCCGATTTTTATAAATTCGGACGCCTATACACGACATTATCAGAAAATGAAGAGCGGTGATTATAGCAAATTTAAAATTTATGACGGAAAATGGATTGGGAGGGCTTCTAATGAAACAAACAGAGCTACTAAGTGTAGGAAATTGTGGAGAGCCATGAAAACCTACATCCTGAAAAAAAAACGCCATATAAAAGGAGGAGATAATATGATGGGTAAATGTTAATGGGATAATGATTCTTCTTAATGTATGCAGATAAGCCCAAAAGACTTATCTTTTCGATTTCAAGTTTTATAGATATACCACTCACCAGGGTCAGATAAATCTATTGCATTCATTAATTAATATATTTATATACGATATATATATAAAAAAAATGATTACTGACGCCAGACAAAATTGAAAATTATTCTATACTAAAAACATAACATAACGTTTAAAGTTAGACTGTTTGATTTTGAAAGGACATGACATTTAAAAAAATGTCTTTTGTGTTTAAATAACATTGTTGTCATTTCTTTCTCAATATATAACAATGGTTTTCTGAATGCAAAATTATTTTTTAAATGTCATGTTCTTTCAAAATCGAACAAGTTAAGTTTAAATATTGTCACCCCAGAATATAGTCGCAACTGATGAAACCCACCACAAAAACTTTTTTCCAATTTGTCAGAGATCTTTTCTTTCAAAACTGTTCTTGATATATAAAAACTTATGTAAAAATCGTTATCCCATATACATGTAAGCAAATTATGGATATCTTTTAAGCATACAATGCTACTTATTATAAATGTTCTACTTAGTAGGTACACGTGTTTGAGTCGACATATTTGATTTTTAAAACAGAGAAATTGATGTCTACCGGACTAGTGATTGCAAGTCCTACTAAAAATATGTATCTGTCGACTAGAACCGAACCAGTGTTCTGATTTCTCATCATCTTGCTCTTGGTTAGTTGATTTTGTTTAGTGGCATATCAAACTCTATGGTTTATTTAATGCCGAAATCTAAATATTTTGTACGTAATTTTATACTTTCAGGGTAAAAGAATGCTTTAATCTATTTAATAGAATCTATCTATCTATCTATCTATCTATCTATCTATCTATCTATCTATCTTATATATATATATATATATATGTGTGTGTGTGTGTGTGTATACGCACATTTCATTGAATACGATAGACAAGGTGCTTTGATTTAGTTTTTTATACAATTTCTCATGCGATCTAATAATTTTTTTCTTTTTGGATGATAAATTATATAAAAACTGTCCGAATGTTCTTTTTTTCCGAGCGCTTTCGGCTATACATTTAGCCATTTTCAAGGATTAAATATTTTAGCACTTAATAATATCAGTTATGAACATGGACACAATATCTGAAAAGAAAAAAATATTAGATCGCATGAGAAATTGTATAAAAAACTAAATCAAAGCACCATGTCTGTCGTATTCAATGAAATGTACATAAAAGAAAGATTGCTGCCTAAATACACAAATATATGTATCTTTTATATAGACATAATTAAATAATATAAATAAAATACAGTGACACGCATAAGTATTGGATACATGTTATTTTCTGTTATAAATCTAGTTTATGTCCGCCATTTTGCCTGATATTTGGTAAGTAATATCTCCTAAAGTTGTTTTAGTTGTATGTGGAAGGAAAATTAAAAAGTCAAAATTACCCTATGCAAAAGTATTGGATACATCAATTTAATATTTTGTTGCGTAGCCTCTGTTTTTTTTTTTCACTGTCTCCAGTCGCTTTCTATAGTTGGCCACAAGTTTTCCACACTGCTCCACCGTTACTTTACCCCATTCTTCCTTGCAAAATTTTTCTAATTGCTTGATATTTTGTGGATTCCGCTTATGAAATTTAACCTTCAAAGTATTCCACAAATTCTCAATTGGATTCAAGTCAGGAGACTGACTTGGCCAATTGAGAGTACTAATACCATTAGTAAAGGCATTTTCTTGGTGAGCTTGAATGAAAGCCTGTACGATATAGAGCTCTGCTAATGGTATCCTTACATTAATTCCAGCACCCTCAAGATCAGTTTTAATTTCAGAACGAGTAATGAAGGGTTTTTTTTTTGCACATTTCTGCTGATCCACCTTGAAGTACTCTCATTTATTTTTCTCGGTCTTCCATTTCTTGGAAGGTTTGCTGTACCGTCGCCATTCTTCTTATACTTTATGATGATATTTCCTACTGTACTTAATGCTAGATTCATTTCTTTGCTAATTTTTCGGTAATCTTGTCCTCCTTTGTGACGTTCAATGATTCTATCTCGCATATCTCTGGATAATTCTGTAGTTTTTGCCATTTTTAATCCTTGAATTGCAGAATGCACATCAAAGAGTCAGATGATTAGTAGCCCTATCTTGTAAACAATTGTGTGCTTCTCTGATTGGTCAGAGATAACATTCCAATACTATCGAAAATTTTAAAAAATTTTAAAATACAAAGTTGGAAATTTGAAAAAAGTGTCATGTATCCAATACTTTTGCATAGGGTAATTTTGAACTTTGATAAAAAAAAAAATGGATTCAACCATGAGTTTTTAACAGAAAATAACATGTATCCAATACTTATGCGTGTCACTATATATATATATATATATATATATATATATATATATATATATATATATATATAGTTTGTAGATCATAAAATCTATTGGGAATTTTACTATAAAATGTATTGCTGTTCATTTTATTATAAACTGTACCGTTGATTTTTGTTTGGGGGGATTCACTATTTTACCATAGCTGGGACCCTAACAGATGCTACCACCCCGAGCCAGGGAGGACTTTGGAACAACAGCAATTAAGTGGTGGTCCCACGCTCCCAAAACCTTCCAATTTCCCAGTCAGAGGCCTTGCTGTTCGATGTCGTCACGATATAGACTTTTCAATAAACTTTTCATGGCTTCTCATGGTAAAGCTGATTTACCTTTAAAGATCCCTGTCCTCGGTATCTTTACAGGTAAATCAGCTTTACCATGAGAAGCCACGAAAAGTTTATTTAAAAGTCTATATCATTTTCTTTTTTTTTTAAATCAATTCACCACAAGTAAGGTGATAAGGCCACTAAGACACAAGGGGAGGGGGCTACAGGAAGGGAAAGAGAAGGAAAAGACTTTAGAGGAACTGGAAACCAAGAAATAGTATGGATTTCAGAGTTTAGTCCGAGACGTTAGAAGTATAGAGTTTAAGTAGACTACAGAAGAAATCGGAAAATCCAATCCTAAAAGGAAACAAGGGATAAACCTCTACTCCTGTTCAAAAGACTAGAGAGGTATTTGAGCCGGACGATAGACGAACCTATCTCTTCCTGATAACTTTATTTTCGTATCCAGAGCGTAAACAAAGTAATATTTAAACAATTAATAGATGTTCTTAATGTGATAATATTTATTAATAAAAAAAAAAAACTATCGCGGATACCTCCTGACGAGTGGAAAAATGATTACAAAAAGGTTCGTCTACGAAACTCTGGAGTCTGGTTGCTGCATCAATCAGCTAAGTGTTGTGGATTCCGGGTTGAAATCCGGTACCAAATAAATAACAAACGCCAAGAATGAATATAGGAAAATAATGTATTAACGTAATAACGTAACAAACTAGTAAAGCAGGTTAGTAGTTCCAGGAATACGGGTTAGTAGCAAAATATATATATACAGTCTTTGGTATTGAAGTATCGTTGTATGACTTCTTATTGAGTCTACGTGCTCGCTTACTGTGACTCCTACAACACTGTTACCTCACCATCACTCTTCCAGTTACCTACAACCTTTTACACTGTCACTCTGGACTCGACTCTTCGGTCTTTCTCTCGTCTTCACGTAGCCGTAGTATATGTGTATGCTGGGTGAGTCCATTTATGTTAAAAGGGATGGACTCCTCAACACTAAGTGATAAATTTTATATTTGTATTAATCCTATATATATATATATATATATATATATATATATATATATATATAATTATAATGTGCAATATTACACACACACACACACACACACACACACACGCACGTGTGTGTATGTGTGTGTGTGTGTATAATATTGCACATTGAGTGCTGGTGTTAATAAAACAGTGCTCGATGCAATATAACAGAGCTATTAACTATATATTAATAAATATACATATTTTTCTTCACCAGTAGCACGACTCGGAGTTTGATGCACAACGCAATCTTCATGTGCTGACTTACGACTGACCGTCAGTCTCAACTTCGAGTTGTGCTACTTGTGAGTAAAAAGTTTGTCAGTTGATTGATCTTACATTCAGTATCCCGACTCAAGAGTTTCGTAGACGGACCCCTCCGTTCATTCGTCAGGGGCTATCAGCAATAAATATGTGTGTTCGCGTTTTCGAGCTTGAAGGTTCGCAGCCTGACACATAGTCATTAGCTAATTTTTTTTATCTGAGAGTTTTAATGTACAATGTTTGATATGTATCATTAATATTCACCATTGAATTAAGTGCAATGACAAAGAAGGACACTATATTGAAAAATAACTTTCTCTAAAATGCTTTCATCATTAAGCGCTAACGGACGTATTAATGTATCTATATTTATACGCACATATGTGTGAGCGTTTGTTATTACGAGTTGTACACAAAGACAGACAGACACAGACAGACAGACAGGCAGAGGTAGAGACAGAGAGAAAAGATAAAATCTTTTCAATTCGTCCGAGAACCTGCAACACAAGGTTCACGTAATTGAATTTCCACCTACGTTTCATATCTTCAAGGTCGTCACACGTGGAATGGTACCAATCAGTTCCTTTCATGGCGCATTTCCTGGGAGCCAGAATGGTTTAAAAGGAAGAGATACCAGAGGTAAGAATACCGAAGGAAATAAATTAATAATTTATGTCGAGGTTACTATATAGATATTTAAATTAACATGCAATTGCTTTATAAACTTGGGCATTGCGAGCCAACACCATGGTGGTTCTTACGAAAGGAAAAAAGAAGAAAAAGAATTATACAATGATTATTATACAAAAACAACACAAAAAAGAACACAGCTCTCCACACATTCTCATTGATTCTAACATTGTTTCGCATGTTTACATGAATTTGTATATAACTGATTATTTTATATATTTGATTTATATATATATATATATATATATATATATATATATATATGTATATGAAACCGGACATCCAGCCACACTGATGAGCTGTGATACAGCGAAACAGTCTGTGGATGACAATATACATTCTCCTGAAAAATTATTTCCGTTGAACTCTCAGGAGAGAAAGTGTGAGCTTGTAAACAGTGACTACTACTGCTACTAATGCAGTACTCTTCGATAAAACGAGTCGAGTTCTCTCAATCACTGGCGTGTTTATCTAAAAACAAATACGCTTAAATTCACCCGCATCCCTTCCGTGCGTCAAAAGCTGAAAGAGTAGATTCTCCGACTGACGCCAATTCAGCAGGGTTTCGATGCTAGCGAGTGGCAACCTGACGTCTAGCCACACTGATGAGCTGTGATATAGCGAAACAATCTGTCTGTGGATGATTACACACACACACACACACACACACACACACACACACACACACACACACATATACATACATATATATATATATATATATATATATATATATATATATATATATAAGATATCGCACATTCTTTTTCATATAGTTTTAGGTACTTCTATTTTAATATAATTTCTTTTTATTTTAGATAATTTTATTTAATTTTAAATTATGTAACGGTCATTCTCTACCCAGCACCCGAAGACTGCGTTGTACATGAAACTCCGAGTCGTGCTACTGCTGAAGGATAATATATATATATATATGCGCGTTGACCTCAGTATCCACTTTCATATTTACAGGATATCTATAACTATAAAATTTTTATAATATATATATATATATATATATATATATATATATATATATATATATATATATATATATATATATATATACTATTAGTATTAAATGGTAAGAGATTTTAGGGGCTAAAATTTCTGGTTCTTTTTTCGTAGTTTACTAGTGGAAAGGCATTTTAGACAGGCAGATTTTTGGCATAAAGTGCTCGATATCACAAGTTGAGCGTTAATAGAATTAATGTGGAGAAACCTGTCACTTTACTGAGTGGTGTTATTTCAGTCATGCCGACTTCGAAGATTCGTGAGCGCATTGTAGCAAGGTTTTCATTCTTCAGGGCTATTATCTTCTCTGCAGCTATTTCTCAATTTTTTCGTAATTATGTATAGTACAGTGCAATTTGATATCTTTGTGTGTGAGTATGTGATTTTTTCACTTCATGATTCATCGAAAAGATTTCTTCTTAAGACAATATTGTCCATAATATATCTCATTCTTAAAAACAGTTAAAAGCATTTCTAATTAAATGATGTCTTAGATTTACTAAATTTGTTATTTTACGATTCAGAGCAGATTTTCGGTGACTGTCGGTCCTGTTTTACAAAAAGATAAATTGACGATTTAAATTCTCCAAGCACTTCTGCTTATAACTATTATAAACATTTAAGCCATATAAAAATGAATTTCTAGATGTAGAAAAAATATTTTTATTAAGATTTTCTAAAAAAGACATGTTTCTAAAATAATTTCATTCATTTGTGAATAAGTCCTGAATATTTCATTAAAATCCAACAGTTATTTAATTTTTGCAAGAATTTCCAAATCAATGTGTTTTTTACCCCCAAAAGATGCGAAAATTTCCCATACTAATATACTGTCACACTCTGACGCAAGAAAAAAAAAACAAAAAAAAAAAAAAACAAATTTAGAAGGTTCTAAAAATGATCAAAATATATAATTTAATAATAAAAAATTCTTTGGTCTTTCGTTTTAATAGTAGCATAAATATTTTGAGAAAAGTTTCATAAAAGTAGCATAAATAGTTTGAGAAAACTTTAATTAAGTTTGCGGTAGTTTTTCATCATGGTACGCTCATTTTTTAGCGAATCTCTGGAGGTACTTATAGACGCAAACATTATACCTATGTTGACACATAATATGTATAAATCAACTTTATAACTTCGGTTGGGACAATCAACTTGTATGCGTTTGTTTTCACAAGTCTCATTTTCTGTTCTTATATAAATCTATATTTAGGCAGCAAAAATTAATTTAAATAGATATTGATAAAACCAACTGACAAGGACAGTCTGTTTATTTATTAGAAATTTAGAAAAAATACAATAAAGTGTGTGTGCATGTATGTGCAAGTGTATGTATGTGTGTGTGTAACTTTGGTTACATAATTTATTGTATCAAATGCGTATAGAAACTATTATGGTAATTTTATTCAAATATGTCTTTTTTTAGGTCTTTGTTTAATTTGTCTTCCTTTTTTATTCGCTCTTTCTTTTTATCTCTTTTTTTTATTCTTGGTTTTTATTTATTTTTCCTTTAATACATTTTTGTATTTGTTGCTTTTTATAGCTCTTTCTTTCCTTCTTTCTTTCTTTTTCGTTCTTTCTGCTTTCATTTGTTGTAATCGACAAAGTGCAAAATATTGTTGACACTCCTTTTTTAGTCTAACTCGGAGCAGTCCCTGCCCCGAACTGATACTATACGATATGGTTCAAACTGGCACCTTTCTATTTTCACGTGAAGGAGGGGGAAAGACATTAGCTGGTTTCAGTTGGAAATCAAAGGAAGGAAAGAAGGGAAAGAAAGGAAAGGAAGGAAGAAAGGAAAGAAAGAAAGAAAGAAGGAAGGAAGGAAGAAAGGGCGGGTGGAAGATAGGAAGGAAGGAAGGAAGGAAGGCAGGAGGTAACGAAGGAAGGGAGGGAGGAAGGTTGGAAGGATAGCTTGAAGGAAGGAAGGAAGGAAAGAAGGGAGGGAGGGATGGAGGAAGGAAGGAAGGAAGGAAGGCAGGAGGGAACGAAGGAAGGGAGGGAGGAAGGTTGGAAGGATAGCTTGAAGGAAGGAAGGAAGGAAAGAAGGGAGGGAGGGATGGAGGAAGGAAGGAAGGAAGGCAGGAGGGAACGAAGGAAGGGAGGGAGGAAGGTTGGAAGGATAGCTTGAAGGAAGGAAGGAAGGAAAGAAGGAGGGAGGAAGGAATGGCGGGTGGAAGATAGAATGGAGGGAAGGAAGGGTGGAAGATAGGAAGGAAGGGAGGAAGGAAGCGAGGAAGGATAGGTTATAGGAAGGAAGGAAAGAAGGAAGGAAGGAAAGATGAAGATAGGGAGGAAGGAAGGTTTGAAGGATACCTTATAGGAAGGAAGGAAGGAAGGGAGGGAAGAAGGTTGGAAGGATAGCTTATAGGAAGAAAGGAAGGAAGGAAAGAAGGAAAGGTGGAAGATAGGAAGGAAGGACGGGAGGGAGGGAGGGAGGGAGGAAGGTTGGAAGGATAGCTTATAGGAAGGAAGAAGGCACGAAGGCAGGAAGAAGGAAAGAAAGGAGGGAGGGAGGAGGGAAGGAATGGCGGGTGGAAGATAGGAAGGAAGGCAGGAAGGAAGGAAAGGTGGAAGATAGGAAGGAAGGAAGGGAGGAAGGTTGGAAGGATAGGTTATAGGAAGGAAGGAGGGGAGGGAGGAAGGTTGGAAGGATAGCTTATAGGAAGGAAGAAGGCACGAAGGCAGGAAGAAGGAAAGAAAGGAGGGAGGGAGGGAGGAGGGAAGGAATGGCGGGTGGAAGATAGGAAGGAAGGCAGGAAGGAAGGAAAGGTGGAAGATAGGAAGGAAGGAAGGAAGGAAAGAAGGAAAGGTGGAAGATAGGAAGGAAGGACGGGAGGGAGGGAGGGAGGGAGGAAGGTTGGAAGGATAGCTTATAGGAAGGAAGAAGGCACGAAGGCAGGAAGAAGGAAAGAAAGGAGGGAGGGAGGGAGGAGGGAAGGAATGGCGGGTGGAAGATAGGAAGGAAGGCAGGAAGGAAGGAAAGGTGGAAGATAGGAAGGAAGGAAGGAAGGAAGGGAGGAAGGTTGGAAGGATAGGTTATAGGAAGGAAGGAGGGGAGGGAGGAAGGTTGGAAGGATAGCTTATAGGAAGGAAGAAGGCACGAAGGCAGGAAGAAGGAAAGAAAGGAGGGAGGGAGGGAGGAGGGAAGGAATGGCGGGTGGAAGATAGGAAGGAAGGCAGGAAGGAAGGAAAGGTGGAAGATAGGAAGGAAGGAAGGAAGGAAGGAAGGTTGGAAGGATAGCTTATAGGAAGGAAGAAGGCACGAAGGCAGGAAGAAGGAAAGAAAGGAGGGAGGGAGGGAGGAGGGAAGGAATGGCGGGTGGAAGATAGGAAGGAAGGCAGGAAGGAAGGAAAGGTGGAAGATAGGAAGGAAGGAAGGAAGGAAGGAAGGAAGGGAGGAAGGTTGGAAGGATAGGTTATAGGAAGGAAGGAGGGGAGGGAGGAAGGTTGGAAGGATAGCTTATAGGAAGGAAGAAGGCACGAAGGCAGGAAGAAGGAAAGAAAGGAGGGAGGGAGGGAGGAGGGAAGGAATGGCGGGTGGAAGATAGGAAGGAAGGCAGGAAGGAAGGAAAGGTGGAAGATAGGAAGGAAGGAAGGAAGGAAGGAAGGAAGGGAGGAAGGTTGGAAGGATAGCTTATAGGAAGGAAGAAGGCACGAAGGCAGGAAGAAGGAAAGAAAGGAGGGAGGGAGGGAGGAGGGAAGGAATGGCGGGTGGAAGATAGGAAGGAAGGCAGGAAGGAAGGAAAGGTGGAAGATAGGAAGGAAGGAAGGAAGGAAGGAAGGAAGGGAGGAAGGTTGGAAGGATAGCTTATAGGAAGGAAGAAGGCACGAAGGCAGGAAGAAGGAAAGAAAGGAGGGAGGGAGGGAGGAGGGAAGGAATGGCGGGTGGAAGATAGGAAGGAAGGCAGGAAGGAAGGAAAGGTGGAAGATAGGAAGGAAGGAAGGAAGGAAGGAAGGAAGGGAGGAAGGTTGGAAGGATAGCTTATAGGAAGGAAGAAGGCACGAAGGCAGGAAGAAGGAAAGAAAGGAGGGAGGGAGGGAGGAGGGAAGGAATGGCGGGTGGAAGATAGGAAGGAAGGCAGGAAGGAAGGAAAGGTGGAAGATAGGAAGGAAGGAAGGAAGGAAGGGAGGAAGGTTGGAAGGATAGGTTATAGGAAGGAAGGAGGGGAGGGAGGAAGGTTGGAAGGATAGCTTATAGGAAGGAAGAAGGCACGAAGGCAGGAAGAAGGAAAGAAAGGAGGGAGGGAGGGAGGAGGGAAGGAATGGCGGGTGGAAGATAGGAAGGAAGGCAGGAAGGAAGGAAAGGTGGAAGATAGGAAGGAAGGAAGGAAGGAAGGAAGGAAGGAAGGGAGGAAGGTTGGAAGGATAGCTTATAGGAAGGAAGAAGGCACGAAGGCAGGAAGAAGGAAAGAAAGGAGGGAGGGAGGGAGGAGGGAAGGAATGGCGGGTGGAAGATAGGAAGGAAGGCAGGAAGGAAGGAAAGGTGGAAGATAGGAAGGAAGGAAGGAAGGAAGGAAGGAAGGGAGGAAGGTTGGAAGGATAGCTTATAGGAAGGAAGAAGGCACGAAGGCAGGAAGAAGGAAAGAAAGGAGGGAGGGAGGGAGGAGGGAAGGAATGGCGGGTGGAAGATAGGAAGGAAGGCAGGAAGGAAGGAAAGGTGGAAGATAGGAAGGAAGGAAGGAAGGAAGGAAGGAAGGGAGGAAGGTTGGAAGGATAGCTTATAGGAAGGAAGAAGGCACGAAGGCAGGAAGAAGGAAAGAAAGGAGGGAGGGAGGGAGGAGGGAAGGAATGGCGGGTGGAAGATAGGAAGGAAGGCAGGAAGGAAGGAAAGGTGGAAGATAGGAAGGAAGGAAGGAAGGAAGGAAGGAAGGGAGGAAGGTTGGAAGGATAGCTTATAGGAAGGAAGAAGGCACGAAGGCAGGAAGAAGGAAAGAAAGGAGGGAGGGAGGGAGGAGGGAAGGAATGGCGGGTGGAAGATAGGAAGGAAGGCAGGAAGGAAGGAAAGGTGGAAGATAGGAAGGAAGGAAGGAAGGAAGGAAGGAAGGGAGGAAGGTTGGAAGGATAGCTTATAGGAAGGAAGAAGGCACGAAGGCAGGAAGAAGGAAAGAAAGGAGGGAGGGAGGGAGGAGGGAAGGAATGGCGGGTGGAAGATAGGAAGGAAGGCAGGAAGGAAGGAAAGGTGGAAGATAGGAAGGAAGGAAGGAAGGAAGGGAGGAAGGTTGGAAGGATAGGTTATAGGAAGGAAGGAGGGGAGGGAGGAAGGTTGGAAGGATAGCTTATAGGAAGGAAGAAGGCACGAAGGCAGGAAGAAGGAAAGAAAGGAGGGAGGGAGGGAGGAGGGAAGGAATGGCGGGTGGAAGATAGGAAGGAAGGCAGGAAGGAAGGAAAGGTGGAAGATAGGAAGGAAGGAAGGAAGGAAGGAAGGAAGGGAGGAAGGTTGGAAGGATAGCTTATAGGAAGGAAGAAGGCACGAAGGCAGGAAGAAGGAAAGAAAGGAGGGAGGGAGGGAGGAGGGAAGGAATGGCGGGTGGAAGATAGGAAGGAAGGCAGGAAGGAAGGAAAGGTGGAAGATAGGAAGGAAGGAAGGAAGGAAGGAAGGAAGGGAGGAAGGTTGGAAGGATAGCTTATAGGAAGGAAGAAGGCACGAAGGCAGGAAGAAGGAAAGAAAGGAGGGAGGGAGGGAGGAGGGAAGGAATGGCGGGTGGAAGATAGGAAGGAAGGCAGGAAGGAAGGAAAGGTGGAAGATAGGAAGGAAGGAAGGAAGGAAGGAAGGAAGGGAGGAAGGTTGGAAGGATAGCTTATAGGAAGGAAGAAGGCACGAAGGCAGGAAGAAGGAAAGAAAGGAGGGAGGGAGGGAGGAGGGAAGGAATGGCGGGTGGAAGATAGGAAGGAAGGCAGGAAGGAAGGAAAGGTGGAAGATAGGAAGGAAGGAAGGAAGGAGGGGAGGGAGGAAGGTTGGAAGGATAGCTTATAGGAAGGGAGGGAGGGAGGAAGGAAGGAAGGAAGAAATATATATACCCTAGGACAAAAGTTTGTTTTTGATGCGCAACAATAACTTAGAAAAGGATGCTGTGGCGTTATATTTCCCATTTTTAATGTTTAAATATTTATTTATTTTGGATTTGTTAAATTTTTCAATTATCCATCCTATTAAAATTGCGCTTGTCTCCCTCTTCGTTAATTCGCACTACCATTACACCCTGCCAATATCTCATAAACAATGGACTATTCCGTTTTGATCGCGTGGAAAGAGGGGAAAAGACAGTACTAGATTTCAATGAGAAAACGAATAAAAGAAAGAAATGTTTAACGGCTGTTTTAGTGAAACTGAGAAAGTTAGAGAAAGTTACCAATCGCAAATTCTTTTCATTTGTACCCCCTTACTTCTTAAAATAACGACCAGCATTCATATTTATGATTGTTATTCCAATATTTTGTTAAAGTTGTTAAGCTCAAATATTCAATAGCTGAACTTCTACGGGCATTTTATTGTCGTAAAACTCGCCATGAGCTTTCAATCATTAACTTAAGAATTAAGATTTATCAAAAAATTCAAATAGAAAAGCGTGAAATTTTCACGAGGCTCTCTACTAATCAATCTTTGTTCTATAATTTTGAATGCTGCACTTTTTATTAACACGGTGGCGTAATGGATAGCAGCTGGGATTGAGGAATCGGAGAGCCGAGTTCAAATTCCAGTCGAATCCATTATGTTCACTTACGTGCTAATACCCTTGGGAAATGTACGAATCCTCTTCTTCTCCTCCTACCTGTGGGTAAATAGCAGGACGGACCGGGTTCTATAGCCTTGGATGGCAACTGGTCTATCGCAGAAAGAAATGTCTACCTACTGCAGGAAAAAATCTGCCTCGTCAATCATGTATCGAAAGATACATGATCGCCTAAGCGTGTATCACGCATGGCACATAACTGGCTATGACTCCATTTATATTCTTGCTGGTCGCAAACTTTAGACCGACTGCTTGACCTGTACGCAATGATATGGCGCACCCATCTCTCACATGATTATATCAATACAGCCGTTTTGACTAAATATATTTTATTTCTGTCATAAGGTTCAAAACTGGGTTGGAACACAAGTGGTGCTAAAAAAACAAAAATCCCCAAGCAGGCAAAGAAGAAAGGTTTAAAATAAATTCTGATGTTTGGTTGCTTTTTTTTTTTTTTTTTTTTTTAAGTGAATAGGCCTGAGAACTTTCCATAATGCAAATAGGAGACAGTGAACAACAATAGAAAATCAAAAATTTAGGTCAGATATCCGACTGTTTTTTTTTGTTTTTTTTTGTAAAAATTCAACCATATTTCAGCACTCAGAAGAATTTAGCGTATAAATAACAACAATTTAAACTGTCAATTAAACTCTAATTTTCTGGATGTGGTTTTTGTGGAGCAATAAAAATAAAGAGTGTTAAATTTTTATTGAAATAATTTAGTTTGTATCGCCATTATTTTTCTTCGATTTGTGATTTTCTTTTTACCATATACTTCCGGCGTCAGTATAAACTGATGCCTTCTTTTCTGCCATATATATCTAGACTATAATTATAAACTACTAGTATTGGAATTTAATTTGAGAACCACGAATGCAATATTTTACAAGTTCATTCCAATCCTCACTCGAACCTTTTATCTTACTTTCAAAACCGGCGCCCAAAGCCTTGATTCTTATCGGAGAAAAGAATGTGTTTTCTGACCAAGCGACCAGGAAATTTGTATTACGATTTTTTTTGGGGGGGAAGTCCCCGATCATTCTGAGCCTCTCCAATCTCCATAAATTTGAAAAATCTTCGCCTATTTGGCAGTGAGAATTCGGCCCACTGCCTGAGAGGTCAGCGATAATGATTTTCCAAGCGTAGCTCGGATGTGGCACAAGGCCGAAAGTATGGGGCACCCAGTGAGGATCGAACTCAATTGTTCTAGCGTAATTGTTCTAGCGAGACAAGCTTGCTAACCATTACACCACAAGAGGTTGGCGATAGAGAGCACCAGTCAACTTCGGAACCCCTTTCAACTAAAGAAGAACTACATATGAAAATTGAAAAGGCTGTCAAGAACTAACATCGGCCCCACTATTAATGATCAGTTGAAAGCTGCCTCCTTTCACCTACAAAACTTCTGTCGTCGACCTACGAACTCACTCAACTGCAAGATTCCAATATCTACCATTTTCCTACTCTGCAGGAACTTTGAAGAACACTTTCTAACCATTAACAACCTTCTACTCGCTTAAAGAACTTTTAGGCGCTCAGAGAAATATTTTGAGCCAGCCTCTTTTCCTGTTATGAATATTTTCTCTTCCCTTAAAGGACATTTTCTTCTCTCTTTCTTTTTCTCCTAATTGTCCTTTTATCCTTTTACCCTTTCTTTTTCTGTATATGTAAATAAACACTTTCTTCTTTTATTGTTACACACCGAGCAGGAGTTTTTCTTTATTCGTCCGCGCCTAAAAGAGAGAGTTTCTCCGCTCTGACCTTGCTGGTTTAATTGCGTTTTCCCGCAGTTTTTTTAACCTCAGTCCTTTGATGTAGAAAAGCCGGGACAAATTTCCCAGCACCAGTTTTAAACCGTGAAAATTTGAATTTTCTCATGAATTTTAATTCTTGCGTAAGCTCATGGCGAGTTCTATGACAAATATCTGTAGAAACTCCCCTATCACATCGTTACAACTTTAACAAAATATTGCAATAACAATCATAAATATGATCATTATTTTAAGAAGTGGGTACAAATGAAAAGATTCACAACTTTTTTTCTGTTTCCATTTCACTGAAACAGCCGTTAAACACTTCTATCTTTCCTTCTTTCTTTCTTTCTTTCTTTCATTTTCTCACTGAAACCAACTGGTGTCTTTTTCCATCTTTCCACGCGATGAAAACGCATTATTTCTGACGTTATTGACAAGAAACGTTAAACACATCTATATATCTATCTATCTATCTATCTATCTATCTATCTATCTATCTATCTATCTATCTATCTATCTATCTATCTATCTATCCCAGTCTGTTCATCTATCTATCTATCTATCTATCTATCCCAGTCTGTTCATCTATCTATCTATCTATCTATCTATCTATCTATCTATCTATCTATCTATCTATCTATCTATCCCAGTCTGTTCATCTATCTATCTATCTATCTATCCCAGTCTGTTCATCTATCTATCTATCTATCCCAGTCTGTTCATCTATCTATCTATCTATCTATCTATCTATCTATCTATCTATCTATCCCAGTCTGTTCATCTATCTATCTATCTATCTATCTATCTATCTATCTATCTATCTATCTATCTATCTATCTATCTCAGTCTGTTCATCTATCTATCTATCTATCTATCTATCTATCTATCTATCTATCTATCTATCTATCCCAGTCTGTTCATCTATCTATCTATCTATCTATCTATCTATCTATCTATCTATCTATCTATCTATCTATCTATCTATCTATCCCAGTCTGTTCATCTATCTATCTATCTATCTATCTATCTATCTATCTATCTATCTATCTATCTATCCCAGTCTGTTCATCTATCTATCTATCTATCTATCTATCTATCTATCTATCTATCTATCTATCTATCTATCTATCTATCCCAGTCTGTTCATCTATCTATCTATCTATCTATCTATCTATCTATCTATCTATCTATCTATCTATCTATCTATCTATCCCAGTCTGTTCATCTATCTATCTATCTATCTATCTATCTATCTATCTATCTATCTATCTATCTATCTATCTATCTATCTATCTATCTATCCCAGTCTGTTCATCTATCTATCTATCTATCTATCTATCTATCTATCTATCTATCTATCTATCTATCTATCCCAGTCTGTTCATCTATCTATCTATCTATCTATCTATCTATCTATCTATCTATCTATCTATCTATCTATCTATCTATCTATCTATCCCAGTCTGTTCATCTATCTATCTATCTATCTATCTATCTATCTATCTATCTTCTTTCCTACCTTTTTTTAAATTAAAAAAAAAAACAAAAAAAAAAAAAAAAAAAACGGTGTCGACCCAGCATATAAATAGAAATAAAAATAAATATTATAATTCCAGCACTTGGAAATTTCTTCGGCATGAAACTCCGAGTTGTTCTATTAATGCAAGATATTATGTTTATTACTTAATATATATATATATATATATATATATATATATATATATATATATATATATATATATATATATATAATAGCTCTGTTACTTTACATTTAGCACTATTTTTTATTATACTATAGAGTATTTATATGTATTTGTATATGATAGC
>OZ010582.1:67021406-67048906 GCA_963932145.1 Acanthosepion lycidas | reverse complement strand
GATACATTTTCGAAGAAAATATATTACCAGAAATAGATTTTGGAAAGGAAAAAAACTTACCAGCAATACATTTTTGAAAAAAAAAAAAAAAATACCATCAATAAAAAATTTATCGGCATTACATCATTTACATTATTCAGACTATTGTCCTCATCTTTGTCGCCATATTTATTATAACCTTTTTGGCCGTTGTACGCTCCGGCCTTCTTCAGGTGGTTGGAATGTCGAACTGAATCCTTTATTTCGCTCACTGGGGTAGACTGTTCTAGTTCCACGTGCCATGTCTAATGGATGTCAGTTATCAGTTATCTTCTGTTAATTCCCCTCTCCAAGTTCTCCACTGCCGTAACCAGGTATTTGAACTCACACTCTTTGGGTCCTGTCACTGGATCTAATTAACACCTTTATCCACTGTGTCCTTGAGGACATCTGTGTATGAATTTCTGGGTATTATAAACCTAATGTCTTCAGCCATCATTTTTTTACCAGTGCTCATATTGCAATTTTTACTGTTATCATTGCATGTTTTTACCAGAGCTCATATTGTAATTTTTGTTGTTATTATCGCTTTTCTCTGGCACTCCTTATTACTGGTTCCCATATTGTATTCATTTCTATGCTTGATCGGCTCAGGAGATTTTTGTGGCCTAGCATATGTGCTGATTCCTTAAGTTTACGAATTGTCAATGGTGTTCTTTGCCGGCATTAAATAACCGATTGAGGTTGATATGCCGTAAACCAAACCAAACCAAACCAAACCAAACCAAACCAAACCGAAAACTAAATATTTTGTATGTAATTTTATGCTTTAAACTACAAATGTTTTGTAAATAATTTTATACTTTCAGAGTAAAGGTATATTTTTAGATGTATATTTTGTAAATAATAAATATATTGATGGTTATTTTACTATAAAAATGTATTTTTAGATTTTTTTAGTGTTGCATTGATTGTCATTTTGCTATAAAAATCTATTGTTGGTCTTTTTATTATAAAACTGTACTAATGATTTTTGTTTGGAGGCTCACTATTTGCCCATAGTTGGGACCCTAACGGGTACTCCACCCATGGTCATGGTGGACCTGGGAACAACAACAGTTAAGATATGGTTCCACGCACTCGAAAACCTCCCAACTCCCGATTAGAGGCCTTACGGCTGAGTGTAGTTTATGGTCATAATCAGAACGGGCATATTTTGGTAAACTTTCAAATGTTCATTTCGTTCACTTAGGTACGTTCTTTTTAACACTCTCCGTAAAAATTCCTCCCTCCTCCTTCAAAAAAAAAGTGCCTGTAACTCATACATAGAATCAATAATAAAGGTAAAACCTTTTGTGTCTGTAACAGTCACGAGACCTTTAATCCGTCAGGGTCGTAGGGGTACCACGTGTATTGCAGCTATAGCAGCAGCTGTGGGGTTTCTTGGGTATGATAGCATTAGGGAGCCCAACCATCTCCAGGATGGTTTGCATTCAGAGTCTTCCTTTTCCTAGACTAGCAGACAACCAAGGCTGTGAGTGGGGAAGAGATGGATTCATACCTTTCCCAAGGGTATTTCCATGTAAGTGAATGTAATAAAGTCGATTGTAATTCGAACTCTGCTCTCAATCGGAGCCGCTATCTATTACGTCACTGTGTCTGTGGAAGGCTTTGAATAAAGTCTCCCCATCTTCGGGATACATTCAGTCAATATCTGTGTCTGCGTGTGTGTGTGTGTGTGTGTGTGTACGGGGACTAATATTCATCCCTGTTGCCTTATATGTTCAAAATGCGACAATACCGATTGGATTGGAAGGAGCCTATTCTGTTCAAATGATTTTTTTAATATTAGGTTGGTGCAAAAATAATGTCGGTTTTTGACGTATTTTTTAATGTAAAAAAACCGACCTTATCTTTGCACCAACCTAATAGAAAAATATTTGAATAACAATGTACTATTTAGTGATTTAAATTTTTTTTTGCTTACGCAAGGACGGATAGTAGCCGATTATTACAGAGAAATCATTACTATTTACATTATTTACTTTGTTCGACCTCATCTTCATTGTCATCCTCACCACGTTTCGGAATTTCGAACTAAACCCTTTATTTCGTCCACTGGCGTAGATTGTTCTAATTCCACGTGCCATGCCTTTTCCGGATGTCTCAGTTATTTCCCTTTAACTCAATTTTCCACATGGCCCAGTAGATAAAAGCGTTGGTGGGATCCAGTGAGCTGACCCAAAGAGTTGTGAGTTCAATACAAGGCTATTGCAGTGGCGAATAAAAACTTGGAGAGTTGAGTTAAAGGTTATTTAAACCAGAAAAGTTGCTTACCTTTGGTGATCGTACGGAAACCGGTGTTTCCACGCTATATGGCCACAAGAAAAAGAAAAGAAAAAAGTGAAAGAAAAAAAATAAAGAAAAAAAAAAGAAGAAAAATGGAAAGAGAAAGAAAATTCAAGAGAAAAATAGAAGGAAAAGAAAAAAGAAAAGAGAAAAAAGAAAAGAGAAAGAAGAAGTAAAGGAAAAAGAAAAAATAAAGGATGAAACAATAATAAAAAAAAAAGAGAAAATGAAACAATTAAAAGATAAAAGAAAAACCAAAGGAAAGAGAAAAAATGAAAAGGAAAGAGAAAAAGAAACAAAAAAGAAAATAAAAAAGAGAGGGAAAAAAAGAAAACTAATAGAAAATGAGAAAGAAAAAGTATCGATAAAAAAAAGAAAGTAAAGAAAAATAAATGAAAAGTCAAGAAAGGAAAATAAAAAGAGAAGTAAAGAAAATGAAGAAATAGTGAAAAGAAAAAGAGAAGTAAAGAGAAAAATATAAAAAAGAAAAAGAAAGAAAAAATAAAAGGAAGAAAGGAAAAAAAAAGGAAAGAGAATGAGAATCATATTTATCATATAAAAAAGATAAGAAAAAAGAAAGAAAAAATAAAAGGAAGAAAGGAAAAAAAAAGGAAAGAGAATGAGAAATATGAATATAAAAAAGATAAGAAAAAAGAAAGGAAAAAAAAAAGAAGAGAAAAGAGTCAAAGGCTTTCATTACAGTCCATTTTGTGTTAATAAATAGATGCATGTTTGTATGTTCCAGATGTGTGCCTTAAATGTTATAAATTCTAATGGGCGACGGTATATTTGAAATTGCCACGCCATTGCGTTAATAAATTATTGAACGACTCACAATTCTGATCACGCCATTTCCGACAATACTGCGTAATTTCTTTTTGTTAGAGTTCTAAAAAAGTCCATGTTCCAAAGATAAGAAGAAATCTCCACTGAGACAGCTTTTCCACGAGAACTGCCATTTTGTCTAACAGACATATGGGCCGATGTTTCCCTGAGCATTACAATCTTAACCTCTTCAAGTTGAGAGTCAATCTTTAACTGTCCGCCTTATCTTCATAATCTTCACTTCCTACTATTTCCTCTTTCATTCATATCACGCACTTCATTCATTAACTGAGTGCCTTGTATTGGGTGAAATTTAGTGAAAGAAATAGTGATTAATAAAGTGAACTAAGAGCTTGAATTAGCAGTAACAATCTATTTAGAGTGGCTTTCGAGCCTTGTATTAGGTTGGTGCAAAAATAATGACGTAATAATGTCGTTTTTTGACGTATTTTTTAACGTCAAAAAACGACATTATTACGTCATTATTTTTGCACCAACCTAATATTTTGGTGAGTTCTAGTAGCAAAAAATAATAGCCATGAGATTTTATCAAAGACGATGGGTTGTACGAACAAAAAACGAGGGACTTGCGTTTTCATTTGTCCTGATATGCCTTACAGCGGCTGCTCTATACAGGGAAGAAGAAAATAGAAGAAAAAAATTTGAACATCTGCTACAAGACAGAAGATTAAAAAAGTTCATTGACACAAATTATTTATAAAGTATGTAAAACAAAAAAAAAAAAAACCCAAAAATGAAAATAGTAATTGTCCTTAGTTGAAGGTTTCATCAACATTCCCACGTTTTGTTTTGCCTGGGGACAGATATATATATATATATATATATATATATATATATATATATATGTATAGTCCTCTCATGTCTGTGTCTACAAATGCGAGAAGATGGATATGTGTAATTTTGTTGACATTTTCTGCAATTATGTGTGCCAAGCTGCAAGAAGAATTTGAATGCATACCGACACACAAGTGAACATCGACGCCTCAGGTTGTGGTAATGGTTAGCGAGGAGTGTCTGGCTGCTGAGAAATGGACTCCCCCCCCACATGGTACCTCAGTCTGTGTTCCTCTGCCAAAATTAAGCTAAGATTAGCATATAACAACAATAACTTCCTCCTTACGTGCTAATACACTTGGCCATGGTATGGATCCAACTCTTCTCCCTCCAGCTATGGATAGACAGCGTTTTATAGCGGTTTCTGTTGGTCCACATCTGCTTCTTTTGTTCTTTTTTTGGTGTTTGCCATACAATGTCTTGTCCTCACAGTTTTTTTTTTTTTTGTAATTCCATTTGGCCAAGTTGTTTTGCTTTCTGTTTTACTCGTTTGGCGTAGATGGTATTCGCTTCCTTTTATGTTGGTAGGGTTTCCGACTCATTAAACTGTTTGTTAAAGCGTGCAACTTCTTTGTTGATGGAGTGAATTTGGTGTTTTACTATTTGTAGGAGTGAGTCATTGTTTTTTTTTTTTTTTTTTTTTTTTAGGTATGCTTCCAATCCGATTGTTGTAGTTTTTTTTTTAGAGTTATTTCCAGTTGGCTTAGACCTAGACCTCCGAAAGCTCTTGGTACGTACAGCCTATCAACATCTAATTTTGGGTGGGGCATCTTCATTTGGGTAAGCATTTTTTCTGGTTTTGGTATCCAATATTTTAATGCCATTCAACTTCCATTTAATAATGTTGAAGCTTTATGTTACTACGGGTATAGCTAACGTGCTGATAGCCCTCATTTTATTGGCCCCATTATGTTCGCTTTCTATTATCAAACACACTCTCCTATAATATTCTTTTCGGATCTTTTTCTTCATAATTGAATGTTGTATTATATAGTCTCCTTAATTAATGCCTCAGTATGTGTATGTACAATCTTCATCTAGTTCCTTAATCTTGCTGTTGATATCAAGGTCTAAATCTGTAGTTTTCGTTAGTTTACCACTTTTGAAGGTGGCTTTGGCACATTTGTCGATTTCGAATTCCATTCTAATGTCTTCGCTGAAAGTTTTGACAATGGTGAGGAGGTTTTTCTGCTGGTTGTCATCCTTGACAAACGTTTTAAGATAACCAATATAGAATAGGTCATTCAGTTTGCCATTCTGCGAGTTGTATTCGTAGCTAATGTTGCTCAGTAGGCAGATGAATGGAGCTAATGCAAGACAGAAGAATAGTGGTGAAAATTAATCTCCTTAGAAGATCCTGCTTTTGATGTTGATTGATCGCGATGTTACTGACCCGTTTGTATGGCTTAGGTTTAGTGTAGTTTTCCAGTTTTTATTGCTCTCCGTTATGAGATGAATTTGACCGTTGTGGGGCATACTCTGTATATTTTTAGGCTCTTCTCTATTCATGAGTGCAGCACACTGTCGAACGCCTTTCTGTAGTAGATCCATGTTATATTATTATTATTATTATTTTTTATTTTCTTTGATTTCTGGCGTTTACACATTTCTTTCCGGGTCCCGCCTAGGGACCTAAGGTTAGAAGTGGCATCATGACACTTTCCACTGCCAAAAAAAAAAAAAAAATTTTTTAGATAAAGCCCTTCGTAAAGTGTGGGCTGTACTTGTCAGAACCATTTTTTGTATCTCCTTGAGGCATGGACTTCCAGGAATCCCTTTCAATTAGTCTACTGCAATCTTTTCCAACCAGTCCTAGGGCTCCAACTACAACAGGGATTGTTGATGTTCCCATATGCCACATTTTCGAATACCTTGGATTTCTGTCTTGTACACATTTTCTTCCGGAAATGGCTTCCTGACATCTTCCATTGATCACCTTTTTGTAAAAAACACCCCCCTAAGATCACACACGTTTTACATAGATAAAGCTCTTCGTAATGTGTGAACTGTACATGTGAGTGCAATTTTCAAAAAAAATTTTAAGGCATGGAGTACCAGGAATCACTTTAATGAGTCAAGCGGAAAATTTTTCAATCAATCCGAGGGCTTCAACTACAAATAGAATTATTGATGTTCTCATGCAACACACGTTTTATATTTCCACTTCAAGATTCTTGTATTTTGATAGTTTTTTGAAGATCTTCAAAGATACATTACAATCTGCAGGGACTGTCATATCAATAGGAAAGCACTTTCTGTTCTTGTAGATGGTTTGCTTTCCGCTCTGGCCAAAAGTGACTTGGGTCACTTTCTCTTACTTTTGTCTTTTCTTTTCTCCAAAACGGTAATTACTTCTTAACGCAGTGCCTATTCATGCTTGTTCGACCGGACTTCCTCTTCCTTTTTTTTTTTTTTTTTTACCTTTTCCGCCATTTCCTGCCTCCCTTGGGTAATTGCTGTTGGTTTCTTGAAAGTACACATGAGAGAAAGCTTGATATCCGTCCCCCCTCACCTATCTCTCATTGCAGCATGACGCAGATCTTTTTACTTGAATGATTTACTAACGTTTTTTTTCTTACCTTGTCTCTTCTCTTTTTTCATTTATACATTTTTTAGTAATTCGGAAGCATTTCCTTAACCCTTTCTTTCTTTACTAGTTCTTTATCTGTGTTTATTTTTCTTCAGTTCTTTTTTTCTATGGTTTCTTCCTTTCTTTTAGACTTTTAAATAACTCTCGTTTTCTTTTATTGCCTTTCTTTATTTTTGCTAATCCGATAGACGGATTTCTTTCTTTAATCTTTCCTTTACTCGATTCATTTTCTTTCTTTCTTTCATTCTTTTGTTTTAGAAACACTGATTCTTTCTTTCTTTTTGTGTTTATTTTGTTTCTTTTTCTTTCTTTCTTTCTTTTAGAAAAACTGATTCTTTCTTTCTCTTTGTGTTAATAATCTTTATTTTTCTTTGTTTCTTTCTTTGTTTCTTTGTTTCTTTGTTTCTTTTAGAAACACTGATTCTTTCTTTCTTTTTGTATTTATTTTCTTTCTTTTTTCTTTTATTCTTTCTTCCTTTTAGAAACACTGATTCTTTCTTTCTTTTTGTGTTTATTTTCTTTTTTTCTTTCTTTCTTTTAGAAACACTGATTCTTTCTTTCTTTTTGTGTTTATTTTCTTTTTTTCTTTCTTCCTTTTAGAAACACTGATTCTTTCTTTCTTTTTGTGTTTATTTTCTTTTTTTCTTTCTTTCTTTTAGAAACACTGATTCTTTCTTTCTCTTTGTGTTTATTTTCTTTCTTTCTTTTTTTCTTCCTTCCTTTCTTGTAGAAAGATTCTTTTTTTCTTTTTGGGTTTCTTTCTTTCTTTTTTTTCTTTCTTTCTTTTAGAAACACTGCTTCTTTCTTTCTCTTTGTGTTTACTTTCTTTCTTTCTTTCTTTTAGAAACACTGATTTTTTTCTTTCTTTTTGTATTTATTTTCTTTCTTTCATTCTTTTAGAAACACTGATTATTTCTTTCTTTTGGTATTTATTGTCTTTCTTTTTTTCTTTTTTTTCTTTCTTTCTTTTAGAAACACTGAATCTTTCTTTCTTTTTGTATTTAATTTCTTTCCTTCTTTCTTTCTTTCTTTCTTTTAGAAACACTGATTCTTTCTTTCATTTTGTATTTATTTTTTTTCGTTCTTTCTTTTTTTTTTCTTTCTTTCTATCTTTTAGAAACACTGATTCTTTCATTCTTTTTGTGTTTATCTTCTTTCTTTCTTTCTTTCTTTCTTTTAGAAACAATGATTCTGTCTTTCTTTCTTTCTTCCTTTCTTTCTTTTAGAAACACTGATTCTTTCTTTCTTTCTTTTTGTATTTATTTTCTTTCTTTCTTTCTTTCTTTCTTTTTTAGAAACACTGATTCTTTCTTTCTTTTTGTATTTATTTTCTTTCTTTCTTTCTTTCTTTCTTTTAGAAACACTGACTCTTTCTTTCTTTTTGTATTTATTTTCTTTCTTTTTTTCTTTCTTTCTTTCTTTTAGAAACAATGATTCTTTCTTTCTCTTTGTGTTTATTTTCTTTCTTTCTTTCTTTCTTTCTTTCTTTGTTTCTTTCTGTTAGAAACAATGATTCTTTCTTTCTTTTTGTATTTATTTTCTTTCTTTCGTTTAGAAACACTGATTCTTTCTTTCTTTTTGTATTTTTTTCTTTCTTTCTTTTATAAACACGGATTCTTTCATTCTTTTTGTGTATATTTTCTTTCTTTCTTTCTTTTAGAAAAACTGATTCTTTCTTTCTTTTTGTATTTATTTTCTTTCTTTCTTTTTTTAGAAAAAATGATTCTTTCTTTCTTTTTTATTTATTTTCTTTCTTTTAGAAACACTGATTCTTTCTTTCTTTTTGTATTTATTTTCTTTCTTTTTTTCTTTTTTTTCTTTTAGAAACACTGATTCTTTCTTTCTTTCTTTTTGTATTTATTTTCTTTCATTCTTCCTTTCTTTCTTTCTTTTAGAAACACTGATTCTTTCTTTCTTTCTTTTTGTATTTATTTTCTTTCATTCTTCCTTTCTTTCTTTCTTTTAGAAACACTGATTCTTTCTTTCTTTTTGTATTTATTTACTTTCTTTCTTTCTTTTAGAAACACTGATTCTTTCTTTCTCCTTGTGTTTATTTTCTTTCTTTCTTTCTTTTAGAAACACTGATTCTTTCTTTGTCTTTGTGTCTATTTTCTTTCTTTTTTCTTTCTTTCTTTCATTTAGAAACACTGATTCTTTCTTTCTCCTTGTGTTTATTTTCTTTCTTTCTTTCTTTTAGAAACACTGATTCTTTCTTTCTTTTTGTATTTATTTTCTTTCTTTTTTCTTTTATTCTTTCTTCCTTTTAGAAACACTGATTCTTTCTTTCTTTTTGCATTTATGTTCTCTCTTTCTTTCTTTCTTTCTTTCTTTCTTTTAGAATCACTGATTCTTTTTTTCTCTTTGTGTTTATTTTCTTTCCTTCTTTCTTTCTTTCTTTTAGAAACACTGATTCTTTCTTTTTGTGTTTATTTTCTTTCTTTCTTTCTTTGTTTTAGAAACACTGATTCTTTATTTCTTTTTGTGTTTATTTTCTTTCTTTCTTTCATGCATTCATTTCATCTTTCTTTCTTTCTTTATTTCGTCAGTCTCTTACTTCACTGGTATATTTTCTCTTCTTATTTAGATTTCTTTCCTTCTTTCTTTCCTTCTTTCTTTCCTTCTTTCTTTCGATATTTTTTTTATGCGGGGGAACGGTTTGGAAGAAATATGCCAGAGAATATGTGGAAGTACGGGTTGATAACTAACAAAGTTCTATTTTGTTTGTTTTTCATCTTCATCCCTCTTATCCCACTCTCTCCCTTTTCTCTAGGTTTTTGTTCTTTTCTCTTTTTCGCTTTTCTTTCCTTCCCACTCTCACATCGTAACATTCCCTCCTTATTTATATATTATTGCTAAAAGTATTTCGAAAGACAATATGGCCGTTTTAAAATTGTTTGGCGACCTCCATTAATTGAACGACGACGAAAATCCTTTGCCTACAAGGCATCATTTAATTAACTCAAAAAATGTCTTCATATCAAATGCAAAAAACAGACAACCAAAGGGTTTTGCAATTAAATCTGGCTGTTAAAATAACAAAAATATGACAGGACTGTATTCAAAAGCCTCATGTCTTTAAAATTGGAGAGGATGTTTTTGGCGCCGCTTATCTGATGATTGGATATTTGCTTGTCTTTATATCATTAAGTTCACCAACTGTTTCCAACGAATATGTTAACTGAGAACAGATATTCATTAATTAAACATATTAATGCGTGTGGTCTCCAATTAAAATAAATATATGTACCACGTAGTAGTGTATAACACGCACTGTATTATATATTAAGAAATTTTTCCCACTAAATCTAAGTTATGGTGTCAGACACACAAAAAAAACCTAGTTAGTATGAATAGCAAGCCATAACAGGCGCAAAATAACAAACTAAGACTCAACTACTGCTTAAAATTTTAAAGAAAACCATTTATTACAGAGGTACGAAAAAGGTACAAAAGCAAAGTGTGCACAAAAATTTCCTATTGTGCGCCAATTACGACAGGATAACAATTTCTGGTAAAAAGGATTACCGAAAAAAAAAAAAAACAAAAAAAACAAAACGATTTCAGTTTAGAAAAGACAAGGATTCAATGATAAAATAAGAAAATAATTCAAGAAAGCAGAAAAACAAAGGTGCAAGAACTTTTCAATAAAAATGAAAACACCTATTTTTACTTCCCCCTACGAGCGTCTCTGGGACATATAGTAATCTCAGAAAAGTCCCTTTTAATTTCATACTGTTCGTGCTTTGAATTTTTTTCATTCTTTGTTTTCCAACAGCAGGAGAATTTTCACTTGTGAACTTATAGACTCTCTGCAGATGGCTGGTAACTGATGCTTTCTTGATGTTTTCTTGATGCTTTTTCTTGATGACAAATGCGTTCTGCATCTTGATACCGAGTTACCTTGTCCACTTGCTGCTAAAAAGTCTTCTCTTCTCATCTACTGATCTTTCTTATTCTTTTTTTTTTTGTTAAATCATTATTACCCGATGCAAGGCAGTAAAACCACTAAAACACAATGGGTTACGTGGATCCTTCACAATTCCGGCGGTTTTTAATCTCCGAGCCGAAAAAGGTATAAAAGTTTAACAAGTTTTTACAAAAATCATCTAGCGTTCATAAAAATACATTTTTCTCAAAAGAATGTGTGCTAAAGAAACAACTTAGACGTTTAAACATTTTTATTCAAGACTAATGTTTTTATAGTAGTAAAATAAAATTTATCACGGAAAAAAAATTCTATTAGGTTGGTGTAAAAATAAAAGGATGGTTCAACTTTATGTGAGAAAACGACATTATTTTTGCACCAACCTAATACTATTTGTCCAGGTTCGAATATTGCTGCCATATTTGGTTTAGTGCTTCTATATATTTAGAGATTCTAGATAAAATATAAAGAAGTATCTGCAATATTATTGGTCCTGATCTAACATCTTGATTGCGGTCATTTTCCCACTGCTGTAACATAGCTTCCCTGTGCCTTTTCTATAAATATTTTAATGGTAATTATCCTGATGAGCTTTCCCCTTTGGTACCTAAACTTTATAAATTGAACTGTACTACTAGATTGGTGTCAAGGTCTTATCATTTTACAGTTGACATGGCTAGATGTAACCGTAAGTCCTATACTAACATTTTCTTCTCTCGCACTTCTAACTGAAGTATCGATGTAAGTTTTGGAGAAGTTTTCTTTTAGAAAAAAGTAATTAGTATTTAACGGGAAAAATACTCGGCTATCTTTTCTTTGAGAAGATAAGGTAAAAGATTATTCCCGGCTGCTGGTACCATCTAACATAGTAAAACCTGCTCCATATGACTTGGAAATTCCCATTATCCTAAGAAATGCCAGGAACGGCATTTAAGTAGCATGGTACCGCGACAAAATCATGGGTCACGGAATGAACAGAATAACAGTTGAAAATAGTTTTATTATATTGGATCCCAATTTGGTGTGTTTGTGCCACCTTAGTGTTATTTCGGTAGTGACCTTTTGCTTTCTTACAATTTAACTATCGTTTCGCAATTATCTTCAGAGTTTGTTTTCTATAAATAGATAATTTAAACCGATTAGCATTATGAAATAATAAAAACATTATGAAATAATAAAAACATTATAAAATAATAAAAACATTATTAAATAATAAAAACATTATGAAATAATAAAAACATTATAAAATAATAAAAACATTATAAAATAATAAAAACATTATAAAATAATAAAAACACACTTACGAAACAGACACTGGCATTTGACCCAAATATAAGGAATTTATATTAACAATAACAAATCAAATAATCAGATTAACTGGTAAATTAATACACACACAGATATCTCTCTCTCTCTCTCTCTCTCTCTCTCTCTCTCTCTCTCTATATATATATATATATATATATATATATATATATATACAGTGACCTAAAAATGATTTTAGCCAGGAGAAATAAATCACATCCAATTTCAAAAGTTAATTACGTAATCCCAACTCAACATAAATAAATCTTATTTGGAACAACTATGGAGTAGGTCCTCCATTTGCTAGTTTCATTGCCTATATTCGACTTTTCAGGGATTTGATCAAGTTATCAACAATCGTTTGATTCATATTTTGCCACACCTTTAGAAATGTTTCTTAAAGGGTTGCCACTGACGTGGTTTTGGTTGCACGCTCTCGAAGTCAATGTACTCCCAAACGTGCTCAATTGGATTCATGTCAGGACTTTGGGCTACCTATCGCAGTGACTTGATTCCTTGCGGTTCCTTCCAGGTCTTTGCTACTTTGCTCGTATGACATGGCGCTCAACCTTCTTGAAAAACGTAGACATTCTTATCAATCTGATTGGTTTCAAATAGTGGGAGTAATCCTTTCTCTAATATTTGACAGTATTTTGGACCATTCAACCGCTCGTCAACAAGAATTAGCTCAGACTTCTCCAATCACGGTTTCAGTGTTCCAAGTCTTATTCTGATTTCCAAACATAAACCAATCTCTAATTCGAATATTGGCAGAATTTACTTTCATCTGACCAAATTACAGACTACCAAAATTCATAACCTTTGCTCTCGAATTCTCTCGCCCAGTCCATACGCCTGTTCCTGTTGACCTCTGAAATCAAGGGTTTCTCTCTTGCAACTCTTCTTTGATAGTCTAGCTCTTTCAGAGTCTTTATCACTGCATATGGCGACATTTCCATGCTGTTGGCGACATCTTTGACGCCCTGACAATGATTTCTGATGACTTCCCTATTCAGTGCCCTTTTCATTCGCTCAGACACGATGCTTAGTCTTCTTGAACGTTGTTCTACACGAAAATGTCCTTCTTCATGAAATTTCTTGACAATATTATTAACCATTTGATGATTAACCTGGACGAATCTAGCATTTTCTCTATTTGACTTGCCACAGTAATGCCATCCTATTATTTGCCCTCGTTGAAATTCACCAGTTTTCTTACTTTCGCGAACTTTCATTGCAAAATACAAGTCAACTATCGTTCATAGATGAGAGTAGCTTGATACTAACACGGTATTGTCTGAAAAAAAGAAAAAAGAAGAGACGTTATTACACAAACCAAAATTGCTGCAATCAAGGGTGATTAAAAACTTATCATAGCCCACTGTATAAAGTTGTAGCCTCTGTCTGCCTGTTTGTTTGTTATCGAACTACCTCCAGGGTTTTGGAGATAGATCCCCATAACCATAAATATTTTGAAACTACATTACCCAGGGTATTTGGTTACGTATATTTCATTTTGATTAAAGTGGATCTCATTGAGGCATACCCTTCACTGATTTTTTCCCTTTGGTATAAATTAAATTTAAAATGGAACAAATAAATGACTTCTAGGATACTTGAATAAGTATATTTCATTTTGATCAAAGGGGATCCCCAGGGTACCCCCCCCAAAAAAAACACTAAAATTGTTTGCCTTTGATTTAAATTAAATTTAAATTTGAAGAAAGGAAATGACTCCTATCCCAAAAATGACAGTTGGAGCAGTTCAAATTTAAACTCAACCCACCTGAAAATCAATATTAGTAACAACATTTGGGTGCGAGGTGGGGGTAGGCTAACAATTTGAATGGGGGGGCTGAAAAGGGAACTGTATAATAATAAATAATATTATTGTAATAATTTAAACTATTTATTTTTTATTAAAGTTTTTATGAAGTATATCTATCCAAGAACAGATAGTAAATAGTAAAATGATGCTGAGAGTTATAATGGACAGGAAGTAGTGGAGAGCCATTGTCGCTAACAATTTGAATTCAAAACGGAATTATCGCTCAAGCAAAAGAATTTCATAAAAATCGGATAAAAACTGGAAATGCATAAACAACATCTTATATATATATATATATATATATGTATGTATGTATATATATATATATGTGTGTGTGTGTGTGTGTGCGCGCTTCGATAAATTAATACAGAATTATGTATGGGTAAGTGAGTACTCTAACATATAAGAACACACATTTAGCCTCAGACATATAGTCATTTATAAATATGGCTAGATAGTAGCGTCATGCACACTCAGATGAACAGAGAGACAGATAGATACACAGAGAGGAACGAAGGAATAGAAGGAAAACAATGAAGGAGAAAATTAAAATAATTGCATATAAAATAAGGGTGGAAAAGTCTGGAAAGGGTGGAAAATGAAAATGAGCTGAAAAATCAGTGGCTGAAAGAAAGAAAGAAAGAAAAAGAAAGAAAGAAAGAAAGAAAAGTGAAAGTGGAAAGAAAGAGAGAAACAAAATTAGAAAGAGAGGAGGAAAGAGAAAAAGAATAAAACAAACGAGGAAACAGAGTAACAGTGAGAGAAACAAATATAAAAATATAGAAAGAAACTGAGGAAAAAAGAAAGAAATAGATATCGAGTAGAGAAAAACAGAGAAAGTAGACGAAAGAAATAAAAGAGAGACAAAATGAAGAAAGAGACAGAAAAAAGGAAAATAGTCTAACAATGTTGGTTCAATCTGTTGAGCTAGGCAATCTTTCTTGACAGACTCTATCTTACATAGTTATAAGACTACCATTCGATCTTCTTTTGGATACTGCTGCCACATATGGTCTGATGCTCTTGTTACATATTTAGAGATTCTTGATAAAATCCAAAGAAAAATTTGCAATGTTATTGGTCCTGCCACCACCGCAACGTAGCTTCCCTCTTTCTATAAATAATTTCATGGTAGTTGTTCTAATGAACTTTCCGATATAGTACCTAGACTTTACGAATTTACACACAGTACTAGATTGGCAGCCAGATCTCATTTAACAGCTGAAATGACTAGATGTAACCGTAAGTTCTATGCTATTAGCTTCTTCTCACTTGTAGAAATCTCTTCCGGTTTCTTGCCTACCTGTTAACTTTGATCTTCAGCAATTTAAATGTAATGCCAATCGTTATCTTCCGTCTTCTTAATTCTTGTTCTTTTATTGTCTTCTCTCCTTTTGGGTACCTTGACATGGTGTAATGGTTAGCAAACTTGTCTCGCTAGAACAATTACAACGGAGTAGTGAGTTTGATCCTCACTGGGTGCTACATACATTCAACCTTGTACCATATCTAAGCTACGCTTAGAAAATAGTATATTTTTCTCATATTGTCTAATCCCTTGCATCTTAGTAGTTTTATTGCTTTGCTTAGGGTGAAATGATAAAAAAAACAAACAAAAAAAAACAAACAAACAAAAATAAAAAAATAAAAAAAATAAAGAAAGACGAAGACCAAGCTAAAAAAAAAAACCCCAAAGAAATTGAAAAAGAAATTGAAATACAAGAAAAAGGGGAAGATGAAAACAGAACGGAAGTAGAAATGGAGAAGAAGCTGACAAAACAGAAATTGAAGAAGAAAAACAAGAAAAAGCAGGGAAAAGAAAGAGAAAATGAAAAAGAAGAATCTAAAGAAGTACAAAGAAACTGAAAACAAGATGAAGAAAAAACAAAAGATGGGGCTGAAGAGGAAAAAGAATCTAACGAAGAGAAGAAGAAGAAGAAGAGAAAGAAAGAGAGCTGAAGAAGAAGAAGAAAGAGAAGCTGGAAAAGGAGAAAAAATCAAAGAAAAAGATGAAGAAAAACTAAAGAAGAAAAAGAAAAAGAAGCTGAAGAAGAAAAGAAGTCGCTAAAGAAGAACAAAGTTATTGAAAAACGTGGTGAAGAAGAAGAAACCAAAGAAACTGCTAAGGAAGAGGAAGAAGAAGAAGAGAAAGAAAGAAAGAGGAACCGAAAAAGAAGATGAAGAAAGAGTAAAAGGGGAAGACAAAGAAACTGAAGAAGCCGAAGGAACTGAAGAAAAAGAAAAACAAGAAATAAAAAGAAAAACTGAAGAAAAGAAACTGAAAAATAAACAGACGAAGAAGAAGAAGAAGAAGAAAAGACTTTATAATCGGATCAAAGGGGGGAAAAAAAGAAGAAAAATGCTTAATGATGAATGCTGTCAGAAATATACATTTAGCGAATCACTCCCAAAATATTATTACTGCTAACTTCTAACCCTAGAAATCACAGAGTTGGCATAAATGCTGCGTAAATATTTTCATAAATTAGAGCCACCGTAACGTTTTTAAAGTCTAAATTGAAAGAAAACTGGTTGAAGAAGATCTTATGGCTTCAATCTTCCTGGTAGGGACCGTATTCTACTTTTCAACTTTAATCAGCGGCAAGTAAAAGTTTGTGTCTGTTTTTCTTCGTCTTTTTTTATCATTTCACCCCAAGCAAGGCGATAACGCCACCAGGAGGTTACAGGAATTGAAAATGAAAGAGAATGAGAAGACTGAAAATGGGAGGATTGAGGAAAGAACCAAAATGAGCAGGGTTCAAGAACACGGAATATGGGGGTTGCACTTAAATTTTAGACTGAAGATTGATGCAAGAAATTGGATGGGAGTTCCACAGATGGGAAGTGCGAGAAAAGAAAGTGTTGGCGGTTGTAGGGATTTTTCAAGCGTAGCTTAGATGTGGCACAAGGCCGAAAGTAGCGGGCACCCAGTGAAGATCGAGCTCACTACTCAGTCGTAATTGTTCTAGTGAGACAAGGTTGTTAACCATTACACCTCCTCGAGGTGCTCTGATTTTCTAAGCGTAGCTTAGATGTGGCACAAAGCCAAAAGTATGGGCTAGCCAGTGAGGATCAAACTCACTTTTCAGTCGTAATAGATGTAGCGTGACAATCATTATATTACATCGAGGTGCCCAAAATATAGTTATTTTCTAAGCGTAGCTTAGATGTAGCACATGGCCGAAAGTATGGAGCACCTAGTGAGAATCGAACTCACTTTTCAGTCGTAACTGATCTAGCGAGACAAGCTTGCTAAACATTACACCACGCCGAGGTGCCCCCTGTTGGCGGTTGTATCTATCTAGTTCAACAGTAAAACGGTGAGACCTAGCTGACAATCTAGTAGCACGCTTAAATTCATGTAGTCAGGGCAACAGAGAAAAAGTCTCATCCGAGCAGTTGTTATGAAAATTAGGTACTGAATAAAACGCAGTATCGCTATACCTATCGGGGAGTTATCTTCTCTTGACGAGACTACATCTGTCAGAGAGACTACCTATATCAGTTACTTACGGTTACCATGGCGGAATATGTAGAAAGCTGGCTTAGGTGTTTCGCAGCGTTGACGAGAGTAAAAAAGTTAAAGACACTAAAGCTAGTGGAGGAGAAAATGAAGTTATGGATTTGTTGTTGGCCTCAGCGGGGTTTCAGGCCATAAACATCTCTGTTATGGTATATCCGAAAGTATTGGATGATTTAGCGTTTGAAGAAATTGCCGCCATCATGAAAGCAAATATACAACCCCAAAAAAGATTCGTCATAGTGGAAAGAACTAAATTTCTCTAAAGTAGACAAAACTTATGCAATATGTACAACGATTGAAAGAAGCTTCGAGATATTGTGCATTTGAAAGAATGGGTTCGGAACAAATATCTATCGAAGACGAGCTAATTGTGCTCAGACTGATTGAAGGAATGTTTGACATTTCGTACAAGTGTAAAACGGCTACAGCGGCTTTCAGGTCATAATATGAATCTGGAAGCATGTGTGGAGTTCTTACAACAATTAGAATTGATTCAAACATTTAATACCTCGGAAGGCAGCATGGAGACTTACAGTGCTCCTAAAGGCTTATTTGTATGCAGATATTGCAATAAGGGACTTGAAAAGAACAAAAATAAGTTTCCGGGCTTTGGGAAATGGTGTTTTTAAGTGTAAAAAGAAGAATCATTTACAGACAGTATGCACTTATGATGAGCGAGTGGAAAATATAGATCCTCCGATTGAAAATACGGAAGTATTTGAGATAAAAGTACAGAATAAAAGTAGGGAAATGATGAAATTGAACGGAGTAACTTTACTCATGCAGGTGGATACTACAATCGGTAGATCGAACTGAAAGGAAAGCAATCTCCAGTTGAAACAGTTCGATGGGTCACTCATCAAAATTTTAGGATGTTTTGAAGGCACGTTTGAGACACAAATAGATTCGAGATAATACCCATCATAGTGGTGGAAAACATCAAAAACCATCCATTTACACATGTTAGGTAGGAGATAATGGCACTTCACAACTTCCTAATCCTATCCTTTGTAGCTCTAAGCAATGTTTGTCTCCTTTCTACACGCCAAGTTCCTGTTCTATCATCCATTTACACAAGCTTGTCATGGCGCTCCACAGCTTCCTATCTAATCCTTTGTAGCTCTTTAGCAACGTTTGTCACCTTGCTACACCCCAAGTTTCTCTTCTGTCATCCATTTACACAAACTCGTTAGGTAAATTACTTGCCTTTTCCTCTTCCTTTCTGACTTTCATTATGCCCTATGAGTGGCAGGTTCTCCGAGCCATTTCATACGTCTTAAAAATGTCAATGGTCTCTTTCTGGGCCTAAGCGGACGTCTCCATTCCGTTCCTATTTTCCTTAAAACTTCCTTGTTGCTCACATGCTTCGTCCATAGTATCCTCAGTATCCTTCCACGTCCCTGTTCTGTTATTTATTTACACAATTTATTGATTTATTTTTTACGCCTTATCAACCTTTTTTAGATTATTTAAAGCCGAAACATATTTTGGGATTGTAATAAATTTTTGGAGATAATACTTAATATTTAACCCATAGCTGGGAGGAGAAAAGGTGGCTTCATACCTTTTTCAATTGTATTTGCACGTAAGTGGTTTGGTTTGTTTGTTTACGGCATATCAATCTCAATGGGTTATTTAATGCCGACAAAATTTTCATTGTTGGTAATATTTTTCCAAAAATCTGTTTCTGGTAATATTTTTTCCTTCAAAAAATCTTTCTGGTAATAATTTTCCTTCGCTGGTAATATTTGTGTTTCCAAAATGTATTGCTGGTAATATTTTTTTAAAATTTATTGCTGGTAATTTTTTTTACAAAATATTTCTGGTATCAAAACCCATCCCTACACCTTTTGTGGTTAACTATTTGCCCATAGCTAGGAGCCTAACAGGTGCTACCACCCCAGATCAGGGTAGACCAGGGAACACCAGCAATTAAGAGGTGGATCCACGCTCCTTAGACCATCCTGACCAGAGGCTTTGCTGTTGAATGTATTAGGTTGGTGCAAAAATAATGTCGTTTTATCACATATGTTACTATGTGAGAAAACGACATTATTTTTGCACCAACCTAATAGTTTATCGTCTTACCCAGGGCGCGGATGTAGTTTATCGTCATACTCAGTAAGTGAATATAACAAATCCGACTGGAATTGGAACTCGGCTCTTCAATTTCCCATTCAGAGCCTTTATTCATTACACTACCTGCACATTCAAGCTTACATCACCTGGTATTCTCGAGCTGTCACCCATCTAGATACTGACCAGGTTCAACGTTGCTTAACTTTACATTTACACAAGTTCATTAATTAGGTTATTTACTGTTTGTTCTTCGGTAGATAGGCGGCACGAAAAGCCGACAATGATAGCATTATCTTCACTTCTGCCTCCCATAACATGATTGCTATCTGCACTTCGCTCGTTAAAAGGCATATCTAAAGCCAGGGTTGGTGCAAGCGTTTCGTGATTCCCGCTTGTAATCTGATAGAGCGCCCGTCAAATCTACGACGCGGAATCTCTTGCATTTTATTACCTCTCAATTTGCATAAGGTAGTATTCATATAAAATACAAATTTTACTGTAAACTAATTATATACATTAAGGGATCATATGCAATGTAGGTGAACAATTCAATTAGAAAAATTGAAAATAAATACAATTTATGTAAATACAAATTAAAGAAATGTCATAATAAATTATTCCATCTTTTGTTTTGCTGCCATTTTTAACATCAATTTGAGTTTTTTTTTGTCAAAAAATGAATGATTTTAACTCATTCAACATAATGCATTAAAAAATGGTGAATTTTATAAGTGTTTTTTCGAGATTTAGCTTGGGCAAAACAATTCAAAGATTTGGACGAAAAAACAAAAAAAAAAAAAAATCAAGACTCGTGAATGACGTCAAAATCCGCAAGAAATTTTCATCTTTTAATAGTCAGTTGTACTTAGTTTAATTTGTAACGTATATAAATGTAGGTAGAAAAGTGCTGATAGGATAGCGATGGTCACAAAGAACTGCCCAAGGCCCCCAATCAGGCTTCGTAGGTAGTACGCACCAGGCCTATTTAAAGCAGAGGCAACGAATCCAGGGCGGAAAGGCTCCCTGGACGACAGTGTCCGGCAAACTCGTTCTAGAGACCACGCGCGCGACGTGAGGTATTTGTGCTGATAACTATTCTAGCTCCGTAGGAAGCCGACTCGGACGACTCCGGCGAGGGACAGAGAAGAGCAGACTATGGCGAACGAACAAACGGACAACGAAATATTCTTGCTTCTTTAACACTTTGATTAGCTTTTGGAAGGCATCTTGAAAGAGTAGAAGTGACATTAGGCTAAGAGTGTGTGGATCCACAGGGAGGACATTGTAGGAAGTTAAAATGCCATTCCCTTTGGTTGGTTTCCCAACCCCGTCGTTAGTAGTAGATAGCTGGATACATGTCTTGTTTACATGTAAATACGAATATGTCATCCAGCTACCTAAATATACTGTATTAATATATTTTGTTGATTATTGTAGTCAGATAGAGTTAAGTAATACAAATGGCAAGTTATGGCCTGTCGGTGTTGATTCGTAATAATGCAATTATGAACGTTTTCTTTTTTCTTTTTTTGTTTCATTTATTATAAACGTGTTTTGTTTTGGTTTTTTAAGGCAAGCGAATGATTACAATACGGCAGCCTTGAAGTGAACGTAAAGAAATCCACCCGACTAATACCAGGTGAGGGAGTTCGTCATTTGTAATTTTAGATTGTATCTGTCGTCCTTGAGGGTGGTTGAGAAACTGTGACCGCTGATGAACGAGCAAGGTGTTATTTCAACGAAGCACTGACTCGACTTGTATTTATTTCGTTTTTTTTATACTCATTCCGTGAATTCCACACTAAGCAAGACTTAATTACAGGCCTCGGTTAAAAAAAAAAAAATCACTTCAATTGCTAGAAGGCAAAACATTGTCTGTCTGTCCAACAAATCGTCAGTTTGTTGTTTGAATAACGAATGAGTTGTAGTAGTAGGCAAAGTTTAATAAACGCAAAAAATACTTCTAAAATCACCTGAAAAGTATCACCTACTTAACATTTCCTTAACACATCGTTAACCATAACAGCTTAAACTCAAGGGATTAAATGGCACAATAGATTAATACTGCCTCTACTTCTTTAGGTTTTATATATAGGCCTTCTTCGCAAGCTGCAGGGTTATGGAATTACAGGTCGATTGTTCGACTTAATACAATCATTCCTGTCGAACCGTACATTGAAGGTCGTTCTCAAGCTCCTATCCCACGAACGCAGGTGTTCCCCAAGGCTCTATCCTAGGCCCTACTCGGTTCTTTATCTTCATGAACGATCTTCCTGATGTTATAGGTTCCCAAGTAGGCATCTATGCGGACGACACTACTATTTACTCCTGCCTCAAAAACAAATCTAGTGTCGCCGACAAAACTAAACTGACCATTTGTCTTGAAAAGAACCTCCAATCTGTTGTGGACTGGGGCAGGAATTGACTGGTTAACTTTAATGCCCCCAAACCAAAATTGGTCTCTATTACTCACCAGAGAGACCCACCCCTGCCTCCCATTAGAATGTCTGACGCTCAACTCCACGAGAGCACCCCTTTGCGACTGCTCGGCCTCACGTTGTCCGCTGACCTGAGATGGAATGAATACACTGAGTCAATAGCTTCGTCCACCTCTAGGAAAGTTGGCTCCCTGTGCTGCGCCAGGAAATTTTTCTCGCCGGAGTCGATCCTTCGAATCTACAAATCAACCATTCGTCCTTGCATGGAGTATTGCTGCCATATATGGTCTGGAGCCCCTTCTAATTGTCTCAAGTCCTTGATAAAATCCAAAGACGGATATGCAATGTAATTGGCCCTGATCTGGCATCTCGTCCGCAGCCGCCTTTCACAGACGTGCCGTTGCTTCCCTCTGTCTTTTTTACAAATACTTTCACGTTAACGGCTCCGATGAGCTGCATTCGCTGGTTCCTAGACTTCATGAATTTAAGCGTTCAACTAAGCTGGCATCTCGCTCTCACCCTGTCACTGTCGAAACTGCTAAATATAGCCGTCTCTTCTACTCCAATAGCTTACTCTCTCGCAATTCTCGCATGTGGAACTACCTCCCCATTTGTTGTTTTCCTGATAGCTATAATCTCCAACTATTCAAATGTAACGTCAATCGACGTCTCTTGATGCCATGATCTATCCCCTAACAATCACTCCTCTTTGTTCTCGCTCCAACTCTGTAACCCCTTGCGTGCTAGTGGCTTCCCGCCTTGCTTGGTGTTGAATGCTTAAAAAAAAAAAGAGAAAAGAAAAAAAAGCCATCTAGTAATTTAGGTGGAGAATGCAAGTACTAAACGGTGGAGTAATAGATAGCGGCTCTGATTGAGGAATCGGAGAGCCGCGTTCCAATTCCAGTCGAATACATTACATTCACCTACGTGCTAATACACTTGGGAAAGGTATGAATCCTCTTCTTCTCCCCACCCCCTCCAGCTATGGGTAAATAGCAGGACAGACCGGGTTCTATAGCCTTGGATAGCAACTGGTCTACCGCAGAAAAAATGTTAACCTACTGTGGGAAAAAATCTGCCTCGTCAGTCATGTATCGAAAGATGCACGATCACCTAAGCGTGTATCACGCATGGCACACAACTGACTGGTAAATGAATAAACTTTATTCCAAATACCAAACTTTATTTTTTATTCGGTCGAGCTAGCCCTGACATAAGTCTGTCGCGTCAACAATCACGGTCCTGCATCATGGTCGGAGTCGGAAGGTCATTCGGCTGACATTTTTTTTTCTTCAAAAATGTATTGCTGGTAATAATTTTTTCTTAAAAAATCCATTGCTGATAATTTTTTTCACAAAAACGTATTGCTAGTATTAAAACCTATTTTTATACTTTCAAGGTGTTTTGATCCCAGTTTGGGGGTTAACTATTTATCCATAACTGGGACTCTAATGGGTGCTACCACACCAGGTCAGGGTGGACCTGGGAACACCAGCAATTTAGAGTTGGTTCCACGCTCGTCAAAACCCCCTGATCAGAGGCCTTGCTGCCGGATGTAGTTTATCGTCTTACCTAGGACGGGGTGCTTTTGGTGTAATATTTTTGAGTTAACTGTTTATGAATTTCATTGTTCAAGACTTACATTTGACCGACATTTTTATTGGCCAACACACTACATTCATTATAATAGCTCCGTTATTTCGTCTTTTCTTTTTCATTTCCGCCTCTTTTGACGAAAGAAACGTCAATCTGCAAATTAAATTTCATGTTCTACTTTTAATAATAACTTTTAACATTTCATAAAACAATCATAAAAACGCGAATTGGCGCAAATGTCACTTCGCATTCACATGAGAATGCATATACATTAACACATTTAAACCTTAGGCGTCACATTTCTTTGGCGGTACGCCAAAGAAATGTGACGCCTAAGGTTTAAAATGAAGCTTAAATGAAAAATCTTTCATCGAGCTTTTATTTTGGTTTTAATTTCAAGCTAATAGATTAAATTTAATACTTAAAATAAACAAAATACTTTGCTGTATTTAACAAACGAATTTAAATTATCTTTGTCATGGTCCCTACCTAGACCGACAGAATGAACTCTTCCTAACGTTATATATACTACGCCTCTCAAGAGAGACGGACGGTGTTGAATCGAGTCAACTCTCTGCTTTGGTAGAGAGGAACCCGGACGAAGCTTTGCCGAACGGCAAAGTTTCGTCCGGGGAGGTAGACAGGCTCTGAACCCGTCTAGGCGGGTTCAAAGGGTATATTTTTGGCCGAGCCTACGGGCTCGGAGAAACCCACGTTAAACTCGGCCTTATGTCACATATATTCCTCGTGGGGGGACTGTTAAATATCGGTATTGAATCGAGTCGAGCTGATAGTAGTTCACTCCAAACCAGTCTGACAGCCATACTAACACCTTCTACTTCTTGTATTATTTTTCGTGTAATATATTCTTTGTTATTTCTACTCTTGTGTTTCGTGTTGTTCTTCCATGGTCCTAACGTCTTGGGTATGACGGTAAACTACATCCGCGTCCTGGGCATGACGGTAAACTACATCCGCGTCCTGGGTATGATGATAAACTACATCCACGTCCTGGGTACGGCGATAAACTGCATCCAACAGCAAGGTCTCAGATAATGTTTTCAGAAAAATAATGTTGCCAGCTCTAAGTTTTTAAAACAATGGTGTTGCCAGCTCTATGTTTTTGAAACAATGGTGTTGCCAGCTCTATGTTTTTGAAACAATAGTGTTGCCAGCTCTATGTTTTTGAAACAATAGTGTTGCCAGCTCTATGTTTTTGAAACAATAATGTTGCCAGCTCTAAGTTTTTTTGTAAAAAAGTAATGTTGCCAGCTATATGTTTTTTCGTAAAGGAATAATGTTGCCAGCTATACGTTTTTTTGTAAAGGAATAATGTTGCCAGCTATACGTTTTATATTCCATACAAAATAGGCATTTAAAATTCATATAAACTGGATTTGGCATTAAATAACCCACAGTGGTTGATATGCCATAAAACCCAAACAAACAAACAAACAAATCCATGGTCCTAACCTTGGACCATAACAATCTTACACATCTATACGTCTACCATTCATCCTTGCGTGGAATATTGCGTCATATATGGTCCAGTACCTCTATTTACCTTGAGCTCTTTGATAAAATCCAAAGAAGAATCAGCAAATTGTTCCTGGCTCGGCTTCAGTCACTTCTCACCGCCGTAAGCCTGCCATTCTGTGCCTTTTCTATAAATACTTTCATGGTAAATGTTCGGTTGAGCTATCCGCTAAGGTACCAAGACTTTTTGAATTTAAGCGCGGTTTTAGATTGGCACGGTGGAGTAATGGATAACGGCTCGGATTGAGTTCGAATTCCAGTCGAATCCATTATATTCACTTACGTGCTAATACCCTTGGGAAGGTATGAATCCTCTACTTCTCCCCCCGCTAGCTATGGGTAAATAACAGGACAGACCGGGTTCTATAGCCTTGGATGGCAACTGGTCTACCGCAGAAAGAAATGGCAACCTAATGCAGAAAAAAATCTACCTCGTCAGTCATGTATCGAAAGATACATGATCGCCTAAGCGTATATTACGTATGGCACATAACTGACTAGAGTAGCATCGAAATGTTATCAATTTACAGTTAAGCCTGCAAGATGTAGCCGTAAGTTCTACGCTAACAATTTCTTTTCTCGCACTTCTCCCTTGTGGAACTACATTCCACCTTTCCATGCTTTCGAGCCAACTTTAATCTGCATAAATTTAAATGCAATGTCTATCTCTATCTATTTCCCTTCTGATTACTCTTTCCACTTTCTGCTCATTATTGATGTTTCTGTTCCTAATTCTTCTACACTTTGTAAATGTGGATGTCTTAGTGGCTTTACTGGTTTGCATGGGGGGATACTACTTAAAAAATTGTTTGGAATGATTCTTTTTGGAAATCGCTAAAAATGACTGATTTTAAACATATTTAAAATTCTTCCAGCACAACGTAATTCTCTCTATTAAAATATCTTTCAAAAATAAAATATTTTTTTCTGAATCTTTATTAGAGGAATATTAACTGATTTAAAGTTTACTTAATCTGATTTGAAACAAATATTACTTTTAGGTCAAATATCGCAGAAAAGAATTTTTAACACGAAGCTGTGTGTCTTTATAAGGTGTTGACAACTATCTCGATAGACTTATGGTTGGAGATTTTTTATATGAGAGCCATATCTATAAAAATTACTTGAGGAATATAACGTCAGCCCCATTCCCCCCCCCACACATATATATATATATATATATATATATATTAACTACCTAGTAATCTTAAAAAATATGAAAATATTCTAAGTAATTTAATGTTTTATTGAATTTTAGATTCTTTGGCTTTAAATTTACTAAAGTTACCGCTCTCATCTTCCGATAATATTGTATACGGATGTCTGTATTTGCAAAAATAGGTACGTTTATATACACAACAAAATATTCAAAATTCTTTCTAAAATACTGACTGTCACTGAATCATTTTAGATTTGATCTTTATTATTTTAAACTTAAACCTATATGCGATTATGTTTTGCACAGATAATATATTTGATTATATTAGGTTGGTGCAAAATAATGACGTAATAATGTCGTTTGTTGACGTATTTTTTAACGTCAAAAAACGACATTATTACGTCATTATATTTGCACCAACCTAATAGATATTAAGATAGACAATAATATATAAATTTTCTTCTACTACTACGACAACTACTACTAATAATAATATAGTCTTTTCAGGATAATCATCGCTTTCCACAACTTACTGTACCCTATCTTTAATCATTTCTAAGATATAACGGTTCAAATTTTAATCTAGTAATTGGACATTTTTGCTGTTACACGATTTCGACAATTTTGCTGTTACACCTGATATATCACTGATCCCTAAATTGATATATACTCAAGTATTTACTAGTTTGACCACGATTCATTCTGGGTATTTATTCTGGGTACATAGAATTAAATGAATCACATATATTTATTTACATATTACATATATTTGAAACGTCACCATTTTCACGTTCTCCTTGTTCTGAATCAGGTTACATTTTCTTCTTTAAAGTTTTTACATTTATGATTTGTAAATACAGTTTTTACTTAAAAGCAGTATCACTTGACCGTTATAAATTAATACAGAATTTTAAAATATTTAAATCTTTACAAATTATTCTAATTACAAACACAATTTTTGTAAAAATTAATTATTCATCGAACAAAAACCCATTTTCTTAAAACATGCATAATATATGTTATCCATAAAAGCAAATGAAAGCTTTTCTAATTAAATAAAGTCTTATTTTTATTGCATTTTTATTTTAGAGCAGATTTTCTGTAACTACGGGGTGGGGCTGTTTTACAAAATTAAAATAAAAATTGACTGTTTAAATTCTCCAAGGACGTGTGTTTATAACTAATATAATATAATCATTAAGCTCTACAAAAAGGAATTTCTCGAAATTTCATAAAATTAAATAAGTGGGGAGTAACAGATTAAAAAAAACAACATATTTTTACAAAATTTTTTATAAAAAAGAAACATTTCTACAATAAATTAAATCATTTGCGAATAAGTCTAATTTATGGCCAATTTATGCTGGAGAGATCTAATAATTCCCTCACCTGTTCTAGCTTTAAATACGCGAGTTTCTTTGAAAATTGTTGCTGTGTCCCTTCAGGACCTGTGCGATAATGGCTCTCCACAATTTTCTGTATTTTGTAGTTCTTAGCCAGTTTTTTTTTTTTT
>OZ010582.1:66923906-67016406 GCA_963932145.1 Acanthosepion lycidas | reverse complement strand
TCTTAATTGATGTTTTCCCCAGGTCCAACCTCACCCCGGTGTTAGGGTCCCACTTGGGGCAATTAGTGAACCCTAAACAAAAACAAAACTGTGAAAGTATAAAATGTCTGTTAATAGTAAAATTTCCAACAATACAATTTTAAAGGAAAATTACTGACATTTTCTAGTAAAATTACCGACGACATATTTTATCTGTTGTTGAAGGCATGCAACTGCGTTCAAAATATAATTAGTTGAAGATATAAAATTACATTCAGTATATTTAGATTTCGGCCTTAAATAACCCATAGAGGTTGATATACCGCTAAACAAAATCAACCAACCACTTACACGGTTTTGTGACTCGTCAATTATTCTCCATCCTGCAACATTTTCCACAAAATCGAAGTAGGCCAGCTTTTCACTACTATACCGCTATGGTAGATGTTCGAATGAGTTGATTTATTTAGTGTCCCCAGCTCGGACCTTTACAGTTAGGACCGACCATGCTGTTTTGACGGCGGTAAACCAGCCCCATTCCATTCGTGTTCCTTTGATAAAAAGCAAATTCCGCTCAGACAACTTCTTCTCTAGAACTTTGAAGAAAAAACTCCCGAGAGAATGCTTTCCCGACAGCTACAATCTTGGTCTCTGTAGGTCCAGCGTCGACTGATATCTATCCTACCCGTTCTCTCTAGTTTCCACTCCATTACAATCTCAATTAGTAACCTGGGTAGGCTCTTGGGCCTTTTATTGGGTGAACGAAGTTTTTTCTTCTTTATACGGCCTCGTGTCGTTGCCGATCATGGCTCTTCCCAACTTTGCTACAAATTAATAAATTTTGTCTTTCTGTCATTTCTCCGAGGCCCTGTTCCGATATCTCAAGCTCACTAAGTATGTGATGCGTTGTTTTCCTTTGTCTTGCTTTCAATCTGTTCCGTGAGTGTCAGATTCTCCAAGCCCTCCTTCCTCATTATCTGCCCCAGAAACCTCGACTGCCTCTTCCTGATGTTAAGAATAAGTTTCCTTTTTGTTTTCCATTTTCTCTAAAACTCCGTCGTTGCTCACATATTATACAGTAATTAGCGCGTTTTGCCTCTATTTTACTCCCTACCTAGAAGCACACGCGTGCGTGCACACATACACACAGGGAAATAAACAAAAAACAGGACTAGAGAAAGCGTAATGACTAACCTAATTGCTTATTCACATGGCGTCAGTATACGAAACATTTGTCTTCGTTTCATTTTACGAAGGTTATGATTAAAAAAAAAAAAGAAACAGAAAAAAAAGAAACAAAAATGAGCAAAGACAAACGTATTGACTGCATTGTATGCGAATATTTGAAAAATTTACTCAAAATTATTGGAGCAAGATCAACGGATTATCTCACCGTTTTTTTTTTAATGTGTCCATCATTCATTTTTTTTTTCTTTTTTTAAACGATTTAATCCTTTTACGTTTCGACAGTTTTTTTTTCTTCTGTTTTAGCTGTTGAGGAATCTTTTAGCGCATCGCTTTCATCAAGTAAATCTCGCTGGAAGGTAAGAATAGAATGAAACAATTTAAGCCACAGGACAAAGGAAAAAACAAACAAATAAACGATGGCGCTTTAGAGAAAAAATAAATAAATCCCTAAATGGAATTAATCTTCCAAGGAATAAAAAATTGGAAAAATAATTTAGAGCTGGATTTTTTTTATTGTGCGTATTATGACTTCTTCTCCCCCTTTTAAATCATTTCATCTTAAAGAAGGCGACAATGCTACTGGAGCGCAGGGTTTACAGGGAATGAAAGTGAAAGAGAATTAGAAAACTGAGAAGGGGGGGGGGTGAGGAAAGGACCAAAAATAAAATAAAATAAAATAAAAAGGAACAAGGTTCAAGAAAATAGAATATGACGATTGATATTACATTTAAATTTTTGAAGATTGTAGTTTTCGTGGAAGCAATAAATCGGAAGGGAGTTCCACAGGTGGGAAGTGCGAGAAAAAACTTAGAGTAGAAGTGTCGGTTGAATCTAATTAGTTCAACAGGGATACCTAATTGCCAATCTAGTAGCACGCTTAAATTCATGTAGTAGGGGCACAAGGGAAAAATGCTCATACGAGCTATTGCCATGAAAATATTTGTAGAACAGAAGGAAGCCCAGTCATGTTGGTGAGAAAGTGTCTGGAGAAGAGATGCGGGGGGTCTGGATCGATTGTATTGCACACCCTTCTCTGGATTCTGAGAAGAATCTTCCATAAACAATGCCACTATGAAAACCTTTTTAACCTTTCGCCATATATCTTTGTTCTTGTTATGCCATTTCTTCACACGAAGAGATCATTACTGCCATATAGAAGGACATATTTCATAGTTGTTTCAGGAGAAATGTTAATCATGGTTTTAGTGTAAAAAAACTGGCTAATATTCAACTACAATTACTTACTAAGGTACCTTACATTCATGTTAATAAGATGGAACAATTCCTACTTAGAAATATAGGTAATCTTAGACCGTCATGCCAGAACCCCCCCCCCCCAAAAAAAAAACACGGATTTTTCATTGACATCGATATTATTTTAACTACCCCGGCAATGCTTATTGTTTTAAAACGCGATGGCTAGAATTGTAATAAAAACGAAAAAATTTTTTCATCGGTGAGTAGCGTAATGGATTGCGGCTCGTGTTGAGGAATCGGAGACCCGAGTTCGAATTGCAATCAAGTTCATTGCATTCACTTACGGGACAGGTATGAATCCAACTCTTCTCCTCAGCTATTGGTAAGTAGTAGAGCAGCCTGTGTTTTCTAGCCTTGGTTGGCAATCTGTCTACCGCAGAAAGAAATGGCCACCTATTATGGGATAAGAGATATGATCGCCCAACCGTGTATGACGTATGGCGCTTAACTTGCTGACTCAGGAGATTGTCCAGACTTCACTGTCATATTGAAGTTTTATTTTTCTTAAGTTTGTCATGTGGTCAGTAAAATTGTTTGAACTTCAATGATTGCATCATTCACGAAGGATTGTACTGAACTCGTTAAACAATAGACACAATTTTGGATCTGAAGGTCAGAAATCATGAAATTATTTGGGTGGTTCGGGTGCAGATTAACTTAGTCAGCAGTAAAGTTGCCATAGGTGAATGGGAGATATATGGTGGAGTTTGATTTGAAGTGTTCTTCAAAGTGGGATAAGAACTAAACAAGTGTCTTAGGTAATAGAGTGTAAAGGATAATGAAGAAAATAGGGAAGAACTGTGAGGTCTGGATGGGTTGGCTGAGGCACAAACGGTCGTATTTACAGATGGCGGAATGGGCGTCCGAAAGAAAACAGTGAGGAAGAAGCGGGAAGAGAAAGAGAAAGGAAAAGAAAAGAAGCTAAAAATGTAACAAGAGGAGAAAGAAAGAAGGAAAGAAAAAGAATCAACTGAAGGTAAGAAGAAACGAAAGAAAGAATATAAAGGAGAAAAAAAGAAAGATAGGAAAAGACACAAAGAAAGGGGGGGAAGGTAAATATGAAGGAAGGAAAAAGTAAAGAATAAACAAATGAAGTAAAAAAAAAATGAGTGAAGAATGAATGTAAAGACAGAAAGAAGGAAAATAGAAAAGGCAATATAGAAAATAAATGAAAGAAGGAAGGAATGTGTAAGTGAGAGGAAGAAAGAAAGGAGGGAGGAAATGAGAGATAGCAAGAAGGAGATAAAGAAATATAGGGAAAAGGAAAGAAAGAAAAGAAAGAAAGAGAAGTGAAGGAAGGGAGAAAGGAAAGAGAAGAGAAAGAAAGGGGAAGGAAAATAAAGGAAGGAAAGAAAGAAAAAAAATCGAATGAAAGAAAGAAAAGAAATGAAGAAAGAACGGAAGAATCAAAAGAAGGAAGAAAGAAAGGAAAGACGAAAGGAAAGAAAATAAAAAATAAAGAAAGGAAAATAAAAATGAAGAAAGGAAGGAAGGAGGGAAAGCGGAGAGGGAAGAAGAAAAGAAACGAGAAACAATAAGAAAGAAAGGTAAGGAAAGAAAGAGGTAAGCAAAAAAGAAAGAAGAAACGCAGAGCACAGAAGGAAGGAAAGAAAGAATAAAGGAAAGAATAAAGGGAGGAAAAAGAGAAAAAGAAAAAGAAAAGAAGAAATGAAGAAAAAAAGGAACTAAGAAATAAATGAGGGAAGCAAAGGAAAAATAGTTAGGAAAGAAGAAACACGTAAGAAAGAAAGAAAGAAAGAAAGAATAAAAGAAAAAAGAAAAAGATATAAAGGAAAGAAAAAAAGAAAAGAAAACGAAGAAAGAAAGGAAATAAGAAATAAACGAGGGAACCAAAGGAAAAAAGTAGTAAGGAAAGAAGAAACATGTAAGAAAGAAAGACAGAAAGAAGAAAGGAAAAAGGTAAGAATAAAAGAAGGAAAAGAAAAGAAGAAAGGAACTAAGAAATAAATGAGGGAAGCAAAGGAAAAAGCAGTAAGGAAAGAAGAAACACGAAAGAAAGAAAGAAAGAAAGAAAGAGTAAAGGAAAAAGAAAAGAATAAAGGAAGGAAAAAGAGAAAAGAAAAGAAGAAAGGAAGAAAGAAAGGAACTAAGAAATAAATGAAGGAAGTAAAGGAAAAATTATTAAGGAAAGAAGAAACGCGCAAGAAAGAAAGAAAGAAAAAAGAAGAAAGATAGAAAGAAAGAAGAAAAGAAAATAAGAAAGAAAGAATAAAAATAGTCATAGAAAGAAGGTAGGAAGAAAGGAAAGAAAAAAGCTGGAAGGACAGAAGAAAAGAAAGAAGAATGATGGGAGGTTGAAAAGTAAGAAGGAAATGAAAAAAGAAAGAAAGAATGTAAGGGAGACAAAATTGAAATAGGAGTGAAAGTGAAAAGAAAGAAAAACTGCCAGAAAAGGGGAAAAAGAAAGAAACTGTCTAAGAGTGAGGTTGCAAATACCGAAAAAATAATTACCAAAAAACGAAAGAAATTCAAAATTTCACTGAAGAAAAAATAAACAAGAAGAAAATTAAAATGAATGCAAAAAATAAAGAAAAGAAGAAAAACAAAAGAAAGACATCAATTGAACAAGTTAAAGAAAGAAATGGAATTATTAAAGGAGGCAAGGAACGAAACTGAAAAAAAGAAAGAAAAAGTATAAGGAAGAAAGAAATATAAAGAGAAATGAAAAAGAAGAAAATAATAATAACCAAAGTCAGAATGAAAAAAAGAAAAAAAGAAAATCAATGAAAAAGTGATTAAAAAGAAAAGGTAAATATGAGAGAAAAAAGCGTGAAAAAAGAAAGGAAATTATAAAGAAGGAAGAAATATTAAGAGAAGCAAAATAATAATAATAACAAAAGAGAAAAGGAAAATAGAAAGAAAAAATGACAAGAAAGAAAAAACGGAGATAAAAGAGAAAAGAAAATTAAAAAGTGAAAAATAAAGAAAAAGTATAAGGAAGGAAAATAATAAAGAGAAATGAAAAAGAAGAAAATAATAATACCGAATGTCAATGAAAAAGTAACAAAAAGACAAAAAAAGAAAGAAAAACGATAAAAAAGAAGGAAAAAAGAGAAATAAGAAAGAAAGCAGTTGAAGAAAGAAAATGCATAATGAAGGAAGAAATATAACGAAAACTAAAAGAAGAAAATATTAGCGATAGAAAGAAAAAGAAAGAAAACGAAAGAGAGAATGATAGACACAAATAATAAGAAAAAACAAAGAAATGAATAATAAACGCAAGATATTTATTTTTTTGATATTTTAAAAGTACAATCTTCTTCCATGTACTGTACCAACTCAGGACATTATCGATCATGTCTCTCCACAATTTCCTGTCCTTTGTAGCTCTTAATAACTTTTGTCTTTTTGCTATCTTTCTCAAACCCTGCTTTGCCATCCATTTACTTAAGTACGACAGGTCGGTTATGCATTGATTTCCTTTGTCTCTCTTACCTTCAATCTTTCGTGCAAGTAGCAAATTTTCCAAGCCTTTTTTTTCCTCATTATGAACTCTAGAAATCCCAACTGTCTCATTCTGATGTTAAGTATAAGTCTCCATTTTGTTGCCATAGTCTCTTAAACTTCGTCTTTGCTCACATGTTCGGTCAATAGTATTCTTAGCACTTTACTGCAGAACCACATTCTGTTGCTTTAAGTCTCCTCTTCATCTGTGTGGAGATTGCTTAGCATTCACTGCAATATAGGAGGACTGATACTGCATATGTTGTCTTTGTTTCTAACGATATTTTTTTCATGTTTTTTAATATTTTGCTTAGCTTTTGGAGGGCTTCTTTCCCTGTCTTATCCTTAGGATTTCCATGTCACACTTTCCGTCCTCTGTGCAATTCACTTATCAGATATCTAAACTGTTGCACCTGTTTGATTTCGATATCTCCTTGTTTGTAATTTCTATTTTGAGCCGTTCATGTAATGAGAAAATTGTCATTCATTTGTCTGCGAGGAAAAAATAATCTGGAACTTACAACATAAGTATGAGAATTTTATTTATCGAATTTAAAATAATATAAAAATCTATTTCTACTACGTCGTCAGATGGGTACAGTACGCGGTGCGATCAAAAAGCATCCGAATTTGGGGCATAAATAAATCAATTTTGTACATCTCACAAATTTTATTTAATCACCTTCAAAATACTTCTCTTGGGAGTTCACACACTTCTCCCAGCGGTTCTGCCACAGCTATTAAAACTCCTGGAACTTCTCTGGAATTCTGTCCGCCGTCGCTTTTCTCATAATTTCCAGTCGCGATTAAAAAAGCTTCCCTTTCAGCGTGGTTTTCAGAATGGGGAAGAGCCCGACGCCACACGCTACTAAATCGGGATACTAGGTAGCCTGTCGGATAAGTGGTGTGTTGTTCTTGACCAGGAAATTTTGGATTATGTGGGCGGAACGAGCGGACGAATTTCGCCGATACACTTCGTATGCACAAATCCTCCATTAAAATAGAATGCACTGATCCTAACTTCATGAGCAATTTCTTGGATTGTTACACGATGGTCTTCCATGACTATTCGCCGAACCTTCTCAAACGACTCTTCGTTCTAGCTTGTGGTTGACCTGCCTAAGTATGGCCCGCTCTCCACTGAGATGCAGCCATATTTGAAGCGGTTTTACTACTCCTTGATCTGAGTTTTACTCGTGGCATTGTCGCCAAAGGACAACTGAATCTTCTTAATAGTTTGAACCTCAGTATCAAAATTTGATGCAATATCTCTGCTTGATGCGTTACGTGAATACCAAAATCTGACGAGCTTGCACTATACGTCTGTACTCGAGGCGTAAAAGCCAAAAATTGACGTGGCCTACTGGCGCGAAAATCTTCATACATGCGCAGGAAGGGTGGTGTTACCTCCTGACCACACGGCATTAATTTCGTTGGAAAAAAATAAAGTCGGATACTTTTTGAACGTACGTCGTAAATAGGAAAATTCTCTGTTTCTATGTTCATCTCATAATGAATGATGTCAGTATCACTAAACAAGTTTAAATCATCACTTGATACAAGTTGATGGCCAGTGAAACGTCATCTGATTATGCTTGCTTTTTATTGGTCATTACTTATTTTCGACGCTTTCAAAATGATTTTTCCCGTGAATGTTCAGGTTCTGTTACCATAGCAACTGCTCTTTTCGAATATTTCTCTCACACATCTGTTCTATTGCAAAAGGCGCTTCTGTCCTTGTGAATTTTTATCTTATCACAATAAGAGTAGATAGGTTTAATATAGGTACTTCCACATATTCGCTATACCTAAGCTTTAAAATGAATTTTCTTGAAGGTTTTATTTTAGTTTTAATTTCAAGCTAATAGTTTAAATTGAATATTTTCAATAAGGGAACTACAGTGATACCTCGGTTTTCGAATTTAATTCGTTCTTGGAGGCCGTTCGTGAACCGAAAAGTTCGAAAACTGAAACAATTTCCCCATAGAATCGATGTAAAATGGATTAATCCGTTCCTGGACCCCGGATTATTGCTTATTTAAACTTTCAGAACAGTATTTTGTGGGTACAAGTTCATACACAAAACCAATGAAAATCATTAGATCTAAAAAAGAAAAAAAAAAAAAGAAAAAAAAAGAAAAAAAAAAAAGAAAAAAAAAAAAGAAAAAAAAAAGAAAGAAAAAAAAAAAGAAAAAAAAAGATAAACACAACTGAATAAAGAATAAAACTGCATATAAATAAGAAAGGCAATTTTTATTCCTCCTTACTTGTGCTGAGGGGTTTTGATGGCACAAATGAAGGGCGGAGAGGAGGTGAGAAGGAAGGGATGTTATTGTTTGCAAGGGGAGTTCCCCATCTGGATTTTCTGTTTCTTGCTAGCAGATTTTGCCTCGGATTCACTAGGCATCATTTACACCAAAAAGCCTTTCTATTAAAACTTGATTTTGCTTCTGTGCCACAATGTTACGTAAGTGTGATATAGCGGTGTCATTGAAAAGATTACTGACACGGCTTGCTGCTGCCTTATCAACAAAATTTTTCACTTGACCCATTTTGCACACATTTCTTTAATAAGAGCACTAGGCACACACTCTCTTCCCCACTTGCACAAAACAACACAAAATCTACCAGCAAAAATCAGACAACAATTCTTAGCGTGTATACTCTGAGTGCGAGTTGAGGCAAGACAGGCGCCAATCACGCCACACGCTCAGTCACTTAGTAATCACGTGCTGCCCACGTGGTTTAGCTGGCTTGTTCGGTAACCGAGTTATGCTATGACAAACGGGGCAAATTTTAGTTCGACAACCGATTTGTTCGAAAAGGGAGCCGTTCGACGACCGTGGTCACACTCTTACTTTGCTGTATTTCAAAAATAATTTAAATTGATTGGAAGGGAGTTTTCGTTTTGAAATTTTTATTTATTTTTGCCTTCCGTGTAATTCTCTTTATTAAAAAATCTTCCAAAAATAAAATAAACTTTTGTGAAACGATATTTGAGGAATATTAGCTGATTTAAAGTATAATTAATCTGATTTGAGACAAATATTATTTACGTTAAGTTTAAAATATCGCAGAAATGCATTTTTTACACGGCGGTAGCTGTTTATTTAAGCTGTTGACGTGTTTAATAGTTTGATGACAAATTGATATTTATCTAATGTTGTTTAATTGGGGCTTTAACCATAAAAAATAATTGAATATAACGTGAGCGCCTTTTATATATAATTTTTAAGTACTCAGTAATCTTAAAAAATTAAGAAAATATTATCCGTAAGCTAATGTTTTATTGAATTTTAGAAATGTTGTCTTTAAATTTAGTTAAATTATCGCTCTTATTTTCTGATAATGTCGTGTATGATCATCCGTATCTACAAAAATTGGCAAGTTTATACACATACAAAAACAATTCAAAATTCTTTTTAAAATACACGAGTCCGTAAATTGTAATAAACTTTAAGATTTATGATTAGTGAATTTTGTTTTATTTTATGACAATATTCTCTAACAGTTACACCGTTGAAACAGAATTTTAAAAGATTGAAACACTTTATAAATTATTTTAATTAAAATTGTAAAAATAATGCAAACAAATTCATTATTCATCGAAACATTTTTTTTCTTAAGACAATAGTCTCCTTAATATATATCATTCATAAAAGCAATTAAAAGCTTTTCAAATTAAATAATGTCCTTGTTTTATTGCGTTTATTTTACGATTCAGAGCAGATTTTCGGTAAAACGGGGCCCAATTTTATATAAAAATTTAAGATTTAAATCCCCCAAAGAGTTTTGCTTTTTACTAATGCAATCATTAAAATTATCTCGTTGAATTTCTCGAATTTTTTATAAAATTAAGTGGGTTGAAATACACGCAAATATATATATATATATATATATATATATATATATATATATATATATATATATACTTTTACCAAGATTTTCTAAAAAACATACATTTCTAAAATAATTTAATTCATTTCTGAATAAGTCCTGAAAGTTTCTTTAAAATCCGACAATTATTTGATATTTGTAAGAATTTCCAAATTATTGTGTCTTTTACCGCAAAAAAGACCCTAAAATTTGCTATGCAAATTTCTAGTGCATCTGCTGACGCAAGAAAAACAAGATTTTTTTAAGAAATTTAAATATTCAAGAAATACTTTGGGCTTTCCTCTTAATAATAATAAAGATTTTGAGGATAAAACTTAGTTTTCGTCAAGTTTGCGAAATTTTTTTACCTTTTTTTTTCTCTTTTTTCGGCGAATTAGTGTAGGTACAAGTTTAAGAGGAGTAGATAGGTTCGCCTATGGTCCAGTTCATACCCCATTCTTTGTTCCTGGTTTAGAATCGAGTTTCCGGTCCCCTCTAAAATCTTTTCATTCTCTTTCACTCCCAGGAGTCCATTGCGTCTTAGGGCGAATTGATTAAAAAAACAAAAAAACAAACAAACAAAAAACAAAAAAAAACGCGCATAATTTCTGTATAAAAAAAGTACTGTTTATGAAAAGCTGTTATCGAATAAAATTAACACATGATAACATTCATTTGACTTCGTGATTTTGTGCCTGTTTCGGTGAGGACTTCAATTAAAATGCGTGGTCGACTCAAGCGACAACCTAACGGCCAATAAATCACTTTAGTATCCTTTTTCTACAATGATGTTCATCCTGTACAAGGCCCAAGAGCCTCTTGGGGTAGAGGTTTACAGAGTAAGAGGAACAGTTTATATGTGGGTTAGATAACAGTTGACCCTAGACTTGGACAGTTTAACTTTGTAGTGATCGAGGAAGAATCCTCTTGGGAGTTTGTTCCAAAGCAGGGGCTTGTGGGAAGAACCTGCTCGAGTGGAACTTACATCTCACCAATGGAAAAAGAAATGAATGAGGGTGATTCGCTACAAAGTGCAGGATAGGGTATGAAACGAGAAATATTACCAAACTCTTCTGGGGACGGGGACAAAGAAATCACGTAAGGAAGCGATTATATTGAAATAGAGACCAAATCGTCACCGATATATATGACTGTCAGTGCTATATTGGTTTTATATGGATTATTTAATTAAAACTGAAACGCATGGTGGACAGAAAGATCTGGAAAAAAATTAAAAAAAAGAATGATACTCCTTGAAGGAACCTACATAATATGGAGTAGGGTAGGACGATTTTAGAACCGTAGAGATGACACGGTACTGATAGCAGACAGAGAAAAGAAACTACAGATACACAGATGACACGCTACTGATAGTAGACACGGAAAAGAAACTAAAAAAACTCCTACAGAAGGTAGCGAGGGAGAGCGTGAAGAAGGGACTAACCATAAACTACAAGAAGACAGAATGCATGGTCATCAGTAAAAGGATTTTGAGCCCAAAATGCAATTTGCAGGTCGGAGACCCGAAAATCAAGCATGTGCGGAAGTTTAAGTATATGTGAAGTGTTCTGAAGACGGTGCGACGCTGAAATCCGAAGACGGATTGGGATGACCAAGCATGCATTCCAAAAGCTGGGTAGAGTACTGCGAAACAGGAGACAAAGAAAAGAGCGCTGAGCTGTTACGTGACATCTGTCCTCCTATACGGGAGCGAATGTTGGACGCTATTCTCAAGAATGAAGAAGAGACTCGAGGAGGCGGAGATGTGGTTCTACAGAAAGATGCTGAGGATATAATAGACTGAGCATTTGAGCAACGATGACGTCTTGGAAAGGATGCAAATAAAGAAGAGGCGGATGAAATTTCTGGGACACGTGATGAGAAAGGAGGGCCTGGAGAATCTGATACTCACGGGACGAATAGAGGGAAAAAGAGACAGAGAGGAGCAGCGCATGATATACGTGGCGGGATTGGGCAGGTGGATGGCAGAGCGTGGTCTGCGGGAGTTGGCAGAAACGCAAAACCTGTTGAGAGCCACAAGAGATAGGGGGAAGTGGAGGGCCATGATCGCCCACGCCCTGAAAGGACACGGCACATAAAAAGAAAGAAAGGTATTGCACTCAATTTGAAAGTTGGAGTTTGACATGATAAAGAATGACACAAAATATATTTTTCCAAGTCGTTACCGATTATAGACGAGACGAGTTTAAATATTAAGTTTACGTTCAAAATCGTAGCTTTGGAATTTCATTCTGGTGATCAGTGAAAGCCTTGTAGCACAGTCTTGTAAATTTTATAATTTACAAATTGTATATGGACAAAATGCATGACACAAGAAAATTATTATTAAATTATTGTGCCATCAAATAAGACCCTCATTTACTTCAAAGGGAAATTATATTGAACAATTGAGCTATATTATGATATAATGTTATACAATGCAATAGCTGTAGTGTGATTTTTAATAACCAATGCGAATTTAAAACATTTTGTGTTATAATTTGTGCTCAGCAGTATTATCGTGTTATATACATTTAACTACTTTTTGTTTTTATTATGATCTGACAAATTTTTTAACCAATCTTATTCATTGGTTAAAAATCTTTTACTATTTTTTGCACGGTTTTTACTTATCGAATGCAGTAATTTTGCTCGCGATGATTCAATGAGAAATTAAACTGAAAATTTAATTTAGCTATATTATAATGTAATATGTTATACAGTGCTGTAGTTTTAGTGTGATTTTTAATAAACAATTCAAATATAAAGCATTTTGTCTTATAATTTGTGCCCAGCAGTATTATCATGTTATATACACTTTTATCTAATTTTTGTTTTTATTAATTATGATCTAATAAATGATCTAACAAATCTTATTCATTGAGTAGCCTTTTTTGTAAGCTTTCAAAATTGTTTTTACTTATCGGTTACAATAAAAAAAAATATATATATATATACATATTTTACTTGTTTTATTAGAATTCTGGTTTGAATATGCTTTCCATTCAATAAATCTAATAGAAAAATATCAATACACACTTAGGCGATCATGTAACTTTCGATACATGACTGGCGAGGCAGATATTTTTTCTCGCAGTAGATTGCCATTTATTTCTGCGGTAGACCAGTTGCCATTCAAGGCTATAGAACCCGGTCTGTCCTGGTATTTAGCCATAGCTGGAGGGAGAAGAAGAGGATTCATGCCTTTTCCAATGGTTTTATCACGTAAGTGAATGTAATGGATTCGATTGGAATTCGAACTCGGCTCTCCGATTCCTCAATTCCCTGAGCTGCTATCCATTACTCCACCGTTTCAGACTATCTTTAAAAGTAAATGCACAAAAAATGGTCAAAGATATGCATCTATGTTCTGGTGTCAGTACTTATTAGATCAAATCTTGTCCTATTGTGTATGTCCAGCATAACGTCTAACAGTTTTATTTGCAATAAGCTTTTTATAATTTCCCACCTTTTTTGAAAAAAGTAAAAAACCAACCTGCCTTAATTCACAATGAATCACCAGAAGTCAAAGCACAGCTATAAGTCTAAACATTTTCAATAACGTCAATGGACGATGGCTCCACCAACCATTACCTGTACATACTGCTATCACATACCTTTTGGCACGTCAGTGCGTGAAATAGTTTTACGAGAATATGTGGTCCACTCACTTGACATTTTTAAGGTAAATATCATAAAATCACATGAGATTCTTATATATTCTTCTTTTATGTGTCGTTTCCATTCAGAATATGAGCAATGACGGCTCTTCACAACTTCCTGTTTTTTTTGTTGTCATTTTGAATTATTTTGCCATTTACCATCCCCTTTCGTTTTTGTTCAGCCATTTATTCACACAGACTCGTTAATTACACTATTCCTTTTTTTTCAGGCGATATTTAAAACTTAATGCTCAAAAATTGGTAAATACTATGAATCAATGTTTTGGTGTCAGTACTTATCACATCAGACCGCAGCTTTCACAACTAGTGTAATGTTGATTTGCGAACAAAGGTGAAAAATCAGCCTACCCTACTATGGAGTCGTACATTATTTGCACCAGTCTGCCACCATTTTAGATCGATTTTCTTTTTAATTCTTTGGCTGGTTCTTCCAGTTTTATTTTCAGGCAAATATCCCAGGAAACGACGGACAATAAATGCCGTTCACGGCCACATAACGTTGAAACACGGGTTCTCGTAGGATTGCCGAAGTTAAATAACATCGAGTTTGGTTAATACCTAGATGGGTGACCACTTGGGAATACCAGGTGCTTTAAGCTTGGATTTGCGGCTGGTGTAATCGATAATGGTTTGGAATTGTTAATCGGATGTCCGAGTCTCGATTCCAGTTGTTTTTTTTATATTCACTTACGTGCAAATATACCTTTTCTCCCTCTAGCTATGGCTTAATTAGTAAGACTAAAACGGTTTTATCTCCAAAAATAAAATTAAAATAAATTGCGTACAAAATATTTTGATTTTAGCATTAAATATCCCGTAAAGATCCAGGATCTGAAGACCATATGCGAAGAAGAATGGAACAAAATACCAACTAAAATTTGCAAATCATTAATTGAGAACTACAAGAAGAGGTCGGTTGCTTTTGAAGTGAACAATGGCTATTCTACAAAGAATTAAATGAAGAGTATGTATTCTTTTTGTATTGTACGGATATTTTTTTACACATTAAAATAGATAATTTTCTGTTTTCTATGCATATTTAGTTATGCATCCGTGTAAAGTTAATTATACGAAGAGTATATTTATTCATTAGTTGGAAATACAATAAATTAAAAATTTCTAAGTGTAGAAATATTTGTTACCCTACAGTGTATATAAAAATAATACATATCTATAGTAAAATTACCAGCAATACATTTTATCTGTAGTTTAAGGCATATAATTGCGTTCAAAATATATTTAGTTGAAGCCATAAAATTGTTAAAAATATTAATTTTCGGCATTAAATAACCTATAGAGGTTGTTGTACTACTAAATGAATTCAACCAACCGTTATAAAAAAAGAGATTACTGTGATTCAAAAGTATTATATTAAACTAGCCGAGGTATAACAGCACCCACTGTATATCAGAACCCCTTGTCTAGAAATGTCCACCTGCTTCCTCGCTTGCATGCATCATCCGATGTATACTAAAGTACTACCCACTCATTTTTTACGGTATGTCCATTGCAAGTGTTTGAATGTTCTTAATAAAAGAATTAGATCGATAAAACTTTCTTGTGTGGTAATTGCTCGAGGTTAAATTGTTTCAATGTTTTAGATATTCAGTAAATTTCCTTTGGCTATAATAACTTTCAAATAGTATGGCATTGTCACAAATCTAATAATCAAACATAAACAGGGATGAAGTGTCAGAGCTTGATTCAACTGTAAGTGTAAACGCATGAACGCCCCCTTCTTCGCACGTTTGCTGTAAAGCTGGGGTTACTAAGAGGTTCTTCGGGAATTTTCCCCTTTTAACGCTTTAATAATCAACATTTTGCATCAAAGGTTGTTCAAATGCCCATTTAGGATGGAATCATATGAAGAAACTATTGGATAAATGGCAAAAGCCGATTTTTGAAGTATTTGGAGACTTTGTCTATTTAACTGAAATAATCCAAACCAAACATTCATGCAAGACAATTTATGTGCTATATGTAATTTACATGGCAAATGTGGAAAACATCGACTAGGGAGTTATGTCCGAAAAACGGGCTTTTTGAACATGTTTTTGTTATACGCAAGTAAGCGAGCAGGACTTATTTCTTGCATGGTGCAATTTTTTTGCGACATGTTTGAAGAAAATCGGATAATAGATGAGGAAGTTATTCAAGTTTTTATTTTAAGTAGTACGAAAAACCCGATTTTTTTTTCACAGTTTTTGCAATTTTTGTGTGAAGCCAATGTCACAGGAAAACTATCAAGCACTTTATATAAACTTCGTAACATGAGCTAAGTTTTGGATTAAGTGCAAAGAACACCAGCTCGTCCAGTAAAAGTTTTGTTCGCGTCTAACGTTGCCTTAGTTTTTGCAAAATATCGTAGCCGCCTTTAGTTTTATCGATTTTTTCTGGCAAGCCCGAGGGGAGGAGGACTGGAGACTGAAAAGTTGGTCTTGACCTAGTTTGGTAAATTTATCACATGTGTGTACAATTTCATCGAAATCGATTGAGAAATGTGGACGTACATAAATAGTAAACACACACACACACACACACACACACACAGACACACACAGACATCTTCTGTTTTCTAGATATAAAGTTTGTTCCAATAACTTGGATCGATTTTAAATGTGAATTAAGTTAAAGCGACTAATGATTTTTTTTCTTTTTCTTTCAGATTTAACAACTTAAGTCTTTGGCAATTTCAACCATGGAAAGATTAACAATCAAACAACGTCTTAAAGTTATCGAAGCCTATTACGAAAATGGCCGTTCAAACATAAATGCAATGAGAAGTTCCCAGGTCGCGTCATCTCTAGAAACAATTGGCCATCACGATCGTGCAACTTGACGCCTTTAGATTTCTTCTTTTGGGGTTATTTCAAAAGTAGGGTCTATAACGACAAGCTAACAACAATTCAACCGCTGAAGCATGAGATAATAAGGCATATTGGTGAGGTCGAGGAGCAACTAAGCAGAGACGTCATCAAAAATTTTGACCATCGAGTGGAGGTGTGCCGCCGAAGCCTTGGCGGATATTTGGGCGATATTATTTTTCACACATAATTGCCATGACTTAAGTAACATGATCCAATAGAGAAATAAATAAATTTTCACCAATAACACTCATTTACTTACTACTGTCTTTGATCCGTCTTAATGAAACACCCTTTAGATATATAAGTTTATGTAAGTAAATAAAAAAAAAACAGCTTCTTAAACCATTTTATACCTTTTCGGAAGCAACCATTTTGTCCAGTTTCAATTTATCAATGAGTCTCATATTTATGATATAGTCATTGATTGCATCCGGTTTGCAAACATGTTGAAACGCTTTCTGTCTGAATTTTTGAGATGAAGCATTATCCTTATTTACACTATTTATATTCGGACTATATATAAAACGTTATATATTTAAAAAAAAAAACGTTAATTTTTCTTTTGAGCTTCTAAAATATATGATATATATACATTTTTATATATGTACATTATGTTTCAAAAGTTGTCATTTCCGACGGTGATTGTGGTGACAAGCTTCCACTGTCTATAAAATACTTCCGTGGCACGCGTCTCAAATAGCCTTTGACAACAAAGTCCAGCTCCAAGCAGCGAAGGCGGAAAACTGGCGCCTCATGACCAGCTGATTTGGGTAGATGGAGCTCGACAGCACAGGAAAGCAGTCTATCTAGGGGAAAAGAAGACCCTAATTTTAAACCTCCGCTGCCTTGTGGCCATATCCAAAACACAGAAAAGACTATGGAAGTAAATCCAGACAGAAAACCCGAAGTGGTCAACGCTGACAACTTTCCAGCAACTCCTGCAACCAAGCCGTCCCCAACTTTAATGCCCTGTATTGCTTTTGATCTTGTCGGTACGGTCGAGAGCGGGGCTATTTAGTCTGGGCAGCACACGACCTCCATATACCATCGCCAGTTTAGGAGAATGAAAACTCTGAATTCCAACTACCTTTTGCCTTGTAGGTCTTGCCTCTAACTTCTTCGACAGGGTAAGCTCAACATCCCCGATGCAAAAGGAACCGACAAGCCATAGCCATATTCTCCCTTGAATGTCTCCATCAAATAATAATTAGTTAACTGTATAAATGAAGGAAAGATATTCGGACTATTGTTCTCATTTTTGTTGTTATCACAACATTTCGACCGTTGTGCCTTCTGGTTACCCTCAGGAAGATATTAATCGAAGTAACCCACAGGGAATTCTGAACTGAATCTTTTATTTAATGTACGGGGGTAGACTATTCTCGTTCCACTGCCAATGTGGACGATATCCCAAGACATGGGAAATGGAAGGAAAACAGTCTATTCTCGTAGATTAAATAAAGGGTTCACTTCGTAATTCTCTGTAGGTTACCCAGCTTGATATACACCTAGAATTTGCATATTATGACTTTATTATTATAATCTTTTATTGGCCGAATAGCTGTTTAAAGCGGTGTATCTTCTGTCACCTGACGCCTACAATAAAGCAACAACTTATTTTCCAATCCTCAAGATCCATAGATATTACTGATAAAAGTATACTGCTAAACAATCTTAACTTTTTAATAAATTAAAAGATGAATAATCCTTTCGTGTAGTTCACCCAAAACCTGCACGCCGGTTTATTCAATGCAACACGGACAGAGGGAAACAACTAATAACGTACCTAAAAAAAAAAAAAAAGAAAAAAAATGGATGACATTAACCCACTCTGTTTTCGTCTGTCCATTTGCATATGTTCTGTGGGTGTCATACAGAAAGCCATAAAAATAACTTCAAAGAGCGGAACTCTTTTCCTTTTACTCAGGGGTTAGTTCTCCAGTATGGAAAAATGTGATTAATTTTTGTAATATTATACGCAATGCACTAACTTTGTGTATAATATGGGGAAAAATGAGAATAACAAAACACGACACCGAAGACATGGTTGAAGAATTGCAAAAGGTTTATTGCAAATAAACCTGTTGCTGGTTATACTGGGCATACAAAATAGGGGAGTTTGGTTATTCAATTTTTTGAAAAATCAACATTGAACTCAGGGTAGAAATTGGGATCTGATGTGATAAGTACCGCCACCAGAATTTGCATTTATTGCTTTTAGCAATTTCATTTTCTTTTAAAAATCGTCTAAAAAAATGACCTAATTTCAGCAGGTTTTTGCTTACAAACCGATTTAAAAATTTTCTATTTCAAGAATAAATCCAAATAAAGTTGATAATTTTTGAATTAGATACATTGAATAGAAAATAGAAAAATATTCAAACTATAATTCTAATTATGAGTCATCAAAAGCAAAATATGCATTTTTTTTTTTACTGTATTCAATAAGTAAAAACTGTAAAAAATAGTAAAAGATTACAAAAAAGGCTACACAATAATTAAGACTCATCAGATCATTTGTTAGATCATAATTAATAAAAACAAAAATATATAAAAATGTATATAACATGATAATACTGCTGGGCACAAATTATGGCAAAATGTTTTAAATTTGAATTGTTTATTGAAAATCACACTAAAACTACAGCACTGTATAACATTATTAGGTTGGTGCAAAAATAATATCGTTTTTTGACGTATTTTTTTAACGTCAAAAACGATATTATTTTTGCACCAACCTAATACATCATAGTATAACTACATTGTTCAGTATAATTTCCTTTTGAAGTAAATGAAGGTCTTATTTGATGGCCAAATAATTTAGTAATAATGTCCTTGCGCCTTGCATTTTGTCCATATAAAATTTTTAAAGCTTCAGTAAATTATAAATTTTATAAGGCTGTGCTATAGGGCTTTCACTGATCCCCGGAATAAAATTCCAACGCTAGGATTTTGAACCTAAATTTAATATTTAAACTCATTTCCTCAAAAACGGTAAAGTTTTTGGAAAGAAATATTTTGTATCTTTATTTATCGTCTCAAATTCCAACTTTCAAATTGAGAGCAATACCACCATTTCGAAATCAACATGCCCTAATACACAATGTTAGTACATTGTGTGCCAAAAATATGAAGTTTTAGGCTAATAACAACATTGATTAAATAAGGGGGACAATTACATTCATGCACATTGTAAAAATCAAAACCTATACTTTTCATCAATAAATAAACGGAAAATTCTATCTGTCCGTCCGTGTGTTTGAAACCGCCTCTAACTCGGCTATTGCGATTTGTGAGCAGATGAGGAGGGAACAGTTTAAATTTTAAATTTCAAAATAACTGAAAAAAATTAGTCATTTCAAGTTCAAGTTTTTAATTTATATTGCGTTTAAAGTAACACAAAAACTTTGTGAATTTATTCATTTATTTTTGTTTTGTTTTAAATTCAGTTTAAAATATCTCCAAAACTTTGTGAATTGAGGAAATCAATTTTATTTCCTCAAAATGCCAAGAAATCAGAGTTAAAGTGAGAGGTTTCGTAAGGTAAGGATTTGAAGTTCCGTGATTTGAAGAACTCAATTTTCGGCCTGGAGTGGAAATTCGGCCCAAATCGGAATTTCGGCCCAAATCGGTCTTTTGGCCGGAATTGGCCTTATAGCCCGAATCAAAGTTAAAATGAGGTTTTGAAGTTGCATGGAGTGAATTGAGAAATTCAAAGCTAATTCTTCCAAATTATCATTGCTTTTTTTTCTAAGCTTGATCAGAAGTCCTTTTAGTTTTGGGCCGAAGGTCCAATTAGCCCTTCGCAGGAGATAGCTTAAAAGTTATGACGGAGTGCGACTTTTAAGCTAGTTTCAAATAATACAACATAAATCAAATTAACCCAGAGAATTTAGAAAGAGATTTTCAAATAATATTACCACTATAAAAAGTATTGCTGGTCATTTTGATTTAAAAATGTATTGCTGGTCATTTTACTATGAATATGTATTGTTACTCATACTATAAATATATGTATTGTTGGTCATTTTGCTTCAAATATGTATTGTTGGTAATGTTACTATAAATATGTATTTTTATATTCTCATTGTGTTTTTTTGTTTTTTTTTGTGGTTCACTGTTTTCCCATATCTGTGACCCTAACAGTTACCACCACCGCGTGTTAGGCTGGCCCTGGGAACAGCATCAATTAAGAGGTGGCTCAACGCTCCTCAAAACCTTCAATCTCCCGATCAGAGGTCTTGCTGCCGAATGTAATTTTTTTTTTAAGCATTTCACCCCTATCAAGGCGGGAAGCCACTAGCACGTAAGGGGTTACAGAGGATTTGGAGCGAAAGATAGTAGTGAAAGAGGAAGGATGAGGAGAAGGATAGTGGATAGATCAAGGCAACTGGAGATGTCGATTTACATTACATTAGAATAGTTGGAGATTATAGCTCTCAGGGAAACAGAAATAAGGAAGGGAGTTCCACAGGCGAGAGGTGCGAGATATGAAGCTATTGGAGTAGAAGAGGCGGCTACATTTAACAGTTTCAATACTGAAAGGGGGAGAACGGGATGCCAGCCTCGTAGGACGCTTGAATTCGCGAAGTCTGGGAACCAGCGAAAGCAGCTCATCGGAGCAATTACCATGAAAGTATTTCGAAAAAAGACAGAGAGAGGCGACGGCGCGTCTGTGAGAGAGCGACTGCAGACGAGATGCCAGATCAGGGCCAATTATATTGCATATCCGTCTCTGGATCTTATCAAGAACCCCGAGGCAGACAGTAGGGGCTCCAGACCATATATGGCAGCAATACTCCAAATGACCAATGGTTGATTTGTAGATTTGAAAGATCGATTACGGGGAGAAAAATTTCCTACACATGGATGTAAAAAAATGGATAAATTCCGAAACACATATAAACAAATGCATTAGTCTACGATATTATTAATTTACATAAAAATATTAAATACCTGAGGAGTTCCAAATGTAGAAAGGGACCTCCCCATATTGCTGTTGCATTTGGATGAAGAGTTTCTTGAGCCTTGACGTTTAGTAGCTGGATGCGGCTATGAATTTTTGTGTGACACTGGGATCTACGGGGATTGATCCAACAAAAAGGGAAAGAATGAAAGAAAGAAGAGGTAAGAGTGTTCTAACTGGAATACAACTGTTTAAATTCACCGGAAATGGATTGAAAAGTTGAGAAAATTAAAGACGAAATGCGTTGAAAAATCATGTTTCAAAAAAAATTCCAAGGAGAATCGAACCCAAATATAACGGAAAATTTAGCGGAAAAGATTGAGCAAAACTAAGACTAACCGTCCTTCCCCACTTCCCACCGTTGAGAAAGAGACCTTTAATGTTTCCGCGAAGATAGAACGCATAACCAGAGGAAAGATAAACAGAAGTTTATGTTTCCCCTGTTTATTTGTTTTTACGATCAACAAGACTGCACCGCTTTTCTGTTCGTAGTCACTCCAAAATAGTAATTTTTTTATCAGTGGTATCCAAAGGAATTCAAATTGATTTCTCACTAAAGAGATTAGAAATATTAGGTTGGTGCAAAAATAATGTCGTTTTATCACATATGTTACTATGTGAGAAAACGACATTATTTTTGCACCAACCTAATAACTTCCTTTTCTTTTCTTTCCCACTTGAGTGGTCTGGTCGATCGAGAAATCACAGCGTGGGACAAGTTGATAAAGAAAGATTAATGACTGAAAATCACTTTTGTCTTCGCCTACGCCCTCTGAAAGTTGGGTTCATCAAAAAGACAATGTATCAACCCTTGGGGTGATGTGAGTTTGGATGCTGAGAAAGTAGGAGAAGCACCACCTATATGGAGTGATGGTGCGATTTGAGACGAGAAGGAAGTTGGAAATAAGGGGGGGGACTTGATTCCTCTGACCACTCTCAAAAGGGAGCTGGACAATCCCAAATTTGGAAAACCATTTGAGTAAATATATTTTGAGAATATGATATATTAGAAAAAGATTGTTGCTAAGAGTAGAAGACAACTAAATCCAAACCCTAATCAACCCCGGACGCAGGACACGATATAAGCTGGCGGTTTGATCAACTTGAAGAGTCCTCACATTATTGCTACTGGAATCCACATCTGCGCCGAGACCTTACTTAGAAATTTAAATTCCTACTAACACAAACTGCAGGAAACAAAGGGGTCCCAGTGTTATTTGATTATAACGGTAAGTAGGGAGGGTTAAAAACCGCTGTATACAACAAATCATATATAAACCAGATCGCAGTTACATTTTTAACCCGAATTAATTCTTTATTCCAAAGGATTCTTTTCGTGTAGCTACCAGTTGTCGACCAGTTCGCATTTTAGTTTGCTTCATCAGGAATCTTCTCACCCTCTGAGTTAAAAAGAAACACAACGTGACAGAGAAGTCGAGTGGAATCATGCCAATCATTACGATACCAGCGACAAATGAACCATTCATTGAGGAGTGAGGAGTGAGGAGTCAGCTAGATGGTAACCACTGTAATCTGAAGGAACTTGAAGACCAATCCAGGGCATAGGACTACATTACTGGTTACCGTTGACGAGGATCGGTGTCGAGTTATTTTTAAATAGTTTCAATCAGCCAGTTATGTGCCATACGTGATACACGCTTAGGTGATCATGTATCTTTCGATACATGACTGACGAGACAGGTTTTTTTCCCGCAGTAGGTTGCCATTTGTTTCTCCGGTAGACCAGTTGTCATCCAAGGCTATAGAACACGGTCTGGCCTGCTATTTACCCATAGCTGGGTGGGAGGAGGTTGAGAGAGGGTTCATATCTTTCCCAATGGTATTAGCACGTAAATAAATGTAATGGATTCGAGTGGAATTCAAACTTGGCTATTCGAACAATATGTATGATTCAAAATTCTCCTCAGACAGCGGATTTCTTAACCTCGTTTTATGACCTTCAGCTTTTAAAATGTTCTCTCAGATTGGACTTGAGTAACTGATATGTAGAGGACTTTATAGAGTTTTTTTTTAGTTCATTTTATTACTAAAAAAGTTGTCTGTGTTTGTTTATTGCATTTTTACTTGATATAGGTGGGGGCACTCCATCAGTGGCCCACTTGCCGTAGGGCAAGCTGACACCCTGTCCAGTCCGCCACTGTTGCATTGTTCTGTTTGTGACCATTATAGTTAATCAAGCATTATCTTAATTGTGAAAGTATTATCTTATTGTGTAAATAAGAAAGAAAATAAGGTCCAAATTGTCCTTCAGCTGACATGCCGCAACGACATACTAGCGCCGACAAAGAAAGATTTTAAATGAAAACAATCATTAATGATAATAACAAAACAAAAGCCTTTTATTTTAGTTGCATTCACTTTTTCTTTCTTTCTTTTTTCCCCCCACTGGCTGTTTGATGTTTGTTAAGCCAGCGTTCCAAGCATGGCTCTTACATAAGTGTAAATCTTCAAGCAAGGAGATAATTTTAAGCCGATTACGAACGGATATTGACGCATGCGCATAGCCCAAAGAAATTGCCCCAAAGTCTATGTAAACACGCATAAAACGTGCTAAGCTTGAATAAGTGCATACAAGAAAACATTTATATATCGTTTCGCTTATATAATTATAGGCGTGATGTGTTGGCACATCGGTAATGAAGACGAATTTATTCCAATCAACACTAGAATACAATGAAAAAAAAATTGGTTAAATCAACCCAAATTAGATGTTAAATTTGCCTAATCCCACGCTGATATGCAAGCATAAGCATATGACCAAAAACATGAATATACGTCTGGCTGCTGCTATTAATACAATGCTCTTTACTCGAATCTACGAAGATTGTTGATCATTCTACTATAAAATGTATTGTTGATAATTCTATAAAATTGTATTGCTAGTCATTTTATTATTGTTGTGCGAACTTGCCCATAATAATAATAATGGACTATTCCTGACATTATAAATACTGCGCCTCTCTAGAGGTATGAGGAAGATTGTAAGACGAGGAGAGATAATTGAGAGCATATTGTAAGGACATTGGAATAGTGATACTTGTCGAGACAACATAGTTCACTCTAACCAAATCTGATAGTCATTACTAATACTTCTACTTCTTTGTATTATATTTCTGTTGTAATATATCTTTGTATTCTATACCTGTGTTCGTGTTATTCTTTTATTGGTTCTAACCTTAGACCATCACCGTGGTACAAGCAACTTGGACCATAACAATTATAAATAGGTATTGTTGGTCATTTTACAGTATAAAAATGTATTGCTGGTAATTTTACTATGAAAATGTATTTTTATGTTTTCATAGAGTTTGGGGTCTCACTAATTGCCCATAGCTGGGACCCTAAAAGGTGCCACCATCACGGGTTAGATTGGATATGGGAACAACAGCAATTAAAAGGTGGTTCCATGAATCTCAAATCCTCCAACTTTCCAATCAGAGGCCTTGCTGTCGGGTGTAGTCAATCGTCCTACCTATGACAGGGCTTTTCGATCTAGGCCAGTTGTTATCAATTTAATGCTTAAGAAAATAAAAAGGCGAAACAGGGAGAGAAAATCAAACATGTCCAGCCGATAAAAATAGCGTTTATAGTAATATGAGGTAATGTTGGATAAAAAATCCATTTATACATATAAATATATATATAATATTTTGATATATGCAAAAAATTACTTAACTAATTAAATTTGTATTAATCTTATATATATATTCTCTTATTGCTATATTTGTACAAAAACGCACAACCTTAAAATTTAAATTCAAACTCAGTGTTGCGACTGCACGTTCCAAAACAATAACACATTTCTCATAGCATTTTTTCGGATTATATCTCTATTTTCGTTGTCCTCTTATTACTGAGAGTAAAAACAAGAAGAAAATCTATTTCCATACCTGAGGATGTCTGTAGGAACAGACGAAATCTTGTAAAAATAAAAAAGACCTTATGCAATTGAAATTGATAAACGAAGATCATATCATTCATGTACAGGTTCGGGGTTTATGTATCTTATTTGAATTGTTTACGACGATGGATTCTCGCCAATTAAATCATTAACCTCTGTATTTGTTTTTTGTATGAATGATTCATGAATTTATATATATATATTCCCATACTTAATACTTCTCGTTTTCACTCTAGCGTGGTCATATGTGACGTCATGAGATGCGGTGCGATTTTCGTTTCCAGCGTCTCAGATGCACGAGTTTGTCGTTGCCTGGAAATCTTCCATGTAAACAAAAACAGACTATCATTATTGTTTTGTCCGTGCATTGTTTAATATATTGTAATGTAATTGTCATCTTTGATTATGGCTTATGTAAGCCGAAAGCTTAGATAGGATTAAAAAATATGTATCAATATTGTGATTTTCTTTCTTCGTTTAATGATAATATTATTAAGCTTATCAGACGATATGAAAAGAATTTCCATAAAATAGATAAAGCTTGTCTATATTCTTTGATGAAACACACACACACACACACACACACACACACACACACACACACACACACATATATATATATATATATATATATATATATATATATATATATATATATATATATATAGGATTAATACAAATAACATTTGTCATATATACCCGAGTGGTCAGTTCGCTTTCCTTATTCGAATTTCAGCATTGTAAAAATCAACTACAGTTTCACCGAGAACATGACACGAATAATAAAAAATAAAACAGAAAAATATCCAACAAGTCACCTGCAGAAACTAAATCTCTAACAAAGTACGAATGTCCTTTAACTGTCAATAACCTGTAAAACAATATAAGAAGCCACTGTAAAATTAGCAGATGAGGAATTAAAAATATAGCCATGATTAACTGAAGCACACTAAAATTAGAGAAACCGTGCACTCAAAACATCCTTTACCAAGACTGAATTCGCAAACAGAAGGCCCCTTTCTAAACATATATGGGAAATTTAAAAGAAAAATCAAAATATACGAAAAATATAAAGGAAAATAATTCATAGCCTAGCGATCAAACTACGCCGGGGACGAAGAGGTAGCGAACTAGACTTGATATTGTGCCGCTCGTTCACATATTCCGTGGTGGAACTCATGCAAGTTTCCTTTACTAATAGTTCGCTACCTCTTCGTCACCGAGGCCAGTTAGTACAGTTGGTATGACGTTTGCCTGTCAATGTAACTCTCCGGGTTACAATTCTCGGTGGATGCGCACTGATGATGAGTCCCAAATATAGGACGAAATGGCCGTCTAGTGCTTTCTGCATTCTGTTGAAGTTTCTTCTAGACTTGATGAATTACTTAATATCTCTCTCTCTCTCTCTCTCTCTCTCTCTATATATATATATATATATATATATATATATATATATATATATATATATATATATATATATATTAGGTTGGTGCAAAAATAATGTCATTTTCTCACATAGTAACATATTTGAGAAAACGACATTCTTTTTGCACCAACCTAATATATATATATATATATATATATATATATATATATATATATATATATATAGTTGGATTGATGTGAGATGTTACCCTGGATTTCGTGCTTTCCGCGATCGTCAGACAAACTGTCTGATGATCGCAAATAGCGTGAAACCCAGGTTCACAAACTGACATCAATCCAACTAAATATTATGTTAGCGCTATCACTGATATTGAGGCCTTTCCAATAAGCATCACACATATATAATATATAAATGATGTATATATATAAATTGCATATATATATATATATATATATATATATATATCAAGTAATTTTACTTAAGAATAAAATTCAATGTTCGTTTTTTTCTGCTACTTCTATATTGATTTGTGTACAACTCTGTGACATACTAAGCTCAGTTTAAATATCAATCTGCATTCCTTTTGCCTCTTGGCCATGTAGCTAAATCGATACTCTGTTATAAATATCTCTTCAGTCGGTTACTTGATGTTTGTATGTTTTCAATAAAAGCAGACGAGAACGAAATCGATATTTTATTTTTATAGTGATAGCGAAAATATTCCTTTTTTTTTTCTTTTGGTGATGTTGTTTCTGTTCAGGAGTCAGTCTCGTCCAAATGTAAATTACATTTACCAGAAAAAAAAAAACCCAAAACAAAAAAACAAAAACAAACAAAAAACCCAAATAATATTCTTCGATATAATTAAAGCTGGAACGTATCCGAAAAGATCTTCGAATAAGCGAAATCGAAGAGAAAAAAAAATCATACTGAATATGAAAGAGTAAAAAAAAAATCAACTAATATGTCTGTCGTATGTTTGTATTTGAATGTATAGGTGTATGTAGTTATGCTGAAGCGAACTTATCCAGCATGAACATATGAACTATTGCTTCAATCACTACTGAGTGTTGAGTCCATGTTGTATCCCCTTCATTGGTAGGCGGGGGTTGTTTTTGATTGGTCTCATCTCGTCTGGCCGGTGATCACTGGCCATTTTAGTTCAATACTCTTCTTCTCTTGGTCGGTGTCGCGAAATGTTCTTTGGGTTCGGAGACGAAAAGCATCAACAAAGAGAACTTTTATTTTATTAACCACGTCGACAGGTACATCATCAAGTGCTGGTTACTACACCCCCTATTAGGGAACTGCTTTCGAATCCGAAATCTGACACGTCCATTTCCTTTGATGTGTACCAACCAATCTTCTTCTTCTATGTGCCATGTCCCCTCATGCCGTTGTCGATCATGGCTCTCCACAATTTCCCGTCCTTTGCAGCTCTTAATAAATCTGGTCTTTTTGTTATCTCTCCTAATACTTGTTCCGCTTTCCATTTACTCAAGCCCGCTATGTGATGTATATCCCTCATTGGGGTGAGGGTGATTTTAGCTCGATTTCATCTCGTCTGGCCGGTGATCACTTGTCATTTTAGTTCAATCCTCTTCTTTTCTTGGTCGGTGTCGCGAAATTTTCCTTGGGTTCAGAGCATCAACAAAGAGAACTTTTAACTTAACTATAATTTTATTAACCACGTCGATTGATGTGTGGGTTACCTCTTTCAAACACGAAAATCTCACACGACTATTTCTTTTGAGGTGTAACAACCAATTCCCAAAATACCCTTCCTCACTGGGAGTGAAGTGGTTTGCATAAGTGCAATCTAGCCCATCTAGTTAGCCTGACATCCAAAAACAGCAGCACTCAAAAAACCCTTAATCTGTAATTCATTCCCACGTTCGGCTCAGCCAAACAAAATCGACTTCCTTATTTAGTCTACCATCTGCCCACAAAGGTCAGCCTCAGAAGGTCTGAGCTAAAATACACTGTCACTAAAAAGTAACTGTCTGAAATTATTATTTAACATCTATTCCTCACTAGGTGCTTCATACGTTCGGTTTTGGGCCACATCTAAGCTTCGCTTTGTAAATCACTATTGTTGTAACCTAGGGAAGGATACTGAATAGAATAATCACTCGAAGGTTGGTAATGAACAATAATACTTAGGACAAAAACAACACATATAAGATTCGCCAGTAGAAGAATTAGCCAACTGCTAGGAGTGAGTCACGTGAATTTCACAATGAACCTCCAACTGCAGGATATCTACCAACCGCCCCACGCGGTTAGATGTGACACAAGGTTGAATTTAATGTCGGGTATCCGAGCCCGTAGGCTCGGCCAAAAATTCCCTGTAGACCCCGTATAAAACGTGGTCGATTAGCTGTTTCTTGAGACGAGACTGCCCTTCGACGTAGCCTCGTCTGGGGTTCCTCTCTGACCGGAGGCATAGAGTTTGACCAGCACAGCTGGAGACGAATTTCCGAATACAGACCAACATACAGTATTTACTACTGTATCTATATGAATTGGGACATACCCATTATAGTCCGTAGGTATGCTACAACAACTAAATGCCATATCAGGGAGATGTTTCACCTAGTTTTTTCATCATACTGACAAATTCATATTCTTTGCCAGCTTGATCATCTATGGCATCGGTAAAGGGAAGATTTATGATACTGCGATTGTGTCCTGGTGTTCTTCAATTAGAATGGAATGAAATGTAAACATTCATCAACATTCGGTTGGCTTTACTGCCATGGAAAATGTGACACTGAAATCCAAGCGCGACCTTGATCTTAAACGGCTTTTAGTATATTTCATTTTCGGGGAAAAAGTTGTTTACAAGCGTATGTATTTCCAAATAATGATACCATCATTTTCGAATTATTGAATATGCTTTTATATTTTCCGCTTGACAAACATTTCTTGTAGGAATGAGCAGTGGGTTCTGAATTAAAATTTTAAAATTAAAAAAAAAATCGTTACATTGTAAGTAACTTGCAAATGATGTTTTTCTGCCACTTTCTCCGGAAAGTAATTAGATAATTAGTGTCCAGATGTTAAGTTAGCGGACCGGATGAAAAACCTTCGTGGGTCGGATAAGGCCCTTGGACTAAGGGTTAGACGGTGTTTAACTGGACTCAGTGGAAAAAGGGCGAGCAAAAGTATTGGTTTGGTGCATAATTATCAGGCGTTTTTAAAACAATATTTATTATAAAAGAAGAAACAACAATTCAGCAATAACATTTTTAAATGATTATTCAGGAGCTTATGATTATCGACACGCATTTTTATAACCGGAAAATAAAATAATATTTTTATTAAAAAAATAAACAAAACAGCATTTTTTATTAACAAATAACTCTCCTACAAAAACGCCTAATAATTATGCACCAACCAAAGAAGCATAACAATTTAACAATAACATTTTTAAATGATTTTTTCCGGAGCGTATGATTATCGACACGCATTTTTATAACGGGAAAATAAAATATTGTTATTAAAAAAAGTAAACAAAACAGCAATTTTTCTTAACAAATAACTCGCCTGATAATTTTGCATCAACCCAATAGTTGCGTAGACATCACCAGCAGGAGGAGAGCAATCTCCCTACACCCGTAGATCAAATAAAGGGCTCTGTTCGAAATGCTCAGAAGGTTACCGTTGGTTCCAAACTCGAGGAATGACCACCAAGAAGATACCTTCCAAAATTTATAAATATATGCTACAAATAAATGTATGCAGGGATTTCTTCTTAAACAATAAAAATAGACAATTCTCGGTTTTATCGCAGACCGCATTTTTGTTCTTTAATTCAGAACGTTGTCTGTATCCCTTTTACGTGTGAACGCAATTCTTACTTTCTGAACTTTTTTGCTTTATTAGTGTTGTCTTGCCTAGTTTTGATTTCCATATATATTGTTTGCTTAATATTAGGTTGGTGCAAAAATAATGACGTAATAATGTCGTTTTTTGACGTATTTTTTAACGTCAAAAAACGACATTATTACGTTATTATTTTTGCACCAACCTAATATTATTTTGTCTTCCTCCTTTTCTTTCTTTTCTTATTGTTTATTGAGAATCTAATAATCTCACTCCATTCGTTGAGAATTTTGTCAGTTACACTTAACCATGGTCAATTACGCCACAGTTATCCGGATTTCCAAACACCTGATGAAAGCTGCGGATATAGCGGCTGAAACGTGACAGTAACAACAACAAAGTCTAGGGCAATAGTCCGCAAGTAAATAATGTCAATAAAGGAAGATAAACGTATGAAAATGAAAAATGTTTGCATATAATTAAGTAAAGGAAGGTGGTAACAATATGAATTATTTTGACGACAATAATAAAACAAAACTTGTATAAAGCGGATTTATTCACAGATTTGAAGGAATTAGGTCGCCACAGGGAAAGTGATATTAAACATTTAAAATAGAATAATTTAGATTTGACGAAAGCATTTTACAATTCAAACGAACAAAGGAAATCTGATGTTAGGGGTTGGAAAGTTTTAAAAGTTGTCTATTGAGTTCAACATTCGAAGAATGGGGTTGACAAAGCATAAACGACGAGACTAAATTGGAACAAAAATGAAATGAATGCGAAATAGTTATTTTAATGCGGTTAACGAGAAACAAAAGAATTGTGTTCATGACTTTTGTAAATTTATATAGAACTATTATGAAAATAATTGTTAAAAAAAAATGATCGAGAATGGCACCAAAGAAACGTACCAAGGTTATCCGAATCGTATGACCCTTGCTCCGAATGAGAGGAGGCAGTGAATCTTGACTTGATTGAGGTTGAGTCATATGTAATTTTCGTTTTGGGGAGCCAATTGCAATGACGAATGTATCATTAGGGCAGGTTGAGTTTTACTTCTTTTCAGAAAATCTACATCGTACTCAGAGTAAAAGATGGGGTTTCATGGAATAATTACTGACACCAAAAATTACATTAACAGCTTTTAATAATTCTTGAGCATTTAGTTATATGAAAAAAAATCTACATCCCGCATGGTTTTGCTTATAAACGGCCTATAAAATTTTACTATTTCAAGAATAAATCCGAATAAATTGGTATTTTTTTAATTAGATACATTGAATGGAAAATATATTCGAAGCAGAATTCAAATTATGAATTACTACAAGAAAAATATGCATTTTTTTTTTACTGTATTATTGAGTAAAAAAGAGATTGTAAAAGATTACAAAAAAGATTTGTCAGATCATAATTAATAAAAAAAAAAAAATAAGATAAAACTTTATATGGCATCATAGTACTATGGGTCACAAATTATAAGACGAAATGTTTTAAATTTGCATTATTTATTGGAAACCGCACTAAAACTACTGCACTGTATAACATATTACATCATAATATAATTGAATTGTTCAGTGTAATATTCCCTTTGAAGTAAATGAAGGTCTTATCGTAAGGTCTATGCTAACATTTTCTACTCTCGCACTTCTCGCTTGTGGAACTCTCTACTGGCATCTTGCTTTTCAGTTTACTTTGATCTTCAAAAATTTAATAACTAGGTTCAAGTATTCTTCGAAAAGCTCTTCACATCAACATCTGCGGAATTTTACTCAAGTGGCATCTAAGAAGTGTCTAATAAGTGGCAACAAGTCATTTCAAATAATGGCGAATATATAAAATGGAATTGGACTTCATTTTTTGAAGAATGAAGTTGGTAAACAAAAACGGAAATTATGTAAGACTCGAATTAATATATGAAAATATGCAAATTACTGTTTTGATTTCTTAGATATATAGATCTGGAATGAATACACACAGGCTATATATATATATATATATATATATATATATATATATATATTCAGTCTGGAAATGCAATCTGATACAACCGTGCAGACCCGAGTCCATTGCCATTCGTGCGGCCGTGTGTAAAAATCACATCTGCCTGCTTACGATATTAATATCCTGCCATTGTTAAACGGAATACTTCTCAGTTAAACGTGTGTAGCAGCAGACTACCATTTAGAAATGTACACGAAAGACAAATATAACCTCGTCTACATGGCAACACAGCACCATCTACCGTACACTTTTTAAAACTTAATAACTCAAAAACAAAGGATTTGCAGACATATGTTTATGTGGACTTTTGGCTTTGTTTTGGTGTGACGAATCCACCTCTAAATTTTGTAAAAGTATTTTTGATACAGCCTCTTTCTTTCTTTCTTTCTTTCTTTCTTTCTTTCTTTCTTTCTTTCTTTCTTTCTTTCTCTCTCTCTCTCTCTCTCTCTCTCTATATATATATATATATATATATATATATATATATATATATATGAAAATGAACATTGAAGTCAAAACCTAGAGGCCACCCTCTGTTTCATGCTTAAACGCAATCGTCAGGCCCAATGATTGCGTTTAAACATGAAACAGACTGTCGCTCCTGGCTTTGATTTCAATGTCCACTTTCAATTTTTATACGTTCTATCCCTGATATTGAACACTTTAACCCATAAATAAAGCATACCTTAAAACTATATATTATCATTATATATGATGCAGTATTCGTATTCTTTGGTTGGCGCCAAAATTAAGCTAGTCCCCTGGCTAGGTCATTTGTTACCGAAGCCTGCTTCAGTGTAGTCCATTTACAACTCTGGCATGTAGACTATATCACAAAAACCAGCAACTCCCGACTTAAGTTATTTTGAAGTATTTCTAACTTCTTGAAAGTAAGTCTTTTATGTGTTTTCCTTTTCAGACATTGCCCAAATCACTAAATTAAAAATAAAATCCTTTTTGTTTACTATAAAACCTGTTGTTCAATTTGCTTTACTTTATCTTATTTCTTTTGTCGCACACCTGACACTATCTATCTATCTATCTATCTATCTATCTATCTATCTATCTATCCCAGTCTGTTCATCTATCTATCTATCTATCTATCTATCTATCTATCTATCTATCTGAAGGCCCAGCCTACTCCTGAAGAGTAGTCAAAGAAGGTTTGACGAGGCCATTTTCATGAATTTGATTTTGGTGTGCAACTCTGCGCGACGGAGAAACCCACACACTTGGCCAGACGCGCCTTCCTCGCGGCTATAGTGGAATTGAGACAGGCTAGATCTAACAAACTGGATGTGCGATGTTTGGCCTCTCAAGGTCCGCCTTGATTACGCCAGCGCGATTGTTGCTGCTCTTTCCCACCGGCTTGGTAGTTGGGATCGTGCAGATCTTTACCTATTCAGCCGTTGTGGGGGGGGGGGTGTCTTCGGTTGTTGGTCGCATTCAATCTGGCCCCTCTTCCTCGATCTCACCGCCATAAGTGGCCTAACAGGAGTGAAAACTCTAGAGGGCTTCGTTCTTAAGATTACTGCGACACGTAAGCCCTCTACCATGACAAGAAACGAACATGTATAGTTTAGACTTGGTGTCGGAGTTAACAGTTTGCCATTAAATGTATCATTTTCACTTATTACTTTAATGAAAATAATAGAAACCCAACGCATTTGCTGCTGTACGTTAAAGATATTTAAATCATATTTGTCTTTAGGTTATGACTCCAAAACTAATGCTGTTGTCTTGGAATCAAAAGACAAAATCGATGTATTGCAGGTAGCTTCGAAGATCCGATGATAAAAGTTTTGAAATTTCCAATAAATCAATATTCTATTACTTGGGTTTCTCATTTAACTATTGCAAGTAATAGGCCTAGATTCCATCAAAAGAAGCAGCAATGGAGACATTGGATGAGATTTTGGTGTGTTTCAGGGAATAGACATCGTTAATCCGAGTGCATGAAAAATAAATCGAATTCTCTATTTTTGGCTTTGAATAAATACATGTTTACCCCACTATCCGAAATAGTGTAAAGCGAAGAAGAAATTACACATTAATTTTTATAGGTAACAGTTTTGAGTTTTAAAAAGATGGCCAGTCATTATATGAAAAATGAGGTATTACATAGAAATTCATCTCGTTTTTGTTTTGTTTCTAACGACATTTTCCTATCTTTTAATACTATGCTTACTTTCTGAAAGACATGAGGACATTGTCCAGCATTCACTGTCATATAGGAGATTAGATATTACGTAGCTATTAGGAAAATATCATTAGAAATAAAGAAAAGAGTGTAGAGGTGCTATGTAATTTTTAATCTCCCACATGAAAGCTATTCAGTTGCTTTTTTTCTGACGACATTTTCCCATGTTTTAATACTTTACTTTCTGAAAAACATTCCCTGCCATAGAGATTAGATATTACATAGCTATTCAGTTGCTTTATTTCTGACGACATTTTCCAGTCTTTTAATACTTTTCTGAAAGACATGAGAACAACATTCCCTGCCATAGAGGAGATTAGATGTTACATAGCACTAAGAACTCTTTCCTTTGTTTCTGTCACATAGGAGATTAAAAATTATATAGCACCTCTGCACTTTTTGTTTCTAATGATATTTTCCTAATTCTTAATATTATACTTACTTTCTGAAAGGCATTAGTCCAGCATTCACTGTCATATAGAAGTTCAGCACAATTCTCTCTGTTTCTAATGACATTTTCCTATCTCTTAATACTTTGCTTGGTTTCTGAAAGGGATGAAGAGATTAATGAATATTCACTGCCATATAGGAGATTAGATCATATATCGCAGTTCAATACTCTTTTCTTTGTTTCTAACGACGTTTTCCTCTCACTTAATACTTTGCTTGGTTTCTGAATGGCAATAAACAAGGCAATAATGAACTATAATCAAAAGTTATAGAGGAAGTATAGAACTAAAAGCTCGTCAGGAAAATATCTTTTGCGTCTTCAAATAGTTTTGACAAAAACGAACGATGTTATCCAGCCAATTTCTCTGCCTATTTGATATTGACGTTCCCAATGCGTTGTTCACATCTCAAGTTCTATGCTAATAGCCATGCATTCTGTTTTACATTTCATAGCTCGTCCTTTTTTTTTTCTCGCTGTCTCTTCTTCTTCTTCTTCTTATTATTATTATTCTATGTAGCGCGCGCCACTTCAAGATATAGGCGATCATGGTCCTACACAACTTCCGATCCCTTCTGGCTCTTAGCAGTTTTTCCCCTTTTCTAAGGTTACCAACTTCCGTTCTGCCATCCTGCTATAACGCGCTTCGTGGCGCTTCGTGGCGCTTATAATGTAAGTAATGTTTCAGCAACTTGCCGTGACGCCTGTATTGCTTAGTCTGAAGACTGACTCCAAAAGGCTGGTATTTACCAAACCTCCCAACAAGGCTCGATGCAACACAAAGCCAGTTTTTACGTGGGGTGATTTCGAGTCCGTAGACTCTGGTAAAAATTTCTCTTAGACTAGGCATACACGGGGTCGCGTTTGTCTACCTCTCCTGACAAGACTCTGCCCGTAGGTATAGCCTCATCTGGATTCCTCTCTGCCCGAAAGCAGATAGTTCGAGAAGCCTGTCGTGAACCTGGCAGCGAACTTGACTCCAAACGGCTTCTTTTTTCTCACCTCTGACCTGGAGTTCTTTATGCTTAGTTATGGACTAATTCATATCGTCACCACAATACATCCATTCACATAAGTTCCTCAGGTAAGTCGCTCGCTGCTTTCCCCCCCTCTCTCTTGCCCTCAATATGACCAAGGGTTATGTTTTCCAAGACCTCTTACCACATAATTTATCCACAGAATTTCAGATTCTGAATAGGAGTGTTCTTTCTATTGCCATTTTCTTTAAGACTTTCTTGTTGCTTACTCGCTCCATCCATGGAATTTTCTTCTCATTTTGGGAGATTGTTCAGCATTCACTGCCATATAAGAGAATGGATAAAACAATCTCGCACTCTTTTCCTTGTTTCAAATGACATTTTCCCGTGTCTCAGCACTTTGCTTATCTTTTGGAATGCTTCTTACCCTAGTCCAATGGGGTGTTCAGATCTCGATTTTATCTAAAAGACCTTTCCATTTCTTTCTGTGTCTGTCATCAAGTGTTTTCCGTATATCTTATGTTGTTAATTTATGTCCACTGTCCATAAGGCCCGTTAAACATTTACAACCCCATTGAGAATTTGGGTTATTTTCCTGTCCAGCATGCCCGTCCACTTGTCAATAAGTTGGGGTCAGCAACTGTCATCCAGTGAAGTAGCGAATATATATACCTGCCAGCTAGAAGGCAATCTTCCGAGTTATCCCGCCGAGGTACTAGGGCAGATCGATTTTGGAAACGTAGTTTTGCACTCAGTTTGTAAGTTGACGAGGTTTGACATGATAAATAACGACACAAAATATTTTTTTTCCAAATCATGTCCATTTTTTGAGTAGACGTGTTTAAAGATTAAGTTTAGTGAAAGTGAAAATTTATAATTTTATGAAGCTTCTTAAATTGTATATGAATAAGATGCATGATACAGACACATTATTACTAAATCATTGTGCCATCAAATAAAACCTTCATTTACTTTAAATTGAACATATACTGAACAATAACTATATTATGATTTAATATGTTATACAGTGTAGTAGTTTTAGTTTTATTTTCTATAAACAATTCACATTTAAAACATTTTGTTTTATAATGTGTTCCCATCAGTATTATCGTGTTATATACACTTTTATCAATTTTTTTTAATTTTTTTTTTATTAATTATGATCTAAGTAATGATCTAACAAATCTTATTCATTGAGTAGATTTTATTGTAATCTTTTACAATTTTTTACACAGTTTTTACTTACGGAATATAGTAAAAGAATTGCATTTGTAAGCAAAAATCTGCGAAAATTTGGTATTTTTTCAGACGATCTTTAAAACTAAAAGCTCAAAAATTGGCAAAAAGTAAGAATCAATTCAATTCCGGTGATCAGTGAAAGCCTTATAGCACAGCTTTATAAAATTTATAATTTTATGAAGCTTCTTAAATTGTATATGGACAAGATGCATGGTACAGGCAAATTATTACTAAACCATTGGGTCATCAAATAAAACCTTCATTTACTTCAAAAATAACTTATACTGAATAATTTAGCTATTTTATGATGTAATGTGTTATACAGTGCTGTAGTTTTAGTATGATTTTCAATAAACAATTCAAATTTGAAACGTTTTCTCTTATAATTTGCGCCTAGCAGTATTATGTTGTTTCATAAACTTTTATCTATTTTTTGTTTTATTAATTATGATCTAACAAATGACCTAACAAATCTTATTCGTTTTCGCAATTTGTTTTCACAGTTTTTACTTATCGAATACAGTAAAAAAAAATCCATATTTTGCTTGTGGTGATTCATAATTAGAATTCTGGTTTGAATATATTTCCCATTCAATGTATCTAATATAAAAATATCAACTTTATTTGGATTTATTCTTGAAATAGTAAAATTTTGATGACAGTTTGTAAGCAAAAACCTGCGGAAATTAGGTAATGTTTTCATCCGATCTTTAGAATTAAATGCTCAAAAATAAGTAAAAGCTTTGAATTTAATCAGTAATTATCACATTAATCTCCAGATTACGCATCGAGTTCAATGTTAATTTACTAAGAAACTGAAAAATCAACAGCCCTTCTGATGTACCTGTTGTCTATAGTGCCACGGAGTAAGATTAATTGTGAAGTCTATTTTCGTATCACCTGGAGTGAGCCCAGTTTATCATAAGTTAAATTTTAGAATAAAGCTTCCTCATTGGTTTTAAATTCGATTCAGATCATCCATTGGTAGGAATCACATATTAAACTAGTTTTCTTCTTCCTATGCCGGATAACAGAATTTTCAGGGACACTCATAGTTCCAGTGCAACCCGTCCTCCTCCCTGTCATTTTTGCAGCGCGTCAAAAATCAAAGTCAAGGGCGATAAATTAGATAATTCTCATCTTTACTCACATATACGTGTGTGGAGGAGTCGCCTGAAACTTGACCTTGCGTCATATTTGCGTTCGTCGAGAGGTTCGTTTTCTTCCGTTTCACCAGTTATCGATTATCGATTTCTATAGCGGAGGTGGGTGGCTTATCATTCGCGAGACATGTGCCGTGATGCAACGTTTTCAGCACGAATTCATAAGTTATCGAGTTCGTTCGTGACCGACTTTTCTTTCTCTCTCCGCCGCGTCAACTGCTACTACACAAACCGTTCCTCTCCATTTGCCCAGTTCAGCCTTTTCACATTTCTCGGCGTACGCAAATGCATTAACGGTATTCAAATTCAGTGAACTAATGACGCCTCAATGTGTTGGAGGACGTGCAGTGTTTTTTTTTAATTCTACTCGAGGCGGTAAATCAAAACTTATACCCTGTAAAAATACACCTAGAAGCAATATGGAATTATTTTCTACGATATTGATGTTTTAAACGACGTATCTTTATTTATATTTTAACATCGAAGGCGCTGTTCTTCCGTATCTCCTTCTCTCTTTTAATCTTTATTACTCTCTCTCCATATATATATATATATATATATATATATATATATATATATATATATATATGTAAAGGGTGCGATGGATAAATTACCGTCTAAATTACGCAAAAATTAACATCCCAATTTAACAGATGTATTTACCGAAATTACATTAAAATACCTTGAAATACTAAAGAGTAAATTTATTCAATAAAATCGCCATTAGCTTCAACCACGGCCACCAGGCGACTTCGGAATCTCCTGTAACTCTTCTGGGCGGTTTCTTTGTTTACGTTGATGAATGCTCGCATTATCCTTGCCTTCAGTTCATCGTTTGTGTTACATTGAGTTTTTTGATCTCTCGCTCAACTGCGTCCCACACATAATAATCAAGCGGGGGGTCGGTTGCAGTCTGGGGAGTTAGCTGGCCAGATGTAAGGGGTGATGTGGTCGCAGAAATTATCTGATAGACATGACTGGATTCACCTGGTTGTGTAGCATGATGCAGAATCTTGTTGCCAGACATAGGGTCTTCCAGCAGCCACTCTCTTGACACAAAGCAGCACTACTTCCTTAAGGCACTTGATGTAAGCGTTTGTGTTGAGTCTGAAGTCTGAATCTTCTGCACTTGACACAAACAAAAACTCTGAAATGTTTATTAGAGCTTCGGCATGAATGTCAACCAGTATAGCATGCCATTTTCAAATTTTCGGCGGAGTGAATTGCGTCATGGTGCTCTTTTTCTCACAAACAGTGCCTAACTAACACTGCTATATTGTGCAGTCAACAAAATCAAAAACAAACAAGACGCCTGCGCGAAATTAAAAATATAAAATGGCGACAATTTACCCATCGTATCCTGAATATATATATGATAGACTCTCTCGTCGATTTCGACGTATCAAGATCCGACAGTCTCATTCAATTTTTATGTTTGTGTCATATGTGACGCTCCTGCTACAAGTTCACATATTGTGCAACGGCGAGAATCTCGGGAGATAGCAGCAGGAATATTTACGGACATTTTTCGCTGTTGTATTTCGTCTTTGAGCCGGTCAACATGACTGATTTCGAAATACCACTCTGGCACAAATATTTCCAGTTATTTCTCTTCATGGCAACTCGCTCGAAGTTTGAATCAGGAACATTGAACTGACGTGCTGTACCATTCCGCTACAGATTCAGGTACATGGTATATGATAATCAGATTTTGTGTATATATATGTTTCTGGGGACATGATTACTACAATAGGTGATAGGTGTGTTTTATGTTATAATATATATATATATATATATATATATATATATATATATATATATATATATAAGTTATATTTTGGAATACACTTTGATTTTGTTGGGGCCTTGTTGTTCCAGAAATTAAGACACAAAGAGTAGGAGTGAGTTAAACAAATATATTAGCAGAAACAGTAATACAAAATATATACAAACGAGCAAGAATGTTCAGTCCGACTTTCAGAGCTGACTACTGGAAACTACCCTCCTCTAAAAGGCAGTACCTGCTCTTATTTATAACTGGGAGTGTCCATGTGTACATGGGTAAAGTACCATAACAGATTTATTTAAGAAATTGTTGGATATTATATGGATTAATGTCATGAAAGTGTTCTTTCATGTTGGTTGGTTGATTTTGTTTAATGGAATGTCAATCTCTGGGGTTATTTAATACTGAAATCTAAATATTTCAAACACAATTTTATAGCTCTAACTAAACATATTTTGAACGCAATTGTATGCCTTTAACTACAGATAAAATGCATTGTTGGCCATTCTATAAAATTGTATTTTTATGCTTTCATTTTGTTTTGTTTTTGTTTTCATTATTCGCCCTTAGCTGTGACCCTAACAAGTACTACCACCCCGAGACAGGGTAGACCTGGGAACAACAGCAATTAAGAGTTTGGTTTCATGTTCCTCAAATCAGAGGAGGCATTTAGTTTATCGTCATACCCAGGATTGCGGAGACGCCGTGCGGTTTTAGTGAGAAAAAAAAGTACATAAGATAAAGAAACAAAAAGAAAGTTGATTTTGATATCAATAAGATTATCGGGAATTTATTTATAAACTAAAAATGGACACAGTATTTCATTAGTAACATAGATGAAATAAAACCGTTACTAAATTAAATTTAAAAAGTGCTTTGTACTGTGACACCCTAAAACACTGAAAGGTTTAATAGATAGCCCGATAGATATACTGAGAAGAAAATGGAAAAGTCAGTAGATGGCCTACTTGGCCAGATTTTGTAAATTTGGAGAAAGGTAGGCTGAAACACCCGATTTAATTTCCCACAAAGAAAAGGAAAAGGAAAATTGATATTTTCCTTGATTTATTTTATCAGTTGTCAACAGAAAAGAATGAATCTAGGAAAACTGAATCACCAAGAGATATCATTCTTTAAAAGGAAATCTGGGTTAGTAAATTGTCCACAGGTTATGAGAAAATTGGTCATATAATAAATTTCAAACATCCGAATTTTGAGAAAGTGTGTTCCAGATACAAATATTGGATAACAGAACAATGGAATTAATGATCGATGACAAGCAACCCAGGGAAATTGAAATATAGAAGACAATATTATGAAAATGAATATAAAAACCAGATACCATGATGCCAGGCTGACTGTCCCAATGATGGACAATGGAGTGAGTCGCAGAAAATTCCTCCCGATATAACGATTCAACGAGAGAAGCCTAAGGAGAAATGGAATTGTCGCCACCCACCGAACGTTGATAGTACTAGTATAAGGCTGTGATTGAAGGGAGGTTCAAAGTAGTAGTTTCAGCTGGATGGAAGAAAGAGTGGTCTCCGCCAATCAGAAACGCTGGGGGAAAACATGACTTTAAGAGTAGCTGGGAGGCGCCAGGCCTGTGCCGTCTATCTGCGGAACGAGATAACTTCCAAATTTAGAAAAATTAAGGATGTTATGGAAAAATGGAAAGAAAAGAATTTTGTTTGAATTTAGTTAATTAGTCGGAGAAGTGAGAAAAAAAAAAAAACACCCTAAGACCCCATCGATTCCCAATCTGGAGCTGGAGCCCATAAAAAGCAGAACGCTTGCAGAGAAAACGGAGACGAAGGGCGAAAACGAGATTGAGCTGCTGACGGCGGCTTCACCTGATGTCACGTGACTCCTGCCTGACGAAGACCTCCAACTATAACCACGCACCTGAAACGTTGTTCAACTATAACGAACAAGTGTGTAACGAACTTATACACAGGAGAAGTCGAGAGAAGAAGACGGGAAGAGAGAGAGATACACAGGAGAAGACGAGAGAAGAAGACCGGAACAGAGAGAGAGAGAGAGAGAGAGAGAGAGAGAGAGAGAGAGAGAGAGAGAACCGTTCCATAGGATTCCTCTTATTGAAGAAAGCGTCCGACTTTGTGTTCCAGAATACTTACCTCGACTTAATCATAACGAAGAAAGGTGTCGCGAAATATTCGAATGAGGGAAGGGTCGAATGACTTTGCATGTCAGGATATACCTGCATGAAGAACCTATGGTCTTGTATGGGGAACAAACTTGTAATACCAGTTCTGTATAGGTAACGTCATATAAAATATTATTATCTTTTTTTACAATTTGTCTTGTGACTTGTACCTTTTACTTCTCCTGTCCGGACTAGCTCAGTGATTTCCATCGACAACTGACTCTTGCCAGCCTTATGGTTTAAACGTGGATAGGACAGGGCTTGAGGAGGGACGCAACGTTATAATACGCCTTGTCTCGGAAAAAAAAATCATGTACCATTCTGTTTTGAAAGGAATATATATATATATATATATATATATATATATATATATATATATATATATATATAAGATTGGTGTATACGGAATAAATTCTAATAACTGAAAAATACAATTCTTAAAAGAGTGCTCAATACAGAGTAGAGCAAATATAACTATTTATTCAAAAATTATAACATAAGTATGTTATAAAATCACTACAAAAATAGGCATTGTTTCAACACTTACTAGAAGTGTTGAAACAAAATGACTATTTTTATAGTGATTTTATGACATATTTATGTTATAATTTTCGAATAAATAATTATATATATATATATATATATATATATATATATATATATATATATTAAAGACTAAAATACGATATGTCTATTTTAGCGTTAAAAACAATTTCTTTCTTTTTTCGTTTTTTCTCAATATTCCACCTCTTTTCTTTCCTCCTTATTTCCATTTCACTGAATCAGACGTTAAGCAACTGATAACGTTATCGCTTCCTCTATTCTTTCTTACTTTTCTTTCTTAATGATATTATTATCTAATCTTTGTTTTCCTTCACTAATATATTATGTGCGCATATTAATTATGTCATATGCACCTCAAGATACCATCTCCTGTGATAAATGCTCTTTTATTTAATGAGGGCTGTTTATTTTGTATAATAATAGCTTCTAGAGCAGGGGTGGGCAAACTACGGCCCGCGGGCCACATGCGGCCCGCCAAAAGAATTCATGCGGCCCGCCAAAAGAATTCATGCGGCCCGTCTAATGTTAGTAAATTTGAAAGAGAAAGTTACCAAGCAACCCCAAATAATTGTTACAATCAACTTGACACCTAATTTTAACAAACTGATAATTATTGATTACTGATTATTCTCATTGCGTCATTGAGATCCTTCTGTTGCTGAGTTACTTTGTTTTTCAAATAAATCTGTTTTATGTGAAGTTACTACTTCAAAATATCATTAACTTTTTTTTCCTTTAAACTGAATTACCGTATTTGACGGTATATAAGGGGCACTTTTTTTTAAAAATAAAAATATCTTTTAAAATTCTCCTGCGTCTTATATGCCATATGTAGGTTTAAAATTCGCGATAGTCAGACGAAATTAGCTACATGACAATTCCTATTAGCTTAGACTTTAGAGTAACTTTTATATACTTATTGTCATTATTTAAAAAGCTATTATGCAGATTAAAAGTGTTGTCCTTAATAACATTCATTATATTATTCATTATTCATTATATTAATTTCATCACGTTTAATATTACTACTTTGCGTTAATATACTATGTGGCCGAATAAAATTGTGAATTTTGAATGTGGCCCTTGCACTGAAAAGTTTGCCCACCCCTGTTCTAGAGTTTTGAGTCTCTCTTTGCATCGGGTGCCGTAGAGTATTTTGGTGTTATCTATTATCTTTGGTCCTGGTCTGGCATTTTGACTTCAGTCATTTTCCCAAATCCGTTTTGTGGCTTCCCTTTGTCTTTTATATAAATATTTTCATGGCAGTTGTCTAATGAGCGTCCCTCCTTGGTATGGGAACTTGTTAGGATTTCATAGAGACTTTGTGGCATTATAGTGGCTGTATTAAGAATGGTAAGTAAGAATGTGTTGTTTTGCTGTAAGAAATACAGTGGTATATTTGGGTCAATAATTGTGGCTAGCTAAGTTTAATATGAGACAGATTGAAGATCAATTTGCCTCTATCCCCCCTGTTGGCCTTGTGCCACATTTTTTTTTTGTATTTTCAAAATAAATATTGCTTTTCTCTTTGGTACCTCGACAGCATTAATTTAAGCATTCTACTAGATTGGCAAATAGGTTTCATCCTCTTACTGTTGAATTAGCTACATGTAAACGTAAGTTCTATTTTAATAGTTTCTTTTATCGAACTTCTTACCTGTGGAACTCTCTTCCAGCTTCTTTCCTGTCAGCTACGTTCTTCAAAATTTTAAATGCAGCATCAATCGCCATCTTTTAGCTATCTGAATCTGTTCTTTTATTGTCCTTTCTCCAAAATAAAGTCCTTTTCATTCTCTTCCATTCCAAATAACCCCTTGCGTCATAGTGGCATTATCGCCTTACTTGGGGTGAAATAATTACAAAAAATATAAATTATGGTAAAATGCCTAATCCAATATTGTCGCAAACTTTACGTATCTTTGAGTCTTTTGTTTTCCTTTTTTAAAGACATATATTTTCAGAGCGTAGAGGATCACGTCTCACCACAGCTTCTTTTTCTCTATTATCTGTGAAACGCATTGACTGCTCTTGGGAAAGAGAGTTGGGAACACTGTTTTGATTTCAGAGTAGTCTGCCCAAGGCTAGAGAGCCCGTCTACTCTAGAATTTGAACTCGATTCCACTTTCCGCATTGATAACCCTTGAAATACCCATTTCGTTTATTAAGCATTTTATATTAAAAAAGATGCAATTGCGCCTCAAAAAATTGCATTTGTACTGTATATTGAGTAAGTGATATGAAAGACCACAAATATCCCGAGTGATAAATTTCTCATTGAACGGTGCCACATGGCCGGACTGAGCAACTGAGTTTGTTAGCTATCAATTGAGACATTATTTAAAAACAACATTACATAGCCAATGCAAATTTCATGCGTTGAAAATAATTGCAGCAACTTGGTTATGTTAGCCGTTTGGAAGTGTGGTTTCCACATAGAATAATGTTTCGCTTTGGAAACAAATGTTTATGGATGATGAAAAGTGGATAATTTCCAACAATGTGGAACACAAGTGATCGGAGAGCGAGCAAAATTAACCAGCGCTAACCATATCAAAATTGTTTTGTATTCAATGATGCTGTGTATATGATGGGTAAGGAAGGGGGTCATCTAATAAGGGATTATTCCTGAGTATCTCACTTTTCGATCAGCTGAAGAGTGTACAATGAGCAAGTGCCCAGAAATTGTTAAAAGAAGGCGTGCAATATTCCAACGGCATAACACGTAAAACTATGTATGTTTGGTGAATAAGCATACACCTTTTACAACTTGACTGGGATGATTTTACTTATTCGCCTTATTTAGACGGGATTAAACTTAAAGAAAATTAACTTACGTCCACATCACGCTGAAACGCCTGTTTCTGTACGATCACCGAAGTTAAACAATGTCGAGACTGGTAACTACATAGATGGATGACCGCTTGGGAATACAAGGTGATGTGAGGGTAAATATATAATATTTTTTTGTTATGCACGTCGGCGGTCACCAAAATCATGTGGAGAATAGTAGGATGTTTTTGGACGTCGGGAGCACCAAAAATGATCTGTGGGGTTACTCACATCGCAGCAGCAAAAATTATCCTCGTGTTCACGGAGATAAAAACATACTTGAGAGGAAATAAAGCGTGCAGAAATAACAGAAAGTATGGTAAATCGTATATTAATTTAATAGAATCTATTTATATTTTTTGTGTGTATTGGTGTATGTATTCTTTTAGGTTACAATTATTTCATGTTACATGTGATAAAAGGGAGAAATTACTCCGAGAGTTACAGGCCATATGACACAGTGAAGTCGGACACGTGTTGCTCGTACCACGGTTCGTGGTGAAGAGATTGAATTTAACGTTTTTTGGCGGGATGACTGTATTTTCTGTGGGAACAGTTTTTGTTGCATGCTGGGAGAGTTTTATTATTTTTATTTTTTATTTAATTTATTTTATATAACATTTTTATGCTATTGTTTTATTTTATTATAATTTTCATTATTATTATTATTTTGTATTTTATTTTCATTTATGTATAATAATAATGTCCCTACAGAGTTAACCTGGGATGTAGGGATGGTGCAATGGATAATGTCTCGGAGTTGTAAATTGGAGAGCCGAGTTCCAATTCCCGTTGGGTTCGTTATATTCACTTACGCACAAATTCCCCAGGGAAAGTTATGAATCAACTTCTTCTCTCTTCCAGCTGTGGGTTAATTAGTAAATTATTATTATCCCCTACCGCAATTCTTACATTCTAAAAAGATTGTAAAATGTCTTTGCAACAATTCTTTGATGGGAATAAGACAAAAAAATTGTTATTTGGCGGAAGATAATGAAAAAAAAAGCAGTAAATATGGGGACTAATGATATGTCCGTCGAAAAAAAAGACTTTTGTTTTTATATAATAAATAGAACGAACTATCCATCTATATATCGATCTATCTAACAGAACATGTCCCTCGTAGTCTGTTATCTATCTATCTATCTATCTATCTATCGATGTATCTATCTAAACATGTCTCTCACTGTCTGTTCACTATTTATATATATATATATATATATATATATATATATATATATATATATATATATATATATATATATATATATATATATATATATATATATATATATATATGCAGGTTTGAAAGATTGAAAGCTGTTTTTATAGTTTAAAGATTATTACCTATGGTATTTTAAATTTTTGATATTCATTAATTAATAATTTTGCTCTGTCATAGACCTTTCCTTGGATCCTTATCCTCTTAGAAATTCCATACGGATTAGCAATTGGATTTCTTATATATATTTCTGACAGGTATTATGCTAGACAATAATATTAGGTTGGTGCAAAAATAATGACGTAATAATGTCGTTTTTTGACGTATTTTTTAACGTCAAAAAACGACATTATTACGTCATTATTTTTGCATCAACCTAATAATATTTCTAGTCAGTCTCGTATTGATTAACTGTAGAAGACGGGTGTATGGGCACCTCGAGGCGGTGTAATGGTTAGCAAGCTTGGCTCGCTAGAACAATTACGACTCAGTGGTGATTTCAATCCTCACTGGGTACCCTCTAATTTCGGCCTTGTGCCACATCTAAGCTACGCTTGGAAAATCTCTGTAGAACACGGATGTATTCATTCAAGATGTTTTTTCCCTTTTGTCCTTCAGACCTTTGCTGACATTCTCCCTTCCGTTCACATCGTCTTTGACTCTTCTGATTTTTCGATATTTTGGCTGGTGTGGGTGGTGGGCGTGTCTTCCTTACCCTCGTGGCTGCACTGTCACGTGTCGATTCAAAATTTATATATGTTAATGAGCATGCACGTGACCGACTTTTCACCGTAGATTGTACCCCGCACCGTCTCTTCACCTCTCTTCGAGTAGCAGCATCTGAACTTCAATGAACGATTTACCATTTTCACATAATCTTTCTCTTGCAGTATCATCAGGGCCAGTGCGTACTAAACCCAATGGCGCCGATAGAGAGGTGGGGGAAAGCTTGATTGGGGGTTCCCGCGTAGTGCTTTGTGACCGTCATTCTCTTATTAACATTTGTTTGTTTCTACCTACACTTATATACGCTACAAATTAAACTAAGCACAACTGACTATTATTTGGTTGGTGCAAAAATAATGACATAATAATGTCGTTTTTTGACGTATTTTTAACGTCAAAAAACGACATTATTACGTGATTATTTTTGCACCAACCTAATATTAAAAGATGAAAAATTTTCGCGGATTTTGGCGTCATTCTGGGTGGGGGGCGAACCCATGAATTTGTTTTGCTCATGGTAAGTCGCGAAAAAACAATACTAAATTTCATGATTTTGAACGTCTTAAAATTCTTTAACCTTTTAACAAGAAAAATCTCAAGTTGATGTTAAAGATTGATGTAAAACATTGTTGATTTATTTAAGATGGATCTATCATGAAATGTCTCTAATTTGTAATTAGATGCATTGTGTTTATTTTCAATTTTTCTAGTTGAATTATTTACCTGTATTGCATATGATCCATTATTGTACATAATTAGGTTACAATAATATATATATATATATATATATATATATATATATATATATATAGATAGATAGATAGATAGATAGATAGATATTATGGAATGGATTATGCCCGACAGTTTTTTAATATATTTTCTGTTTATACGTAATTTTTTTTACAGATATAACTTATTTAAGGAAATGCTCTGTTTTTTTAATTAAACAGTTGAATGTTCGAGAAATTTCGTATGAAATATGAGCTTTCCGACAGGAATCGAACCTGTACCTGTAACCTTAATCGGGACCATCATTTGATCTGAGGTACTGTGAACCATTCAGCCATAATGAATATATAGGACTTGAGATCAAATATTGATCGGAATCCGATAGAATACGATAAAGAATAGGAAACGTTTCACTTTTAATATTCTCTGATAAAGCATAAATAAAAGTCAAACAGTAGATTTGATAAATGTTTCCTATTTGTTCTTTATCTTATATATATATATATATATATATATATATATATATATATATATATATATATATATATATATATATATATATATATATATATATATATATATGCGAGGGTCGTTCAAAAAGTTCTAATTTTCACCCAGAAGGAGTTCTAGAAACGAGACAGTTTCGTTATTTCTCAATATAGTCCCCCTTGACGTCCATCCAGTTGGTCCAACGATGCTTAAACGCTCCAGTCCCATCACGGAAGATGCTAGGCTCCTGGTTCCCCAAACATTCCTCCAAAGCACATATTATCTCATCAACATTTCCGAAATGGCGAACACGCAAGTGGGTTTTTAGCTTAAGAAACAGGAAGAAGTCAGATGGAACTACGTCTGGTAAATAAGGGGATGGCTTAGCAATTCAAAGCCACAGATGGCTGTTTCAGCTATCGCAACCTGAACAGTGTGAACAGGAACAAGAACATGCCTTCCCTCGGCTTCCCACTGTGCTTCCATTTGATTGCTTTCTTCAGTTGTCTGAATTTTGATGCATAGTTCTGTCCATTAATAGTTTTCCACTTTTCCAGGTAATCAATCAGTGTAAGGGATAGTGGCTCGGATTGAGTAATCGGAAAGCCGAGTTCGAATTCCAGTCGAATCCAATACATTCACTTACGTGCTCCTCTTCTCCCCTCAGCTATTGGTAAATAGCAGAACAGACCGGGTTCTCTAGCCTTGGATGGCAACTGGTCTACTGCAGAAAAAAATGGCAACCTACTGCTGGAAAAATCTGCCTCGTCAGTCATGTATCGAAAGATGGCACATAACTGACTGACTATCATGATTAAGATTTCAGTATCTCCCGACTCCCCATAAATCTTCACCTTGCTAACAGACGTTGCCTGCTTGAATTTCTTCGGGGTGGAGAAACTGTTTGCTTTGAAACTTTGATTCATGTTCAAAGTGGTGAACTCAGGTTTCATCTTGAGTTATTAATCTGCGGTGGAAATTCTCAGGGTGAGACTGGAAGCGAGTCAGACGTGTCCTGGAATTGTCAACTGTTTTTAATTTCTGCTCTGGTGTCAGCATTCTTGGGACAGTATAGACAGAACCAGAACTAATATCTATGGCCTTAACTATCAGTTAAATAGTAAGACGTCTGTTATCCAAAACCATACGGTGAATGACATCAACTTGTTCACCAGTGGTTAAGGTTTTTGGACAACCTGACCGAGGATCAGCATCTGAATTTGGCAACCCACTTCTTCAGAATTACATAGGATGGGGAGCCCTTAGCATGTACCATGTTCACATAGATTTCTTTGGGTGTCATACCATTCTTTTGCTGATCCTTTATGACTGCTCAGGTCTCTGATTTGTCCATTTTTAGATTTGTCACACACATCTCACATTTGTAAGGGCCTCACCTGCACAGAAATGAAGACAGAAATCTAAATTAGTTTTTTTCTTGTTTTATAAAAAGTGGTTGTGTGCTTCCAGAACAATACTGTTCAGCTAATGTTCTTTCCCGGTGAGGCTTAGAACTTTTCGAATGACCCTATTATTTATACTGCTCTGGTGTCGGCATACTTGGGACCCATCTTGCAGACAGCTTGCTCATTCCCAAGATCTCAGCTAAAACAGTATGGACCAAACCAGAACGAATGCCTATGGACTATGGACATCTTACTGTCCAGCAGAGAGCTGGACAGTAAGATGTCTGTCATCCAATACCATATTGCGAATGACATCATCTTGTTCACCAGTGGTTGAGGTTTTTGGACGACATGACCGGGGTCCTGTCCCTGTCCCGCTTGAATTCCGCAGCTCATTTCTTCACAGTTACATAGAAAGGGGAGTGTCTGTACCATTTTCTCATAGATTTCCTTGGGTGTTATACCTTTCTTTTGCAGATACTTGATGATTGCTCAGGTCTCTGTTTTGTCCATTTTTAGATTTGTCACACACCTCTCACCTTTGTATGGATCTCACCTGCACAGAAATGAAGACAGAAATCTGAATTTGTTTTTCTTTTTTTATAAGAAGTGGTAATGTGTTGCCACGAGGAAAATGTTCAGCTATGTCACTTCTTTCTGGGTGAGGCTTAGAACTTTTTGAATGACTCTCGTATGTTTTAATCCTAGTACTTAGATTTGTATTAATCTTAAGCAATTCCACTTCTAAAAACAGCAAAAAAAAAAAAAAAAAAAAAAAAAAAAAAAAAGTAAGAGTAAATAAAGAGGTACTAAATAAGTTATTTTATACCATATTCAAGACTTTTTACCAATTCTTCAATACTCAATAATTTAAGTTTTTATTTTTTATGGAAGCATAAAAATTTGAACAACTTGAATACTTATTGATTTGGGCAAGAAAAAAATTCATGTGCCAAAATAATTGTTCTTTTAAGAAACTGGCAGGGCTACCCAGTGTTGCCTGTGTATTATATAAAAATAATATACAAACTCATAAAGAACAATATTCCCTAGAATTTCATTTCTTGTCACTAGTTGAATAAATGTTTAATTCATGTATTTTATTTAAAAAAATAACACTGTTAATCAGGGCAGCCAAATAAGATAGAATAAATTTATTAATAATAAATCAAAGAAAATCACTTATTAGTAAACAGAATGCCTGAAATATTCTACGATTCGTTCATTAACTTTACCATCTTTATTTCATAATAATTTGACGATGTTGGGTTTTAAATTGGAAGTGTTAAGATATAATCTTGCATAATAATTACCCACAGTTTTTCAGATAATTGTGGAAAAGATGAGTGTTGCGGAAAAAAAAGTCAAAGGGCGTGTGATATGATAAACGCACATGTTCATCCACAGAAGATTTCAAGTATAGTTGTTGTATCCCTATGGACAGTTTTTAATGTGAAGAAGTGAATGATTATGAGGGAAACTATTCAGAGAAAGCTTGGATGTGGTGGAAACAACAAAAAGCGCAATAAGGATTTCCTCAACAGTCTCAAATCTGAAGTCTCAAATGACCCAACGAAATCCATGAGAAAATTAGCAATTGAACTTAAGATGGATGCTAAAACTATCAGAACAGCAGTGAAAGATGACTTAAAACTAAAATCTTACACAAGAACACCAAAACATTTGCTGACACGGTCCATGAAAGCCATACGATTGCAAAGATGTAAAAAAGTTCTTATCTTAAAATAAACAAGTCCACCATGAAAATTTTCTCAGATGAAATAATCTTTACTGTTAACACTGTTCTGAATCACAGAAATGACAGATACATTGCACATCGAAATGCTCATGTCAAGAGCACTTTCAGAACGAAGCATCCAGCTCAAATTATGCTCTTTGGGTTTGTGGCCTCCGTTGGGAAAAACGCCTATCAAGTTTTACAAACCTTGTGAAAAAGGTAATACTGATTCCTATTACAAGACTCTGAGATACAATGTATTACCATGGTTCAAATCCAACTACCCAGAGGGAAACTATGTATGGACTCAGGATGGTGCTCCTGCCCATACAGCCAAAAACGTACAGAATTTCTGCAAATCCAATTTTGCCGATTTTTGGCATTTCTAGTCCTCTTCCAGCCCAGATCTAAACCCTCTAGATTATGTTGTTTAGAGCATTTTAGAACATGCTTCTAATAGAACCTCTCATCCAAACGTTAAGTTTCTTATGGATACCATCGGAGAAGTGTTGCACAAGATGTCCTCTGGTTTTTTGGTGAAGAGTTGTAAAAGTTTCAGGGGGGAGCGTGTGGAAGCAGTAATTGAGAAACAAGGAGGACATATGGAATAAAATGTTTCTTCCGTCTTGTATTTGTATGTTGGAACCATTCATATTTCTTTAAATAAACTAATTAATCAGTTATAAGGCTTTTATATCAATACTAAAATTATGCAAGTTTTGCCTCCCACCATATATATATATATATATATATATATATATATATATATATATATATATATATATATATATATATGATTCATTAAAAACGACTGACAAGGTACATTTTTTTATCTGATTTTTCTTGTGTTCTTATAATTTTCTTTTTTTTTCTGGACGTAGAAATTGTGCGAATGCCCTGTATGTCCGAGCGCTTTCGGCTATAATTTTACCCATTATCAAGGATGATTTTATTTTTTACTTTTAACTGAATGTATGAATTGTTTTATGTATGTATTTAGAATTATAGGAATATTTTATTTTTCAAACACGGTCAGCACATTGTGGCCATAATCATAGTTGTTTTAAGAGAAAGAGTTTATACATTTCATCCGAGTGTAGTAGAAACTGCTCGGTCAATGAATGCTGAATGTTACATTATAAGGAAACGGCTAATATTAACATTACCATTAGGGCTGAGGAAAACAGATATCAGTATTTGATCTCTGCTTGATAGCTAGGGCGCGAACAAAAGCGTAACTCCAATTAGAACTGACTGATACTAGTACATTTCTTTGTAGTATGTGCAGAGGTTGCACCCTGAAAAATAACTAAAACAATTTTCAGTAAATTCATGATGAAATGTACTAAAATTCTTCTTTTCCAAAAAATATCCCGGTAATTAAATCTTACCTCACGTCTATTAAAAAAAAGACATACTGGGATGGTCGAAAATGGCTTTGTCAGTCTGGCGATTTTTATTAGCCGTCTATGTTTAGAGACGGTGAAATATTGATCCTGTTATTTATTTATCTATCACGGCATTTTATTCCATATTCTACGTGTGTTATCCATACTTTATTCCTCATCGTCGCCTGGTTTTCTTCAAGAGGCTATTTATGGGTTTACGCACTATCATAAAAGTGGGGGCCGCATGTTGGGACCGCTTGTGAACCCAAAGGCCCACTGCCACTCAAACTGCACGTACGAAAGAATGCGACCGCCGCTGTACCAAAGTGAAGGACAATCTAACACGCCCTTTCCGAACCTAAAATAAACCCAGGAAAAAAAGTGCTTCGACGTCAGTTTGTTTGTTGATATGCAATTTAATTGAACTTTTATCAGATTGTAAGAGTAGGCAAAATTTCATAAAATACAATAAATAAAAAATGTTTTTCTTAAATCTCTTGAAATGTGTCACCTGCTTATCATCTCCATAACACCTCATTAACCATAATACCAGCATTCTTAAGAATATGTCAGTTAGCTAACTTCGTTTCTGAAAACAGATACTTGAATACATAAAACAAATGATTAGAAATCCAGTACCAAAGCGAATGACAATACTACTCCCCTACCACTTACCGACCTCAATATAAATCCTAGCAAAATAGAGACTAGACGTCAGTCTTCTCAATCATTTTACCAGAAAGCGAGACTGACTAGTCCACTCTAACCAGGCCGATTGCTTGAAGGTGTCTCTCTCTCTGTTCCAGTATACCGCGAGCTACAAACTCTGTCTCACGATGCCTATACAAGTTTGTGTTAGTATGCAAAAAAAAAAAAAAAAAAAAAAAAATTGAGTATGGGTAATTAAATGTATAATTTATTTACATATATGCAAAAACTAGTAATCTCTGTCTGTTGCTGTTGCTAAGGCAACAGTGAGAGAGAATGGTGAAATTAGAAGTGAAATGGACATTGTTGCTGACTGTCGTCGTCGGTGGCGTTTCTCTCTCAGCGTATAGATGATGACATTAAACGCGGGGTTGTTTCGGGTCTGCTTGAATTTGAGTATATATAGCCTTCAATCGTCTCGAAATTAAGTTTTTGATTTTTGCGTGGGAGTGACTCTGACTGGTTATAATATATTGTTCATTTTATTTTGGTTAAAGCGGATGTATGCGAGGAAACGATGCGCAGAAGACGTATTTACGCAGTCTGCTTTGGATCGCCGAATGGTCAACATCCAATTTGTGCAGAAAATGTAAGAGGCACGACAGCTATATTAGAGTTTTGTTCCCTTAGCGACATCGGGTAATAGTGTCTTAATTACGACAATGGTGAATTGTTGGAAGATGTTTATGAAGGAAGTAGTGGAAGAAAGCGAAAAGACGTCAGTAATAATTGGGAAAGTTTACTTAAAAACACAAATGACACTAAAAGAATATAGCATCATTCTCCAACGAGAAGTTAAGCTTCCGTCTGAAGTGTTTACTCATAATTTTTCCTTACTAATAGTATTTTTCGGCATTGATAGACAAAACTACATTCACAAAAATAAAGTGATTATCTCGAGTCAAAGCTCAAAACTTTAATACTATACGATATAATGCATACTCAGTTTAAATTGAACCTTACCATGGTCGAATCTCGTCATTGTCGATTTATCAGGAAGGAGACTTACAGATGTTATCGAACTGGAGGGGTCGATCCCAGCGTGCGGCACCTTTGGAAAACTCTACCACGGGTTGACCCAAGCCATGTGAGTGAAATTGGGTAGACGTAAACCTTGGGGGCCGTCGATAGCACGAAGTCAGAAGTCATCGTGGCCGAGGACTTGAGCATGTTGGCTTTGTTCAAATTGTTGATCACGCTAAATAACACTCACTTTCCCAGAAACTGTAACTATGGTCTTCTCAGCATAGTTGCAGTATAAACCACAGGTGGGCTCTGTGGGTGTTGAATAAACACAAATGCGCCTGAGCAATCGTCTGCAATAGGGATTGGCTAGCCGCCTTAGTAGACAGGTATCCTCGAACCAATACGAGTTGCCAGCTATAGATACATAATGCATACTATCAATTTATGTCTATATTTCTGAGATGAGGTGTTCAACCAACGCTTTTATCTGAAGGGTCATTCACGCCATAACAGGCAGGGACAGTGTTCACAGGAATAAAAACCTACAAGGAAATAACACTGAAGTCATGTTAAATTGGAAATTAAAATCATAATAATTTTATTTATTTTGTGTACTGGTGTATGTATTATATACCGTACCCATGAACACTAATGGGTATTTCCCAATCCTCATAAATACGTTGAACACTATTGTAATATGCTGTCTAAGTAGTCCACCAGCGGTGGTTTACCTGCTTCACGCGAGTATTGTATTTTGTTGATGTTATAAAGATTACAATTTCATTTCCAACCTCCATTTTGGTTACTCCTCATTCAGTAACCTTTTTTTAGGTTACGACAGTGTGTATTTTTAGTTATATTTGTTTTAAGGTTTCGTGTAATGGAGGAAGAAAATCACTTCGTCTTATGACAAGCAATGTGTCGAGGAAAGTCTTGACCCTTTGGGAATTGGTAGTGAAGACAGTGAATTCGGCGTTTTTTGGTACGAAGTATCCGTTTTCAAACAGGAAAATCTTTTGTTGCTTTATTATTTTCGTTTAATTAATGTGATTTGTTTCATTTTATTTATGACTAGCAGTAGAGCCCGGCGTTGCCCCGGGATGTAACAGTAAGAGATAGATCAAGTATCGACCATCATAAAGATTGAAAAATAAAATTGACAAAGATTATTCTTTAAGGTTGACGGACACGCAGGTCTTAATTAGTTTTTTTTTTTTTTTTACGAATTGGTCAAACCCAAACTCAAATAAAAACATTGTTTTCAATCGTTATGAGTCTACCGATTGAATAGAATTTTATTATAAACAATTGTCTTGTAAATGGAATTTTTAAAGCATTCTGAATGTAAACATAAAGAAAAAAGTGTGCAAGACAATAAGAAACACTACCTGCCAAAAAAAAAAAAAGTGAAGTTTTATTGAAATCGGTTGAAAAATGTAGGAAATCCGATCCCATATATAGACGAACACACACACACACACACACACACACACACAAAAACCCCCAAAAAAACAAACAAGATTTGGTACTGGATTTCTACACAAACAACCTGTGTTTTATAATAAGTATAACACGATATGAGTTGTCTCCCTTTCAATATCGCGATAGCGATGCCTCTTAATCGTGTTCTCAAATTGATTTCGTGCAAAAACAATTGTGTTTTCCCCATTTTTGGCGCTGTCAGAACCATCGCAAGGTAATTTTACGTAGTCCTGTGAAGTTTTGTTGAAATCGGTTGAAAAATGTAGGAAATCCGATCCAATATATAAACGAACAGACACACACACACAACCTGGGTTTTATAATAAGTATGATTTTATTATTATTATTATTATTATTATTATTAATAATGTCCCTTCATATCCAAAGGGGCATGTATCCTTGGAGACCAAGGTCACAGGGTCCAGTGGATAAAAGAGCTGTTTAAAGTTTTAGCATCCCGCTATCACCTTTTTTTTTTTTTTTTTTTTTTTTTTATCAATATCAATTTTTGTACAAAAAGTGGATCACAAAGCTTATTCAGCTTAAGAAATATTTTCAGAAAACCTTAACTTCTGATTGGTCACTTAATATTTAATTCATATTCGAATAACATCGACTTACTTCTTGACCAAAAAATAATTCTGCCAAAATCTGTCAACCCTCTGTGAGCCAACCACGTAACCAAAGTTAGCAATAAATACGAAATGTCATTCATCCTCGACAGTGAGTCGATCGGAATCCTTTGAACTCGTCACACAGTTCCAGGCTTTACGTTAAAGTACCTTAACATGATTTCAGCCTGAAAGAACACTCACTCACACAGTAATATTTTATCACGAACAATCAACTCAACTTTTCCACATTCAACTTGATGCAAGAATCTTTGTCATACACTTTCAAGCTCAACGTTAATTATTGCAATTAACATAAACAGTTTGTTAAGAACCACTTACTCCAACTACAGAATGACTTCTGACTTCGTGCTATCGACGGCCCTCAAGGTTTCCGTAAACCTTAAAGTAAGTCGTGAACAATATTTCTCTACTTTAAGTACAAACTTGAACTGTTTATTTTTCCTTAAATTACAACAATACCCAAACACATTTTCTCATTATTGTACAGACCATTCAACAACTTCAAAAACCTGAACTTTGACAACATTTCAATCTAAACATAAAAGGACGTTTGAACTTTTTAAAACGACCTCCTTTACTCCAGTTGTTTGTACCTCTTGTTTTTTATTCACTGTTCTGCAAAAACTGTTCATTCTCATATTTGTTCTTATTCTATGTTTGTTGAATACTGAAATTTTTATGTGAGAGGAAATTGTTAATTTCATCACGCAGCCTATTTATTCAACAATTATTAATCTATATAATTTAATCAATTAACACCACCTCCACAAAGTAATCCAGAAAGTGACTTAACCCAAAGAGTTGTAAGTAAGTTCAATATCTGGCCTCAGAGGCGGAGCAAAAACTTGGAAAGTTGAGTTTCTAAAGGGAATTAACTGAAGTTCAGATATCCAGAAGAGGCATGGCCCATGGAACTATAACAAACTACTTCTGTGAACTAAATAAAAGGTTCGTTTCGTAATATATATATATTCAGAGTTGTCCTTCTCTTAGACCAGTTGCCATCCAAGGCTATAGAAACCAGTCTTTACTGCTATTTACCCATAGCTGGAGGGAGAAGAGGATTCACACCTTTCCCAAGGGTATTAGCGCGTAAGTGAATGTAATGGATTCGACTGGAATTCGAACTCGGCTCTGCGATTCCTCAATCCAAGCCGCTATCCATTACTCCACCGTGCCTCCAAAAATTAATTAAAACCTGCAGAGGGTCATTTGGGGACCTTGTGGCACGTAGTGCATCAGGTCTCTATATTTGGCCCTTCAAAAAGTGTGGATGGTCCTGCACGAAACCTTCACCACTATAATCAAATTCAAATCTCATGTGCCGTTGTCGGTTTCCTGGGAACTGATCTACTTGACCCTCATACGTCGAACTCGACGGGAGAGTCGACTATGTATATCACCTAAAGAAGACTGGGCTTTACAATGGCCGAAACGTCGTGAAAATTACAATAAAGACGAGGGCAACAGTCCGAACAATGTAAATAGTGTAAGTAGAAACTAGCAATTCTTTTGAAAAAAAAAAAAATCCAAAATATCTAAAAGCGCATTGACATAGAGGAGCAGGGCTTGTAACGGGAATGCTTGTTTTTATGTAGGAAACACCTGTCTTCTAGTATTATTTTTCCCCTTAACAAATATTGCGCATTCGAATATGAGTCCAAGTAATAAATAAATAACACAAACCAATATAAAGGAAATCATAAGTAATTTCATGTATTAACAAAAGTACTACAATTGCAATAAAAGAAAAAAGACATTATAAGACTTTTCATATAAAGCGTGTAAGTTAGACAATGTATGTTTGTGTGTGCGAAGTTTGTGTAGGCCTAGGTGATAGACACGGGTGTGAAAGAGTACAAAACGTCACGAAAGAAAAGTAAAACATTAATGAACGTACCTCTGATTAGGGGTCATTTTTTCCCCACGTGCAACTACTACAATACATCTTAATAGCCAGTTGGAAAAGAGGAAAGAGCATAAGTGAGAATATCATTTGCTATTTGTAGGCGTAAGGAGCGTCCCCTAGCGACGGTTTCTTCAGGGAAGTAGAATAATCCACAGCTTTCCGAAAGCTGAACAAAGTATTAAGAAACAAGAAAAAAATAAAAAATAAATAAATAATCGTTAAAAACAAAGGAATGAGCGCTGAACCGCTATACCAATCCATGGCCGTGAATTCTGGATAATTTCCCCACAAATTAAGTGAAGACTCGAAGCACAGAAATATGTTTCTACAAAAGGATACTGAAAATACCTGACCATACCGGACCATCTGAACGACGAGGAAGCTTTAAAAAAAAATAAAAAAACATGTAGATTAAAATGATTTGCTAAAGTACGTCACAAACAACTGTTGGAACTGCTAGATAAGCTTGATATATTTGGGAAGGATATTTAGAATAATCCAGAACTTATAATGTGAGCAAACCGCCTGCATGCGGGTAGCAAATAAATTCAGTAAATTTAAATATACAAAAATAGAAAGGGGTGTAAGACAAGGACGTGTCTTCTCACCGGACTTATTCAACTTTTACGATGAGGTAATTCTGAGAGAATTAGAATTCTAAGCAGGATTCATGATTAGCGGACACAATCTTAACAACATTGGATATATAGATGAACATTAGTAACAATTTTGATAGCAGACACAGGAAAGTAACAACAATAACTACAAAAAATGGTAGTGAAGAAAAGTGATAAGAAAAGATTAAACATCAATTGCAAGAAGCCAGGTTTGTATGATTGTTAGTAAAAGGAACTACACAGCATGCAAATAAGATAACAAACTAGAGATTCTAGAACAAAAACAAGTACACCAATTGAAATATCTGGGAAGTGTTCTAACAGAGGACGGAAAGTACGACAACGAAATTCGAAGATGCATTGGTATAGCAAAATACGCCTACCAAATGATAAACAAAGTATTAAGAAACAGGAAAATATCTTTAGAAACGAAAAAAAAAATAAGAGTAATACACTGGACTGTTATGTAACATCAGTCCTCCTATATGGCAGTGGACGCTGGAGAATCTTACAGATGAAGGCAAAACCTGAAGCAACAGGAATGTGGTTCTACAGAAGGATGCTGAGAATACCATAGATTGGGCATCAACGACAAAGTTTTAGAGAAAATGGAAACAAAAAGGACACTTATACATAGCATCAGAAAGGGAGGGTTGAAATTTCTATGGAAAAAAAAAAACGAGGAAAGTGGGCTTGTAAAATTTAACACTCACAGGTCACGTTGAAGGCGAGAGAGATAGAGGAAAGCAGCGTATAAACTACCTAACGAGTTTGTGTAAATGGTTGGCAGAACAGGGATTAGGAGAGATAGCGAAAAGATAAGATTTATTAAAAGCTATGAAAGATAGGAAACTGTGGAGAGCCATGATCACCCGCGTCCTGAAGTGAGAAGACAATATAGAAGAATAGATAGAATCAGAAAGAGACATCTGAAACATCTAGGACACATAAAGAGAAAAGATAGTTTGGAGAGTTTAACACTCACAGGACATAATGAAGGCAAACGAAACATCGGGAAAAAGTGATTGACCTACTGTGTAAACAGTTGGTAAAACAGCGAGGTGGATAGATAGCAAAAAGACTAATATAGCTAAGAGATACAAAGAGTAGGAAGTTGTGGAGGGCCATAATTACTAATATCCTGATGGGATGCAACACAAAAAATTGTCAAAGTGTGTCTAATGCAAGGGAAACAACTTTAAAATTTATTTCTCATAGGTTACCTCTCTCTATTGTGCGCGTATCCCCGCGCGTCTGTGTGGTGTGGGCACGCGCGTCTATGTGTATGTGTGGGTGTGCGCGTGTGATAGAGAGAAAAAAATATATATATATATATATATATAGAGAGAGAGAGAGAGAGAGAGATAGAGAAAAAGAAAAGAAAAGAAAAGAAAAGAAAAGAAAAGAAAAGAAAAGAAAAGAAAAGAAAAGAAAAGAAAAGAAAAGAAAAGAAAAGAAAAGAAAAGAAAAGAAAAGAAAAGAATGATTGCGTGTGTCTATGTGTATGTACGTAAGTGTAGGTATGGCTTGAAATTCCGAAGAAACGAATTTAGCCTGGAATAATATAAAAAAAGGATATTGATTTTAAGTACACCGTTTAAATGACATTTTTGCACCGGTCATTTCACTGTACCGGGAATTTTAGAGAAAACATGTTCTTAAAATTTGTTGGTTAATTTATGTTTTGCACACTATAACTGATATATTTTCAAAAGAAAGGCAGTTTTATATTTTAAAAATATATTTGAGGCTGGCTCAAATTATTTCCACAAAAACAGAGATATGGACGGTGAATATTAACTTTTTAAATGCTTTCGTTTGTTATTTGTCGAATATAGGAGGTGAAACGATCGGTCTGAAGTAAAAAAAAAAACAACTTTAAGTTGCATGGGTCCTATACCTGCATAAATTGATTAGAGAATAATTGCCCCCCCCCACATACTATTGGGCACAGATGAGTTATCTTGAACTGATTTACACGTTGTGAGTGTTTCTTGCTCTTGCAACATCAGGGTTTTAATTTTAAAACTAAGGCAGAAAAATATTTTGGAAGTTAGAGAAGTATTTTTAGATAAAAGTAAAAAAACTGTTTCCACTGAAATAATTTTGAAAGTATTTTGTTTGGAAGAAAATTAATCAACTTTCTGTATGTGGTATATTTGTACTTGGGCGATAAAAAATTGTTTGCGATATAAAATTAAAAACAACAATTTCATTTAAATACCTTCAAAGTTTTGCTAAAATAAATAAATAAATAAAAAATGAGCAGACAATACTTGATGAAAAAATGTCCAAAACCTAACAAAAACGGTGTTCTTGCTTTGTGTCAGTTTAAGAACCGGAAAGACCAAGATATTTTGTTTGATGTAAAAATTATTTTTTTTAATTCTTCGAAATTTTGGTTACAAATTTTGTCTTTCTTGCGTCAAACAAAAAACCATATTGTTATGGGAAATTTGAGCATCTTTTTGCGGTGAAAAACATTGATTTGGAAATTCTTACAAAAAATCTTGATAATTGTCGGATTTTAATGACTCTTTCAGCTTATTCACAAATGAATGAAATTATTTTTTAAACGTGTTTTTTTTTAAGAAAATTTTGGTGTGTGTGTGTGTGTATATATCTGTTACCCTCTAACATTATTTGATTTTTATGAAATTTAGAGAAGTTCTTTTTTGTAGCCCTTTTAATGTTTAAGGACAAGTCTCCCCGAGAATTTAAGTCAATTTTTTTTGGTCAAACAGAACTCCAGTTAGAGAATTAGAAATAGTTTAATTGCGTTTTTGAATAAAATATTATGAACATTGTAGTTTAAAAATATTTTTTGATGAATAATAAATTTAAAGAATTGTTTTCGTTTTTTTTTTTTTTTTTATAAATTTTAAATAAAATAATAAAGGTATGGACCCACTTCTCTCCCACTCCTAATTGGTAGGATTTATTACCCCAAAATTCTTAAAATCTAAAAATACTTTCTGACTTAAAATAACCAGCAAAATGTTGATAAACCGTAAAAAACAATCAAAACCTTTTAGCAATTCATTTTATTTTTATTGCTTGAAGAACTTTATCAAGGCAAGTGAAAATTGATTTGATAAAGTGTTTCCCAAGGAACAAAACACATTGACATAAATTAGAGAGTGACCCAAATAAACTAAATTGTTTCAAATTATTTCAAAAGAGCCCCATTAAATCTGAAAATAAATCTCCACTGTTCTTATATCTTTATTTTTTTAATTTTGTCAGGAGCCCAAGACTAGAGCTCCTGACTTCTTTAGTTTTTGGGTCCTCTGGGCTGCAGCCCATACTAGCCCATATGTAAATCTGATACTATCTATCTATCTATCTATCTATAATGAATGTTTGTTTTGTTTCTTTAGAATATAGAAAAGAACTGGCAAGTGTGAAAGATGAAATTATGAGAACTGAGGTACAAATTCGGAACCTGACAAAGCGTCATTCGAATTTGCTGCAAAAGAAAGAAGAACTTGAATATTTAATTACTGAATGCAAAGTCAAAGCTGAAGATGAAGGCAAAGTCTGGGATGACACAAGTAAGTCGATTATGAAAAATTTATTCAGTACTGATTGTGAAAACACTGACATTTCCTTATTTGTAGGAGCCAGATCCGGGATTCCCAAAACAGGGGCAGCTATGGGTTAAATAAAAGGATGTGTATCTGGAAAAATCATTGTTATCTGAAAAAAATTGTTAATGCAATATTCACTTGCAAAAAAGGATTATTCTTTTGTTTTTTTTAATCATTTCACTGCAATAAAGCCACTAAGATGTGAGGGGATTACTGAGTGTGAAAGAATATTTTAGAGCTGAATTCCAATTCAAGTTTGGTTCATTATATTCACTTACATGCAAATATCCTTGGGAACGGTATGAATCCACCTCTTCTCCCCCAGCAATAGATTAATTAGTAAGATGGCTAAGACTAAAACCAATATTATCCAAAAAAAAAAAATGCATACAACAAAAATATTTAGATTTCAGCATTAAATAACTCATAGAGGTTGATATGTCACTAAACAAAAACAGCCAACCAAAATAGTTCATAGGCTGACCAAGATACTTTCTGGAACAAACTATCCAGAGTATGCTTCACTCATAGCAGAAATGCATTCAGTGACAAGGCTTCTGATCAGGAGCTTGGTTGTTCCAAGGTCCACCCTGGTCCAGGGTGGTAGCACCTGTTAGGGTCCTAGCTATGGGCAAATTGTGACCCTCCAAACAAAAGCTAACCACTATGAAAGTATAAAAATACATGTTATAGTAAAAATACCAGCAATACGTTTTTTATATAAAAAATACCACCAATGCCTATTCATAACAAAATGACCAACAATACATTTATCTGTAGTTGAAGGCATACAATTGCATTCAAAATATGTTTAACTGAAGCCATATAATTGTTCAAAATATTTAGATTTTGGCATTTCAACCCATAGAGGTTGATATGCCACTAAACAAAATCAACCAAACAAGCAACATGAAAGAACTCTTTCATGACATTAATCCATATAATATCTTGTAATTTCTTGAAGAAATTAAACTGTATTCCAAAATATAACTTCAACATAACCGCAACATAAAACACATATCATCGCCTGTAGTAATAATATCGACACAAAAATGTATATGCATAAAAGCAATATATTTTTATATAAAAAATTACTAATAATACCTATTTATAGTAAAATTACCAACAGTATATCAATAAACATGAAGGAGCTCTTTCATGATATTAATCTATATAATATCCTACAATTTCTTAAAGCAATCACTGTATTCCAAAATATAACTTCAACAAAACTACAGCATAAAACTCACATATTACTGTAATTATGTCTACACAAACATGTTTATGCACAAAAGCTGAGTATCATCTACCATGTATTCAATTGTGAAAGCAGAATAACATGTATCATATTTTTATTTTTATTTTTAAAGTATTTCACCCCTAGCAAGGCGGGAAGCCACTAGCACACAAGGGGTTATAGAGGATTTGGAGCAGGAGTAGGTAGGAATGATAGAGGAAAGGATGGGGAGAAGGATAGTGGATAGATCAAGGCAACTGGAGATGTCAATTGACATTATATTTGAATAGTTGGAGATTATAGCTATCAGGGAAACAGGAATAGGGAAGGGAGTTCCACAGGCGAGAGGTGCAAGATATGAAGCTATTGGAGTAGAAGAGGCGGCTACATTTAACAGTTTCAACAGTGAAAGGGTGAGAGCGGGATGCCAGCCTTGTAGGATGCTTGAATTCGCAAAGTCTGGGAACCAGCAAAGCAGCTCATTGGAGCAATTACCATGAAAGTATTTGTAAAAAAACATAGAGAAGCGACTGCACGTCTGTGAGAGAGCAACTGCAGACGAGATGCCAGATCGGGGACAATTATATTGCATATCCGTCTCTGGATCTTAACAAGAACCCCGAGGCAAACAGTAGGGGCTCCAGACCATATATGGTAGCAATACTCCATGCAAGGGCGAATGGTTGATTTGTAGATTTGAAGGATCGATTCCAGGGAGAAAAATTTCCTGGTGCGGCACAAGGAGCCAAATTTCCTTGCAGTGGATGAAGCAATTGACTCAATGTATTTGTTCCATCTCAGGTCAGTAGACAAGGTGAGACCGAGCAGCCGCAGAGAGGTGCTCTCAGGAAGTTGAGCATCAGACATTCTAATGGGGGGTAGGGAAGGATCGCTGTGGTGATTAATAGAGAGCAGTTTTGTTTTGGAGGCATTAAAATTAACCAGCCAATTACTGCCCCAGTTCACAACCGATTTGCGGTCCTTTTCGAGACGAACTGCCAGGTTAGTTTTGTCAGCGACACTAGATTTGTTTTTGAGGCAGGAGTAAATTGTAGTGTCGTATGCGTAGATGTCTACTTGGGAATCAATGGCATCTGGAAGATCATTGATGAAGATAAGGAACAGAGGAGGGCCTAGGATGGAGCCTTGGGGAACACCTGCATTCATGGGATAGGAGCTGGAGGAGAATCCATTGAGAACGACTTTCAATTCACGGTTAGACAGAAATGATTGTATTAAGTCAAACAATCGACTTGTAATACCATAACCCTGAAGCTTGTGAAGAAGGCTGGTATGCCAAACCCTATCAAACGCTTTGGAGATGTTGAGGGCCATGGCACGAGCTTCTCCATTATTCTGAAGAGCTTGGCAGACAATTTCAGTGATGGCCGTAAACACATCAGCTGTAGATCAGGCAAAGTGGAAGCCATATTGTCTGTCTGAGAGCAGATTATGGGATGTAAGGTGGTTAACCACTTCAGTGTTGATTAAAGCTTCAAAGACTTTGCCGAAGAGGGGAAGGAGACTGATAGGACGGTAATTAGAAACGTTAGAGGGGTCACCGGAGTTCTTAAAGACAGGAGCAATTGATGAGGTTTTCCAGACTGCTGGAAGTCCTGAAGATTCCCTGAGGCAGTAGTTGTATAATTTGGAGAGAGCAGGCACCAGTTCAGGTGCACATTTCTTCAAGACAATGGCTGGTATCCCGTCCCCACCACTAGCCTTGTGGGGGTCTGAATTAGAGATAATGCCCAATACTAATGACGGGATTATGTGCAAACATCTCAATAGGGCCTCAGTTCTAAGAGGGAAATCGTTTATGGGTACACTGGAAGAGTCAAGCGTTGAATTGAAAGCAAATTTCCGTGCAAAGCATTCAGCCTTGTCGATAGAGGAGGTCAGGACCTCAAACTGGTTGAACAAAGGAGGTATAGAGGGTTTGCTACTGTTTAGTGACGCCAGTAATCCTTGGAACCGAATTTGCGAGAAGTGATACGTTCCTTCATTCGAGCAGCAAATAGTGACTTAGCTTCGTTGAGGAGATGCTTACACTCATTACAGGCAGAGACAAAGAGACGTCTATTGCAGTCAGACATATCGTTACGATAGAGGTGGAAGAAGTGGTTCCTATGGGCAATGCCGGCTGAGCAAGCAGCAGAAAACCAGGGGGAGGAGCGTGATTTGACCTTAAATTTCCTTGAGGGGATGAAAGCGTCGATTCCAGGTTTGACCCAGGAGGAGACCTCAGAAGCACACTCTTGAATGGGGAGCATAAAGACAACATCCCAGTCAGCTTGTTGATAGCAGAACAAGGTTCTAGAGGTAGGAGGTTCTTTGCAGGGGGTGGAGTTGACCGACATTACGGTGTGATTGGAGTTACCAAGAGGGCAGAGCTGTGAGACTCAGGGATGAAGGTAAAACACAGGTCCAGAAGAGAGGCCTTACTGTCCCGGTTGTAGGCAAAACACGTGGGGGAAAATTTTGGCATTAAATGACCCATAAAGAGTTGATGTGCCACTAAACAAACAAATAACTCATAACAGGCTTACAGCCATATCACATTGAAACACCAGTTCTTGCATGACCACCAAAGTTAAGCAACACTGAGTCTGGTCAGTGCCTAAATGGGTGATTATTTAGGAATACCAAGTGCTGTAAGCTTTGATGTATGGCTAGTGAAATGGATAGCATCTCAGGATTGGAAACGGGAGAGCTGAGTTCCAATTCCAGTTGGGTTTGTTATAATCACTTACGAGCAAATACCCTTGGGAAAGGTATGAATCCATCTCTTCTTCCTCCAAATATTTTCTGGCTTTAAATAACTGACAAAGGGTCGATTTGATAAGCCATAGAAAACAAATCAACTAAAAAAAAAAATAGTCACTCATAACAACAATCTTGGTCTCTTTAACTTCAGAGTCAACTGATACCTATCCTACTTGTCCTCTTAATACACTCTTACTTCCCCCTTCTTTTTAATAATGTTACTTAGTAACCCTCTTCCTTGAGTGGCTCTTGGGACTTGTATTGGCTGATCATGATCATGAATGCTGTGACCCCTTAGGGTCGTAGGGGCAGTACATGTACTGCAGTCACAGTAGAAGTGGTATTTCTTGGGCAAGGTAGCCTGACAGAGCCCAATCCTCTCCAGGCCAGTTTTGAATTCAGTTTTCCTTCTCCTAGACCAGTTGCCACCCAAGGCTATAGAACCCAGTCTCTCCTGCTATTTACCCATAGCTGGAGGGGAGAAGAATAGGATTCATTCCTTTTCCAATGGTATTAACACATAAGTGAATGTAATGAATCTGATTGGAAGTCAGGTTCGGCTCTCTTGAATTAATTCCAGTATTGGCTGAACTAACACTAAACAAAAAAGAAAAAAGATGGTCAAAAAAAAAAAAAATGAAAAGTGAATTTCATTTAAATAATGTTTTCAATGTTATAGTTTTCATTTGCAATGCATTTTTCTTTTGCAGATTTTCCATGGAGTGATAAACTGCAGAATAGGATGTCATCTGTATTCCATATTGAGAAACTACGTCCTTTGCAGTTGGAGACAATGAATGTAACAATGTCTGGCAAAGACTGTTTCTTAATCATGCCAACAGGAGGTGGGAAAAGTTTGTGCTTTCAGTTACCAGCTCTTATCAGCAAAGGTGAGTTTAGGAGAAAAACCTTGTTTGTTCAGGAGATTATAGCCTCAACCCCTGGAAGATCTTTTAATAAGTTGAGGATTAATTCTTTTCAAAGCCAATTACCACATCCTATTAGGGTGTATCAAAAGTATTTTCATTTTTTTTTTAAGAGGGAATGACTTATGCTAGTTAATTTAAAGATATATCAACATTTGGGTTAATGTCAAGAACTTGAGTTAAAATGTAAACATTAGTCAAGTTAATACTATAGTCAGAAGGTAAAACATTGGTCCTGTTTATATTTGAGTCTGAAAGTAAACATTGATTCGGTTTACACTTGAGTCAGTGGGTAAACATTGGCCCACTTTATGCTAGAGTCAGAAGGTAAATATTGGTCCAGTTTATACTTGAGTCAAAAAGTAAAAGTGCTGGTGGATGTATTTTATCATCATACCCTGCACTAATATAAAGAAAATGTACCTTATATATATATATGTATATATATATATACTTTTAATGTATGCTATATTTAGGGTAAAAGTGCTGAATATCAGAGACACCACATATGTATATAAAAGTGGACACTGAGCTCAGCACTAAGCTGTGACAGTCTGTTTCATGCTTAAATACAATCTTGAAGCCATGAAGAATGCATTCAAGCATGAAACAGACTGTTTCCACTTGGTGTTGACCTCAGTGTCCACTAATATATACATACATACATATATATATTGACATGGAGTTTTTATTAATCCACCTTTTATATTATTTTTTGTGACTAGAAGCTCCATCTATTTATTAAACAGTATATTTTTATCTTAGTTAAGACGCTTCTCTCTAGTTGATTGGTACAGCACATCAGGTCAAATGATGGTTTCCATAAAAGAATACATGTTCGATTCCAGCCAGAGAATGCAAATTTTCTACGAAATTTCTCAAACTCTCAGGCCGGTAAATGTAATTAATAGTACTTAATTAAAAAAACAGAGCATTTATTTAAATAAATTGTATCTATCAAAATAATGTACAAGCAGAAAATATATAAAATAATTGTCAGACTTAATTCATTTCATATATTGTCATTGTTTGTTAAAATACGTTTTGTGACCAGAAATAATCAAATGAGAAAGATTGTGTGTTTATAAACATTAATACAGCCTTTGCTAACCAGACACTTCTTTGTAGCTGAATGCTATAACACATTAGGTAAAATGACGGTTTCGTATAGGAATATAGTTTCGATTCCTGTTGTAGAATGCATATTTTCTACAAAATTTCTTGAACATTCAAGATGGTAAATGTAATTAATGCTGTTTAATTAAAAAACAGAGCATTTATTTAAATAAATTGTATTAGGTTGGTGCAAAAATAATGACGTAATAATGTCGTTTTTTGACGTATTTTTTAAGGTAAAAAAACGACATTATTACGTCATTATTTTTGCACCAACCTAATATCTATAAAAATAACATATATATATATATATATATATATATATATAATCATGTCAGCAATTTAGACCTTACTGTTTGGGGGCATTTTTGCTAATACTGTTTTCATCATCTGAATACATCATAATCATGAAACTCGTAACCCATTAGGGTCATAGGGGCACCAGATGTACTGCAGCTGTGGTAGCAGTGGTGTTTCCTGGTCAAGATAGCCTTAGAGAGCCCAACCCTCTTCAGACTAGTTTGCAATTCAGAGTTTTTTTTTTTATCATAGACTGGTTGCCAACCAAGAGTATAGGACCCAGTCTGTCTATAACTGGGGGCAAGAATGGTGTTAGCACATAAGTGAATGCAATGAACTCGACTGGAATTCGGACTTGGTTCTCATATAACAAGTAGAGAATTTAAGAATATAATGAAATGGCATGTAAAAAAAAATATGAAAATTAGCTGGATTAAATAACCACAGTAGCAGACCAATCATATTCCCTATGTCTTTCATTGGTGAGAAGTAATTTCCACTCGAACAGCTTCTTCCTGTAAAACGACTGATCTGTGAAACCGATTCCCTAAATGATATTTTCCTGATCATGTGATGAATGCATGTCAGTAAAGATGCAAAAAAAGACCTGGGATCAGATGTGCACATGTTTGTCTACACCAGTTACATTTGAGTTTTTCTCATTAGCAGTGGGACAATTTGGCATGTCTAGCTAGATATGGGCCTCTCTGCAACTGGTCAAGATTTGGGTCTTTGTAAGATGCCACATGCCAATAAAAGCTGGGGGAAAATGGCAGTTGGCAAGAGAGTATCTTATGAAGTTGGTCCCATGGGCATTTTTCTTCCTCAAGTTGTGGTTTCCGAGGCAGTCTTATTTTTTTGTAATCTCCTGTCTCTCCTTATTATCCCGATAATTGTCGGGAGAGCAATTCGTTAGGTGTTTCCCCCCAATCTCAACAGACTCTTTGCTTACATTACTACAAATCACTACAATCTTAACCTGTTCAAGGCTAGGGTTAGCCATTATCTTCCCTTCCTATCTGCACAAATTACCTTCTAATGTAACCCTCTACCTTGACTGGCTCCCAGGCCTTGTAAATGGTAAACTTTGCTGTTATTAAGAAAAATAAAGAAAAAAAACGTCACCGTTTTGGTCTTTCCTTCTTGGATTATTTATTTTTAATTTCCCATTGCAGGTATCACATTGGTTGTCTCACCTCTGATTTCTTTGATTGAAGACCAACTGGTTTCCCTCGAATTGCATGGTGTCGAGGCTTGCACCTTGAATTCTGCAACAGGAAAAGAAGAGACCAACAGAATTATGAATGCCATGTTGGACCCGAATGCATCCCTGCGATTACTTTATGTGACACCTGAAAAACTTGCAAAAAGCAAACGCTTTATGGCCAAGCTGGAAAAGATGCACAAAGCAGGAAGATTTGCTCGTCTTGTTATTGATGAAGTCCATTGTTGCTCTCAATGGGGACATGATTTTCGGCCAGGTGAGATGACGAAGAATCAGGTAAAAACTGCTCTGCTTTGTTTATGTATTATTTTTTTTTTTTTTGACAGATGTATCTACAATGGTATGGGTTTTTTTTATTTTCAAATCTGTTAGAGATACTGTTTGGGTGACAGAATTTAGAAGAAAATGGATTGGATGACTTGAGTCAGTTGAATGGGCACGCAGATCTTCAGGCCTAACACCTTTGTATTACTTCCTATGATGGCACCATAAATGACTATCCACAACTTTGTGTACTTTGTAGTTCTAAATAAGTTTTGTATTTTTGATATCCTTTCTGCCAACCATTTTTACAGTCTTGTTATTCATCGACCCTCTTGCTGTGAGTATGCCCCGTGTGTGTGTGAAATTCTTAAGCTCTTTTTCCTTATTATGTGCTTTACAAATTATAACTGTCCACTTCTGAATATAGAAGACTGATGGAAAAGGATCCAAAAAAGAAGAATAATATTAGCCCAATCCCTATCTTATGAACATTTCTTTTAATGAGAATTTAAAATTAATTCTTGCCAATGATGTTATTTTATTTATGGAAACTGGATTGTTGACAATTGCCTTACTCAGTTTCCATTGTTTGATACTATTAAAAATGGTGTTTTTATTGCGATCGCATTTCCCCACATTCCATAGATTAGGCGATTCAGATCACAAAATCGTTTGTGTCTAGATGTCGTTAGACACTAGACCTAGAATGGCTGGACACTAGAAGTTCGTCGTGTTTTTACTGGATAGGGAGGACTTCAGGTTGCAACTGACTAGATTAGTGCAGTGGGAATTAGTGGGGGTGATATTTGGGAAAAAGTGGTGGAAGAATGTTATGGCTAGGATTAGGTCTTTTACCACCAAATATAGCCAATAACTAGCTGCAGATAAGGCTAAGATGGGGAAGACATTAAAGGATGATCTTGTCTGGGTGGTGTCTGTGTGGAATCCCCTAGAGCAGGTTTTGGCAACCTTTTGCTAACTATGTACCGACTTAGGGTTTTAAAATCATTCAGTGTTCCAACAGCATACGTATTTTTATACAAGTCAAGGTCAATATATCTGTTCTACAATAGATTTTATATAGTAATATATAGTATATATACTTTAGTATACATTAAAATTGAAATAGCTAAATATCTTCTTTGCGTTGTAGTAGTTATTGGTTCGGACTTCGTGATGTCATTTGCAGCTGGGTGCCATTGGAAATTGCTTGGTGTATCACATGTGGCATGCATGCTGTAGGTTGTCGACCCCTGCCCGAGAGATAGGCTTAGCTAGGCACAGATTGACTAAAATGTTCAATGAAACTGTGAACATGGGTGCAGATTTTGCAAAGAGGAAATCCAACAATGTTCCGATTATTTCATTCATCAGGTCAACACCCCAGATTGGCGCAGCCTGTGGTCAACCAATGACATGTGCATGGCATTTCTGCAGCATTTTCAAAACCAATTTACCAAGGAACCTAGTCTGTGAGCTTCACAGCTATTTAGCTGACTTTCCTTGACTCATTGGCATGGATGGGGGCAAGTTGTGGGTCCATAGAGAGGTCTGTGTCCAGTGTCCGTGTCATGGGAAGCTGGGAATGCTGCACTTGGTGATTTACCGACATGCCTCAGTTGGTTTTCCGCTGTGAGTTGACAGGTTTTTTTCCCTAGCCTTATTATCACTCCTTTCCATCCTGACGCCGAGTGCCATCATAAGCCCCCAAAACAGGAGGCTTTCTTTGGTGAGTGTCATCAGGCCTTGTGTGTTGCTCCTTGGGCCAGTGACTTTTCATTGCTTAGGAAGACACTGTACTGAGAATTAACGGAAAGTGTTGTGTTGGACCCATTCTATGAGTGACTCAGCTTGTTGGTGAGTTAGTTGTTTTCTTTCTGGTCCTGAATACCAGTGGCTGATTACTTTTGCAGCCTTCACTTTTCACCTACCTGGCAATTGATCTGGAATGTGCATCCTCTTAATGATGGGTTATCAGAGTGGGCCTGGCAGAAATGCCTGATTGTCACCGGTGTGTTTGTAGTTTAGAGGAAACAATCAGGAATGCCTCCTTCCATTGTCTGCTGGTGCTCCTGTTCTGGCGGCATATCGGTGAGTTGATGGCTCATATCAAACCTGGAACATCTTGTGTCCATCGATGTTGTGCACATATGCACATATCCAGGATGAAATGATTGCTTTTTCTCACACTGCTAGCTGTGGCAAGAATGTTGGTGTGGGTGATGCAAATGGAGAGAATCTTATGAAATGAATGTTGTTCTCATTAGGATCTTATTGGATTCTTCCAGCATCACCTCAGGATGAAGATCAGAATTGATAGAAAGCATTTTCCTTCAACAGATTTTAGCAAAATATGGGTGCAAATTGCAAGCCTGATTCATGTGAATCAGGCCAATCTTGATTTCCTTTTATAGTCCCTTAAATTCCCAACAGGGTGGATTCCTGATGGACCCCATTCCTGGTTAGGTTAGTCTCTTTTGTTTGCCTAGTTAATGTGAATGACTGTCATACTCGGCCTGGTCCCAGCCGTATCTTTCGTTATGGTCCTTGTCAAGATTCTCAATCTCTGTAATTTTTTTATCTTCACTTTTTATCTTGATAGGACCAGCTTTTTATATTTCTCCATTCCCAAATTTATTTTGTCTCTCCTTTGCCTCTAACAAGTTAGCTTGTAGATTCTGCTTAGAATATAGTGGCCGCTCTTATTTTTGTGTGTTGGACAGGCCATATGAACACAATTTTACTTGACGTCTTTGTTTTCTTTTATTTTGATTATTGGAAGCATCCACTCCTCACTTCCTTTCAGGGTACAAATTTTTGTATATATTTTTATAATAAAATGGTAACATATATATATATGTGTATATATGTGTGAGTTGACACACATATATACACATATATATATTTGTATATCGTGGGTGTTTTAGTAGGACTGCAGCAAATATGTGGTATTATTGTATATGTTGGATTGAGTGATGAAGAATGTGTTTTTGTGCTGATTGAGGAAATTGTTAGAGTGAATTTGTTACAAATCTGATTAGCTAGGTGTAGGATAGACAGTGTACACCTGCCTCTCCCGACTTTGCCTTTGGAATTGTGCAACAAAATAATGTATTTTACATATCTAATTAAATATTGCTTCTCAGCCTTTTAGCTCGGATCATAGTGTAGTATTTGTCCTTTGATGAGTAAACTACATTTCATCTCTCAGTTTTGTTTCTGTCTTTGGACAGAGTGCAACTAACTTGTGTCGCTTTATGTGGATAGAGTACAACTGAAGATATTATTGAAAGGTCTCAGGAAGCAGCTGCATACAGCAGTACCTCTCTCATTGTAGAGGGGGCATCGGTACTAATACTGATGCCAGTGCAACTGATAGTTGCAGGAGCATTTTTTTTTTTTTTTTGGACTTGGCCCCAGGTGCACATGTTTGGGCTAACTGACCTAGTGTCACATCCTGCCAGCGTGGGGCAGTAAGAAAATACAATCACTTCTCAGCCTTTTGACTAAGATCAAGGTATAGTAACTGTTTTTATCATCTTAATCTAATTCTTTCTCTCTCTACTTCTATCCTCTTTTCTATCTTTCATTTTCTCACTGAAACCAAGTAGCCCCACACGATCAAAATGAAATAGTCCATTATTCATGAGACATTGGCAGGACGTAACAGTTGTGTTGTTTAACAAAGGGCAGGTGGGCACAATTATAATAGGATTATATATTTCTTAGGCCTGTAGAAACATGATTTGAAAAATGTCTCCAATTGATTATAATATTAAGCGAATATAGACAGCCTCAATTAAAATTTGATTTCAATTTTATTTTCCACACAGCTTGTCTTACTTATAATTCTTGTTTTTAATATTTTTCTTTTTCCTTTTCTTTTTTCTGAATAAAGATTATAAATTTCTGGGAATCATGAAGACCCAATTTCCAGATGTCCCAATTCTTGGACTGACTGCAACAGCCTCTTCAAAAGTGATTACTGATGTCAAGAAAATCCTTAATTTGCCACATAGCTACATCTTCCGAGCTTCCTTTAACAGACCAAATCTTTTTTATGAGGTACAAATTTCCTTGTTCTCCTATCATTTATTTGGTTTAATCTACTGCTCACTGGGCCTGTTTAGAAAGAGCAGTAGCAATTTATCACCCGCTTACAAAGTAATATTTTTTCAAAATATTTATTTGGAGTTCTTCGAATCCGAAGATGACGTATCGTTTCTGCATCTCATCTGTAAACTTAGAGGTGGCTCCACAACCCCAGGCTGGCCGCGGTGAGTCTGGAACAGTGGGAGCACTGAAAGTTCGTCTTAATCATTGCTAACAATGCCCTGTGGTGTTGATCTCTGTGAGGTTCCGGCATCGAGCATCCTCAAAGGTGGTAGCAGCATCATGGATTGTGATTTGCCAACGTGGTCACTCACTGGTGCACTCCTCTAGTTCTTTGGGTTTGAGTTTGCACCCCTGGAGATTTGCTTTCACGGTGTCTTTGTATCATTTCTTTGGATGGCCTTGGTTTCTCTTGCTGGAAATTGCTCTGTTTACATTTCAAATATGAAACTGAGCAGATATGAAGTTTTTTGATAAAATAATCTGAGTGAAGGGATGTGCTTCCTTGAAAAAGGAAAATAGGACCTTGTTTGCTCTGTTGTTCTCCATGACTGAACAGTGAAGCATACTGGATTAAACTACCAGGAACACATTTCTCTTGTTAAGATATGTTGAATGCACAGGCCAATGTACGTTTTCATAAATTTTTATGAGAGATCGGCAGTTTCCCATGCAGCATGTCTCCCTTCTGCATGGCATCGATATTGTTCAAGGGAAAGGCAGAAACCAGTATAACTTAGCACAGGTGTCATCACAGGAGTTACCAGAATGAAGCATTAGATCAGATTATTGTAGGTACTCCAACTTGAATTCAAAGTTGTCCTTCTCCTAGTTTGGTTGCCAACCATGGCTACAGAAACCAGACTGCCCTACTATTTACCTGTAGTTGTAGGTTTTGAATGCAGAGTTTTTCCATCTCCTAGACCGGTTGCCATCCAAAGCTATAGAACCCAGTCTATCCTGCTATTTATCTGTAGCTGGGGGAAAGAGATCTAGCTTCATACTTTTCCTAAGAGTATTAATGTGTAAGTGAATGTAATGAACTCAGTTGGAATTTGAACTCAGCTCTCTGATTCCACAATCCGAGCTGCAATCCACTATTCCACTGTGCTTTATATATATATATATATATATATATATATATATATATATATATATATAAAAACCCTTGAAGACCCTAACTGCGGGATAGGCAAAGATCTACACAATCTGAATGAACAAACTGGTGGAAGAGGGCAGTGCCAGTTGGGCTGGCATAAACAAAGCAGACCTTGACGGACCAAACATCTGACAGCCCATGCAACCAGATTTGCCAGATCTTGCCTGCCTCAGTCCCCTTTCAGCTGCAAGAGAGGCGCTTCTGGCCAAGGGTGTGAGCTTCTCTGTCGCACAGAGTTGCCCACCAAAATCAAATTCATGTGAATTGTTTTTTTTTTCAAACTTTCTTTAACTTCAGGAGAAGGCTAGGCCTTTACAGCCATTCTCTGCCACCAACTATCAGAGAAGAGAAAGGGAATAAGGAGGGAGGATAATTATCCTGATACTCGAATGCAAGTGGGTGCTGACTATATGCATACATGTGTGTTTGTGTTAGTAGGACATATAATCCAAAACAAAAATGAAGAAATCAGACAAAGTGTAAAAGCTTTTTATTGAGATCATGTTTTGCCTTCTTTAGGTCGGTGTCTTTAGCTTAGAATGAATGAAAAATCTGTGTGTGTGTTTTTTTGTATTAAGGCTGCTAATGCTTGTTTGCTAGGTAGGTGACTTCTGGTCAGAATGACATCCTGGGTATGATGATAAACTATTGTACAACCAGCAGCAAGGATCTCTGATTGGGAGGTTTTGAGGAGTGTGGGACCACCTCTTAATTGCTGTTGTTCCCAGGTTCACCCTGACCCGGTGTGTTAGCACCTGTTAGGGTCCCAACCATAGGCAAATAGTTAGACCCCAAACTGGGATCTATGAATGTATAAAAATACCAGCAATGCATTTTCATAGTTAAAAAAATTACCAGCAATAAATTTTTGAAAGGAAAAAATAAATTACCAGCAATAAATTTTTGAAAGGAAAAAATAAATTGCCAGCAATAAATTTTTGAAAGAAAAAAAAAAAATTTACTAGCAATACATTTTTTGTAAAAGAAATTACTAATGCTCCCCAAAAAATTAAATTTCAGCATTGACCCCATAAGGAATTGAAGAAAAAATCTGGTTGGAATGAAAGAACAAATTTCAAAACTGCTTGGTTTTGTTTTTTCTAATAAAGCTGCCAGTCTCTGATGGACTTGAAGCTAGTCTACACCAAGCAGATCTCTCCCTCTTTCTCTCTCTCTCTCTCTCTCTCTCTCTCTCTATATATATATATATATATATATATATATATATATATATATATATATATATATAGACTGCTGGATTCTCTCAGTTCTTATAACCAACAGCCAGACCACCCACCCATATCAGTTGATTATAGTGGTGAAGGCTTTTTAGAACAAACCATTCTTTTTGGAAGAGCCGAATACAGAGAACTGTTGTACAGTATGCCACAAGGTATCTAAATGAGCCTCAGCAGGTTTTGAATTCAGAGTTGTCTTTCTAGACCATTAGCCACCCAAGACTATAAGACCCAGTCTTTCCTGTTATTTACCCATAGCTGGGGGGGGGGAAGAGATGGATTCATATGTTTTACAAAAGGGTATTAGCACATAAGTGAATATGATGAACTTGACCGAAATTCGAACTCAGCTTTCTAATTCCTCCATCTGAGCCACTATCCATTACTCCACTGGGCCTCCATAGATATATATCTATATATATATATATATATATATATATATATAGTCATCCGCACACAGACTGTTTTGTTGTATCACGGCTCTTCATCTGATTGCTTCAAGCCGGGATCAAAACCCGACCGATTTCATTTAAAAGCTAAGGAAATAGTTAATGTAATAATAATTATAAAAGCCATGTGAATGATGAGGCTTGACTTGGACAAAAATTTAGTAACATCTTCCATGTTTATTACAAGCCTTCTTGCAACAGACAAATGAATACCCAAATAAAGGAGACAAAGTTGCAGTGGAAGATTTAAAGTCAAGAACAAAAATGAGTGAAAAAAAAAAATATTACCATATAGGAAAGTGTATATCTAGTGCTGAAGGATCTGCAATGTAATTAATCCTGATCTGGCATCTCGACTTCAGTTACTTTCTCACCACATGGTGTGGCTTCCTTCTGTCTTTTCTATAAATATTTTCATGCCAACTGCTCTGATGAGTTTTTTTCCCTGGTGCCTCGATTACATGAATTTAAGCATGCTACTCAATTAGCATCTAGGTTCCACCCTTTTACTGTTGAAATAGCTAAACGCAATCACCACTTCTACTCCAACAGTTTCTTTTCTCACACTTCCCACCTGTGAAATTCCCTTCCCTTTACTTGAATCCCATTCATCTTTTGTCCTTTCCTCAATCCTCCCTATACAGGGAGTGAAAGTGAGAGAAAAGCTCTCACTTTCACTCCCTGTAACCCATTGCATACTATACTAGTCGCATTTCTGTCTTGCTTGGGATAAAATGATTTTAAAAAAATATGGTTACTACAATTCAGATTTTCTTTCTAATTCCAGGTACGAGAAAAGCCTATTGCTGCCAAAGATGTGCTGAATGAAATCAGTAATTTGATTCAAGGCAAATTTAGAGGCAAATCCGGTGAGTAAAATTGTTTAAAAAATAAATTGGATGTGATTTTTATTTTAATCATTTCTTCTCAAGCAAGGTGATAATAATGCCACTAAGATTCAAGGGGCTACTGAGAGTGAAAGAGAATGAGAAGATTTTAGTGAGAAGAAACAACAAAATACCAGGATTCAGAAAGACAGATGTTGACTAACGTTGCATTTAAATTTTTGAAAAACTGTATATGGTAGAGAAGCAAGAAATCGGAAGAGAGTTCCACAGGTGAGAAGTGTGAGAGAAGAAACTATTAGAATAGACATACAGTTACATGTAGCTGTTTCAACAGTAAAATGGTGAGACCTAGTTGCCAATCTAGTTGCCCACTTAAGTTCATGCAGTTGAGGGACCAAGGTGGCAAGCTCATCAGGATTGAAATAAAAATGGACACTTAGAATAAGAAAGAGATAGCTGAAATTTCTTAGACACATGATGAGGAAAAGAGGCTTGGAGATTTTGACACTCAGTACATATTAAAAGCGAAAGGTACAGGAGAAGGAAGTGTTTGCATAGATGTTAGAATAGGAGGTTAAAGGGATGGAAAAAAACAAATGTGGATAAGAAGTCGTGGAGAGTCATGATCTGCCACATTTGTCAAAATTCCCTTTGTGCATTGTTAAATATTTGAACTTAATAACTTTAACAAAATATTGCAATAACAATCATAAGTATGAATGTAAGGGCACCTCGATGTGGTGTAATGTTTAGCAAGCTTGTCTTGCTAGATCAATTACAACTGGTTAGTGAGTTTCATCCACACAGGGTACTCCATACTTGTGGTTTTGTGCCACATCTAAGGTACACTCTAAAAATCATTTGAACACTTCAACATGATGTAATGGTTAGCAAGCTTGTCTTGCTAGATCAATTACGACTGAATAGTGAGTTTGAGCCTTACTGGGTGCTCCATACTCTTGGCCTTGAGTCGCATCTGAGATATGTTTAGAAAATCACCATAAGTATGAACGGAAGTCATTATTTAAAGATGATACAAATGAAAATATTTGAAATTGACAAAGTTTCCATTTCATTGAAGCAGATGTTAAGCACATGAGAGCATTATCACCTGTATCTCCCCTTTCTTTCTCTCCTGATTATGTACACTTTTTATTTTCTCAGTGAAACCAGTCATGAGCTCTGATATATATATATATATATATATATAGTTTTTATTTATTAATGAAATATTGCGCTTTGGGGGTGGTTAAAAATATATTTCCAACAAGTTTATAATTATCAAAATAAAATTTCTTCTTTTCTTATTATTATGGATGCTTTCTTTTTTTCTCTACAATCAAATGGAATGGTCTATTATATATTGGAGGTAATGGTTGGCTGTAATATATGTTTGATAAGCCCCAGGGCACTTGTCCCTGCTGTTACACTTTTTGATTGAGCCAGCTGTTCAGCCCCCAGCTTTGAAAAAAATGAGAACTGGAAAGTTTTACCCATATTTAATATATTAATTTAGAGTGGTTCTCAATTTTGTTTTTTTACTTATGGACCATTTTTACTCAATTCTTTTTAGTGGATGCCCTCACCTCTAACCATTTGAAGAAAAAAAATTTTTTTTTACTAATGGATAAGTTTAGTAATTGTATTATAGAAATAGTAAATGTACAGGCTTTATTTTGAAGTAAGACTAATGAAAATAAATTTCTATTTAACAACTAAATTCTGTGGAACATTTATATACACTAGTAAAATAACTCATAATAAACCATTTTAAAATATGTGAGTAATTAATAAATGAAAAAAGTGCAGATTTATTCAGTGAGATCATTGTGTTTGATGCTACCTTGCAAGATTTTTTTATATTTGGCTCCATCAATGTTAATGATAGCCAAAGATCACCCCTTTTCACAATGTCATGCCTATTACTATGTTAATTAATTTATGTTAATATTTCATTTTATTTTATTAATATTTAAAATTAATATTATTATTAATATATTAAATTAATTTTTACGATAAATTATAATCTTTATATAATATTCCTTCTATATATATATATATATATATATATATATATATATATATATATATAAACCTTCCTTTATATATCCTTTTCAGTTTTTATTCAACTTTTACAATCGAAACATATGGTAGAGTAAAATCACTCGATCTTGTTTTCTACTAGTTTTAGTTTAGAGTTGTTTTTCTATTTTTAGTTTTTTAATATGGTCGTAAAATACAGTATAGATTCCAATTCTCAGTTGTAACAACCGTTCCAAAGTGAAATTGCTTTATGGACCACTAAAATATTACTGTGGACTCCCAATTTACTATATGGACCCTCGTTAAGAACCACTGAATATGAGCAAGAAATATCAGTAGTAAAAATAATGCAAAATTTCCATACTTTATATTCTATATAATAGCTATCTGAATATAGTTCTTGACATTTACAATGCTTATTTCCAATTATGTTCTGTTCAGGGCTGGTACAACGGTCTCATGCCCCACCCCAATCTATGATATTGGGGCTCCCCACTCTACTACTACTTAATTTTCATATGATAGTATTCATATAAAATACAAATTTTATTGTAACCTAATTATGTACAAATAATGGATCATATATATTATAGGTGAACAATGCAACTAGAAAAAATTGAAAATAAATACAATGTATCTAAATACAAATTAGAGACATGTCATAATAGATCATTCCATCTTAAATAAATCAACAATGTTTTGTGGTAATTTTTAACATCAATCTGAAATTTTTCTTGTTAAAAGTTGAACAATTTTAACACATTCAACATTATGTATTAAAAATAGTGAATTTTATAATGTGTTTTTTCATCACTTAGCCTGAGCAAAAAAATTCATGGATTTTGATGAAAAAACAGGCCCCAGAATGACATCAAAAATCAAAAATTTTTCATCCTTTAATTGTTGTGCTTAGTTTAATTTGTAATGTATATAAATGTAGGTAGAAAAAAAGCAAATGTTGATAGAATAATGAGGGTCATAAACACTGCTCGGGGTCCCCAATCAGGCTTGGGTACATGGCTGAAGGGGCTTGGGGGGTACTACCTATCGGCCCTGGTTCTGTTTACACCTTGTTGTCTCTTTCACTTGTGGCGGTCATTGTATTGGCTCTTGGAATATTGTTGCTGGCTTTGTTGCTGTCATATCATTTTTTCTTATGGTTATCATAATTCACCATCAGTACCATGACTAGGTGTGGCCATTGGGTCACTGATTAGTTGATGACCTGACCAGCTCCCTCCATATGTCTCTGCTGCATGCCAATGTATGAGTCTACTTCTAGTTCACTCAGTGATACTGTCAGTCTATTTTTCCATCTGTCTACCTCGCGTTTTGCCCAAGGTGACCTTTTAGGATATCAGTGGAAAGATTGTTGGCTCTTGCGATGTGGCCATGCCATTTCAACGTTCTCTTCCTCATGGTGGATATCAAGTCATCCAACAAGCCCATTTCTGATCCCATGCTGTCTCCAACTGCAACATTTTTAACAGTCTAAAAAGAAGATGTGCTGGAATGTTATGTAATACCTTATTTCTAATGCTGGGATTCTTTTCCAAACTTTGTTGGCAGGTTTAGAACTATTGAGAAATATTGAGAATTTCAGAAAAACCTGGTAGAAAAAAATCTCCTTCTGTTTAGTCATTAGTTTCTTTTTTGTTTTTGTTTTTTGAAGGCATTGTCTATTGTTTTTCACGAAAAGAATCTGAGGATGTGACAGTTGGTCTACGTGAACTAGGAGTAAGATGTGGGTGTTACCATGCTGATCTTGACAATATGGATCGAAAGCGAACACACAAGGCTTGGCTCTCAAATAACATCCAGGTGAGTAGATTAGAATTTGTATACTAAATTACTATTTGTTTACTACTAAACTTCTGTTTAGTAATTTCAATCAAATGAATTGAACATAAATATTTATTTTATCTTGTTGATTGGTTAATGGTAAGAGTGATGAACCTTTCTTATTCCATGTCAGTTTTTCTCTGCACAAATCCAGATGCATTATTTTATCTTGAAATTTATTATACAAATGTTATGTTCCCATTAACTTCTTGCAGAAATATTTTTATAAATATAATTAGCATTTTTATGTTTGTTTAGCAGCAACTTAACTCTTTATGTGACATTTAATACTGAAATTTAATTTTCTTGGAAGCATTAGTAATTTTCTTTACAGAAATGTATTGCTGGTAATTTTTTTTTTTTTTCAAAAATGTATTGCTGGTAAATTTTTTGTTTTTTACAAAAATTTATTGCTGGTAATTTTTTTTTTTCAAAAATTTATTGCTGGTAATTTTTTTTACTATGGAAATGCATTGCTGGTATCTTCAGTACAAAATGTTTTTTATACTTTCATAGTGTTTGGGGGGGTTAGCAATTTGCCCATAACTTGGACCCTGACAAGTGCTACCACTTCGGTTTAGAGTGGACCTGGCAACAACAGCAATTAAGAGGTTGTTCTATTCCCTTGAAAACCTCCAATCTCCGAATCAGAGGCCAGATGTAGTTTACTGTCATACCTAGAATGAAGCATTTTTATGCAATTCATTGATTTAATATCAGAAACTAGATCTGTATTACTTCTATTAATCAGTCTTTTAAATTTCTTTCAGTTTTGCTAAACTTAATATTCAAAGCTATTTAGTTACTATGCATGACAAAGATTTAAATTTTGATCAGTCAGTTGTGATATTGTTTTGAATCAGATTCTGAGCTGAAAATGCTTCTTTACATCTGGATATCATTCTGAAATTCTAGATAATAAATCTGAGCAAATTTTCATCATTTTTAGAAAATGTTCACAGGATATCGATTGCCAGAAATGAATAATGTCAGAAGCATTTTGGATTGAATGAAGCAGCATGGCTGATACTAATTTCCAGGAGAGTGACTTGTTGCTCCTTCTCAGGTTAACATTCTTCGCTGACATGAAGTGGAAAACTAAATTGAATCCATTGCAAGGCAGCTGGTAAGAAAGCTGGTTCACTGTGCCGTGTTAGACAGTTTATGAAAAATAGATTGGGAAGAGAAAAACTAACACAACACAGTAAAGCAGCTTTTCTCTTCACAATCTATTTGTTTATATCTATGCCTATCTTTTGCCCATGCTTAGAATATTACTGCCATATTTGGTCCTGTGCTCCTGCTATTTATGTAGAGATTGTTGATAAAATCCAAAGGAGTATCAGCTATATTATTGGTCCTGACCTGGCGTCTCGGTTTCAGTTGCTTTCCCACCCCCATAAACTTCTTTCCCTGCGATTTTTCTATAAATACTTTCTTGGTATTAGGTTGGTGCAAAAATAATGACGTAATAATGTCGTTTTTTGACGTATTTTTTAACGTCAAAAAACGACATTATTACGTCATTATTTTTGCACCAACCTAATAATTGTTTGGTTGATCTCTTTGCTATGGTATCTTGACTTTATGAATTTAAACACAGTACTAGATTTCCTCATCAATTTACAGTTGAACTGGCTAGATGTAACCCTAAGTTCTATGCTAACAATTTCTTTTCTCACACTTCTTGCTTGTAGAATGCTCTTCTGCTTCATGCATTCCAGCCAACTTTGATCATCAAAAATTTAAATTCAATGTCATTTGTTAATTACTGTCTTCCTGATCACTCTTCTATTGTTCTCACTCTTGAACAATGTTTATGTTTTCTAATTCTTTCACACCCAATAACCTCTTGTGCCTTAGTGGCTTTACTGCCTTGCTTGGGGTGAATTTGATTAAAAAAATAACCTTTCAAATTTAATTCACAATAATGGAAATGAATTAGGGTGTAGTTGTGTAACAGGCTCTTCAACCAGAAATAATCCTTTTTTCTTTTTCAGAATTTGTTTCATATTGCTACAGATTAAGTGTGCCTGATCATGAATTTAAAAATGTTTTTTTATTTTAATTTTTAAAAATGTAATTGAGTGGTTCAGTTTGCTGAAAAGATTAATTATAAATTGCTACTCTTTCTCTACGGAAGACAAAACAATTATGCTTGTATCAAGTGTTTTTGTAAAACGTAGAAAAAAACATATTGACATTTGTAATCTGGTGTGGCTAATTTTTTTTGTTATCAAATCACCCCAATCAAGGTGATAATGTCACTAAGATGCAAGGGGCTACTGGGAGTGAAGGAGAATGAAAAGACTATAAACAAAAAATAAATTCCAACCCTAAACAGGAAGCAAGGGATAAATCTCTACTTCTGTTCAAAATACTGTACCTGTGAAAACACCACTCCAGATTATGAACTTCCAAATGTCTTAAATTGATTTTTTAGATTTTAAGAAAAGACATTGTATGAGTATATCTTATGGTTTCCATAATTGACGAGACATTGAATTTACTTAGCAAACTAGACCCCGTTTTACATTTTATAAAATTTTATATTATTATTATTATTATTATTTTTTTATTATTGTAGTAATCTGGAATAATTTACTTTTTTGATATTATTTATATATACTGTAAAATATCCGTTTCAAAGCCTGAATAAAAACAAAATCAGGATTACCTCCCTTTATGAAACTTTTGCCCAACTTTTAATGTTCGGAGTCAGAAGAGCATAGACTTTTTTAAAAAAAATTTTGATCAGTTAGTCGAGTTCCTGTTTTTTTTTTTTTTTTTAATCAGCTCTGCAGTTGCAAATGCTTATTTATACATTGTTCTGAAATGCCAGATATAATTCTGAGTGAATTTTCGAAAAAAAAAAAAGAAAGTCCATTTGTAAATGCAAGCATCACGGATTGTCTGCCCCTGGCTTATATGAGAAAACTTTGGGAAGGTGACGTTTCTTTTTCACCATAAATCGAAAGTAAATATCTTAGGGGGTGCAGAATTTAAGTCATGCTATAAAAACAGACAGATTTATTTAAAAAGAAAAAGAAAAGGAAAAATAAACACGAAGGAAAAATTTTTTTTACAATGAGCCATAAAAGACATTTGGAAAAAGCAAATAAATATTTAGAAAGGAAGAGAAAAATAAGAAAAAATAAAGAATAAATTAGAAGCTGACTGGTTGTTGCTGATTGATTTCGTTTCATGGCTTATCAACTTCTATGGGTTCAAAATTTATTTAGTTGAAGTCATAAAATTGTTCAAAATATTTAGATTTCAGCACTAAATAACCCATAGAGATTAATATGTTGCTAAACAAAATCAACCAAATCTGCACCATGTCGTCCAAAAATGATAGCCCAAGAAGGTGCAATGAATCAATCTCCAGCAGAGGTTAGCATCACCCATGCTGATGGAATGGAAAAAAGATTCTCTCAGATGATTAAAAGAGAGCAGTTTCCTTTTGACTATATATACTTTTTATGGTCAGAGTTCATGGTTATTTTATTTTTTCCTTGATTGATCTCTGATGATAAAGGACTGAAAACTGGTTGACTTTTTTCTAATTTTTTTCCTTCCTTTTTTGAATGTACAAGAAATCCTAGTGCATATTATTCTTCAATATTTGGGTCAGTAGAGGAAAATAAACAAATATACTGTTTAATAAATAAATGGAGTGTCTACTCAAATATGTGAGTCCATTAAAAATAATGTTTAAAGCATAAAATCTGTTGGATTAATAAAAAAAAATCTATTCCTGTCTTTAGAAAATTCCTTTGTTTATGTTTGGATACAAAACTGAGCAGATAATAAAAATTTCGAGAAGTCTAATGAGAGGAAATTTGATTATTCAAAATGAAATGTTTGAATATTTTGTGCTTCTGAAACATATTTTGTATATGTCTGTTAAAAGCAATTTTCCTTATTGTTTAAAAAAATGTTTACTTTACAGGAAGCTAGTTTAAAAGCCACACTCTGTATGGGCTTTAAGCTAGCTCCTTTTGAGAGTCAATTGGGTCTCTGTTCTAAAACTAAAGGGATCTCTGGTCCACCTTAGAAAACAGCAATATTAATTTTAGAGAAATAAATTTGAATTACTCAATTCACTTCATTTGGGCTATAAGTCCAATTCTGGCAAAAAAATTGATTTGTGCTGAACCTCCGATTTAGGCCCAAATTCCATTTCTTCAAGTAACAAACTTCATGGAATTTCAATTGAGGTGAGTTCTTCAAATCACAAACTCTGCGGAACTTCAAAACCTCACGTCATGAAACCTTTCAGTTTAACACTGATTCCTTGGCATTTTGAAGAAATTAAATTTCTTTCCTCAATTCACAAAGTTTTGGAGATATTTTAAACTGAATTTAAAGCAAAAATCTTTAAATTCACAAAGTTTTTGTGTTACTTTAAACTCAACAAAAATTAAAAACTTTTAAAATTGCTAATTTTTTTAGTTATTTTAAAATATGAATTTTTAACTGTTTCCTCCTCATCTGGACACAAACCCCAATGACGTATGTTCAAGCACCAGGTGAAGGACAGATTTTCAATCCTGGGATCATCCAAATTCCAAAAAGGTATAATATGTCTATGTAGAGCAAATGTGGCCTGAGTTAGAGGAATTTCAGACACATGGCTGGACAGACAGAATTTAGAAGAAGAGAGAATAGATCAGGGGTCAGCAAGATCCAGCCCATAAAGGATTTTTGTCCCGCCCACTAATTTAACACCTGGACACTAATTATCAAATTAATTTGTGGAGCAAGTGCCAGAAAAATATCAGTTGGATTTAATTGCCTTACAATGCAACAAAATTTTGCAATCAAAATTTCATTCTGAATCAACTGCTGACTTTTACAAGAAGTATGTTTTGCCCAGCAGAAAATCTAAAAGCCTATTGAATAATGTAAAAATGATGGTATCATTATTTGAAAGTACATATGCTTGTAAACAACATTTTTTGAAAATGAAATGTACTAAAAAGTCATTTTTAGAACAAGGGTGGGTGATGTTTTGCTCCTTTTATTGACAAATATTTCACCTAATGCGAAGAAGTTATTGAACAATAAGCAGAAACAAGTGTCAGATTACATAATTTGCCATTTCCAACTGTATTTAGTTTGTAGTAAGGAATTTGCGTTAGTTGTTATCCTATTATACCTGCAGTCAAATAAGGAACTTTGTTTAATTAATATGACATTCGTTGCTTTTTCTTTAAACATCCAGACCAAAGTACTCTTCTGGACAGAGCAGTCTGAGGTTGAGACATTTTATTATAGTACATTTTATATCATGGCCCTCCTCCAAAACACTGCATAAGTTTTTGGCCCACTCTCTCCAAAAGGTTGCTGACCCCTAAAACAGATTATAGGTGTTGTTTTAAATGATAATGTAAAATTATATTTGTCCCCACCCCATATAAGTGTTTTTGCATATTCTTCTTTATGCAGGTAATTGTGGCCACAGTTGCTTTTGGGATGGGCATTGACAAACCCGATGTAAGATTTGTGATCCACCATTCACTCAGTAAATCCATGGAAAATCTTTACCAAGAAGCCGGAAGAGCAGGTTTGTTTTGCTTTATGCCATCATGTGCTTTTTTTTTTTTTTTAATTTCACCCCAAGTAAGGCAGGGAGGATGCCATCAGTACACAGGGGATTAGACAGAGTGAAAGTGATAGAAAAGACTGGGTATAGTAGGGGTTGAGGAAAAGACAAAAGATAAACGGAATTCAAGAAGACAGATAGCGATTGACATTGCATTTAAATTTTTGTTGATTGTATTTATCAGGGAAGCAAGTAAATGGAAGGGAGTTTCACAGGTGGGAAGTATGAGAAAAGAAGCTGTTGGAGTAGAAGTTGTGTTGCTTTTAACTATTTTGACAGTAAAAGGGTGGGACCTAGATGCCAATCTAGTAGCACACTTAAATTTATGTAGTTGGGGCACCAGGGAAAAATCTCATCAGAGTAGTTGCCATGAAAATATTTGTAGAAAAGACAGAGGGAAGCCACATCACGTTGGTGATGAATTGACTGAAGTCAAGATGCCAAGTCAGGAGCGATTACATTGCAGATCCTTCTTTGGATTTTATCAAGAACCTCAAGATAAATAGCAGGAACACCAGATATGGCAACAGTATTTAAGGCATGGACAAATGGTAAATTTGTAAATGTTCAAGATGTACTGTGATGAGTATTATGCCAATTTGTGTTTGCTACTTTTTTAATGTGCTGGCAGTGTAACAGTTATCAGTGTAGAAAGTGGGATCGATCAGCCAAGTTGTAAATTCTGCATTCACTTTCATACAAATGCCCACAAATTTTGGGTACATGAATCCATTTCTAGCTATAGCTCATATAGGAGTGGTGGGATTGAGACAGTAAGGCTAGGTTGGCCAGAAAATTCTGACTTACTTCAGAAATGGAAAGGCACAACAAATCTCTGCCTGGTGGAATTTCCAAGGAGTACTGTTTTTGGTTTGAAGCTATTCTGACACCGTCTCTAATCCTCAATTTTATGGTTCTAATTAATTATTTTCGAACAATTCTTTCTTTATTTTAACCTTGCATTAATCCATTCTTTAAGTAGCATTTTTCTTCATCTGATAGCTTAATCATTTCAATGCCAGCAGTCATTGCTCGCAACTTTTGCATACCAATAAACAAGGTAGTCACTTTGTTGCAATGAATCCTTTTCTAGCTATGAGTCAAATAGTAGACAAGGCTCTCTCGTCTTGGTTGGCAACCAGTCTAAGGAAAAGATAACTCTGCAGAGAAGTCAACAGCTGATCAAGTCTACAATCTTTCCCAAGACGTTATGGCAATTTATTGATATTAAGTAAAAAGAAGTTATGAAGAGCTATCATCACTTATGTCTTTAAGGGATATGACATTGAAAAATATTTTTTAAATAGTGTTTAGTTTAATTACTTTGTTAAAGGAAACATTTTGTTACTGAAATTAGTAAGTTGTAGTAGAAAGCTTTTGAAAGAAAATGGAAACAAAAAGATGATTTATACTTAACTTCAAAAAGAGGCAGTTGAAATTTGTAGGGCACATAATGAGGAAATAGGGCTTAGAAAATTTGATACTTACAGGACATAAAGAAAACAAGACAGACAGAGGTAATGCATAACCTACCCAGTAAGTTTGAGTAAATGGATGACACAACAAGGTTTAATAGAGATAACCAAAAAAAAAAAAAAAAAAAGAAGTTATTTAAGAGCTACAAAGGGGAGGAAATTGTGGAGGGCCATGATTGCTAACATCCTGAAGGGTCACAGCACAATGAAGTAGAAAGCTTCGAAGTTGGATTAATCAAGTAGACATTTACATGATTCTTTTGGCTAATTATGAATGTGGTGAAATTTTTGAGAATTGTTTTCTGGATGTGATCTTAGATTGGGTTGAGATTTCATACTAAAGCCTGGCAGGTTGACTTCTACTCTAAATAATAATAACAATAACACCAACAGCATAATAGCAATAACATAATAATAATAATGTAACATAGCATGACATAATAGTAATACAATAATAACATACTACCATAGTACTAACGATACCATAATAATAACGTAATTTTTTTTCTTAGAATAATGTTCACATAAGTTCCAAGAGTCATTTGAGGTAGAGTGTAAGTAGTAAGGGGCACAGTTTATGAGGATATGTGGGGAAGATAATGGTTGACTCTAGACTGGAAAAGTTTAAGATTAAGGTGACCAGGAAAATACCTTTTTGGGAGTTAGTTCTACAAAGTAGTAGTTGGTAGTAAGAAGCTGTTTGAGTGGAACAAACGTCTCACCAATGGAATATGAACGGAGTAAGGGTGGTTCCCTACAATTGGCATTACGGTGGAATGGCACGTCTTATCCGTGAAGCTTAAAACTGGTGGAACTAAAGAATTTAGTTCATCTGAACATTTTCAAAGGAAACAGTGATAAAGTAGCAAGAGACTTGCAGCATTTCATCTGTGAGGAAAGGGGTTGTAGGGGGGGAAAATAATTTGTCAGCCACAAGGACATGGAGAGGCTTTTGGACTCTATCAAGACAGGAAAGTGAAGATTGCAGGTCCTTCCCATACATGGCAGCAGTACTCCATTTTCGACCTGATCTGGTTCTTATAAAGCTAGTGGATAACAGGAAGTGTCATGTACTTATTGGAATGAAACTGGTCATCTTTCCAGCATTTTTAGTGATGGATCATATTTATGAGTTTCACTGGAGGTCTGATATGAGCTTAAGTCCCAATTGATGCTCAAAGCATAGGGCTTCTCCGAAAGAACACCCGTTCAGACTAAAACTCAGAGTAATGATGGAATGTAACTAGTTTGGTTTGCAAGGCATTGAATATGACTAGCCAGTTTTTACATCACTGAGCTGTTAGAGCTTGATCAGAGGAGAGATCAACTGCAAGACTGGTCATCTAAAGTTTTGGATGTGTACCCATATATTGTAGTATCATCAGCATAGATATCTACAAATGATCAGATCATTAATGTAATGTAGAAAGAGAGTGAACCTTGGGGGATACTGAATTGATCATTTGGGCCTTGGAGGATTGAATGTTAACATTAGGAAGGACTTGATAATTGAAAAAACTCTTTCAGTGTATTCCAGTTATAAAATAATACCATGCTATCATAATAACATAATAGTGATACCATATGTACAGTGTCATAATATGAATTATAATATTATACTGACATCATCATAATAATGATACCATACAAACATAACAATGCCATAGAAATAATAACACCATATTAACATAATACCATAATAATAATGCAATAATATTGATACCATACTTAAAATATCATACTAACAACATAATAGTAATAACATACCATAATAATAATGATACCACACAAACAATATAACAATGCCATAATAATAAAAATAGCATATCATAATTATAATACCATATTAACATAAATTAAAAATTACAATAATAACAATAATAATAATGATACCATACATATATCATACTAGCAATAACATAATACCATAATAATTTTACCATACAACAGCATAACAATGCCATGACAATAAAAATACCATATAATAAAATTATAATACCATATTAACGTAATAACAAATTAATAATAAAGATAATAATAATGCTATAAGAATGGTACCATACTTATAATCTCATACTAACATAATAATAATGCCATACTACCATAATAACACATAAATAATAACTAACCTCATAATGATGATAAAAATACCATAATAAGTGTGGAGGTTGTCTATAATACCAAGTATAATTCTGAGTTCTTTTGTGTCTGTTCCAGAATACTTGTCATTTGCAATATACACTTACTGAATCCATATTCCTGAAATAAAAAAATGAATGTGAATTTGTGTGTGATATAGAATGAAATCTTTGGGAAAATCTTTTTAAAAAATTACATAGAATGAAGCATGTTTTTAACTTGTTTTTTTTTTTTACCAGAATTTTTCTTTCTGTTGCTTCATTTATTGTTGTAGGTCGTGATGACAAATTCTCTCATTGCATCATATATTACCGCCTTCGAGATGTGATGCGTCAAAGCACTATGGTCTTTT
>OZ010582.1:66896266-66906266 GCA_963932145.1 Acanthosepion lycidas | reverse complement strand
ATTATGGTGAATTGTATTTTGACATATTTGTTTTGTAAATCCTATTTGTTATATTCAAATAATTTTTAACATTTACCTCAACAGGTGTAATTGATTGAAGCACCAAAGGAAAGAAAGGAATATTTTCCTGATTGAAAATCTCAAAGAGAATTGATTTTCCAAATTAAAATACAAAGAAATGCATATGTAAACAATAACATTTCATTTTCTTTAGATTATTTAACTGCAGATTAATCTCCTTGTCTTTGTTGTTATTATCACAACGTTTTGGCCATTGTGCTCTCCGTCTTTCTTCAGGTGTCTGTTTATATGGGTAACCATTCACTTCCATATATGAGGTTAGATATAACATAGCAGTTCAGTACACTTGCTTTGTTTATAATGATATTTTTCTATCTATTTGCTTTCTTTCTGAAAGGCATGAGGAAATTACCCAGCATTCACTGGCATATAGGAGATTAGATATTACATAGAGGTTCAGTACACTTGCTTTGTTTCTAATGACATTTTCCTATCTTTTAATACTATGTTTATTTTCTGGATGACATGAGGAGATTGTGCAGCATCCACTGTCATATAGGAGGTTAGATATTACACAGCAGTTCAGCACACATTTTTTTACTTCTAAGGTCACCTCTTTTCTTTGTTTTTAACGGCATTTTCCTATCTCTTAATACTTTGCTTAGATTCTGAAAGGCATGAGGGGACTGTCCAGCATTCACTGCCATATAGGAGATTATATATTATATAGCAGTTTAGCACTCTTTGTTTCTAACAGCATTTTCCTATCTCTTAATACTTTGCTTAGATTCTGAAAGGCATGAGGAGATTGCTCAGCATTAACTACCATATACAAGATTAGATATTGCATCACAGTTTAGAACTTTTTCCTTCTGTCTAACGATATTTTTATATCTCTTAATTCTTTTTATTGTGAGGTTCGCCCTCTATAAGGCCCAGGTGCCACTTAAAGCAGAGGGTTACAGAGTAAGAGACAGTTTATGCAGATAGGAGGGGAAGATAATGGTTAGTTAACTCTAGACTTGAACAGGTTAAGATTGTAGTGATCGGGGGAAACATTCTCTTGGGAGTCAGTTCCGCAGGGCAGTGGTTCGCAGGAAGAAGCTGTTCGAGTGGAACTTACTTCTCACCAATGGAATACAGAGCGTATGTGCATGGTTCCCTACAATGTTAGCGGCATATATCATGATGATATTGTCCAACATTAACTGCCATATTGGAGATTAGATATTACAACTGCGAAATGTGTCAAAATAAATAAATCTCCTTCAATTTCAACTGATATCTTGTTTATTTTTTAAGCAATTTTGATGTATTAGTATATAAACAACTATCCACATTTTCCTATCCCTTAATACTTTGCTTCATTTCTGAAAGACATGAGGAGATTGCCCATCATTCACTGCCATATAGGAGATTAGATATTACATCGCATTTCAGCACTCTTTTCTTTGTTTCTCATGACATTTTCCTATATCTTAATAATTTACTTAGTTTCTGAAAGGCATGATGAGAATTTTCAACATTCACTGCCATATGGGAGTTTATATACTCAATAGCAGTTCAGCACTCTTTTCTTTGTATCCAACAACATTTTCCTATGTCTTAAAACATTGCTTACTTTCTGAAAGGCATAAACAGTTTGTCCATCTTTCACTGCCATATCAGAGATTAGATATTACATTGCACTTCAGCACTGTTATCTTTGTTTCTATCAAAATTTTCCTATCACTTAATACTTTTCTTACCTTCTGAAAGGAATGAGGAGATTGTTCCACATAAGAGATTATAGATTATATAGCTGTTCAGTACTATTGTCTTTGTTTCTAATATTTTTCACTTACTTTATATTTTGCTTAGTTTCTGAAAGGCAATCAGAGAATTTTGAACTGACTGTTTTCTTTAATCTATGGGCTTAGATAATAACTGAGTACTATTATACTAAATAAGAACAAGATATCCTTAGATATGAACAATGGAATGAGAATAATTTACTCCCATGTATCAAGGGTTCAGTTTGAAATTTCGTAAAGGTTACCCAGCTCGAGAGAAAACTGAAGAAACCCTGATAGTATCAGAACATTTAGTGTGACTCCAGCCTTATTCAGCTGTTTGTTGATCTGTGTAAATTTCAGGGAATTCCAAACTGAACCCTTTATTTAATCCAAGGGACAATAGGCTAGTGGATTAAAGTGTTAGTTTGTTAATATGGTGACATAATTGTGAGGTCACTTCCTGGGTGTGGTAGTTCAGACTCTCTCTCACTTAATAGCAACACGGTAATCAATAACTGAGCAGTTCTATACATGAGCAAAATATTGATATCGGAACAGGAATAATTTACCTGTGTATATTAAATTAAGGGTTGTTTGAAATTCCCAGGATCGTCAGACAACTGAAGAAGCCTGTGATTGAAACGTTGGGATAATAATAATGATAAAGATGAGGACATTAGTCTGGCTATAGCTAATGTAAATAATATTAGGTTGGTGCAAAAATAATGACGGTTTTTGACGTTAAAAAATGTCAAAACCGTCATTATTTTTGCACCAACTTAATAGTAATTCCTCATCCCAGAAATTTCAGGCATAAATAAATTTCTCTCTCTTTTTTTTTAATTTTCAAAAGTTTTTAGAGAAAAAAATGTCTCCACTCAATGTCTGGATATCCTGAAGCTGGTGACCCATGGTGTGAAGATTGACAAGAAACTGACCTTGAACAAATTGTTGGATGCCTGGTTTGGCAAAGGACCTCCAGGTTCCAGACTGAAAGAAGTAAAATCCCCAAATCTAACGATGGAAACCTGTGAAAGGATCGTCGCCACCATGTTAATGCGGGGACAGTTGAAAGAAGAATTCCATTTCACTCCTTATTCAACGATTAGCTATTTGATAGCTGGTAAGTTTGGTGTTATTTTTTTAACCTCTTTTGTGATTTAAATGAGAGAGAGAGAAAAAAAAAGAAAGAGAGAAGAATGAAAAAGTTATCAGCACGCACTAGTGTTCCTGTCATTTCTCTTACACAAAGAAAAAAAGGACACGATAAAATGAACATGATACCTTTAGCACTCACATATATTTTGTTGCTTCCATTCACCTCCACCTCAACGTCTTTTTCCATCTTTACGCACATGATTAATAATCAGACCCAGAAGTGCTCGTCTCTTCATACCTCTTTATTCCTTTATAAACCAACATTTCTCAACTAGTGCACTGAAAGGTAGCCAGGTATGCCCCCAAGTTAACAGAAGAGTAATTTGTGAATTATTTTTACATTTAAAGAATCTTTATTTTTAAAATGTTAGATATCAAGCAGATGACTTCTAAGTCCAGCCTTTGTCATTTGATATTTTAAATTGGATACTAAACTCCTTAATCGTTAAGGAGTCGATAACTATTTCCCTTTTTACTTTCCTCAAAAAATGTAAAAATCAGTCATTATTGAGCTCACTAAAAAAAAAAAAGTAAGCAAATTCTTCATAAATCTCTTTACATGAAAACTGTACTGCTTAAATATACAATGAAATGTTGACAAGCTTGAACCTTTGTGCCTGCAAACAAACAGTGTCAAAATTGACAACGAAAATAATAAATACTGTATTTATTAGATTGTTTATTTAAACTATTTATTATTTATTGGAATGGTTGGCAAAACATTGGCTAATTGCCAGTTGATTCAAACTTTATAAAAGGGCAAATAATAAAGATTTCCTTATAGTTGGCTCACATATTTTAATAATTTAATAAATGTTTATAAATTTATGAATAAAAAATTGTTTTCACATTTATTTCTTTACAAATTAGGAAATGATAAATATGGTATTGCATTATTTCTAATTGTAATAGTTTTTAGAATGTTGTAGATATAAAATTATCGTAAATAAATAGTGTTTATTATTATTGTTGTAAATTCTCAAGAACAAAAAAACAATATATAAATTCACTTTCATATGCTTAGATTTTATTACAATTCTAATCTTTGCTTTTTAAAACAATAAACATTAGTGAGGAGTGAAGGTAGTTAAAATAATAGTGGTGTCAAGGGAAAAACTGTCCTTTTGACACTCCATTTTTTTGTGGGCAATAAAGGTCCAAGTTTGCTGAAATCTCTTAAGAATAAATGCTTATTTCAGGAGACTTCTTTATTATTTCCCTATTATCAAATTTCATGATTAAGTTCTCCTTATTAAAATTAAAATGTACCCCAGAGTTTTAGTTATTCTACAAGTGCATCCCGAAGTAAAAAGTTGAGAAATACTGCTTTATACAATTCTCCCACAATGCAACAGACTTCCCCATATAAATTCCCTCTTGCCTGCTGTCTTCTTTCATTTTCTCTTTCCACAGAAAGTTATTATGGGGGAAAAAAAAGATAAGTTTATATAACTTCACACTTTCTTCTTCCCCAATCTTTCACACTACATCTATAGTCAAATTCTATTAAACATCAAAGACATTAAAACTGAAGAATCTCTGCAAAAATGGGTGAGATTTCAAAGAAAATAATCTACAGGGTGATTGAAAAGTAACTTCCTATTTTATATATGAGTGGTCAGCCAGGAGTCCTGACTTAACACCCTGTGACTTTTTTCTTTGGACTTGGTTAAAGGATCAAGTCTACTATGCCAAACCAAGACTTTGGAAGAACTTGAAAGGCGGATACAAGAAGTTATGTCTTCCATACCACAAGAGTTCCTGGTGAAATCGGTTGATGCAATTCTTGGGCAGCTCTAGAAGTTGGTACTGAAATCTTGTGCCTATATCAAATTCTAAATAAAACTTCATCCTAAACGCTTTTCTATCATATCCATTTCTTGTAAAAATTATAGTTAAGAAATAAATTATAAGTATCTTAAAATGGGGAGTTAATTTTCAATCAGCCTGTATATGAAAGAACTTGCTGAAAATATGTGTAAAGATCCGAATACTTCAGGAACGAAGGCCATCGTCAAGGAAAGAAAGTAAAAGTCAAAGGATGCTCACTGGAGGGTTGACGCTGTTAATAATCTGGATTTTGAAATGACTAACAATGGTAATAAGTACTTGAAAAATTACACACAATTAAGGCAAGTTTCTTTAAAAGTTCCCACTCGACATCACACACTTACTCAACATCAGGAGAAACTCACCAAAGTCTAAATGAACATTCCATTTCTGTTTTATACATTATATTTAGTGGATTATATATATATATATATATATATATATATATATATATATATATATATATCATTATTTATTTAAAAAAAAATTTATAACATAAATATGTTATAAAATCACTACAAAAATAGCCATTTTGTTTCAACACCTCCGGTGTCTTATCAAGTGATGATGTTGAATGTAAAATAAATGGTTTTAAAAGTTTCAAATTAATTAACAATCCTTCACAAGATAAGACACAGGGGGTGCTGAAACAAAATGGCTATTTTTGTAGTGATTTTATAACATATTTATGTTATAAATTTTTTTTAAAAATAATTATATCTGCTATACTTTGTATTGAGCACTCTTTTAAGAATAGTAATTGTTGGTTATTGGAATTCATTCCGTATACACGAATCATATACTCGGGTATATATATATATATATATATATATATATATATATATATATATATATATATATATATATAGTGGATTATAAGTATTTTAAAATGGGGAGTTACTTTTCAATCATCCTGTATTTAAAAGATTTTAATAGAGATTTCATGAAAATGACTTCATGACTGAATGTGTTATGACTTTAAATTTCAGACATATGTATTAAAAGTTTAATTATTCATTTTCTTATATGCCTCATTAAACTGATTTTTCATTGATTCATGCCTAGTTTCTTTGGCAGCATTATGAAGATTCCTCTGCTTTGGTCCTCTGGTATTTCGCCGCTATCATATATCTCTTTTATCACTTTGGTAACATAATTCATTCCGAGATTGTATAACGCTACAAGAATCTCTATTACAATATCATCATCTGGAGCTGGTGTTTTGTTTACCTTCATTTTGGCCATAGCTCACTTAACTTCAGATTTTCGTATCATGGCTTTCATTTGTTCCTGTAAGTTTCCAATGAACAAGTATTAATATTTTTCTTTGATATTAATAAGAGGGAAATTATATTCTTACATCAAATGGTTACAAACAGTAATTGTTATTATAGAAGCTATTTCAGGAAAGAGGTAGAATAATTTTACTTTATTTTATATTAAAAACTTCTTATGAGTCTAGTAAGTACTCTTAGGTAATGTAAAAATGGTTACAAATAGCAACTGTTATTTTATGTCTATTTATTCTTCCTTTTTTGAAGAAATTTTCTGAGCACTCTATTCATAATTTTGTACGTTTTGACCCTTTAAATGAGTTTTATTAAGACCTTTGTTTATTGCATAGTGATGAAAAAAAATCTCCAGCACTTGTTAAGCCCTGCCACTTGTATTTGACACCTTAAGAGTATGCAAATGAAAGATGTGTAGATAAACTAACAGATTTGTTATGAAAAATAGAAGAAAAACAAAATTACATAGGATAGAAATTATTTTTTATTGACATATCAAACAGTATTTAAAATTATTACTCCTCAAATAAGCCACCATTGTCAATACAAATATGCAATCATGAAAACTTTGAACGGAATTTGTTGTGTTATTTGGGTATTATCAAACCTGCCTCTTCAAGGACATTCTTTAAATATAGAAATGTTTTGACATTTTTGTTGTAAACAACGTTCTTAATATGCTATGATGTAAGGAATTTAACACGTAAATTGTACAGTCATTTTCCTTGCACTTTCAATTGTTTTGATACAATGCAGGCTCTGGCAGATTTTCTTCCTTTATTATTTAAACAGTCTATGAGGGTTATAAAACTTTATTAATCATATACAGACAAACATATTGAAATCGTATATAAAAAAAACAACAAACAGGGTAAAGAAAAGCAAGGATAATAAAATAAATTGCTGTAAAGAGGTGAATAGAATAACAAGAAGAAAATAACAAAAATGAGGATAACTGGCTTTCAATCTTCCTGCTTTGGAGCTAATCATGTATAAACATTTAAATTGTGTGCACAATGTTTAAAAAAACAATAAATTAAAAACAGGCAGTGAATCAGCAAAGGAAAAAAAAATCCCACTCCGATTAAATTAAGCCCCAATAGCCATTCCTTCTATTTACAAAGGGAAGGCTGCCTAGACCTAAGATATCCTTGAACTTGAAGTATTAACCAACTTATGCAAATTATTGCATCATTAGTTGAGGATCAACAGAAAAATAGCCAGCATTCACGCTTTGAAAGATTTGTTTTTGAAAATCTAATGCTAAACCTCAGTAATCCACACAAACTGCAAATAAATGGGGCAGTTATCTGGACCAAATAATTTCGATTGATTAATTTGCACCAGAGAACTCAAAGTCCTACCAAGATTTATTATTTACAGCCACAATCTTAAAAACATAAGATATGCAGTTGTGTGATAGCAGACATAGAAAGGAAATCACAAGAAACTCCTACAGAAGGTAGCAGAGGAAAGCAAGAAGAAAGGACTAACCATCAAATGCAAGAAGGCAGAATGCATAGTTGCTAGCAAAAGGCACAGCCCAACATGCAAATTACAAATTGGAGATACCGAAATCAAACAAGTACAACAATTTAAATATTTGAGAAGTGTTCTAACAGAGGGCAGATACTGAAATCCAAAGGCATATTGGGATAGTGAAAGAAGCTTTCCAAAAGCTAACCAAAGTATGAAGAAACAGGACAATTTTGTTAGAAACAACAAAAAAAAAAAGAAGAGTACTGAGCTGTCATGTAATATCATTGCTCCTATATGGCAGTGAATGCTGGACAATCTCTTAGCAGATGAAGAGACTTGAAGCAATAGAAATACAGAACGACGCTGAGGATAACGTGGACTGAACATGTGAGCAACAACAAAATTTTAACGAAAATGGAAATGAAAACGACACTTATATTTAGTATCATGAAGCAATAGTTGAAGTTTCTAGAGCACATAATGTGTAAAGAGGTCTTGGAAAATTTGATATTCACTAGACAGATTGCAAGCAAGAGGAAAACAATACCTAGCCTACATAGTGAGCTTGAGTAAGTGGATCAGGATTTAGGAAAGATAAAAAGACAAAATTTATTAAGAACTACAAAGGAGAGGAAATTGTGGAGAGCCATGATTGCCAATGTCCTGAACAGACATTGTACATAGAAAAAGAAAAAGGACGAGCTTGAGTAAATGGATAGCAGAACAAGGTTCAAGAGAGATGACAAAAAGACAAAATTATTAAGAGCAACAAAGGAGAGGAAATTGTGGAGAGCCATGATTGCCAATGTCCTGAACAGACACAGTACATAGAAAAAGAAAAAGGACAAGCTTGAGTAAATGGATGGCAGAACAAGGTTTAAGAGAGATGACAAAAAGACAAAATTTATTAAGAGCAACAAAGGAGAGGAAATTGTGGAGAGCCATGATTGCCAATGTCCTGAACAGACACAGTACATAGAAAAAGAAAAAGGACAAGCTTGAGTAAATGGATGGCAGAACAAGGTTTAAGAGAGATGACAAAAAGACAAAATTTATTAAGAGCAACAAAGGACAGGAAATTGTGGAGAACCATGATCGTCAACCTCCTGAAGGGACATGACACATAGAAGAAAGAGAATGTCCTTGTATAAATGGATGAGAGAACAAAGTTTAGGAGAGATAGCAAAAAGACAAAATTTATTAAGAGCTACAAAAGACAGGATATTGTGGAGAGCCATGACTGAAGGGACACAACACACAGAAGAAGAAGAAATTGCACTATCAAGGTAGATATGCCAGATTGCACAATGTCCAGTGGGTAACCATTATTTACTAAAACTTCAATTATAATTATTATTATAATTGAGAAAAAAAGGAAATAGAAAACTTGGACAAAGGTTTATAACTTCACTGATTATAAAAAAAAAAAAAATGATGAAGCAGAAGGAAAATGGTTTTATTAACAAAACAAGCGAAAAAAGTCAAATCAGTATTTAGCAAAAAAAATGAGTCTACATCGTGTTGTAATATATGGCAAGAGTGCATTTAGGTTGAGGGAAACACCTAACTGATTATTCTCCGAGCAACTATGGGCATAATAGAGTGAGCTAAGAGACAGGAGGTAACAAAAATAACACTGCCTTGTTAACCATAACAAGTTAAGGAACAAAACACCCATGGGAGTGACTTCACAAGACACCATGTCTTGCTGACTTCTAGATTTCCCATTACTTTGATTGACATGAGGGATCTTACAAAGACCCAGATCTTAACTGGTTGCAGAGAGGCCTGTATCTAGATATACCAAGCTGTCCCACAGCTAATGGGGAAAACCTAGATATAACTGGTGTTGATAAACATATCTGCAGGTGATTCGGGCCTCTTTTGCATCTGTAATGACTCATGTTTGCCACACATTGTTAATACAAATTTGCAATATTTCCAGCTCAGTTCAGATGTTACCAAAACTTAGATTTCCTTAATGATATCCTGTAAGTCTTGAAGAATTTTATTTTTTTTCTATTGTAATCTCTGTTCTTAATATGCCACCAAATTTATTTTTTTCCTCCCATATTGCTTGGTTCAGACTCCTTGTCCATCTTTTGAACAGGATTTGAGGTTTATCCTTTGTTTCCTGTTTAGGATTGGGTTTCTGGTTCCTTCCCTTAAAATCTTCTAATTTTCTTCCACTGCCAGTAGCCTCTTATTTCTTAGTGGCATTATTGCCTTATTTAGGGCAAAATAATTTAAAAGAAAAAAATCAGTGGCCCCACTTATAAAAGCCATTGATTTGGTAATCCATATTAGTTCTAAGCATGACTTAGTCTTCAAAAGATGCCACGCAATGGTTGTATTAGGTTGGTGCAAAAATAATGACGTGATAATGTCGTTTTTTTACGTTAAAAATACGTCAAAAAACGACATTATCACGTCATTATTTTTGCACCA
>OZ010582.1:66803766-66891266 GCA_963932145.1 Acanthosepion lycidas | reverse complement strand
TTCTCATGGGCTCCCACCACTCTATTGCATCTCAGTTTTCATAAGTGTTGTAACCTAGGGAAGGTTACTGAATAGAATAATCAAACAAAGGTTGGTAATGAACAATAATACTTAGGACAAGAGCAACACATATAAGATTCACAAGAAGCGCATAGAAGAAGTAGTCAACTGCTAGAAGTGAGTCAAGTGAATTCCACAATGAATCTCCAAATGCAGACCAATATATAGTATTTACTACTGTATTTATGTGGATGGAGACATACTCATTATCGTCTGTAGGTATGCTACAACAATAAGGTAGTATTCATATAAAATACAAATTTTATTGTAACCTAATTATGTACAATAATGGATTATATGCAATATAAGTGAAGAATTTAACTAGAAAATTTGAAAATAAATACAATGTATCTAAATACAAATTAGAGACATGTCGTAATACATCATTCCAAACTTATCAATGTTTTGTGGCAATTTTTAACATCAACTTGAGATTTTAGCATATTCAGTATTATGAATAAAAGATAGTGAATTTTATATGTTTTTTTCGAGGCTTAGCATGAGCAAAACAAATTTACAGATTTGGATGGAGAAATGACCCCAGAATGACGTCAAAATTTGCTGAAATTTTTCATCCTTTAATAGTAAGTTGTGCTTAGTTTAATTTGTAACATATATAAAAATGTAGGTAGAAAAAAGCAAATGTTGATAAGATGGTTTTACAATGCACTGCCTGGGACCCCCAATAAAGCTTCTTCCCACCCAACCATTAACGCGATTGTACATCTTGGTCCTGTGCATAATGATTATTGACATGCTGTGTTCAAATTCAAGTCTGTTATGTTTATTTCACATCAACAGAAAGGCATGAACCTGTGAACATACAATATGACTCTCACACAAGATTTCCACCAGGCCAATGATCACCCCATGTTGCATTTCAATCCTTGATTTCATAGGAAAAGTCATGTTGAGAAATAAGAATGTGAAATCTTTTCTCCATATTTCATGTAGATTTTTTTTTCAGGACTTTGCCTGTTCATTTGGGTGAATAAGTAAGTGATGTTTTGGGATAAATTCTGCTATGTCAGCTCTTCACCCTACCAATTCCTTGTCCATCTACTCATCCTGTGGCTTGATAATACAAAATGGAGGCCTCAGAACCATGACACAGACATGTCTGTCTCCTGTCAAGAGTGAATGAGAACTTTAGCTGATCCCAACCATGTCTATTAATATACGCCATCACCCGGATATAACCCATTTCTGGTTTTGTTGCCATTTAATCTCAGAAAATCCCTTTACTTGCTATTCCCCTTTGGTTTGTTTTTTTTAGTGGCATACCAACTCCTTCTGGGTCATTTAATGACGAAATTTAATTTTCTGGGGAGTTTTAGTAATTTTACAAAAATATATTACTCGTAATTTTTTTATCATTTAAAAAAAAAATGTATTGCTGGTAATATTTAAAAAAAATTTCATTGCTGGTAGTTCTTTTACTATAAAAATGTATTTTCATACTTTCATAGTATTTTGACCCCAGTTTGGGGGTTAACTATTTACCCATAGCTGGGACCTTAACAGGTACTATGACTATGAATTAGAGTGAACTTGGGAACAACAGCAAATAAAGGTTTCCACGCTTCTCAAAACCTGATCAAAGGCCTTGCTGCCAGATGTAGTTTATCATCATACTCAGAATGTTCCCCTGTAGGTTGAAGTGGATGTCACTTAGAAAACTGAACATCAAAAGGAACCAACTGTTGATTTATCAAACAGAAACATTGGAGATTGAGATAAGACCACCTCTTCTCTGTCTATGTGGGTATCCATATTATCACAAATCCATCTGTCCTCTTCCAAGCTATGGGTTAAGTAGCAGGGTGAACAGGGCTCTCCACCATATTTTCGAAGTGTTCACATAATCGCCTACATCTTGAAGGAATATGGCACTGGGAAAAAATAGTAATGGGGGAGGTTCAGATCTCAAAAAACAAAAATCCAGTGCCGTAATTCCAAAGGTCATAAATCTGTCTTGCAAGTTCAAAGTCAAAAATGCCAAACATGTAAATCAAGAAGGGGGGGGGGTGCGAAAATTTGATTCCCAAACTTGCAACTACCCTCTTTAATCAGGACATCTGCCTGTCATTCAAAGTTACATTTATTTATTGGGGTAAGAAAAATTGTGATTGGTTGAGAGTAGTAAGGAAATGCAAACCATATTTTGAGGCCAACTAAAGTTGACCTGATTTTCTTTCTGATTTTATTTTTCGACTGATAATGCAGATTATTTTTTATTTTTTGGTGGTGTGTGTGTGTGTGTGGGGGGGGGGTTGTGACTTTGTTTTCTACTTGATGTGAAAAACGTTTTTACTATAGAAATTCATTGAAAATCAAGAAAAACATTGGTTAACAGTATTAAGGAAATATCGCAAGTATCACTGAAAATTCCATCCTACTCTCTTGTGTTTGCTTAGATTTAATACCTTTTAGAAAGGCATGAATCCATTTCTTCTCCCTACTACCTATATGTAAAATAGCAGGGTAGACTTGGGTGACAGCCAGTCTAAGAAGAGGAAAATTCTGAATTCTAAACTGTAGAGAAAAGAGTGGGAAACCACTTGAATATCTTTCCCATAAATTCATTGTAATTAACAGATAAATGAAAGGAAACTGTGGAGATCTATTCTCGTCGAATTTCTGAAAATACGTAACATTAAAAAATGTTTCATGAATTGGATGCGGATGGTCTGTCAACAGAACTCAAATTGAAGTTGATTCAGTTGTGTTCATTTTGGACTTATGCCTTTGAGATCTAGGTAGACTGACCACTAAAGCCTTGGGTGTCCCCTATTATGGGCTAACAAGGTAGTATTGTCAAAGCCATGCTTTCCCAAGAATTTGTAGCAATTCATGGATAAATGAAAGGAATTCCAAAGCGACATGGCATATTTTTTTTTAAATATGAAAATTATTTATAATTATACTGTTATGTGTTGGAAATAGTGGAGGTAAGAAAAATATGTATTCAGTAGTATAGAAAATCCTGTTCAAGTATGTCTAATCTCTTAAGTTTCTTTTTTAAATATAATATCAGGTCCAAGAGCCACCCAATGTAGAGTTTTACTCAATTATGTTTTTGTAAATATAAAAATTTATTTATAAATATATAAGATCCTGTTCAAATATGTTGTGTCAAATCATTTATGCTTTTCTTTAATATACTAATTCAAGGCTCAAGAGTCACTCAAAATAGAGTTTTATTGAATTAGGTAATTGTAAGGGCCTGCATGGAAGGAGAAAAATGTGCATATGATAAGGATATGTAGGATAGATAACGGTTGACCCTAGACTTAAAGAGGTGAAAATTGTAGTGAGCATGGAAGTATTCTTTTGGGAGTAGCAGTTCTGTGGTAGAAGCTGACTTAGTTGAACATTCCTCCTTACAAATGGAATATAAAGGAAATGAAGATGAGTTGTGTACATAGCATGGCAGGTCCTTCCTGTGAAGGCCTGAACTGAGGGAATGAAAGAATGGGGCACATCTGCTATGAAAATAGTGATGTTACAGCCATATCACCTGTTCTCATTAAGCAATGCCAAGCCTTGTCAGTACCTAGTTGGGTAACTGCTTGGAGATACCAGGTGCTATGTGGGTAGTGTAATAGATAACAGCCTGGTGTTTGAAATCACAGAGTCAAGTTCCAATTCTGGATGGGTATGCTACATTAATTTACACTCAAATTAGTAGAACATATATCAGTAAAAATCATTATTTCAAAAAAAATGACAATCTTAAAATATTTTCTGGCTTTAAATAACATGCAAAAGGTTGATAAGCCATAAAAAAAACAATAACAGTTCTTGGGAAAGAAACTGCTTGAGTGGAACTTCCTCTTGACTAATGGAATACAAAGGTAATGAAGATGAATCCTTTACATGGAATGGCTGGTCCTAGCTGTGAAGGTCTTAACTCGTGGAACAAAAAATGTATTATGTTGGTGCAAAAATAATGACGTATTTTGACGTATTTTTTAACGTCAAAAAACGTCATTATTTTTGCACCAACCTAATAACTCGTCTGAACATCTACCATGAAAAGAGTGACAGAGGAGGAAGAGGCTATCAATGTGATGTCTGTGGGGAAAGTGGTTATAGGGTGGAAATAATTCATCACCCACAAGGCCGCGTATATTGCTTTTGCTCATTGTAGAGGCTGAAAATTAAGGATTGGGCATCTCCAGTCCAGATATGGCAGCAATCATCCATTCTTGGATTGATCTGTAAAGATTGCGTATAGCAGAAAGAGTCGGGTACTTTCCGGAGTGGTACAAGAAACCAAGCATTTTCCAAACATCTTTTGCAATGGATTGTATATACAAGTTCCATTTGGGGTCTGGAGTGAGTTGGGGACCCCAGTAGACATTCCAGGCATGGAACAGGTTGTTTGTAAATTATCTGGACAATTTTAAAAATTAATGAAAAAAAAATGAAATATTAAGATAACTCGTCAGGATTTGTTGAAAAATATAGGTAAACAAATAAAGGTTTATTTAAGCACATCAGAACATGTCTACATAATCTAATCTATTTGTTGCACATAACGAATCCAGCCGAACAAGAGGGAACAGTAGAGATGTCACAACAGCAAGAGGGATCATCATTTAAACTAAGTGCATTCTTACTGTTCACAGTAGAGTCCAATAATGTTATAAAAACCTCGGAGAATTCTATTGAGCCTTTTGAGCTCGGTTAGAGGATAGATCAGCTGCAAGATTCTGGTCATTGTGATTCTTAGAGGTGCACCCATGAACCATGGTGTGATCTATATAGATATTTACTAACGATCTGAGAAAAGTTTTTAGGCAGATACTTTAATATAAAGGAAAAACTTAACTGCAGTACTAGTTTGGTGACAAGGTCTTATCATTTTACATTTGAAATGGCTAACTGCTTGTTCTATGCAAATAATTTTTTCTATCGCACTTCTCGATTGTGGAACTCTTTTCTGGCTTCTTGCTTCCCAATCAACTTTGGTATCCTGGTTATGATGTTAAACTACACCCGCGTCCTGGGTATGACGATAAAACTACATCCGCATCCTCGGTATGACGATAAACTACGTCCAACAGCAAGGAAGGCCTCAGATATGTTGCCAGCTGTACGTTTTTGAAACAATAATGTTGCCAGCTATACGTTTTTTGGGAAAGAAATAATGTTGCCAGCTATACATTTAATTGTACTGTATATTTAATATATATATATATATATATATATATATAAACTTAATTTGGCATTAAATGACCTACAGTGGTTGATATGCCATAAAACCCAACCAATCAACTTTGATCTTCAAAAATGTAAATGCAATCTCAATCGATATATCCTGTCTTCATAATTCTTTCTTCTTTTATAATCTTATGTTCTTCATTCTATATTTTCTCATATTCTCTAATACTCAGCAACCCTTTGCATCTTAGTGGCTTTATTGCCTTGCTTGGGGGTGAAATGAAAAGAAAAAAGAAAGGTACAACAGACAAGAGCGCCTTGGGGGTGCCTGCATATGTATTGTCACTGTGGGTTCTTTTTGTGTTCACAAAATACATGGCTCAAGAGCCAATCAAGCTAGAGAGGTAATGAGTGAGAAGTGCGATAGGAAAGTAAGAAAGAGGAAGTAAGTATTATGAGGATATGGAGGGTAGATAACGATTGATCCTAGAACTGAAAAAGTTAAGATTGTAATGTTCAGGGAAGCATCCACGCAGGAGTCTGTCCCTCAAAATAATGGCTCTGGAAGAATTTTCAGAAAAATTTTATACCTCTAGCGCAGTGTATTTTATGTTCAATTTCCTTATCTCCGATACTAAATTGCTTACAACTGATTCATACACCGAGGTATTTGAGTTTTTTCGTATTTATCAATACCACATACTGAATTCTCAAAATTGATTCATGGTACATATCACTGCTTTCATTCCAGTTCCAGATCATAGTTTCTGTTTTGGAAAGTTTTATCTATTCGTCTTTCTATCACACATTTATTCTTTCTTCTCTATATAATTCTGATGTTCCCATTGCTTAAATTCTTTCGCACATAGTTTTTTTTGTAAACTTAGCTATTTAGATCTCCCAGTATTTCACCGCTGTTGTATATTTCAGTTGTCACTTTACTAACCTTATAAATCCCGAAATCATGTAATGTGCACTAGGGCAGGTTGATTTTTCACGTTTTTAAGAAAATCAATATTGCACTCGATGTAAAAGCTGGGGTTTTATCGGATAACAACAGACACCAAAAGTTAGATTCGTAGCTTTTACCAATGTTTGAGCATTTACATTGAAAAATACTTTGAAAAATGTACAGAAATACATAATTTTCGCAAGTTTTTGCTTACAAATTGACTTCAAAATTTTACTATTTCAAGAATAAATCCAAATAAAGTTGATATTTTTGTATTAGATACATTGAATGGAAAATATATTCAAACCAGAATTCTAATTAGGAATCACCACAAGTAAAATTTAATATTTTTTTTAACGTATTCGATAAGTAGAATCTGTAAAAAATTGTAAAACATTGCAAAAAAAGCTACAGGAAAAAGGATTTTTCAGGTCATTTCTTAGAACATTATATCTGTATTTGTCTATTTCATAATGTGTGACGTCACTTGTTTACATTTGATACGCCATGAGCAGATATGAATGTACGTGAGAGATTCATGGAACATTGAAGTTTAAATACAGTAAATTCGACCTTGCTAACTGAACGCTCCTCTGTGGCCAAATCGGTAAAGGCACGTCAAGCTGGTTGACGGTTCCCTATAGGATACAGGTTCGAATCCTGTTGGAGGACGAATATTTTCTGTGAAAATTTCTCAGACATTCAGGCCGGTAAATGTTGTTAATACTGTTTATTATAAAACAGAGCATTTACTTAAAAAAACAAAAGAATGTATAAGCATAAAAATGTCTTATATATACATACATATATATATATTTGAATTTTATTTCAATCCTTCACAAGCTTCCGATCCTTAGCTATGATTATTTAATGATGAACATGTTTTAGTTTCTTCTGTCAAGCTTGGAGAGTAATTATATATTCTTATTGCTCAAAGTAGAATCCAATAGTGTTATAAAAACATCGGAGGAAGATATCTTCGATCATTTCTAAGATACATTGTTTCAGATCTTGATCTAACAAGTGAACAATTTATTTTGCTGTTACACGATCTGGATAATTTTGCTATTACACCCGGTCTATCTATCTATCTATCTATCTATCTATCTATCTATCTATCTATGCAGGGTGTTCGTAAATTATCTATACAATTTTAAAAATTAACAAAATATATAGATAAACAAATAAGGTTTATTTAAGCACATCAGAACACGTCTTTACATAATCCATTTGTTGCACATAACACATCCATCCGAATAAGAGGGAATAAGAGCAGAAAATTGGATCAGGATGTCACAACAGCAAGAGGGATCATCATTTAAACTAAGTGCATTCTTACTGTTCACAGTAGAGTCCAATAGTGTTATAAAACCCCCTGAGAATTCCAGTAAGATATTTTTCATCATTTCTAAGATACAACGGTCCAGAGCTTAATCTATTAGGTTGGTGCAAAAATAATGACGTAATAATATCGTTTTTTCTGTCAGAAAATACGTCAAAAAACGACATTATTACGTCATTAATTTTGCACCAACCTAATAACAAATCGACAATTTTGCTGTTACACCCAGTATATATGCCTATTTGCACATGGAGCATTGTGGATTTTTTTTATGTTGCATATTTTCTTCTTCTCCAGTCACACACTTCCGTCATCCTTTCACATAAGCTCGTCAGGTAGGTGGCTCTCTGTCGTACCTTAGCATCCCCCTCCCAGTGTGTCTTGTGAGGGGTACGTTTTCCCCTTATCATGCAACCAAGAGATTTCAGTTTTCTCTTCCTGATTCTGAACATAAGTATTCTTTTCGTTGCCATTTTCTTTAAGACTTCCTCGTTGCTTTCTCACTCCGTCCATGGAGTTCTCAGTGCTGGCAATCAACACAGGCGCCCGCCAGATGTCGCTTCTCAGACCGACTCCCTTTTTTTACTTTACATAAATGATCTGCCTATTCAGATCATTTGTGAATATCTATGTCGATAATACAACGGTATATCGGTGCACCTTCAAAACTCGTGTTGACCAGAGATTGACGGCTGATCTTTCATTCAATTTAGCTCGAAAATTTCGGTAGAGGAAAAACTGACTGATTAAATTCAATGCTTGAAAAATCAAACTAGTTACATTCCATCATGGCCGATAAAGGAGTTTAAAAAATAATCTAGTAATTAACTCAGGCCTCCCCCATGGGGTCACTTCTCTAAGCAACCATCTTTTTACTTTACATAAATGATCTGCTCAAGAGTATACTTAGATCATTTGTGAATATCTATGCTGATGATACAACGGTATATGCGTGCACCTCCAAAACTTCTAATTACCGGATTTAGCTCAAACATTTCGGTAGAGGAAAAACTGGCTGGCTACATTCAGTGCCTCGAAAATTAAACTACTTATATTACATCATCGCCGATTGAACCACGAACTACCACTGATCACGATGAATGCCTCCCCCGCCCCCGGGAAGCTCCCTACTTTGAGAGACTTCTTTTGCCCTTAACTCCGGAAGGAGTCGGGCGTTGATGTGTTGAGCTGTTCACCATTCTCCTTCATCTGTTGTGGTCATGTGCCAGAGCCTGTGTCCCTGAGATTGGCTTCTTAGTATGCTCATTACGTGGCGTCTCTTGGTCGTTTTAACCTGGCGGGGCCCATTACTCTCTAGGTTAGACCACAGCCGATGTTCTCCAACTAGGTGACTCGCCTTGGTCGCGAACACGTGGCCGTTGTAGTTCATCTGAGGAACCCTGGCCAGTGACCTGCGCCCAGAGGTGCCGTGTAGAGACTATTGGGCCTTAAACACACCTCTGACATCAAGTGGAACTCGTACATACGATCCATCGCTAAAATGCTGGGAAAATGGTCGGTTCCTGTTCAGCTTTATTAATATCCTCAATATCCAGTCTTGATAGAGTTCAAAAGCGTCTCCGAGTCTTTGTGGGTGACAAATTATTCTCCAAACTCCAAACCCTCTCTCACAGACGGAATATGGCAAGCCTCTCACTATTCTATCGCTATTTCCATGAAAAGTGCTCGGACGAACGGCATTCTTTGGTTCCGCAAGTTCCAGCCTTTATGGCTAGGACCCATCATGCCACTCACAGACCACTCTGATTACCTCCGTGTTTCATTGGTAAGAAGTAAGTTCTATTCGAACAAGAACATGTTGTTAGAAACAGAAAAGTGTGCTGAACTACTACGTAATATACAGGGTGTTTCAAAAAGAATACGCCAAAATCATCACGTGATGTGTCAATAACGAAAAAAATTACAAACCTCTAGCGTGAACACATGTGTTGTATATACATTCAAGTTTCATTTCATGTTTTATAAGTGCTCAATGTGGCCACCACTGGCAACGCGGACAACATCAAGCCGATATGAGAATTCCTCCCAAACACGCCTCAGCATGTCACGGTCCGCCGTGTTGATTACAGCTGTTATTCGATCTTTCAAGTCATCGATACTTGCTGGAAGTGCTGGAACATACACTTGGTCTTTAACATACCCCACAAGAAAAAGTCACACCCAGTGAGATCCGGGGATCTGGCAGGCCAAGCACAGAGAGCAAGGTCTTTAGCACCTCTCCTCCCAATCCATCGCTGAGGCACGTTTTCATTCAGATAAGCTCTAACCTCGGGATGCCAATGGAGTGGTGCTCCATCTTGCTGAAAAATGAAGTCATTCGAATCTGCCTGCACTGTGACAATGGCGTTTGGTTTCGCGAACTCAAGCACGCAAAATGCCTTCTGCTGAGGAGTCGCGATTTTGATTGATCTTCCCACAATTCAGCTGCACCGGAAGCGGTGAAACTGACACCCAATCAAACTTTGAGAACTACTCTATCAAATAACCACTGATTCAGTCCACTACAATGCTATAGACCTGAAAAAATAGCGTAATGATTTTGGCGTATTCTTTTTGAAACACCCTGTATAATCTCCTATATGGCAGTGAATATTGAAAATTCTCGTCATGCCTTTCAGAATCTAAGTAAAGTATTAAGAGATAGGGAAATATCATTAAAAACAAAGAAAAGAATGCTGAACTACTACATAATATATAATCTCTGATATGGCAGTGAATGCTGGACATCATGATAACATTGTAGGGAACCACCGACATTCCCTCTGTATTTCATTGGTAAGTTCCACTCGAACAGCTTCTTCCCGCGAACCACTGCTCTGTTTCCTGATCACTACAATCTTAACCTGTTCAAGGGTTAACCGTTATCTTTCCCTCCTATCCACATAAACCGCCTCTTCCTCTGTAACACTTAACCTCGAGTGGATCTTCGGCCTTGTACAGGGTGAACCACTCTTTGAAAAAATAAAAAAAAAAATAAAAATAAACACATATTGCATTTCTGTGGGTATCTAATTTTTTAACATTATCCTAAATTTGCATGCAACTGGTAAGTGGTCACTCCCGCAGTCAGCACTTGTACATGTTTTCGAGCGCAAAACTACGTTTCTACATTGTTTGTTGGTGGTCAGTTAATCTCTATCTGTGGGCCGGCTCGTGTGTATGTGTGTTTTTTCTTTAGTTTTTTCTACGTCGATATCTGGGATGTTCTTTTGTTATTTGGTCATTCGCCACTGAACACATTGTTCTTTACACCTGTTGCGTGATCCAAGCCTGTATTTATCAAACATATCATTATCTTGTTCCTTTCCAATGTTATAATGATAATTACCTGTGACCTGCAACAACCTGGTTCCACCAGGTCTGACCTTCACGGCTAGGAACCGCCATGCTACTTACATAGTAACAAACCACCCTCCGTATTCCATCGGCTAGAAGTAAGTTCCACACAAACAGCTTCTTCCCGCGAGCTATTACACTATGGAACAGACCCCCAGAAGAATGTTTCCTCGATCACTACAATCTTAACCCGTTCAAGTCAAGAGTCAACCGTTATTTTCCTCTCACATCCACATAAACTACCCCTTAAAGTAACTCTCTACCACGAGTGGCATCGGAACTTGTACAAGGTGAAAGTGTAAAAAAGAAAAAAAAAAGAGAAAGATCTGACCTATCCTCCTGTATCTTTTTCTGCGATTTCTCGTGCGGCTTTGAGATTCTTCACAAAATCCAAAGAAGGGTCTGTAATGTAAACAATTCTGACCTGACATCAAGACTTCAGTCGCTTTCTCGCCGACGGGACATGGCTTCCCTCTGTCTTTTCTACAAATATTTTCATGGCATTTGTTCTGATGAGCTTTCCACCTTGATGTTTCGACGGCATGAATTTAAGCGTACGACTAGATTGGCTGCTAGGTCTCACCGTTTTACAGTTGAACTTGCTAGATGCAAACACCACTTCCATTGTAAAAGTTTCTTTTCTCGCATTTCTCACCAGTGGAACTCCCGATTTTTTGGCTTTTCTGTCACCTACAATCTTCAAAAATTTAAATGGAATCGCCATCTTCTGTTTCCTGAACCCTGTTATTGTATTCCCCTCAATTTAGGCTTCTCATTCTATTTCACTTTCAATCAACGCTTGCATCCTAGTGGTATCATCGCCTTGTTTGGGGTGAAATGATTAAAAGATATAGACTAGCTACATAAATTACCCTCACCCACCAAAAAAATAGATAAAGAAATAGGCTTAAAGAGATATCACGTTGAAACACTGGTTCCCGTATGATTACCGAAGGTAAGCAACGTCGAGCCTGGTCATTATCTAGATGTGTGACCGCTTGAGAATGTTAGGTGCTGTAGATTTGTCTGCGCGGGTGGTGTAATGGATAACGACTCGGAATTCTTAATCGGAGATCCGAGTTCCAATTCCAGTTGGGTTCGTTATATTCACTTACGCGCAAATACCCTTAGGAAATTATGAATCTACCTCTTATCCCCCAAGCTATGGATTAATTAATAAAACTTGTGCCACTACCCCCCCTACAATCTTACAATCTAAAACATATTTTCTGGCTTTAAATGACCTGCAAAAGGTTGATAAGTCGTAAAAAACAAATCAATAAAAATAAATATAAATAAAAGTAAGTCAGCTCATTCGAGCAGATTTTTGTAAGTTGGATTGCTGATAACATTTCGGCACCGTTTCCAGTTTCCGTGATCGCCATATTGTATATTTCCTTTTTTACAGAATTAATTTGGAAAATGTTCCTAATGAAATCTGAAGTATTTTTCTCTTAATGCTGAATTTCTAACTATGCTATAAAATGAAATAAAACTAAATGTATAAAGTCACAGATTGAACGAGAATTCAATTTTGGAACGGAGTGTTAATGTTCAATGGCTTTTCGATGCAACTTTTTCAATGAGTTGCAAAATATTTCACACCCCGACATGTTCCTGAGAACGCGAGAAAACGCAATCTGTTCTTTAAATTTTCAAACTTCATTTCGAGATGAATTTACTTCAATGGATGCAGAAGTTAATAAACAAATTCAATCACGCGAAAAAATTTTAAAAAGAAATTCCTTAATTATTCTAAAATGTAAAACAAAAAAATAAACGCCTTCTTCTTCTTCACCACCACCACCACCACCACCACCACCCGTGGCTTGCAACAGAGATTAAGTGATAGTAAGTTTTCTCAATAGTTTTGCTATCCTAGTATTACAGCTATTATAGGTAGTACTGTCGTCTGGAGGGTCCCGTTTTTACATTATTATTATTGTTATATAATTCTCACGCCCATATATCTATATTAATGCTATGTATCTAGAGATTCTTGACAAAATCCAGATAAGAATCTGTAATGTCATTGATCCAGACCTGGTTTGTCGGCTTCAGTCACTTTGCCATCGCCTTAAAGGAACTTCCTCGTGCCTTTTCTATAAATAATTTCATGCTAACTCTTCTGATAAACTTTCTTCTTTGGTAAAAGGACTTTACGAATTTAAGCACGGTACTAGATTGGCAGATAGGTCTCATCATTTTACTGTTGAAATTGATAGATTTAACCATAAATTAACAGTTTTCCTTCTCTCGCAATTGTGGATTTCTCTCTTCTGGCTTCTTACTTTCAAGTCAACTTTGATCATCAATTTTCGCGCGCCCGGCCCTCGGGACCGGACCTCTGCGCCGCGGCAGCTAGCTCGCCTCGCGCGTCCGGAATTTGGCAGACAATCGTCGAGACGTTTTCGGCAGCACGGCCGAGGCGCACGGCGAAGACTGGCAGTTGGCCGGGTTCGGCGGTTGCCGCTTCTCGTGCGCCCGCGGGTCCGGACCCCCGCGCCGCGGCAGCTAGCTCGCCCGCAGGCCTTTTCTTTAAGGTTCGGTCGGAATTCAGCAGACAATCGTCGACGCGTGTTCGGCAGCCCGCACAGTAAATGGTCTGATCCCAAACGCTAACAATGATAGATTACACAGGTCGATTACGCCGTTAGAAAAAAGACAAGCAACCACTGGCTGTTTGCTGCGTTTCTTCTAAAATCTCACACACACACACACACACACACACACACACACACACACAACCACCACCACCTTCAAAACATTTCCCCCCACTAACAACCTGAATTTCTCCACGGCTAAGAAACACTGATCTAAACATATTATGTCTATTTATTTTTATTTTAATCCTCTTAAACTCACGGATGAACTTTTTAATATTGTTAAACTGAATAATAAAGGTGCAATAATTTTTCTCATTCCTTTTATTTTCGAAAGTAATTTCAAGATCATCTTCAGGAATGAATTGCTTAGACAAAAAATTAATGTAACTAATAGTTGTAAATTTTTTTGTAAATGCGCATGAAACACACTCCTTTGTAAGTAATTTAAAAATTAACTGTTAAGAATATGTAAGAGAGGTAACTTCATTTATATTTTTTTGTTATTAAAGTTTTAAAAAACTCAACCTGTGATTAAAAAAAAGAAACTTACAATATTTTAAAATGCGTATAAAAGCAATGTTTTGGGATAGACAGATTGTAAAAAAAAGAAAAAAAGAAAAGAAATAAAAATAAAATAAAATTGCCGTTGAGTACAAAGAATTACATGAATATATAAAATAAACAAACTGTAAATAAACATACTAGTCAAACTGTAAACAATGATTACATTCGGGAACAGGCATTCTAAAAAGGTATCGAAATTCTTGGAATTCATGATATTTCATATTCATGTTGCCGTAGAATGTTTCAGGAGTTAGAAAACGAAGCAATATCACTTTCACGTGGCATTAAAAAAAAAAAAAGTTAATAACGTAAAACTCCAAATCATTACAAATTTATCACGAAACGGATTTTGCATTTGATTTAATTTCCTTTATTTTTTACTAAAACCAATCAAAAAGCTCGTAACTTTTCATCTCAACTGGGTCAGGTATTTATTCGTACAAAAAGTACAAATTGTGACACGAGGCCAATAAAGGGGAGGGGTAGAGGCTGGTCAACACTAACTATCTTATACCTAGCTAATCAGATTCGCGACCCATTCGTACATTACATTTTACACATTCACCAAAAGAACTCGTCCATCACCAAACAATCCTTCAACCACCATAATACCACGTGCTCTCAAGGGAGACCTACCAAAATCGCGCCCCATACCATGAAAATTCTAATGATGATATATTATATACAATTCTAATAATGATAAAATGAGAGGGGAGGGAAATGAACCCAATAATAAACTTAAAATAAACACAAATACAAACTAAACATAATTGATGTTAGTAGGGACCGTCCAACCCATAAAACAGAGAGGCCGCTGTATTCTGTCAGTTTTTTGAATTTTCTAATGCCCATAATTTTTTTTATCCTGCTCCCTTCCTTAGAGAGAGAGAACCTCTTGATTTTGTCAAAAGACAAAATACAGCGGCAACTCTTATTTTAGAGGGGTGGACGGGGCTTACTAACATCTTTTTTTATTTTTTATTTTTTTTATTTTCAAGGTCGGCATCATTTCATAACATTCATAGAATTTTCATAAAATTGTAAATATTGAAATTTTAAGTCATGTTTTTTTTTTTTTTTTTTTTTTTTCTGGAGGAACCCTGTGTGTGTGTGTGAGGTATTTTGGTGTACATAGGTGCGAATGGTGATAGGATAGATTCTTATGGTGAAAGAGTAAATTGTAACGAATGAATGAATCGTGGATCTGATTAGCTAGATATAACAGTGTCGACCAGCCTTGACCTATCTCCCCACTTTTTGCGTGCCACAATTCAGCTTAGGCGATCATGACTGACGAGGCAGATTTTTTTTCCCGCCGTAGGTTGCCATTTCTTTCTGCGGTAGACCAGTTGCCATCCAAGGTTATAGAACCCGGTAATTTTCGACGGATTTGCACCAAAATTTACATGCACATGCTCCAAGTTAGCGGGAAGCCCAAGACCGACTTTGCATTTCCCAACTCCCATCGATAGTGGAAATAATCGATTTTTTCATGCTTCTACGGCAATTTTCATGTAGTTTTCCGCCATTTTCTACTGGCCAGAGTGAGAGCCTATAGCTGGCTGTCACGAATAGGCAGGAAGATTCTATTGGCCAGCGTGAGAGCCAACAGCTGACTGACACGAATGTTAACTAGCATACTAGCATGAAAAAAATCGATAGCTACATTCGTCACAAGTGGGAAAAATTTAAATCTGCATGGCACTTTACTCCAATTGGCTCATTCGCTTTTTTAAACTCAACGCCGATTCTGATTACGCAGAACTGGGTTGGTTGTGAAAAAGTATTTGTTGTTAACATTCTTTTTTCATTCGTTTTTTCCAGTTACGAGTCCTTTTTTAAAGCTGTTCGTTTTGTGTTCATTTTGTTTAGTTCTTTTTTCGTAACAGATTTAATGTTTAGTATAGAGCTTAAAAAAAATTTGCAGTGTGAGATAGGCAAGAAGTAAGGCATGTAGCAACATCAGCACGGCAAAGGGCACTCCTTTAAAGGCAAGGAAGGGCAAAAATATTTTAAGTCAAGTGATAGCGATTGCTGTATGAGTCGTACGATTTTTGAATCAAGCACGGGCAACGCCAGGCTATGCTGCTAGTATATATATATATATATACTGTTGCCATATATGGACTGGTGCCCTTGCTATTCATCTCGAGGTTCTCGACAAAATCCAAAGACGGATATACAATGTAACTTGGTCCTGACTTGGCATCTCGACTCCAGTTACTTTCTCACTGAGGTGATGTGGCTTCCCTCTGTCTTTTCTACAAACATTTTCATGGCAATTGCTCTGACCTGCTATTTTCTCTGGTGCCCCGACTGCACGAATTTAAGCCTGCTACTAGGTTGGCATCCAGGTCCCACCCTTTTACTGTTGGAACAGTTAAATGCAACCGCCTCTTCTACTTCAACAGCTTCTTATTTCGCACTTCCCGGCAGTGGAACTCCCTTCCTCTTACTTGCTACCCCGATAACTATAATCTTAAAAAAATTAAATGTCACATCAATCGTCATTTTCTGTTGCCTTGATCTCCGTTCTTCTTTTTATCTTTTCCTCACACCCCTATACCCTAGTCTTTTCCCTTACCTTTACTCTCTGTAACCCTTTGCGTACTAGTGGCACTTCCGCCTTGATTGAGGTGAAATGCTTAATATATATATATATATATATATATATATATATGCAAGCAAATATATGGATATAGATCCGACAGTATGAAGAAAATATACGGAAAAAACAAACAAAAATCCTTATATGCAATTATGCTGTTTTAATGTTAATATGTCAACGTCGGACGTTTCGGTCTAATAAAACATCTTCAGGACATATTCATAAAATATAATTAAGATTATTGTCTTTGTCATGTTGAATTAATAATGTTAATTATATTTTATGAATATGTCCTGAAGATGGTTTATTAGACCGAAACGTCCGACGTTGACATATTAACATTAAAACAGCATAATTGCATATAAGGATTTTTGCTTGTTTTTTCGCCATATTCGAAACGAATAATGAAGTCAATATATACTATCAATATGAGCTCTCATGAAATAAAGATTATTACCTATGGGAGGGATTTTAAGTTTTTTTAATTCTTTAATTAATAATAATTTTGCTATGTCATTTGACATAGAGTTCTCCCCGGATCTATATCTTCATGGAAATTCCATACGGTTTACCATATTGTAGCATTACTATATATATATATATATATATGTTATCTCTTCCAAATGTTGCCTCATCCGTAAACAAGACTGAAGGGACAAACAACAGATCGGCATTTTGTGCAATAAATCATCGGCAAAAGACTGCACACATTGCAAATGATACGGATACATGAGCTACTCTTGAAGTACCCTCCCTTCGGTACTATGAGATGTATGACATTCTAGGTCCACGACGTGTGCTGATACCCGGATCGTCTCCGACAACCTGTAGAATATGTTCGTCGTGGTCAGGCGTACGAGCGGATCTCGGTGTTCCTTGATCTATAGTTTGTGGTGTCACGGATCCTATCTCAATAACTTGACGATAAACAGCAGCAAAAATTGGAAATACTTGACTGTCTGAAAACGCAATCTGACTCAGCTGTGCAGCCTCGCGGCCTTTACCATTCGCGTGGCTGTATGTAAAAATCATATCTGCCTGCTGGCGATAAGAATATCTTGCCATTGTCAAACCGGACACGTCTCAGTTAACTCGCTATTACACTTGTTGGAGACAGACAAGCCACAAATGTACACGAATGACAAATGTAACGTAGTCTACATTCCAACACAGCGCCATCTACCGTAAACTTTCATTAAACTTAATAACTCAAAAATGAAGGATTGGCGGACATATGTTTATATGGGCATTTGTCCTTGTTTTGCTGTAAGGAATCCGGCCCTAAAATGTGTAAAAGTATTTTTCATACACCGTGTTCAATTGTTAGATTAAGCTGTGAAACTTTGTGTCGTCGAAATGCTTAAAGATATCATACTGGAATCTCCGAGGTTTTCCTATTGGACTCTACTTTGAGCAATAACACTGTATTTAGCTCTAAGTAGAAATGATGATCCTCCTTGCTGTTAAGACTGCCTGATCCAATTTTCCTCTCCACTGTTCCCTTTTTTTAAAACTTATTCACCGTTCTTTTGATAGTTCTTGAACGGACTTCGAAGATCGAAGCCAAAATATGACTGTTGCTACCATTACTGAAAGCCTGAATAATCTTTTTCCTCTCACCATTACTTATTTAAGAAGACATAGTGAGGCTGACACAAAACGATTTTAACCTGTTCTCTTTCTAGCTGAATAACTCAAAAGGTTTTTCAGTGATTCTTACGCCAAATGGTGTCAAGATGGCTAAACATCTTATTTGAAAACTTGGAAAAAAGAAACTCAATTAGTTTAGCGTTTTTTATTTTTTATTTTTTTTTTTAGATATTAAACATTTTGTGGGATGGACAATTATCCCATGCTGTTATACGATTTAGACAATTTTTCTGTTACCCCCCACCCCATATATATATATATATATATATATATATATATATATATATATATATATATTAGGTTGGTGCAAAAATAATGACGTAATAATGTCGTTTTTTGACGTTAAAAATACGTCAAAAAACGACATTATTACGTCATTATTTTTGCACCAACCTAATATATATATACAATTGTGGACAGAATTATTTGCCCCCGAATGAATATTTACATATTTTCTAAGGAAATGCGAATATTTGCAGTTACTGCTTTTATCATAAAGAGTTGATTCCGCATTTATTTTTTGATATATTATATTCATAATTATAGATTTTTCTAAAAATTGTTGCAATCTAAAATCATCGCCACCTTATGGAAATTATGAGATAATATTAATTAATATTTCTCTATCGCAATTGTAATGTTTTTTTCTTAATTTGACATTTAACACAAACATCGTTTGAAAATGAAATACTATTGGCATGAATCTATAACATTCTAAAATGTAATGGAGAAGACCATATGTGAGTGTCACGAACTGCGAAAATTCATTCATTCTACAACTAAGGCGAAGACAGCAGAACAAACAAGGTGATGGATATACAACATTTTCCAAGCGTTTAAATGTTCCTAGATCGACAATTTGTAGCGTTATCAAAAAGTACAGCGAGACTTATTGTGTTGAAAATAAATTAAGGACTGTCAGAAAACAGTTAATTTAAGAGAGAATGCATAGGAAAATTGTTAGAGATGTCTCGAAGAATCCGCACTTAACGGCAAAGAGTAATGATGTAAAGACATCGGGTTGAATGTATCTGTCGGAGTTAGCTCCTCCTTAGCTTCTTAACCATTCAACAGGGGTCTCTCTCCCCTGTCTATAAATACTCGCTGACCCTTCGACCTTTTTTTCCCTCAGGCCTTTGGGCCGCCACCTTGTGGTAAATCTCTTTTTGCCTCAGGCTTTCAGCCTTACCATCTCGCAGATGTGAGCTCTCACAGATACAGCGTTTCCCAAATTCTGGGAACACGCTAAGAACAATACACGTACGTACGAACACTCACCACAACACACACACATGATATTCACCACACACACTCTGTCCATGTAACTGTCCATGTAATTTGTAAACCTTTCTTGTTATTAATACATACAGTGTAACCCGGATATAAGAGAGTTGTCCGGACCGGAGAAAAAGTCTCTTATATCCGGGTTTATCTTATATCAGGGTTTCTCTTATATCCGGGTTTGGTCTATTTTGTTTAGGTAAGTATGGCTCTAATTTGGGACCAGAGAAAATCTCTTATATCCGGGTTTCTCTTATATCCGGGTTACACTGTATATTTGTTTACATATATTTATCGGTCTTGTTTGTTTTCTTTGTCTTCTTTGGACTTAATTAAAGCCCAACTTTCTCATGTAGTTGGACCGGCTAGTAGGAAAATCTTAACTCACGTATGTTCTTCTACTTCTACTGAATATCACCCCACGGTCCTCTACATATCGACGAAGACAGTCACTAGTTGCTTTCATCTAGCAGAACTTTGAGCTTGTCGCTCAAGGAAAACTCCCTTGCTTAAGGCTAAACACTTAAAATGTAGATTAGCTTATGCTAGAAGCTATCTATTAGGTTGTTGCAAAAATAATGTCGTTTTCTCACATAGTAAAATATGTTAGAAAACGACATTATTTTTGCACCAACCTAATAGAAAATGGGAGTTAATATTGGAACTCTGTTTTATAGTCAAATGAAAACAGATTAGAATTATTTGGTCATATTTTGGTCCCGTTATTGTATAGAAGAAAATAAAGGAATCTAACAAACCAAAAATTAGCCTCCTTACAATTCCGCACAGTGATGGAAACATTCTCCTCTGGGGATGTTTTACTGCTTTTGGAGCATAAAAACTAGTGCGGGTACAGGATATCATGGATAAAGAGCATATTTAGCTATTCTTAAAAATAATATAAAACGAAGTGTGCTAAAGCTGTGTTTGGGGGATGACAATGAATTGTTACAAAATACTTAGATGACAGCAAAATTAAGGTAAGGGCGTACCCTGCATAAATTAAGGTAAGGGCGTACCCTGCATAAATTAAGGTAAGGGCGTACCCTGCATAAATTACCGTTTTCCCCATTGTAAATTTATGTGTATATTTGAAGAAAAATGCGAGAAAGAAGTCTTTCGAATTTGGAGGAACTAGAATATAGCGCTAGTTATCAATCGAACGCTTTTTAGTACATATTTGCTAGACTAAAATCACACAAAACCTCGTAATTTTAAAGTCAGTTTTTTTTATAATTATTCATTTCACCGCCAAGCAAGACACTAAAGCCACTAAGACGTAAGTGGCTATTGAGCGTGAAAAATCCATGAGAAAAATATTATTAGGTTGGTGCAAAAATAATGACGTAATAATGTCGTTTTTTGACGTATGTTTTAACGTCAGAAAACGACATTGTTACGTCATTATTTTTGCACCAACCTAATATTAAGGAGCCCAGAACGTACGGCTGCATCTAGCCATTTCAGTGCTATTAATAAAAAGATAATCTGACGTGTTTTCCTTGGTGTCTGAAACGGCTTCCCAGTGGAGGGAGAGCAACCCCACTGGATATTTGAAAATGTGCACGTCGACGTGTTTAATAAAATACCCTGTGTTGAAGTTCTTTCTATCTTGAATCCAAACAACTAGCGATCACCGGCCGTGAAAGAAAAATGCAACATTTCAATTGATTCCAAGGACACACTGTTCCGCTCAGGGATTGAACGCTCAATTAATATGTCACTAAATTCATGGACCAATATTTTAATTCATTAGACTATTGACCCGTGGGACAATTCGCTGCGACTACAATGGTACCGACTAAGATTCGATCACGTGACCAATATGGTACCAACTATAAGCACGCTTGAGCCTAAAGCAGTGTGGCTAACCTAAAGATAAGTTATGGAAAAAGTGCAGATAATTTTCGGTTCGGTTTGGTTTGGTTTGTTTTACGGCATATCAACCTTAATAGGTTATTTAATGCCGACAAAATTTTTATTGCTGGTAATATTTTTTCTTCAAAAATCTATTGCTGTTAATACCTTTTTTTTTTCCAAAAATGTATTGCTAGTAATATCTTTTTATTTTTTACAAAGAATTTATGGTATTAAAACTTATTTTTACACTTTCATAGTGTTTTGACCTCAGTTTAGGGGTTAACTATTTACCCATAGCTGGGACCCTAACAGGTGCTACCACCCCGGGTCAGGGTGGACCTGGGAACACCATCAATTAAGAGGTGGTTCCACGCTCCTCAAAACCTCCTGATCAGAGGCTTTGCTGCTGGATGTAGTTTATCGTCTTAACCATAATTTTTGTCTTACCCACGTATGTGTATATGTATGTGCGTATTTGTATGTGTATGTGTATGTGCGTATTTGTATGTGTATATGTATGTGCGTATTTGTATGTGCATGAGAGTGTATGTATGAATATTGCATGTGTATCTAATCACTATTAAGCGTTATTTTTCAAAGACGGAAAAATTACGTATGAACAATCAAAAAGAGGATCGGTTGTTTTAGTGTTCCTTTAACCTCACAGATTTTTCCTGTTTAGTGTTTTTTTTCCCATTATAAGACTTGTTCTCTTTGTGAAAAATCTCTTCCGGATAAGTTGTGCTCTTTAAAAGAAAAAAAAGGCTCAACTAATTAAGAGGCTTGACGGGCATAAGTGTTTGTTCTATGCACTCTCTCAATCGCCCTCGAGTCTGTGTTGGTCATGCATCAGGTGCTTAATTATCAAGTTTTCATTGCGAACTACAAATTGGCGATACTAGAATCAAACAAATGCAGAAATATTTAAATATCAGGCGAAGTGTTTTGATGGAGGACGGAAAGTGGGATACCGAAATCCAAAAACAGCGAAAGAGGTTTTCTAAAAGCTAATCGAAGTATTAAAAAAGAGGAAAATCTGGTTAGAAACAACGAAAAGAGTACTGAACTATTAGGTAATACCGTCCTCCTATGGGTCAGTGAATGCTGGACAGTCTCCCCAAAGAGGCAGCAGGAATTGGGTAAGAAGGATTCTGAAAATGCTATGGACTGAACAAGTGAACAACAAACTTTTAGAGAAAAATTAAAAGAAAAAGGATGATCCGAAAACTTTGAGAGATTTGCTTAGAAAATCTAGTGCTAATCTCACTAATCCGTGCAAGTCGCAAATAAACGGGGCACTGCTCTAGACCACCAATTAAGGTCGATTAAATTGCGCCAAAGAACTAGATGTCCTATCAGGATTTATTATTTACAGCCACAATCTTAACAACATAAAATATGTCACTGACAATGTTTTAGAAGACATAGAAAGGGAACCGCAAAAACCCCCTACAGAAGGGTAGCAAATGAAGTGAGAGGAAATAGACATCAATTGTAACAAAGCTGAATTCATGCTAATCAGCAAAAGGATTGGTTTGGTTTGTTTTACGGCATATCAACCTCAATGGGTTATTTAATGCCGACAAGATTTTTATTGCTGGTAATTTTTTTTCAAAAGTGTATAGCTGGAAATATCTTTTTTTTTTTTCAAAAATCTATTGCTAGTAATCATTTTTTACAAGGTATTTCTGGTATTAAAACCTATTTTTACACTTTCATAGTTTTTTGACCTCAGTTTCGGGGTTAACTATTTACCCATAGCTGGGACCCTAACAGGTGCTACCACCCTGGGTCAGGGTGGACCTGGGAACATCAGCAATTAAGAAAACCTTCTGATCAGAGGCCTTGCTGTTGGACGTAGTTTATTGTCTTACCCAGGATGCGGATGTAGTTTATCGTCATACCCAGGACGGATCAGCAAAAAGAATAGTCCAACATGTTAATTAAAAATTGGAGATACCAAAATCAAACAAGTACAACAATTTAAATATCTGGGAAGTGTCTTAACAGAGGACGGAAAATGAGAGAGTGAAATCTGAAGGAACGCCGGCATAGTTAAAGTTGTTTTCCAAAAGCTAAGCAAAGTATTAAGAAATGGGAAAATTTTTGTTAGAAACAAAGAAAAGAATACCTTATCTCTTATGTAATATCAATCCTCCTGTATGGCAGTGAATGCTGAACAATTTCCTCACAGATGAAGAAGAAACTAGAAGCCATAGAAATGTGGTTCTACAGAAAGATGCTGAGGATACCAGGAACTGATGCAACGATGTTTTAGGGAAAATGAAAACAAACAGGACACTTGAACTTAAGAGGCAGTTGGAATTTCTAGAGTACGTAATGAGGAGAGGGGGTTGGGAAAATTTGAAACCCGCAGGTCTATTGAAGACAAGAGGGACGGTTGGAAAGGAGCGTCTAACCCCTGTCTAACGAGCTTGTGTGAATGGTTGGCAGAAGAGAGAGAGAGAGAGAGAGAGAGAGAGAGAGAGAGAGAGTGAGAGAGAGAACAGAATTTTTTCTAAGAACCGGAAAAGGCAGGAAGTAGTGGAGGGCCACGGTCGCTCTCGTCCTGAATGGACACGGTACATAAAAGAAGTATTTCCCTAAACAAAAATGGATCAAAACATGGTACTGGTAATAATAGCCGTTTCCTTACCAGCAAACATTCAGCATTCATTGACCGAGCAGCCAGTGTCACCCGACTATCGATTTTCCTAACTTCCTGGTCGCATGGCTGGGAACAAAGTATTGCGGCTACCTTCGTGCGGAAAAACTATATTTCATCTCTCAATTGTGTCACTGTTTCCGGACAGACCGCAACTGAAAAATTGGGAGCCGCCTGGTTCCAGGGAAACAGTTTCCCGCAACAAGAGCTCCGTGAAGGATGATCGGTAGTAATACCATTGACAGCGTAGCCTACGGTTGCGGGTCCTGTGATATTTGGGGTCCCGAGGCGGCTGCACACGCTCGGGATTCCCACATTAAACTGAATTTAACAGCGAGGGCTGGTAAGTAAATACGATCTCAATTTGCCGTTTTCTCATAAGGAAACATTTGGCATTCATTGTCCGAGCAGCCAGTTCGCAAGTCCAGCACCTGTTATAGCTCTTTCTATAAATTGATGGAAGTTTTCTTCCTAAACTTTTTTTTCGAAGTTGTGTGGAAAGTCAAAATCTTGATCATGGTATTATTAATTGTTGTTGAAAGTTCTCAAGTTATGTGGTATCTGTTACTTAGTACAGTTCTTTGTGATTCTGTAGCGCCAGTTCACGAGGGTTCGAAGAAGGCTGGCACTCGATAAATGCTTCATTCGCTCGAAGCCATTTTAACCATTGCTCTGTTTTCAGAGCGGCGGCGGCGGTCGTTTACAGTTGACAGTCCAAAAATAGTTCTTGCAGGCTCAAACACATTGCCTATGGATAACGGCTCGGAATTGGAAATCGAAGATCCGAGTTCTAATTTTAGTTGAGTTCTTTATATCCACTTACGCGCATATAATCTTGGGAAGAGATTGAATGAATCTTCTCCCCAAGCTACATGTTAAATAATCGCAAACAATTATTCTTATAATAATAAAAAAAAATGTTTTAGCATTAAATAAATACTTATCAGCCCTATAAAAGGTTGATAAGCCGTAAAAGACATATCAGTCAATACATCTGGGACTCCATGGACGCTGTACAATCTTCCACTGCGGCTCTTACTGTAAAATTTAGGGTCCGCTCGATGATGATGCATAATATGAATGGTAAGTATGTAATTTCTAATGAATTTCAATTTTTATTCATTAAACCGACCTATTGTTATTACTTTAAACGTTATTTTTAGTGGATGCTCATATTTTAGTAAGCTTGGATGTGCGGGTGGTGTAATAGATAACGTCTCGGAATTGGAAATAGGAGTTACAATTCCAACGAAGTTCGTTATATTAACTTATGTGCAAATACGCCATGGAAACTATGAATCCAACACTCCCCCCAGCTATGGGTTAATTAGTAGGACTTGTACCAATAAAATCATTTTTATCTTCAAAAAATTTTTACAATCTAAAAATATTTCAGTCAGTTATGTGCCATGCGTGATACACGCTTAGGCGATCATGTATCTTTCGGTATATGACTGACGAGGCAGATTTTTCTCGTATAGTGGGTTGCCATTTCTTTCTGCGGTAGACCAGTTGCCATCCAAGACAATAGAACCTGGTCTATCCTGCTATTTACCTATAGCTAGGGGAGAAGAAGTAAAGAATTCATACCTTTTCCAAGGGCATTAGCACGTAATTGAATGTAATGGATTTGACTGAAATTCGAACTCGGCTCTCACATTCCTTAATCCGAGCCGCTATCCATTACTCCAAAATATTTGCTGACTTTAAATAACCCGCAGAAGGTTTATAAGCAGTAAAAGAAGAAATCAACCAATCAAAATGGAAACAGGAAAGAGATCCCTCCTTAGTCAAGAGATATAAAATTACCAACGATCTTCTTGCACCTCGGTAGACAATGAGGCGACCATAGATTCACAAACTGGTGTATCGCGATCGTGACTGTTTAGTGTCAGTGAATTTGTTTATTTATGCGTTAGTCCTGGGTATGACGATAAACTACATCCTGCAGCAAGGCCTCTGATTGGGAGATTGAACGTTTTGAGGTCCGTGGAATCACCTCTTAATTGCTGTTGTTCCCAGGGCCACCCTAAGCCGGGATGGTAACACCTATTAGGGTCCCAGCTATGAGTAAATAGTGACCCCTCAAATAAAAACAAAACACTATGAAAGTATAAAAATACATTTTTATATCATCGTCGTCAGCTTTATCTTGTATCGAAGAATTTTATTTCTTCTTTTCTGATCGCTTCTTTTATGATAATGGAGACCAATTTCAAAGCATGTGGACTGGCGCAACAGACTCACAAAAATGTACCAATTAAGAGGGACCATATCTTTTGAAAACTTTTAACGGCAGCAACGATTAAAATGAATATCTCATGTCGTCGGCTTTATTCTCGCAGCCAAGAATTTAATTTCTTCTGATCGCTTTCTTCGATGACAAAGTAGACCAATTCTTGTATGGCAGAAGCGATGGCCTTGACTGTATCATAATGTTAGTAGGGGAAGAGGTTGATTTTGTCGAGCCTTTCTCTCTTGTAGTTTGACTTCTCGCTTTACTCTTCTGGTGTCTTCGGAGTTTTTGGTTCCGATTGTGATCGAACACCGCCAGTTGGTACAGTCACGTGACAAAAATTTAGTATTTCAAGATATTTTTGTGCAATTTTGGTAAATATATATTTTAAAATGAGATGTCAGTATTAATTTCATTTTTGCGTAATTTAAACAACAGTTATTTATTCAGAAAACCCTGTGTTTTTTTCACTGAAGTAAGCTCACTGAATAGGACTTGATGTAGAAACCTTGACTCTTCCATTCTTGATATATGTCCTGATCATAGAAGACAGTGTTTAATGATCAGCGATTCGATGCTTTGACTGTTGACTCTTTCAAGTACTTTGATGTTGGATACATATTATATGGAAGAACGGATGGCATTGACTGTATCATAATGTTGATAGAGGACGAGGTTGATTTTGGCGAGCCTTTCTCTCTTGTCGTTTGATTTCTTTCATTTCTCTTCTGTTGCTTTCAAAATTTTTGTTCCGATGGTGATAGAAAATCGCTATTTGCTACAGTCTTGTGCTTGTGTTTCAAACGATTTAGACTCAAGTCCAGTGGTTTTCAGCGTTGCTTTGAGTTGGTCTTTGTATTTTCGAAGAGCGCAACCCCGTGCTCTTTGCCCTGAAGTGAGCTCACTAAATAAGATTTGACATAGAAACCTTGGCTCTTCCATTCTTGATACATGTCCTGGCAATCGTAGAAGGTGTTTAATAATCAGAGATTCGATTCTTTGACTGTTGACTCTTTCCAGAACTTTGGTATTAGTCACATGGTAATTCCATTTGATGTTCAAAGTTGAACAAAGATTTTGCTGGTGAAAGCATTCTAAGTTTCGGATCTCGATAAAATAGATGCAATAATACGCACATACTAATAAATTGTAGCAACTTCATTCAAATTCGTTTGCTATCAAACAACCAGCATAAAATAACTTTCATGACATTAAGCTATATAATATGCGACAATTTCTTAAATATAAATATAACTTCATCAAAGCCACAACATAAAACAAATTACCGTTTGTCATAATCATATTCACACAAACATGTATATGCACAAAAGCTGAGTATCATCTACCATGTACTCAATTGTGAAAGCAGAATAACATATATCATATTTTTATTACTTCCAATCTCCTAAAGGATCCATAAGATGTTGGCATGTTATTAAGCTGACACATCTATTAACCAATCATTTTTTTATGTGGATTTAGTCTACGTATTGCAATTTGGTATGCGTCCTGGGTATGACGATAAACTACATCCGACAGCAAGGCCTCTGATCAGGGGGTTTTGAGGAGTGTGGAACCACCTCTTAATTGTTGGTGTTCCCACGTCCACTCTGACCCGGGGTGGTAGCATATATCAGGGCCCCAGCTATGGGCAAATATAGTCAACCCCAAATTGGGGTCAAAACATTATGAAAGTGTAAAAATCGATTTTAATATCAGCAACACATTTTTGAAAAAATGTCACCTGCAGTACATTATTACCAGCAATACATTTTTGAAAATGTTACTTAGAACGATTACTTCGCAACTAATATAAATGTAAAAAACACTTATTTCGGTTAACCGCGTTACTTAGAACGATTATCTCGTAACTTATATAAATGTAAAAACACCAGCAATAAAAACCTTGTTGACATTAAATAACCCATTGAGATTGATATACCGTAAAACCAACCAAACCAAATCGATTTGTATGTACCTGATATGTTTTATGCTCTTTATATATTTAGAAATCAATTTTATGTTTTTATGAGTTTTGTTTCTTTAAAATCCGAGTTTGTTTTATACGTTTAGAAGCACCTTTGTGCTTAGCAATTAAGTTTATGTGTTTAGAAACTGGGGTTATGTTTTATATGTTTAGAATTTGCTTCATGTATTTAGAAACTAAGTTTGTGCTTTTTATATTTAGAAATAGTTATTGTTGTTTATATGGGTTTTGAATGAAGTTTATACGTTTTATATTTTCAGAAAACATGTTCATGTCGAGTTTCTGCCTCATGTGTTCAGAAACCGATCACATGTATTGCATGTGTTAAAAAATGGGTTTAATTTTTTTTTTGTTTAAAAATCAAGTTTCGGCGTTTTATAAGTTTAGAAACTGAATTTATGTGTTCAGTTGTATTCATATGATCAGTTAATTTGTGTATATTTGTTCAGGATTTTATGTGTTCAATTATTTGTGTTTGTGTTCAGGTTTTTATGTGTTCAGTTATTTGTGTTTACGTGTTCAGATATTTATGTGTTCAGTTGTGATTATGTGTTCAGTTATTAAGTTGGTGCAAAAATAATGACGCAATAATGTTGTTTTTTGACGTTAAAAATACGTCAAAAAACGACATTATTACGTCATTATTTTTGCACCAACCTAATTTTTGTGTTTATGTGTTCATTTATTAATGTGTTCCGTTATTTGTGTTTAAGTATTCAGTTATTTATGTGTTCAATTATTTAAGTTTATGTGTACAGTTATTTATGTGTTCAGTTATTTGTGTTTATGTGTTTAGGTATTTATATGTTCAATTATTTGCGTTTATGTGTTAATTTGTGTTTATAGTGTTTATGTGTACATTACGGCGTTGGGAAAGTGACTGAAGCCGAGATATCAGGTCAAGCTTGAAAATATTGAAAATTATTACTTAAATTTTGGCAAGAATGTCTAAATACTTAGTAGAAGCACCAATTGACATCAATATTCCATGCATTGAAGAATGGTAGACATAAATATGTAAGATAAAGACTTTCGAGAAAAAATATCTAGCACTACACAGTGAACCAGCTTTCTTAATAGCAGACGTGGTTCAATATATAATCTTTCCACTTCATGACAGCGGAAAACGTTAGCCCAAGAAAGCGTAACGAGTCATTCTCCCGGAGGTTAGCATCAGCCATGCTGATATAAGGCAAGAAAAGGTTCTCTAAGGCGATTAAAAGAGGGTAGTTTGGTTTTTCTCTTTAGTTGGCGAATTCAGGTGCTTTGTTATTCTAAAATAACCTGACACTATTTTCCTGTTTCCTGTTGAGAATTCTAATTTTTATAGATGCAACAAGTCACGTCCTGCTTACGTCGATTAACCGCGTTACATAGAAAGATTACCTCGCTACTTATATAAATATATAAAAAAAAAAAAAAAACACTTACTTCGATTAACCACGTTACTTAGAACGATTACTTCGCAACTAATATAAATGTAAAAAACACTTATTTCGGTTAACCGCGTTACTTAGAACGATTATCTCGTAACTTATATAAATGTAAAAACACCAATGTAAATGTATAACGTCTTAGGTATAATATAAGTGATAGATGTCTATAAAAGTCACTGTTGATTATTTACGGCTAATTTGTTTCAATTATACACCGACCATTATTTGCGTCAAGTGGCGGTAATTGTAAATAACAAGATGCATTAAAATAAGTAACCAAGTAATCGTTTTAAGTTCTCTGAACACCGGTTCCTTTTTCAGATACATTTTGTAAACTGTGTATTACTCATGCAATGTGCAGTTTGCACTAAACCAATGTCAATGACCAATATATTGGTCATATATTCCTCAGCTGTTAAGTGCTTTTTTAAAAAGTGAATCTCAATTAATTAATAGGCGTACAAGTTTTGTTCTTTAGAAATGTCTCTTTCTTTTTTTCTTAAACAAAATATGACTAATTTGCTCTCAAGTCATCACTTTCAGGGCGACATTGCACCGAAACAATTGACTTTTTTATGCGCTACCTCCCTTCACCACTTGTGCAATCATGGCTTCCCACAACTTCCTATTCTTTGCTGCTCTAGACAATGTCTCCTTATTATACTTCCCAACTCCCTGTTCTGCCATCCATTTGCACAAGATCTATTTTCCTTACCTTAAATATATCCTGTGAGGGTCAAATTCTCCAAGCCCTCTTTCTTCATTATCTACCCCAGAAATTTCAACTATTTCTGATTGTAAGTGTTCTCTTCGTTCTTGTTTTACTTAAAGCTTTCTCGTTGCTCACATATCCCGTCCATGGTATTCTCAGCATCCTTCTGTAGAAACACGTCTCTGTAGCTTCAAGTTTCTTACTCATCTGTAGGTATGAATCCACCGCTTACCCCAAGCTATGTGTTAATAAGTATCAGTAAATTATTATTATTATCTCCAAAACATTCTGACAATCCAAATATATTTTTTGACTTTAAATAACCCGTAGAGATTGCTAAGCAGTAAAAAACAAAATAAAAACAAATATTTATCTTTAAGGAAATTCTCTATAATTTAGTGTCATATAGAATAAGATAGAGCAATTTTTGTTTTAAGAACGGAAAATGCAACACCAAAATCCGTAGGCGCATTTGAATAGCGTAAGATTTCTTCCAGAAGTTAAGCAAACTATGAAGAAAAATTATCGTTAGAAACAAAGATTACTGAACTAATACGCAATGTCAGTCCTCTTATATGCCATGGAATCCTGGACAAAATCTTCACAGATGATGAAGTGACTTGAAGCAAGAGAAATGTGGCTCTACAGAAGGATGCTGAGAATACCATTGACTGAACAGATGAGCAACGACGAAATTTTAGAAAAAAATGGAAACAAAAAGTATGCTTATAATCAGGAAGAGATCGTTGAATTTTTCGAGCGCATAATGAAGAAGGAAGGCTTAAAAGTTTGACACTCACAGGACACACACTAACACACACACACACACATATATATATGGATTATAATTTTTATTGTTTTTTTATTTTTATGCTCAGTATTAAAAATTTTGTAAACGGTATTTCCAATTGAAAATTTTAAAAAAAGAAATGGAAATACTGTTTAAAATGACAATCCTTGAAGACTGGAAATTTTATTAAGAAACATCAATGTCGGGATAAAATTGATATTTAAAAGTTAAGTAATCTTTTCATATAATATTATATATGCATCTATATATATGAGTGGACATTGAGAACAGTCAGTTTCATGATTAAATGCAATCTTCAAGCAATGTGTGTAGCGTTTTGGCTCGACTATTTATATATGCTAAAATCCAGAAATCAGAAATATTGTCCTAAACCAAACATGAATAAAGAAATAATTGCTACCAAAATACACCCAATATATATATATATATATATATATATATATATATATATTTGAAATACTAATTTTGAAGCCAAAATTGCTGGTTATTTAGCAGTTTGCTGATAAGGAAAGATTTAAGGCAAGCAGACTTTGTGGTAGAGTACTCGATATCGAAGATAGAGCGTTAATAGAATTAATATGAAAAAGATTTTTTTCACAGAACTCGTGTTAACTCTGAAGTTTTGTGACTATATAGGCATAACCACTCGTCGGAACAGCGTTAATCTGCTGTCATTTCTCGATTCTCCTGTACTTTTATTGGTATGAGTGTGTTATTTATTCGTTTTCGTTTTGATGGGTGTTGATTGATTCTTGAATTCTCTTCCTTCCTCTTTTTGACTTTTTCTCATATTTTTCTCTTTTATTATTTCCTTACCTTGTTCATTTGTCTCTGTTTTATTGTTGACATTTTAATTTAGTTTATGGTTTGAATTTTGTGCAGGTGTGGATTTATGTACGGCCCCTTGTATGTGCGCTCATCCACGTATACATACACACACAAGCATGTATGCGCACATTCACTGATGATTGTTAATTTTTACTCCAGGCACAATTTACAGTTTCTGCTGTTGCTACTGTGTGGGGCTGCGTTTTTATAATTTCGAATTTAATTTTGGTAATGAGGTTATTTTCTTTCTGTCTTCATATGTATTTCAACAGTGTTCTGTTGTTTTTGCATTTTTCTGTTTTAAATGAACTTTGATGATTATTAAATTTTCTTTAAAAGTTGTTTATGTAGCTCTTATGTAGGTTTTTCTGCTGCGTTTGCGTTATTGGTTACGGTGGCTTTTTATATTATGTTGCTGGTTAGGCATTTGTTGTTAAGTGGGCAATTGTTTTTATTTCCACAGTTGTATTTATTTTTGTTGTTTTGCTGATTTGCATTGCTGTGGTTATTATTGTCTTTATTGAGTATTTTTTCATTGTTTTTGGTTAATATTTTTTCATGTTATCTATGCAGCTGTAACTGATTCTTTACTGAGATTTTGTTGATGATTTTTGATTGTTTGTTGTGTTTGGGGAAATGTTTTTCAATTATTTTGAAGGACATTTTCCAATTTTTGTTTTTATTGTATTATGTAGGGTGGTTTGAACTAGATTATGTTTCTTTTACTATTCTGTTTGCTTGGTTTATTTTCATTTGTATATTCTAGTTTGTTCGGATAACTGCTATTTCTTAATGTTGCTTCATATGCTTTTTGTTTCGCTGAATTTTTTTATTTTGATGTATATAGGGTTGTTGTTTGCTTTTCTGTATTGTTTGTAGGTGGCGTTGTTTAGATTGAATGTTATAGCTAAGAAGTTAGTTTGTCTTAATGCGTTGAATATGTCTATTATTTGCTTTTATATAATTTCCATAGATCTGCCGTTGCAATTTCTTATGATTATTAGGCCGTCGTCCCTGTAACAGCCTATATCTTTTTGGTTAATGATGTATGTTAATGATGTATATACCTATGAGTTCGCAATATTTTGCTCCGCCATAGCTGCCAATTCTTACATCAAAGGTGTCGTCGATATTGGTATTATTGTTATTATTGGTGCTGCATTTTTGCCCATATTTTGTCGTCGTTGTATGGTATTGATTTCCTGGAGGGTTTGATAATGTTTAGATCTTCCTTTGGGATGCTTATGTATTGTTTCGCCATGTCTAGTGTATTGTTTAGTGTGTTTTCATTGATGGATGGGTAGAAATCTTTTATGTTTAGTTGTATGAAGGAATATTTTTTGTTGGTGATGTTGTTAAACCAATTGTTTCTTTTTCATTTTTACATGGGAACACACATAAACACACGCCTGAACAAACATATATACACACAAAAAACTCCAATCATAACCTAGATTAAATGGTCAACAATAAACCAGATATCAATGAACAAGGTGAAGAAAGAATAACAGAGAATAAATAAAAGATAAAAAGTTAAAAAAAAAAGAGGAAGAGGAATATCAGTCAACATCCATCAAAGGAAAAGCAAATAAATAATACACTGACACCAATAAAAGTACAGGAGAATCGAGAAATTACAGCAGATTAACTCTGTTCCGACGAGTGGTTATAACTTATATATATATATATATATATATATATATATATATATATATATATATATATATATATTTGAATGAATCCCCCACCTATATTAGTGTTAATTTTAACCAGCCCAGTGAAACAGATATCTATTACCGTTGGCACTAGGATTAGTCGATTATCATCCAGCATGAAAATCTTTAATAAAAAAAAATGTATGAAAAAGCTCTCCAAAAAGTGTTTTTAAAAATAAATTATCTTATCTAACCTCTATAAGGGACACAGAAATATCTAAAGTGAAATGTAGACAGATAAAAAGAACAATTATATGGTTCAACCCCCTAACTTATGCAGAATGTAAAATAATAATATCAGACATTATTTTCTAAAGTTAATAATTAAACACTTGAAAAAATAACTCTCTAAATAACATCTTCAAGTGGAAAACGATTGGGATTAACTACTCTTGTACCAGCAACATGCATAAAATTATTAATTCCCACAATAACCTTATATTAAACAATCGCTATGGGACTAACAACAAACCTGGTATTGAATCCTCATGTAATTGTAGATCTAATTGTAGAGGGCAAATGCAAAGCTACCAGTTTTATATATTAGGCGATCATTTTCCCTAAGGAAAATAAGAAAATTATAATGTTTACATTGGAATTTCCGCGGGGGAATGGAAACAGGAATTTTATATCCATAAACTAAAATACCAGACAGCTATTTCAAAGAAATGTTGGGAATTCAAGGAGAAAGTTTTGAGCCCACAGATAATTTGGAAGATTATAGGTTCCACACGTACACCTAATAGTCTTAGAGATAGGTGTGACTTAAGAAAAAATTAGAATAATAAAATACAATAATCAAAGCCAACTATTATATCAGAGGAATGAATTAATGTTAACATACCAACATAAAAACAAATTCAAATGTCCATAATATAGGTTTAATATTCACTCCCCTTTAACACTTCAAATGTCGTATGTATAACTAATTCTAATTTCTTTTACCCCCGCTGCATTAGTGTACAGTTTGTTTTATCTTTAATATCAGTAAACCAGTTTGTTACATCTTTGGTATTAATCCAAAGTTTCAACCCTATTTTTTCTCTAATCTGATATTAAAGATAAAACAACTGTGCACTAATGATATTGAAAATTATTATCAATCAATATCAAAAGAACTGTTCATGAATGCGTTGGACTTTGCTATCCAGTACACGGATGTAACAGAAAAAGAAAGGAGCATTATTATAAATGCGAAAAAATCGGTACTAATACATAAAGGTGAGCAATGGATAAAAATTATTAGGATCACTTTGACATCACAATGGGATCACTAGACTCAGCTGGGTCTTCTGAACTTATAGGTCTTTTTATATTATACAATCTCCCAGCGTATCGTGAAATGAATATAAGTGACGTTGGATTTTACATACTCGATGGACTTATGGTCATAAAGAACTCTACTAACTTTAAAATCGATAAAATTAGAAAAAAATTATATAGAGAATTTAAATGCCTGAACTTAAAACTACGGTAAGCACTAAATTGAAAAAAGTGAACTTCCTTGATATAACATTAGATTTAATGAAAAATGTATACATACCTTATAAAAACCCAATACTAATCCTTTGTATATACACCCTAAATCTAATAACCCTACATCTATGATTAAGCATATACCTTTATCTATCGAAATATGAATAAGTACAAATTCAGCAAATGAGAAGATTTTCTATGAACATATTAATTTCTATAATAAATCTCTAAGATAGTGGCAACAAAAGCCCAAAACTAACTTACATAAAAAAATGAAAATGGAAAGCATTGGAAAAACAGAATCAGAAAAATAATTTGGTATACACCCCCATACAACGAAATGGGTAAGAATAAATTAGGACAAAAATCCCTTGCATTAATCATTAAACATTTTTCTAAAGAAAGTAAACTCAGTACCTTTTTCAATAAAAATACCCTAAAATTAAGTTACAGCTGTACTGAAAACTTATAAAAATTATTAAGAAACTTAATGTTAATACTTGAATAAACACTTAGACCAAGACCAAAAAAGAAAAAAGAATAGACAGTATAAAAATAAAAAGAGATGAAGATAAACAAAAATTATGTAACTGCAGAAATCCTCTAAATGTCCTCTAAAAAATAAATGTCGCACGGAATCATTCCAATGCAATATCTCATCTACTGAGGATCCAGATAACGTAAAGTCTATATTGGATTCACAAGGCATGAGTTCAAAAAAAAAAAATCAATCAACATCAAAGTTCTTTTAGGATAAATAAATACCGGAATCAGACGTCCATATCGAAATATTTCTGGCACTTAGAAGAAACCAATAAAACACCTACAGTAAAATGGAAATTAATTAGAAAAGCTAGAATATGTAGATCATTAAATGACTCATGTTCTTTGTGCATACAGCAGAAACTATATATTACTAGGTCTATAAAAAATAAAAAATTACTGAATCAAAGAAATGAAATAGCTATTTTTGCCGACATTGTCAAAATCTTTCCTTAAATAATGTTAAAAAGCTGATAAAAGAAATATACATATTTATATTTGATATTTAATAATGATTTTTAAATAATTTAAGTAATTCTATTACATTTATTTGTTTCATAAAGAAGTATAGATTTTTAGTAATTAAAATTAAAAATAATATTTTAAAATTGTAGTTTAATATAACGTATTCTAATCCGAACACATCTCTTAGAAAGAATCTTTATGTATACAAATACAAATTTAAGGGAAAAGAATGTCGAAAAACTTTTTGTCGTTGATAAAAACCAGACGACATGCGTTGAACCGATGTCATAATTCGTTGAAAAAGGCACCACTACCCTACCTAGACTTAACCTCTTTTCGAAAGTAACTCATATTTGATACAATAGTCATCAGTATAAATGAACACGCTACCACCCCTTATCAAAATGATTGGATTTTTCCGTATCCTTGGAAACAAATATTATAAATGTATGTGCTTATAAAACTGAGTAAATTTCAAAATAAGTTATTCCAAAATTCGCTTGAAAATGAAACAGAACTATTTTGAAGTTTCTTTTTTTGAAACATGGTAATTCCTGTGTAGCCATGGAACCAAATTTTTAAATTAGTTAATTTATAATATTTATGCTCTGAAAATTTGCATTGAGGACTGTTTTGTAAAAATAGAAATATTAATAAGAACACCGGATTATATATCTTACTGTTCATTCCTTTTACTCTCTCTCTCTCTTTCTCTCTCTCTCTCTCTCTCTATATATATATATATATATATATATGTTGATAAATATACATAGAATCTAACACCCCTAGCACGATTCTGAGTTTCATGCACGACGGGTGCAGTGTTAAAAAATCATATATATATATATATATATATGCTCTGTTTCATTGCATTAAGCACCGTTTCTTTAACATCTGCACTATATGTGCGATATGCTGAAATTTTATTGCCATATATCCATATCTATTCTATTCTATCTATCTATCTATATGAAGAAATATAGTTTTAAGGTGTACTAAATTTATGGAATAAAGTGCTCATTATCAGAGATAGAGCATATGTAAATATGCAAGTGAACATTGAAGTCAACACTCAGAAGCGACAGGCTGTTTCATGCCAGACGCAATTGTCAGACGCCCTGAGTATTGCGTATATATATATATATATATATATATATAATTTGATGAAGAAGAAATAAGAAACGTATCCCATTTGTTCCTAACCCTATCATTTTCTCGGATTCCGATTCATATTTAAGCGGTTTTTGATCCCAATTCACAAGGAAAATTTTCAGCAGTGTCTGCTCTTAAAACATCTCTCTTCAGTTATGAATTGAGAGACTTTGGCTACTGATTTGGTGTTTGTATACATCACGTATACAATACATTAGAAGATTCACTTACACTGCCGTGCGTCGATAGGTCAGGTATAGAGTCTCTGACTGATGGCAAATCGGTCAAATTTCGATCTCGGCTTGAAACAATCGCATGTCTAGCCACACACAGGCTTGTATGCGAAAATATATATACATACTCTATAAACTTTCTGTAACTGCAGAAAAAAAAGAAAACTGTCCTTTAAATGAGGGGTGTTGTAAGCTAATGTATAGAGCTATAATGGTTCAGTCAAGAAATATATTGTTTGTACAGAGGGACAATTCGAAAAGAGATGGTATAACCATACTTCCTTGTTTAGGGCCCAACATCGACGATTCAATACAAGGCTTACAGAAAATAAAATAAATGTCCTAATATCAAATGGAGGCTTCTACAACGAGTACGGACAGGAAAGTAACGGGTGGATGTTACAAATTATGTCAAGAAGAGAAACTAGCTATCGCAATTTATAATAATAACAGCATAGAACTTAGCAAAAGATCGGAAAAAATGACAAAATGCAGACACTTGAGAAAGTTGGAGAATTATGAACAAGGATGAGCTTGGCAGATTATTATAATGCCTTTTTCCCTCATACTGTACCTCCTCCTAAATAGTAACTGTCTATATATAAGTTGTCAACAGCCAATACGCTGGAGGCACTGCTTGATGATACTTGTTACCTTTGAAACCACGGTTGCATCCTTTAGAGCGTCTTAGTTTTTATATATAATTCGTTTACTTTTGTATCGTGCCCCCTCTTTTTTTTATCTCGCTTATAACTTAGTAACACATTCATTTTATAGTGTTACTAATTTTTGATTTAATTTTATATATATATAAATACATATATATATATATATATATATATATATATATATATATATATATATATAGAGAGAGAGAGAGAGAGAGAGAGAGAGAGAGAAAGAGAGAGAGACACAGACAGACAGAGACAAAGAGAGAGACATAGAGATTGGGAAGGAGAAAAACAATGATATTATTACAAAACTTAAAGGCAAAACACTGCTGATGGATGAAAAACAGGATTTTTTTTAATGATTTTCAAATCATCAGAGACCAATTCGGAAAGGGGATTGAAATGCAAGATTTAGTTCAGCAATGTTGTCGTCTGCCATGGCAAGAGTCTTTCATGAGAGTGGTCTCCATCACCTGCCATTGTTCATTAGATGAGAAAATAATCCATCATTGAAGATAGCATCTCTTATTAATTAACGACATAAAACGATAGGATCTCGAACCTAATACAAATGTGCCAAACACAACTACCGGTATTATTAGGTTATTTTCTTCATTTCTCCCACACACGCCGCCACGGGGATATATTTTGGGGGGCTTGATAATTATCTTTCAGCGAATGCAGCACAATTATTTTGTTTCAGGATTAAAAAAAATTATCTGCTTATTTTAGAAATTTAATATTTTCTACCGCCATAACTATTTCAGACGACATTTGTATTTGGTACCAGATGACTTGGAAGATTACAGCGGTGTGGGTTAATGGTTAGCGAAGCTTGTCATTTCTACTGAGTATTGAGATCGATCCTAACTACAAAATTCTACATTAAATACCCCGACTAGATATGAAAATGTCATAAAACAAATAACGTATCAAATAGGCAAAGGCTTTATTAATTAAATCGTTCGACCGATTTCTAGATCAACGAAGAATTGTATTTAGGGAGACGAAATAATTAAATAGAAAAAAACAAAACGAAGTAAAATGTAGCAAAATATTCGTAGAACTGAAACAATGTATTTAACAGTAGTATCATCCATTCATTTTGCGCATTTTGCACCGTTATGATCACCACTCAGCTGCATCTTCAAATTGTAATTCATGAACTAGAAGGCAGAATAGCTCAATGGCTTGCAGATTCCTTTTGCACCGGAAATGTTGAAGTTACCCCGCCTCTCCTCTCAGGATTTAAAGAGGAAAGACCTGCAAAGCGACAGGTAGTTTGCATTCAGAGTTTTCCTTCTCCTAGACTGGCGTTGGTATATGTGGGCCGTGCGCTGCTAGGACTACATGCTGCCCACCGCCCTCTCTCGGCCGTACCGACAAGATCCAAATGAATAAATGTTATTACATTTGGGGACGGTTTGGCGGCAGGAGTTGCCGGAAAATTTTCAGTGTTGACAGCCAATCACCTTCGAGCCTACACATCCGGGTTTTCTGTCTGGATTTACTTCCATAGCGTTTTCCGCGTTTTGGATATGACCGCAATGCAGCGGAGGTTTAAAATCGGGGTTTCATAGCAGTATATTGCCAGTAAATCAGATCTTTCTTTCTGAAAACAGACAATTACTTTACCCTGGTTTTCAACGGATCATATACTAATCAAATAATATATATAAGGATATTGTCTAGCATTCACTGCCATATAAGAGATTAGATATTAAATAACAGTTCAGTACTCTTTTAATTGTTTCTAACGATATTTTCCTGTCTCTTAAAACTATTCTACTAAGACATGATAAGAAAAGCAGCTGTAACACAATGGGATTCCATTATCAAGTGAGTGTTAAATTTTATCCGAGTCTGAAGTGTTTGTTTTTTATGACAACAATAAATAACAACATAAGGTCTTCAAAGTAGCCAGCCATCGACCGAAACAAACTTGAGAAGAAAAAAAAAAAAACAACCCAAAACTATAATCTTTTGAGATCAAGAGTCACTTGGCCGGAACATAGGAAGTTCCGTTCATTGATTTCCAGACGCGAATAGCGTTTTGGGTGAGAAGGTAAAAATTTCAAGAAAATTATATTTTTCATCTCAACATAACTACGACACTGGCACTTTCCAGATGTATAAATTCAATTTCAGATGTATAAATTCAATTCTCGCCATTGCCAACACAACGGTAGACAGTTTGTCGAAATGTTTTTTAAGCCATCTGTATATATATATATATATATATATATATATATATATATATATATATATATATATATATATATATATATGTTCTTCAGTGTGAATCCGTTCCCGTTTTACTTTTATGTTTAACTCGGATGCTGGCTTCCACAGATTACGAATATATACTCCCTAACCTTATTTTGAAACACCGTAGACAAAAACGTACGAAAAGAGCTTTTCTAATATTTTGTCGTAGAACATAAAATATTGAGTGGATATAAATTATAACTGGAATCATAATAGGCAACCACTTCATCAGTTGTATACGCCAGCGAAACGACGCTGTTAATTATAGTGGAATTGCAATAAAAATGGCTGCCATGGAGAAATTAAAGAACGTAGCGACAAGGCAAGAGAGGAGGAAATTCATGAATTAATGTTTGGGTTCTTTTTAATAGCTTCTTCAAGTAATCGCTTTCGTGAGAGAAATCTAAAAAAAATGGGTAGGCGATAGAATAAAGTTGAAATTTGCTTCAGACACGCTAAAGTTTTAATTAATATATAGAGTTTGAAACAATTTTCTTTAATGAGAAGATTAAAAAAATATAAAAAAAGATGTAAATCTGTTTGAATCAAGTGACTTGAATAAATTCGCTGCAGTATTTCACTTAGAGGCTCTAGAATAATGAATTTCATATCGTTGCAATATATATATATATATATATATATATATATATGAGGCAGGATTTGTGTGTGTGTAACGAATGCAAGGCCGCACTTTTCGACGGATTTGGACCAAAATTTACATGCACATTCTCCATGTTAGTGGGAAGGTCAAGACTGACTTTGCATTTCCCAAATCCCATCGATTGTGGAAATAATCGATTTTTTCATGCTTCTACGGCAGTTTTCATGTAGTTTGCGGCCATTTTCTACTGGCCAGAGTGAGAGCCTATAGCTGGCTGCCACGAATAAGGAGGAAGATTCTATTGGCCAGCGTGAGAGCCAACGGCTGACTAACAAGAATGTTAACTAGCATGCTAACATGCAAAAAAAAAAAAAAAATCGATAGCTGCATTCGTCACAAGTGGGAAAAATTTAAATCTGCATGGCACTTTACTCCAATTGGCTCATTCGCTTGCTTAAACTCAACGTTGATTCTGATTCCGCAGAACTGGGTTGGGGGTGGAAAAGTATTTGTTGTTAACATTCTTTTTTCATTCGGTTTTTCCAGTTACGAGTCCTTGTTTAAAGATGATCGTTTTGTGTTCATTTTGTTTAGTTCTTTTTTCATAACATTTAATGTTTAGTATAGAGGTTAGAAAAAATTCACAGTGTGAGATAGGCAAGAAGTAAGGCATGTAGCAACATCAGCACGACAAAGGGCACTCCTTTAAAGGCAAGGAAGGGCAAAAATATTTTAAGTCAAGTGATAGCGATTGCTGTATGAGTCGTACGATTTTTGAATCAAGCAGGAGCTGGACTACCGACTTGGCGTGTGTCGTATCACGGGTTGTGCGCATATTGAACATTTGTGATTCTTTGTGAAATCGTTTATAAAATCTACATCCGATTGAATATCTCCTTAGAATTTTGATAAATACATCTTTTATCGTTCAACATGAAGCCTATTTAATTTCATTTGCTTCGGACATGTAGTTAATCAGATATTCATATTTTAAATGATGTCAATTGTTTTGGGACATCCAGTATGCATATATATATATATATATATATATATATATATATATATACATACATACATACATATATATATATATAAATACATACATATTATATATTTATATATATATATATATATATATATATATATATATATATATATATATATATATATATATACATACATACATACATACATACATATTATATATATATATATATATATATATATATATATATATATATATTAACACATTAAATGTTATTTTTAGTGGATATGCATATTTCAGTAGACGCTCCGTTTATTTTTTTAAACTGTATACTTATTTATTTTAGTCTACCGATCTGTAAATTTGAGAAATCTTGTTAAAGAAAAAGATGCGCCCTCTGAGAGCACTTGAAACTTCATCCCTATTCGCAGGAAAAACCGTTGGTAGATCCGACGTGCTTTACACCGACTCTGTCACGAAGGGCTTCGACGATCAAGCAAGACCGAATATTGCCTTTTAAGCGCAAATCCTTCCCAGTTTATCAATAAATAAATGTACGATTTTAAAAAGTAACCCGACCGTTTTCTTCTATGTGGGATTCCACTAAAAATAATGTTTAAATTTTTTTAAAATCTGTCAGATTAATAAATAAAATTTCATTATTTGTTTAGACCTCCTGACGAGTGGACGAAGTGATCGCTACGAGACTCTAGAGTCGGGATGCTGAAGGTAATACCAATTAGCTAAGTAACGAACTTTATATATTCTATTAATCACACACACACACACACGCACACACACACACACACACACACATATATATATATATATATATATATATATATATGTAAAATTTTAATTAAAATATAATATTAAAATATAATTATCAAATCCTCCTAATAATTACTATCTGTGTATATCATCGCTTGAGCCGGCTACTAATGCTCTAGAGTGAGCGGCTTGGTGAGAGTAGTTGTGGCCCCAGGGGGCACAGTCCTATGGTTACAGAGAACGCAGTATGGTTCCACCACGGAATATGTGAGTCTGATTTGCAATCCCTTTGTCACCGAAGCCCATTAGAACAGTTGGTGTGATGTTTGCTTGACAACCTAACTGTCAGGGTTTCAATTCTCGGTAGTGGATGCGCACTGCTGATGAGTCTCAAATATAGGACGAAACGGCCGTCCAGTGCTTTCTGCATTCTGTTGAGGTTTCTATCAGACTCGATGAATTAATTAAAATATAATTATCAAATCCTCCTAATAATTACTGTATGTACGAATTCTTTTGCCATAAATAATATATATATGCACGAATTGTTTTGCCATAAATAAACTCGGACTAATGTTTTCTGGTGGCATTAAAAGAAATGGTTATATCAAATTAATTGTTAGGTCTGCAGATAAAATTATGGGTGTGTTGTGTCATGCTAGACAATTTTTTTTCTACAGAATCTATCTTACATATTTATAGGTCTATCATTCGTCCTTACTTTACATATTGTTGACACATTTGGTCTGGTGCACTTGCTATATAGAGAGATAGATTTTTGATAAAATACGAAGCAGAAACTGCAATATTATTGACCCTGTCCCGGCATCTTGTCGTCAGTCATTTTTCCACAGCCGTAATGTAGCTTTCTACAAATACTTTCATTTTAATTGATGAACTTTACTATATATAACCTTGATTTTATGAATTTATGCGCAGTACTAAATTAGTGGCTACTTCTCATCAATTTACAATTGAAATGGCTAGATGTGACCATAAGTTCTAAGCTAATAGCTTCTTCTATCGCACTTCTCGCTTTTGGAACTCACTTCCGCTTTCATGCTTTTCGGCCAACTTTGATCTTCAAAAATTTAAATGCCATGACAATTGTTATCTACTGTCTTTTTAATTCTAGTTATTTTAATGTTTTTTCTCCTTAATGTTTTTTTTTTATTCTCATATTCTATAACACTCAGTAACCTCATTTCGTCTTAGTGGCTTTACTGCCTTGCTTTGTGTTGAAATGATTAAAATAACAGCAGATACCACGAAGCCTATTTGGCAGACTCTGAACGCTGAGAACCAATAAAAAGTAGATGCGGGTTCATTTACCTTGAACAGTGAAATTGATGTGCTTACACTGCAAGTTCTTTCCGATACAACGTGGCATCTCTCGGATTTTTGTATCTGCCCCAAGCTGCTCATAAAACCAAGAACCTCGATAACACAAACGCGAAACTTCGGTTGGCTCTTGTACTAAAACTATAAGGAATTCCTTCCTGCTGGGAGACTCTAATGAGAGTAATTTTTTTTCTAATGGGGGGTAACTTCTTTTTTTAATATTCCAGTTATTATATTTTACACTTGTTCAGTTATTATCTGGTAGTGAAAAAAATGGATATTTCATTTTTATTTATCGTTTCATCTCAAGGGGTTACTAAGTGTGAAAGATTAAGAAAAAGAAAAACATTGTTAAAGAGCAATAACAATAAAGTAACAAGAATTAAGAAGACGGTAGATAACGATTGACATAGCATTTAAATTTTCGAAGGTCAAAGTTGAATGTAAAGCAAGAAAGCGGAATAGAGTTCAACAGGCAAGAAGTGTGATAGAAGAAACTGTTAGCCTAGAACTTACGGTTACATCTATCCCATTCAACTGTAAAAGAATGAGACCTAGCTACCAATCTAGTACTGCGCTTAAATTCATAAAGTCTAGGTACGATAGAGGAAAGTAATAATTTATTTTGAAAATACAAAAATGTAACACAAGGCCAAAATGGTGGATGGAGGAAGTCTGGCTTTCAAACCGTCTTAAACTTAGTTTACCACAATTACTGTCCCAAACATACCATTGTATAGCTTACACCAAAAACGCATTCTTACCACAGTCACCATAATGCCTCAAAGTCTCTATGAAGTCATAACTAGTTCCCACATCTACAGTGAGGGTGAGGAATAAAGAAAAAAGTGATATTTATTTGTAATTTATTTACAAAATGTGGCACGAGGCCAAAATGATGAATGGGGAAAAAGACGGTCTTGTTCTGTCTTAACGTTAAACTTAGCTAGTCACAAAGACTGGCGCAAATATACAACAATATTCCTTAGACCACAACAACGCATTCTTACTTCCCTTTCTTACTACATCCACCATAATACCTCATTGTCTCTACGAAAGTCCTAACTAGTTCCCATATGTAAAATTCATTGTCTGTGAGGAGAGATACAAACAATTTAAAAATCTCAACCCCAAATGAGTATTTACAAAAATGAACAAAACTATATACAAGACGCTAAACAACAACAAAAAAAAAAATGTTAGTAATAAAAAAAACACCACAATCCCTAAGTGTGGCAGAAACATCAGTTAACTGGACGAAATCAATGCGAAACTATAATAATATAAAACATTCATTCATCTCAAGCACTGACACACACACACTTATTCAGACACAATAACACATACAAAAACACACCCGAAAAGAAAGGCGTCCTGCATCCACCAGACAACTGACATCACTGACCACCGGACGAGGAAGGGAATAGGGAATTAAACAAAAGAATAATGGGGGAAGAAATAAAAATGGCCAATGAGCATATATATCCTAGCTATGTTAACTGAAATGAAGAATCTAATGAAACCAAAATTAGCCCTAAACTAACTTAAGAAAGAAAGAAGTGCATCCAAACAATTACAATGAAAGTGTTTATAGAAAAGGCACAGGGATGCCACATCGTGGAGATGGGAAAGTGACTGAAGCCGTGATGACAGGTCAGGATCAATAACATTGCATATTCTTCTTTAGATTTTACCATGAATCTCTAAATATATAGCAGGTGAAACCGGGCCATATGTGACAGCGATATTTGAAGCATAGAAAAATGATACACTTATAAATATGTAAGATAGATTCTGGTGAGAAGAAATTGCCTAGCACGAAACAATGAATCAATTTTTCCGAGTTGAGACCTATGAATTGATTCGATATAATATTTCCTCTTCATGTAAGCAGAGAACTTTAGCCCGACAAGGCGCAGCGATTTGCTCTACTGGAGGTTAGCATGAACCATGCTGATGGAAGACAGTAAGAAATTTTGTCCAGTTAACCAAATGTCAATCTGGTAAAGTTCCGATTACAAATTTCGGGTTAAGTACTTGAAAATTGTCTCGTAAATCAAGTAACGCTTTTTTTCACTCCTTGAGATCAAAGTGTAATATCTGTTCTACTCCTCTCTAAGTTTATATATACATATATATATATATATATATATATATGTGTGTGTGTGTGTGTGTGTGTGTGCGCGCGCGCGTGTGTGCGTGTGTATAAATCATTTTAAGAGTGTATCTGTAAAGGAACAAAATAAATATAAAGATAAGAGGAAAACTATTCTTTTTTTAAAAATATACTCTTTGGCTAATAATAGTTTTACCTCTTGTTTTTTGTTCATATATATATATACATATATATATATATACATATATATGTATATATATACTAGCAGCATGGCACGGCGTTGCTCGTGCTTGAAATCGAAAAATATAACCTTTTTGAATTTGTAGGTCTGATGAATTGGATCGTGATCACAATTCCAATGTAATAAATTATAACCATGGAATATTAGTGTTTGAGCCTTTTATATTATATTCTTGCTCTGTCCTGGACATTGAGCTCTACCGGGATTTTAGCCTCTTGGAAATTTATATATATATGTATGTAAGCAAATATATGGACAGTATGAAGAAAAATATACGGAAAAACAAACAAAAATCCTTATATGCAATAATGCTGTTTTAATGTTAATATGTCAACGTCGGACGTTTCGGTCTAATAAACCATCTTCATTTGTCATGTTCAATTGATAATGTTAATTATATTTTATGAATATGTCCTGAAGATGGTTTATTAGACCGAAACGTCCGACGTTGACATATTAACATTAAAACAGCATAATTGCATATAAGGATTTTTGTTTGTTTTTTCCGTATATTTTTCTTCATATATATGTATATATATATATATCGAAAAAGAGAGAGAGAGAGAGATAGATAGATAGATAGAGAGAGAGAGAGAGAGAGAGAGAGAGAGAGAGAGAGAGAGAGAGTTACCAACGAGGGAATCAGCAGGAAAGAAAGAAAATCAGATTCCTATTACACTGAGGTCAAACGGCGATTCTATCTGCTTACAGAGAGAAGGGTCCGTGACTGGAATATAAATAGCTTCTAAAACACCAGAGTGCACCTTTTGCTGATTATTACGAAAGAATGCCTGTTAAATGAGATTGCACAACTATTAATTAGATGTTCAGCACTCGATGAACCAGACGTGTTCACCCGCATATGCAAATTACCAGAACTACTCTGACGAACCTTACCTGGCACGTGCTGACCAATTCGTGTCTCCATCCGTTGATAAGTTTTCTCTATGTAGTCAACTTCACATATAGTTATATATTACTGTTCTTATATGTGGAAGAACTTGCATGCACATAGCTCTGAAGACAGCTTAGGACGAAAATACTAGTCGTGGATTTGCAGAAAAATAACAAGATTTGACACTTTGAGAGATTTCAAAACTAAACACACAGATCCATGTAAGTTGCAAAAAACAACAACAAAAAAAAAACAACAGAAAAACAAAAAACAAACAAACCCCAAAACAAAAAAACAACAAAAAAACAAAACAAAACAAGCCGGGCCAGCCAGTATGGGTTTCTTAAATTGTGACATATATCTGAATACCTTATTGCACTCAATTTGAAAGTTGGGGTTTCACATGATAAATAACGACACAAAATATTTTTTTTACAAATGGCTACTGTTTTCTGAGAAAACGAGTTTAAAGATTACGTTTCGGTTCAAAATCCGAGCTCTGTAATTTAATTCTGGTGATCAGTGAAAACCTAATAACACAGCCATATCAAATATATATCAAATATATAATTTACTGAAGCTTTACAAATGACAATGGACAAGATGCATGGAACAAGCACATTATTACTAAATCATTATGTCATGAAATAAGACCTTCAAAGGGAAATTATACTAAACAATTTAGCTATATTATAATTTAATGTTATACAGTGCAGTAGTTTTAGTTTGATTTTCAATAAACAATGCAAATTTAAATCATTTTGCCTTAAAATTTGTGCCCAGAATTATTATGGTGTTATATATAAATTTATCTACTTTTGTTTTTATTAATTATGATCTAATAAATTATTTAACAAGTCTTTTTCATGAAGTAGTTTTTTTTTGCAATCTTTTACATTTTTTACACAATTTTTATTTATCGAATACAATAAAAAATTGCATATTTTACTTGTGGTAAAATAATTAGATAATTAGATAATTAGAATTCCAGTTTTAATGTATCTAATGCAAAAGATATCAATTTTATTTGGATTTATTCTTGAAATATTAAAACTTTGAAGTTAGTTTGTAAGCAAAAACTTGCGGAAATTATGTATTTCTGTAAAATTTTTTTCAGACGATCTTTAAAACTAAATGCTTATAAAAATGGGTGAAAGCTATGGATCTCATTTTTGGGGTCAGTACTTGACTCATCAAATCCCAGCTTTCACAACGAGTACAATGTTGATTTTCTAAAAAAAAAAAAAAAGAAAAGTGAAAAATGAATCTGCTCTACTGCATAAGGACTAATGGGAAACCATTGTTTACTAACACCTTCGTGAAAAAGTCAATCTCCAATTATACACGCCTATTCTCAAGTGAAGATCGAAACCAACTAGCTCATTTTTATATATATTTATTTATTTTTTCTTGTGTTTCTCTCCTTTCCCTTCCGCCATTTTATGGCGAATATTTTATTATCTTTGATCTTTCCTCCCTCGTTTATTGGCTGGTTATAAATTTTTCTTTGTATCTGCATTTCGCATATGTTAACATGTACGTATTTTTAGAAATAATGAAATTTTGTACCCCTCACAGGTTGTTCAAATAAAATTCGAAAGCCTGGACCATATTTTTTGTACCTTTCTTCCGAAATGAATTTTTGACGGAATTTCCTCCTTGTCTGGGAAGGATTATTCGAAGTTTGGAAAAGTCGATCAGTAAAATGAATCGACACATGTCTGTTGCCTGAAAAACATTTGCTGCCTAAATACACGGAATCAGAGAATACACAGAATTTCACCATCCAAAAACACATCCTTGATAATGTCCAGAGAAGTAGCCAAAAGCACTCGGAACAATTACAGCTATGGGCAATTTCTATATTCTTTTTATTTTTTCGTTTCTCCTATGAAATTTAACCTGTTTTTACTAATTTTGTACTGAGACAGTGTTATTTTTTTCCTCCGGTTTCTACTCTGATTTTTGTTTTCGTTTTTGGTCCACTGGCTGTGTAGCGCTAACATGCTTTGAAAAAGTTGGTAGTTCGGCTTTTCTTTCTCTCTCTCTAAAGGAAGAAAAAAGATCCACTGCCCCCACCCCTGAAAAAGGAGAATCAGTAGTGATACCTTAATACTCAATCACCTCCCACCTCAAATCCCAACTATAGCCTGAAACTTAACTCTCTCAGACATTTATTTTCATTTTATCTGCCATGTCCTTTCAGGACGTAGGCGATCATAGCTCTCCACCCCCTCTATCCCCTGCAGTCCTCAACAAGTTCCTTCCCTCTGCTTCCTCCCCAAGACCACGTTCTGTCGTCCACTTGCCGTTAGGTATGCCACACGTTGTTTTCCGTTGTCTCTCTTTCCCTCTATTCGACCCGTGAGTATTAGATTCTCCAGGCCCTTCTTCCTCTTTATGTTGCCCAGAAATTTCAGCTGCCTCTTCCTGATGTTGAGTATAAGCCTCATCCTTGTTTGCATCCTCACTAAGACCTCATCGTTGCTCACACGTTCGGTCCATGATATCCTTAACATCCTTTTGTAGAACCACATCTCTAAGAAGACAGAATGCATGGCCATCATTAAGAAATTGCCCATAGTTGTAATTGTTCCGAGTGCTTTTGGCTACTTCTCATAAATTCGATTTGCAGGACGGGAACACTCCCAGACTTATTTTGGCCAAATTGCCGATAACAGCAAAATGAATCTTGCCGACCGAAATTTATGACTGTACACATTTTTCTAATGCAGTCTATGCTTTCATGTTAACTTGACATTTCTTATATTATTTCGTCCTTACTAAAAAATTTAACTTTTTTAATACTAAGACAGTGTTAATTTTTTCTCTATCTACTGTGATTTTTTTTCGTTTTCGGTCCACTGGCAGGTTAGCGTTAACACGCTCCGAAAAAGTTAGTATTTGGCCTTTAACTAAGTTAAAACTTAATTCTTCCAAATTATATTCTTTTGTCCCACAGGTGCACAGGTATGCCTTCATTCATCATTCTCTGTAATGATGTATGTGGAAAGCAAACCCAGACTTGCTGTTGTTTTTTTAAATAGGAGTAGATAGGTTCTCCTGTCGCCCCTTCCATACTACTCTCCCTTCTCTTGGACAGGAGTAGAGGTTCACCCCCTGTATGAATGGGTTTCCGTTATCTTTCCTCTTCCCAGGCCTTAATAAAAGCGCTGTCATGAGTTTTTGAGATGTGTGTGATTGGTGGTAACGTCTCTTCATACTGAGGTTACCGGGTTGGGAGTTTTCTGTTCCCGAATGGTAGTTAAGGAGCCCGAACTCTTGCGTAGCGTCTTGAGAGGCTTGTCTGATTACCAGTTGCATAATATCGCGCATGGAAGTGTGTCCATGCAGGTACCTTCGGTGGGCAACCACGAGGTTACACTATGTTTCAGTCTGCGCCATTTCCCTTCTGCATATGTCACATCAAATGACCGACTGCTCTTAGGATCTTAGGCCTTCTCCTTACCAATACAACTCATCATGACTATAAACAACCAAGCATACAAACCGAAAACAGGTCAACAATAATCCCCTAAACCCCTTAACCTTTCCTTCTTCAACATTTGGGGTATTTGTACCAACATCTACAGTGTTGAATCGTTCCTTTTCGAAAAGTCCCCAAGCATTCTAGCTCTCTCCAAGATTAACCTCAACTCTTCTATTCCTTTTTCTGATTTCTTGATTCCTGGTTACCTTCCCCTGCTTAGAAAGCCCGGGAGTTTATGTTCGCGAATATCTCGCGCTGGCTATGGAACCCTCTCTTGAATTTCCAGACCACTCATACTTCTGTCTCTCTCTATTTAACTCAGTCAGCTATATTTTCTTTCTCTACCGTTCACCTTCCTCTCAATACTGTTGCATGTTAGATAGTATTTTCGACTTCTTCCTACATCCGTTAGCAAAAATATTCGTGTTCGGAGACTTTAACGCCCACCTTATCAGGTGGCTTAATTACTCTGCCACTGACCTCTCGGGCACCCAAACCCTTAACTTCTCAATCATTCAATCTCTCATGCAATTGGTCGACTTTCATACGCGTTTCCCCAGTAACCCCGACGGAAAAGCTTCTCTTCTCGATCTCTGTTTTACCTGTATCCATGACTTTTGCTGTTCTCCGCAGCTCTGCCCTCTTGGCAATTCCTATCACGCTGTAGTATCTCCTTCACCTCTTCCCCCCACCCTGACCCTCCTACCAACAGAATATCTTTCTGCTATCAACTAGAAGATTGGGACTATTTCTGTGATTTCCTTCGAGACGTCCCTTGGAATGTGGTTTCTAATCACCCCATTCTGAAATTGGCGTCTGACGTCTCCTGGGTGAAAGCCGGCATTGATGCCTTCATTCCAGCTAGGAACTAAAGTTAAACCGTATTCATCTCTCTAGTTCTCTCCTGCTTGCTTCGCTGCTATAGCCCACAGGACTCACTTCTTCTGACTGTACCAGTCCGATTCCAAGAGACGTCTCTTTGTTTTAGCTCGGAACGAATGCAAGCGTGTCCTCAATGAAACCAAGTCACTGTTTGCTGACAGAATGAATCAGCGTATAGCATTTAGCAAGTTCGGATCAAGAGATTATTGGCGACTCCACAAGAGGGTGCTGAACAACAGCAAATTTTCAATCCCTCCTCTATTCAATCAATTCGAAGTCCTGACATCTACAGCAGATAAGGCTGAATGCTTTGCTCGGAAATTCTCATCCAGCTCAACACTCGACTCGTCTGGAGTAACCATACCCGATTTCCTCACTAGATCTGATGATCTACTGAGTGATATGTGCTTAATGCCGTCACTGGTTTAAGACATCGTTTCTAAATTAGACCCCTATAAAGCAAGTGGAGGTGATGCAATACCAACCGTTGTCCTAAATAAATGTGCTCCTGATCTGGTCCCAGTTCTCTCTCAACTATATAACTATTGCCTCGATGCTTCCTGCTTTCCAGCTTGTAGTCCCTGTTTTTAAGAACTTTGGTGAACCTTCTGACCCCTTTAAATACCGTCCTATCAGCCTCCTACCGCTTTTCGGTAAAGTCTTCGAGGCTTTAACCAATGCTGAGATGGTTAAACATATTACTCAAGGCCTACTCTCTGACAGACGGTTAACAAAACAAGGGGTTGCAGATAAATCGTGTATTGAACAGTAAATACAACAGAAGAGTATTACACGACTAGTGAGTGTGTGTCGGTTGATCAGCGTTCAATCTATACTACTGTTGATATTTAGTAGCCCCCCTCCACTGCCACGAGGGTATATGTGGCACAAGGGCGAGTTTAACGTGGCTCATCCTCGTAGAACCCGCATAAGCGGATTCGGGTATGTCTATCTCCCCGGACGAAACTCTGCCCTTCGGCAAAGACTCGTCCGGTTTCCTCTCTGTCCAATGACAGGCAGTTCGACAGCAGATGCGAACTATCACAGTCTCGAAAGAACAATCTATACTACTGTTATATTTAACAGTCCCCCCACAAGGAATGTAGGTGGCACAAGGCCGAGTTTAACGTGCGTTTTCCCGAGCTCCTAGGCTCGGCCAAAAATATTCCCTCTGAACCCGCCTAGACGGGTTCAGGGAATGTCTATCTCTCCGGACGAAACTTTGTCCTGCAGCAAGGCTTCGTCCGAGTTTCTTTCTGCCAAGGCAGAGAGTTGGACCGTTGAACAATCTATACTACTGTTCCTCCGAGGCTTACTTTCCTACTAATTTTATAGTAAGTGGAAGAGTCCACAATAGACTAATTAGAGGGAGGACACCACAACACAAACAATATGGATTCCGCTTTGTTAATAGCCATAACTGAATATATATATATATATCATGCACTTGATAAGAACGGTGAAGGACGAGCTGTGGCTCTAGATATCTCGAAGGCGTTTGACAGAGTTTGACCTGCTGGTCTTCTGCGTATGCTTTAGGGCTACGGTATTACAGAACGGCTATTTGATTTAATCCAATCATTCCTTTCAAATCGTGAAATGAAGGTCGTTATGAACAGGCACACTTCGAGGTCATTTTATATGAATGCGAGGTCCTTCCAATGCTCTATCCTGGGCCCTACACTGTTTCTGATCTTCATCAATGATCTTCCTGATATCATCAGCTCCCAATAAAACATTTATGCAGATGACATTACCATTTACTTCTGTCTCAACAGTAAACCCGGCGGCGCTGACAAAGTCAATTTGGCTGCTGCTCTCGAAAGGGACCTTCAATCAGTATTTAACTGGAGTAGGAAACAGCTTGTAAACTTGAATGCCTCCAAAATGAAACTGCTCTTATTTAGCCACCACAGGGGATAATTCCCTGCCCACCATTAGCATGGTTGATGCTAAACTCTCTGCGTCTTCTTGGACTTACGCTTTCGAATGACTTGAAATTCGACTACATTGAATCAATAGCTGCATTTGCAGCAAGGAAAATTGGCTGACTGTTTCGAGCCAGAAGGTTTTTCTCATCAGAGTCCATATTACATATCTTCAAATCATCCGTGAATTGAGTACCGTTGCCATATCTGGTCTGTTTATCTGGAGGTTCTCCACAAAATCCAAAGAAGGATCTGTAATGTAATCGGCCCTGACTTGGCATCTGGACTCCAGTTACTTTCTCACAGATGTGATGTGGTTTCCCTCTGTCTTTCCTACAAATATTTTCATGGGAACTATTTTGTCGGTCTTTTTTTTTGTTGTTGCCCAAATATATATATATATATATATATATATATATATATATATATATATATATATATATATATAAACCTAGTGAGCCAGACAAACCTACCCAGGTTTCACCTAAGCGGATCGTCAGGGAAAGATGGCCAAAGAGGCAAAAGAGAAACGGCATATTTATTGGCGATAATCAAAATCATACCACGTGACCAAAGAAAAAGAATAGAAAAACAAGACAAGAAAAAACAACACAACACGAGTGGGGGTAATGATTTATTCAAACGACTAAAAAGGGAGGGGATATTTGAAGGTTTTTCCAGACGAGTATAGTTACCTATATATATATATATATATATATATATATATATATATATATATATATATATATATGTGTGTGTGTGTGTGTGTGTGTGTGTGTGTATGTGTGTGTGTTTAAGAGAATGGAAAAAGGAAAGTAATTTGAAAAGAAAGGAAAAGGAAAGGAGAAGAGAAAAGAAAGGAGAAGAAGAAGGAAAGGAAAATAGAAAAGAAGAAAGTGTAAGGAAAAAGAAGAAGAAATAAAGGAAAGAAAAGAGAATGTAAAAAAAGAACAAATAAAAGGAAGCAAACTGGAAAAGAAAAGAAAAGGGAAAATAAAGGAAAGAAGAAAAGAAAGGAAACGGAATAAGAAAACAAAGGAGGAAAAGAGAATGATAAAATAAAGAAAAAAAAAACAGAGAACGATAAAAGAAAGGAAAAAATCTAAATAAAATAAAGAGATGAAAGAGAAAAGGAAAATAAATTGAAGAGCGGGAAAAAAGGAAGATGGCGTATGTTTCTAAAGAAAATAAGTTGATACTTGACGAATAATAAGGATAATAATAGAGGCAACTAACAGTATCAGTAGCATAACTCAGCGAACAATAAGAATATAAAGATATAGAGATCGCAGATTAAGAAATATAAAATTGATCCACAATGAAACTCATATGACGCATTTGAAGAAAAACAATGGAGAATGGACAAGTGAGATTACGTATTGTTTTCCGACAAGACCTTCTCATTTGGCCTTTCAAAACAGTACAATGTCGATCTTTGTACGTAAACTTGCATTCGAGTACCAGCGATTGTCCTTTGACGTAACTCAATGGCGATGTCCATTGTCTTCCTATTACTGCAAAATGGCTTCGTGCCATGCAGCCACATTGAACGCAGGCCTGTTGATATTTGATCTAACATCGCAAATTGCCACAAAACGAAAGCATTAATCTGAAAACTCGAGCTTTGATATGGATGTTATGAATGGCGCCAAATCCGTTCAGAAATATCTAAACTGTCAGATGTATATAATCGCTTTCTCATCTTAACGGTTAAAAATGGCGTTAAGCAATTGAAGCTTGCGGGTCTTGGCGAAGATCGCCTTTATTTGAACCTTGTGAACTGACGCTATAGAATCGCAAAGAAAAGACCTGCACCAAATAACTGAAACCACATCAGTCGAGGACTTTCAACAGCAGCAACAGTCGAAACGGTTATTCGAGGAGAAAATAATGACATAATCAATATGTTGACATTTCACACTACTTTAAATAAAAGGTAGGAAGGCTACCGCTATCAATGCTGGAAAGATCGATAACAGCTACCGGACTTGTGGAATCAATTTTCCTGAAAAATTATTTTAAGAGAAATATTTTATAAATGCTAAACGAAAGCAGTAATGGCTGCTCGGTCAATGAATATCAAATGATTCCTTGTAGGGAAATGGCTGATATTACCATTACCATTAATATTGCGATTTAGATAAAATGCAAAGGAAATAAATTCTGCTTGGTGGTATGAAATGCTGGCGAGTTTTATTTTCGTATTAGCAGTTGGGGTTTTAGTCCTAGTAAAGGCCAGAATATCCAATGCTACGTTTCAAGGTAAACGGAACGAGACTAATCGGAATATGACATTACAGAACGTTCGTTCAGTTTGTTCATATCTATCTATCTATCTATCTATCTATCTATCTATCTATCTCAGTCTGTTTCTATCTATCTATCTATCTATCTATCTATCTATCTATCTATCTATCTCAGTCTGTTTCTATCTATCTATCTATCTCTCTCTCTATCTATCTATCTATCTATCTATCTCAGTCTGTTTCTATCTATCTATCTATCTATCTATCTATCTATCTATCTCAGTCTGTTTCTATCTATCTATCTATCTATCTATCTATCTATCTCAGTCTGTTTCTATCTATCTATCTATCTATCTATCTATCTCAGTCTGTTTCTATCTATCTATCTATCTATCTATCTATCTATCTATCTATCTCAGTCTGTTTCTATCTATCTATCTATCTATCTATCTATCTATCTATCTATCTATCTATCTATCTATCGTCGGAGTTAGCTCCTCCTCAGCTTCTTAACCCTTCACCAGGGGTCTCTCTCCCCTGGCTATAAATACTGGCTGACCTTTCGCCTCTTCCTCTTTTTTCCTCAGGCCTTCAGCCTTATACCACCCCGCAGATGTGAGCTCTCACAGATACAGCGTTTCCCAAATTCAGGGAACACGCTAAGAACAATAAACGTACGTACGAACACTCATCACAACACACACACATGATATTCACCACACACACTCTGTCCGTGTAACTGTCCATGTAATTTGTAAACCTTTCTTGTTATTAATACATATATTTGTTTACATATATTTATCGACTTTGTTTGTTTTTTCCTTGTCTTCTTTGGACTTAATTAAAGTCCAACTTTCTCATGTAGTTGAACCGGCGAGCAGGAAATTCTACCCACATGTGTTCATCTACAATACATACTCATCACCACCACGGTCCGCTACACTATCTATCTCAGTCTGTTCAGATCTATCTATCTATCTATCTATCTATCTATCTATCTATCTATCTATCTATCTATCTATCTATTTTTATGTGTATACAGATATTAAAATGTAGATAAATTTGTCCTTTCTCAACAACCTACCGACACTAGCGAAACTTTGAAACCCGAAAATGCAGCGTTGATTAGAAGATAAAAATATTTGTCGCGGTCTTACAAAAATACAACATTAATCAAAATCCAATCTTGCTAAATGTTGCCATTCTCAGAGCCAGAGTGATCAAAATCTTTGATTGCGATGGCACCATTGCGAGGTGTGTAACGGAAATTAAGAATGTAAAACATCGGACCAAAATAAAAACCAGAATGAATAAAGCGAGTTACAAATACGATATGAAAACATCGCTAAAATGCAGTTCGATCATCAGCCTGTTTTCTTTTTTCGAACGAAGGTGTGAAAGATGATTCTAATAGATTAAAAGCTCATAGTTTACGTCATAGTTGTGGTTTGTAAGAGTTGTTTGCTTTGGCTTAGTAAATTTATGGCCTAGCTTTTCGATTTTATCCTTTGCTTACCTGGGAAATAAATAAGAAATTTTAATTTTAATTAATTAGTTCAGACAGAGGGGGGGAGAGAGAGAGAGAGAGAGAGAGAGAGAGAGAGAGAGGCTAATAGTATTGGTGGGGGGGGGGGGTAAAGAGGTATACGTAGATATGTGGAAAGAAGGAAAAAGTGTGAGAAAGGAAAAAGTGAAAGCGAGATGAAGACAATGCAAATTAGTAAGGCGACATCATCAAATGTATTAGGTCGGTGCAAAAATAATGACGTAATAATGTCGTTTTTTGACGTATTTTTTAACGTCAAAAAACGACATTATTACGTCATTATTTTTGCACCAACCTTAATAATTGCCATAACATTTATATGCACATATTCTTTCTTTCTTTCTTTCTTTCTTTCTCATAATTTTGTCGTTCTTTCTTTAATTTTCTATGTCCTAATTTATTCTTTCTTTTTATATAAAAATCTACACATTCGTTTAAAAATGTCTTGATCGTGTTTGGAAAAAAAATTAAAAAAAAAAGCATTCCCCTAATTATACATAAATAAAAAGCTACATATTCAGCCAAAAATAAAAATAAAATCCCAGATAATGTCCAGTAGAATAACGGAAAATGCCCGGATATTCAGAACATTTGGACAGATCTTACACGCTTTATGTCCAGAAAAACTTATACGAATGCAAGAAAAATTGAATAAGACGCTTAGTCGCATTACCTTGTCTGTTGTCTTTAATGAACTTGTATAAAAGAAGGGTTGCTGACCAACTACATAATTACACACACACACACACACACACACACACACATATATATATATATATATATTTAGTGTATTGGGGCAGCAGATCATTATTCAAACATATATTGTTAAATATAACAGACAACGAATGTCTATTATGTTTGATCATGAGCCATTCTAAGCTTCGTATAGTGGCTTTAGTTTTGGGAGAAAATAAAGTCAAAAACTGTCCAACATTTGTATATTTTTTTATTATGCTGTTCTTCGATCGAAGCTTTCGACTCACATGGGCCATCATCAGTGTGGCTATATAGAATGTCTACCATCAAAGATGACGTCCTATTATATACAAGTTTGTTATACGACGATAAGTGTTGCGGAATATATATATATATATATATATATATATATATATATATATATATATATGTATATGTATATATGTATATATATGTGTATATATATGTATGTATATATGTATATATATATGTATGTATATATATATATGTATATATATATATATATATGTATATATATATATATATATATATATATATATATATATATATATATATATATATATATATATATATATATATAGGTAGATAGATAGATGTTCCAATAACTATGTTTCAGAATTTCGAGTGAAAATGCACACACACTGTATGAGCTTCACATATTACATGACAATATGTATCTAAGAAATTCTAACAACATAAGACTATTACGTCCGTTAGCAGTTACGCAATAATTACGATGTAAACAAAAACACGACAAAAATAAGTAGTGACAATGCTTCATCTAAAAACATCGGACAAATTAAAACTATTACGTCTATTACGAGTAACAAAAATTACGATGGCAAAAACATCCAGACAAAATGGAATTGTAAGGACAATATTCCTTTATTAAATGTTATATAATTATGATTGGATTAAGAAAGCATTAATTATAAAAGCGGAGACGATGATACTACGGTCCTCGATATGACGATATACTACATCCGGCAGCAAGGGATATTTTGAAGAGCTTGGAACCACCTCTTAATTGTTGTTGTTCCCAGACTCGGGGTGGTAGCACCTGTTAGGGTTCCAGCTATGGTAAAATAGTGACTCCCACCCAATCTAGGGTGAAAACGTTATTAAAGTGTAGAAACACATTTCTATAGTGACGGTACCAGCAAAGCATTTTCATAGTCAAAAAACTACCAGCAATACATTTTTGTAAAAAAAAGAAAAAAAAATATTACTAGCAATACATCTTTGTAAGGAAGAAAAAAATTATTATCAACAATACAAAAGAAAAATTGCCAACAATATATTATTGTAAAAGAAATTACTAATGCTCCAAAGAAAATTAAATTTTGACATTAAATGACCCATAAGGTTTTGATATGCCGTTAAACAAACAAAACAAACAATGATACTAAATTATGCGCCGTTCTTATATGATTTTCGCTTGTATACCTCCCCGTGATATGTAAGTTCCACTCGAGCAGCTTCTTCCAACAAACCTTTTTGCGAAACGGACTCCCAAGAGGATGCTTCCTCGATCACTACAGTCTTAATCTAGGGTCAACGGTTATCTTCACCACATATCTCAATAATCTGTAACCCACTGTCCCGAGTGGCTCTTGGGTCTTGAACAGAATGAACATCGTTTTTTTTTTTAATTCTAAATATTAAATAAAAGTATTAACAACCATAGAAATAAAGAAGGAAAGAAAAAAAAAGAAAGAAAGAAAAAAGAAAGGAAAAAAGAAAGAAAAAAGAAAGGAAAAAAGAAAGAAAGAAAGAAAGAAAGAATGAAGGGATACTTATAAAAATAGACGATGTAGAAGTTAAGAAAGTTAGAAAGAACGGTGAAAAGAACGGGGGTGGGGGTTGAAAGACAGAACAAAAGAAAATGACTGAGAAAAGAGTAAGAAGATATTAATAATGAAAGGAAGGAAGGAAAGAAAATAAAGAAAGAAGGAAAGAAAAAGAAAGAGGAAAGAAAAATTGGCGAAATTTTATAAAGAAAGAAAAAGAAATATTAAATGATTAGGAAAACGAAAGACAGGCGAAGAAGAGATGTTAAGAAATAAATAAATAAAGAAAGAAAGAAAGAAAGAAAGAAAGAAAGATGGAAGAAAGAAAGAAAGAAAAAAAGAAAAAGTGGGTAAAATTTAAAAAGAAAAAGAAAAGAATAAATGGCGAGAAAGAAGAAAGAAAGATGACAGGAAGAGATTTTAAGAAGGACATACATACATATATACAGAAAAAAAAAAGAAAGAAAGAACGAATGGAAGAAAGAAAGAAAAAGGAAGAAAGAAAAATTGAGAAAATTTAGAAAGAGAGAAAAAGCAAGTATAAATAATGAGAAAGAAAGAAAGAAAATGTGAGTAAATTAAAAAGGAAATAATAAATTGTGTGGAAGAAGAAATAGAGATATTAAGACAGAAAGAAAAAAATTGGGGTAGGAATTTAAAAAGAAAGATAAGGAAATAATATACGAGAAAGAAGAAAGGAAGAGGAGGGGTGACATTTTAAGAAAGAAAGAAAGAAAGAAAGAAAGAAAGATAGAATAATTTTTAAAAGAAAGTTAAAGGAAAAGAAAAAATGAATGTCGAGAAAAAAGAAATAAAGATGATGGAAGACATTTTAAAAAGTAGGTAAGAAAGAAAGAAAACTTATGATAAAGAAAGAAAGAGTTGCGAGATAAAAATAAAATTCAAATATCGAAATAAACAAAGAAAGAAAGTAAAAAGAAAGAATAGAGTGGAAATATTAAGGCATGAAACGAATCAGACACACTGGAAACAGACACTTCAGTGGTGTCGTTTAAGTTCTGATTATCGAGTCCGGTTTTGTTTTCAAAGTTTATATTAAAAATAGCCGAATAACAGTGATAACGATCCAGTCTTTTTGCGTTGGCATTTATTTAGGATGGATAATAAATTGGTCTCACGTCGGACAAAATAAGTTTTTACTAATCTCTGTTTATCACAGCCATCTTTCAACGCCTAAACAACGCATTTGTTTTGGTAATTGTCTCGTAATTTAGGAGCAGAATGACATTGCTAATATGAATAATCTATCAGTAACTGCCTGTTCTATGAAGTTGGCTAGCTTCCAAAACCGAATCAATAAAAAATCATGACCAGTTATTCAATTCGCATCTGTCAAGGGATTTAAGTGTGGCCAGATCAGCCAGTTTCATGTATTTGCTAACAAAAGTTGGGATTGTGATTTTGTGTATCGCTATATATAGGATGTTTCCGAAAAATTGATATCCTTTTGTAATTTAATAGTTACGGTGGAGTAATGGATAGCGGCTCGGACTGAGGTGTCGGAGAGCCGAGTTCGAATTTCAGTCGAATCAATTACATTCATTTACGGGCTAATACCCATCTGAAAGGTATGAATCATCTTCTTCTCCCCTCAGCTATGGATAAAAAACAGGATAGACAGGGTTTCCATTTCCTTCTTCTGTAGACCAGTTACCATACAAGGCTACAGACCGGGTTCTATAGATTTGGATGGCAACTGGTCTACAGAAGAAAGGAATGGCAACCCAACCTACTGCGGGAAAAAAAACTGCCTCGTCAGTCATGTATCGAAAGGTACATGATCGCTTAAGCGTGTATCACGCATGGCACATAAGTGACTGACTGAATTAAGCGCCATACACGATCTACGCTTGGGGGCAATTACGTTTCTTTCGAACGACGAAAGCAGAAGATTTTCCCGTTTCTTTGACTTGACCAGCTCTAGTTCAAATGATCTCAAATTTTAACCGCATGTGTAAAAAGAACTCAAAATTGTATGCTTAATATTTTTCTTTTCAGGTATAGAGATGGCATTCACTGGAAAAGAAAAAGGTGTTTTGTGTGTTAGACTTTTGCTCGAAGACAGTAGAACAAGAGTGATCAGCTTGCATTTCTGAGAGAATTTGCTATAAATGCACCAACTGCAATGCAGATTTGGACATGACACAAAAAGTTAAAAGGGGAAGGCCATGAGTGCAGGGCAAAAGGACTGGCAGGAGCTGGACGATCGACTTGACATGTGGCTTGTCACAGGCGCTGAGCATATTGAAAAACTTTTGAAATCGTTCATTAAATTTACATATTGAATTTCTCATTGAAATTTTGATGAATAAATATTATTTTGCTCGACAATGAGCCTGTTTAGTTTCATTTGCCGATACTATTTAGTTACTCAGATAATTACTTTTCAAAGGGTATCAACTATTCTGATACCCTCTTTCTCTCTCCCCCCCCCACACACATATATAGATATATACACACACACACAAATATATATATATATATATATATTAAAGACATTTTTATGTTTAACTTTCTTTTTATAGATACAAGTATTTAAGTAAATGCTCTGTTTATAATAAACAGTATTAAATAACATTTACCGGCCTGAATGTCCGAGAAATTTTCATAGAAAATATTCGTTCTTTGACAGGATTCGAACCTGCATCCTATACGGAACCGTCATTTACGCTGACGTGCCTTACCTGCATCCTATAATTACTTTGAAAAGTAATTATAGGATGCAGGTTCGAATCCTGTCAAAGAACGAATATTTTCTATGAAAATTTCTCGGACATTCAGGCCGGTAAATGTTATTTAATACTGTTTATTATAAACAGAGCATTTACTTAAATACTTGTATCTATAAAAAGAACGTTAAACATAAAAATGTCTTTAATAAATAGATTGTCGTCGGACTTTGTCCATTTCGTAATATATATATATATATATATATATATATATATATATATATATATATATATATATATATATATATATATATATATATATATATATATATATATACAAGAGTTGGTTGAATAGTTGACTAACTATGAAGGAGTGATGCTAGAACTGAAATCTTGTATGCATTAATTTCAACTGACTGTCCACAGATTTCAAGAGTAACTAGGAGCGATTTCTCTTGTAAATTGACAAAATCTGACATCGTGGTGTTAGCAGGTACATGCAGAAAAAGGGCCATTCTTGCGGACATGGTTGCTATATTATGGGATGACGTTCCAGCTTTATCAACAATACAAAAGTGGGCAGCTGAATTTAGGAAAATAAAGGAGAGTCCTGAATATAATTCAAGGTCTGGACGTCCTGCAACGGCCACCATCGAGGAAAACATTGATCGTGTTCACCACATGGGGATCAATGACAGGTGATTGACTATAAATCAAATAGAAAATGCTATTAGCCTGTCCCGTGAGAGAATTGAGAATATTCTGCACATTGAATAAAATTTTCCTTTCGATGGGTAACACGTCTTCCGTAACCTGATCGAAAGTGCTGATTAGATCACGGGAAAATCTGATATTGTTGAACGCAGATACACAAAATTCGTTATTGGTAGGGTTATTCCAAGGTCTTTTTATTGTAAAAATATTACGAAGTTAAATCCATGAACAGAGCTCAAAATGTATAAGTTAATATACAAAGCAATATAAATAATAGGAAGGAAAAAAATTAAAACATCAATCCGTTATAAATTTATTTCAGCATATATATATATATATATATATATATATATATATATATATATATGATTTATAAACGGGGATCATATCATTCATATACAGGTTTGGGGTTAGTGTATCTTATTGAAATTGTTTGCGAAGATGTTGTCTCGCCATTTAAATCATTAACCTCTATATTTGTTTTTTTTGTATGAATGATTCATGTAATTATAAATTGAACTGCACCTATAATCGAAATTAAAATGACTGATCCAACGTGCAAATTTCGGATAATAAGTGCGACATTCCTGTAATTATTGAGCAATATAGTTCATGTCACATTGACGGGAAAACCTACCAGTAAAAAAGAATTCTCTTATTTCTATATTTGTACAAAAACGCACAACCTTAAAATTTAAAATTCAAACTCAGCGTTGCGACCGCATGTTCCAAAATTATAACACATTTCTCATAGCATTTTTTCGGATTACATCTATATTTTCGTTGTCCTCTCATTATCGAGAAGTAAAAAACAAGAACAAATCTATTTCGAAACCTGAGGATGTCTGTAGGAACAGACGAAAGCTTGTAAAAAATTAAAAAGACCTTATGCAACTCGAATTTATAAACAGGGATCATATCATTCATATACAGGTTTGGGGTTAGTGGATCTCATTGAAATTGTTTGCGAAGATGTATTCTCGCCATTTAAATCATTAACCTCTATATTTTTTCTATGAATGATTCATGTAATTATATATATATATATATATATATATATATATATATATATATATATATATATATATATATATATATATATATATACCTGTCTCATTTTATTAAATGATACAAATTTTACCAAGACAATTTGAAAATAAAATGGACAAAAAAATTTGAAAATAAATAAATAAATCAGACAAAAAAAAAACAAAAAAAATCAGCGGAATTGACCTTAAAATTTTTATTTTTTAGGTGATGGTGGTGGGGTCTTATACATTTGAAGAGAGAGAAGTAGGGGAAGAAAAAAAAGATGTTTGTATAAAGAGTAAGGGAAGTTGGGGGAAGTATATATGGGTAAATAATAAACTCGTTCGTCACCAATCAATCCCCTCCACGCACATAATACAGCATCGTCTCAGGGGTCCTACAAAAAACGCGCCCCGTGACTTAAAATTTGATGATAATAAAAGTTATACATAAAAATTTACGGATGAATGTAGTCTCTTTTATGTCTGATTGAATAAATTACAAACATTATTATTTTTATCATAATCCTTTCATATTCACGAGTATTTTCCCGCATATTACAATTAAATAAGGCAAGAAATGCACTGTAACAGTGAGAATCACTTTTATTTCCCATGTAATTTATGCCTCTTTCTGAGGTCATCATCAGAGGTACAACTGGTGAGGCAAAAACTATGTGTAGCTATCCATTACTGAATTTTTTTCTTTTAAGAAACAGATGGAAAGTACTTAGGAAATAAAAGTTATTCTCACTGTTACAGTGCATTTCTTGCCTTATTTAATTGTAATATGCGGGAAAATACTCGTGAATATGAAAGGATTATGATAAAAATAATAATGTTTGTAATTTATTCAATGAGACATTTTTATATGCATATTTAATTGCCCTTTTCTAGTTTTAAGGTAAAAACAATTAAATCGTTCGAATTTTAATGACTGTGTCAGACTTCTCTCATGCGTACACATACATACATGCGCACATACGTAAGGTCATACATATTGGTTTGTATTAAACATCAGTTTAATCGATTCGCAGTTTATTTAGGAAGAAAGAAATCTGTTTACAAATTTGCTTGTTTTAGTGTTTGTATCTCAAGTTGGACGCAAATGCTTCTCTCTGCCCTTTGGTGTTTGGTAGTCACATGTGTACAAGGCCATTCTTCATTTAATCTTCAGTTCTCATCCTCGCGAGTATAACGTAACTTTCCCGCCCTCAAATGAATAACGTAACATTCTTTGTTTAGCGTGTAAAGTAGCCTCAGTATATTTTCGCATCGTCACCTTTGAAATACGTGTAATTTTTATTTTAATTTCCTATCTACCATTACGGCACCGGTTCGAGGTCGATTTGATATTGGACACTTCATTTTTGTTTTGTTTTTTTGTTTTTTTTTTTGCAATAAGCTTTGTAAAAAAGGAGAAAGAAAGAAAATAAAGACATAATTATCGACTGTCGAAATGGAAGTTACCTTACTAGAAATGATTTGCAAATAATTGAAATAAATATAGTGGTGGCTTTCTTATTGGATCGATGAATTGACAAAAGAGAGAACAAAGTCGAAAAATAATTGCTTTGTAGTCAACAGTGAAATTGTCTTATGCCTGACTGTGCCGATGAAAATCTCTTGACTGTAGTAAGAAAATTCAATTTTCATATAGATTAAGAGAATTTCAAGTTCATTCTTTGCGCTTAGAGAAAACAAGAATATGTTGGGAACTCAAAGAATTTGAATAAGGCGAGTATTTATTTGCAATGCTATTAGTAAAAAAACAAAAAAAAAAAAATAGAAATAAAACCTCTGTAAGGAATATTATTTTAATGGATGAATTCTACAAATTTAGGGTTAGCACCTTTTAATGTTATGTTAGTAACGTCTTAAGACGAGACTAAATTTCCCATGTCTAAAATAATTGTTTATTTAGTTCTGGACTCAAATTAGCGTCAACTGTGGAAGGTATGTGGTTTCTGGTCTTTCTTCGAACATTCAATATTCTAGCGAGGATGTTGCTTTGAGATTATCTTTTCTGTCAACTTTATAGCTCCCAGGTTATTTTAATGGACTCATTTCCCGAATTTTAGGGTAGCACCTTTCAATGTTATGCAAGCAAAATCTGATTTCCCCATGAGTAAAATAATTGTTTATTCAGTTCTGGACTAAAATTAACGTCAGCTGTGGAGGGTATGTGGTTTCTGGTCTTTCTTCGAACGTTCGATATTCTAGCGAGGATGTAAGGGACTCTTACATCTTCCAAGTAAGTCTGTAGTTTCTTGTTATCCGATTGTCTTGTGTTCTTTAAGTTCGTCTGAATCCGCTTCTTTGTATATGCTGGGGCACCCAACAACATTCTTTGAGGCCCGATTCTGCACTTGGTGTCTTTGAGGTACCTTCTAGATCTTCTAGCTTTTTGATTTTCTGAGATGACACCGAGTACAAAAAAACATTTGAAAATGATGGGAATTAAATTCGATTTCGTGACATGAATCACATGCCGCACACATCTAAACTGAATACAGCGAGGTCAAATAATATAAGCCGTGAAAGTAACTCCGAAAAACATGCCTGTATTTGATTAATATTAAACCTCGAACAGATTTTACCGATTACTCAATTAGAATATTCCAAGGGTATGAGAATTATATTGAGAATTTAACTGTAAAATATGTTTTCGAGCTAAAGCAAGATTCTGTACGCATATATATATATATATATATATATATATATATATATATATATATATATATATATATATATATATATATGGCAAAAAGAAAAAGAAGTTGAAAATGCAACTGAAGTTTTTATGAATAGTAAAATAATTTTACCGGTTTCACAGTTCTGTGATTTACCAAAGTTAAATTGAGATGGAGTGACGTGTGAGTATGCTATGATACATGGCTCAATCTCAATTTAACGAACCCAACAGGAATTCGAACTCGACTCACCGATTAACATTACACTGCCTGCACGCCCAAACTTACTATAACTGGTATTCTCAAGCGGTCACCCCTCGAGGTACTGTACAAGTTCGACGATGCTTAACTTCTGCGATCGTACGGGAACATGTGTTCCAACGTGATGTAGCCGTAAGCACCAAAAAATGAAAAGTGATTATAAAACTGTAGTAAATGCAGAGAAACTAACCAAGTAATGTAACGGAAATTAGATAAACACTAAGTTGAAAATAATACCATAAAACATACTTTTTCAGAGAACTGTTTCGATTTTCGTAATATGCGAAAATGTCTACATTACTTACTAGTGATTGTTCATCCTCACTATGAAACCTTCGGCGATTATCTCCGGAGATTAACTCCATTTCAGTTAATCAACTCCGATGTTCCCCAATTTCGATCGTCATGGAAATTTGTATTAAAATGCTTGCGCATGCGCCAACGAATGTAATTATCGAGCCAAGAGTGTCAGTCGTTGTTGAAAGTCAATCCTGACTTGAAAGTATCTTATTTTATTTAGGATTTTATTTAATATGATAAATAAAATAATACGTTAACTTAGTTACTTTGGTCCTTCACCAAACGAGAATGAGCTGTTTGTTGGCAGAGTATGTTTCTGTCTTCTCGTATAATAATAATAATAATAATAATAATAATAATAATAATAATAATAATAACGAAATCGAAATCTCAAAAATGTGGCACATGGTAATATCAACAATCCCTGTAGTATTTGGAGCCCTCGGATTAGTTGGTAAAGATTTCAGTTGACTCATTAAAGGGATTCCTGGAAACCCATGCCTTACAGAAATACAAAAAATTGTTCTCACGAGTACATCCCACACCTTACTTAAGGGATTTATCTATGTAAAATATGTGTGTGTATGTTTTTTTTTAATTGGTCAGTGGAAAATATCATGATGCCATTTCTAACCTTAGGTTTCTGGGCAGGACCCGGAAAGACATGTGTACACGTCAGAAATCAAAAGAAATAATAATAATAATAATAATAATAATAATAATAATAAACACTACCTAGCCCCGGTTACGGAGATAGGACCTGTTACAATTCTATGGGACTACAAAATACACACTGACAGAACAATCAAAGCGAACCGCCCAGATATTGTTATTAAAGACCACAAACAAAAACGGTGCCTCCTTATTGATATGGCAGTCCCTGCTGACTGCAATGTATCTTTGAAGATATTCAAAACGTTGTCAAAATACAAGGACCTTGAAATAGAAATCTCGAAAATGTGGCATATGGAAACATCAACAATCCCTGTTGTAGCTGGAGCCATAGGACTGGTTGGAAAAGATTGCAGTAGACTAATTGAAGGGATTTCTGGAAGTCCATGCCTCAAGGAGATACAAAAAATTGTTCTTACGAAGGGCTTTATCTATGTAATTTCTTTTTTTTTATTTTTTGTCAGTGGAAAGTGTCATGATGCCATTTCTAACCTTAGGTCCCTGGGCGGGACCCGGAAAGAAATGTGTAAACGCCAGAAATCAAAGAAAATAATAATAATAATAATAATAATAATAATAATAATAATAATAATAATAATTGTAGTTGGAGTCTTCGAATTGATTGGTAAAGGATAGACTCATTGAAGGGATTCTTGGTAGACCATGCTTTAAAGAAATACAAAGTACAGTACAATTACAAGTACAATTTACGAAGAGCTTTATCTATGTAAATGTGTAAAATCTTAGTTGTTATTTTCGTTTTTGTTTTCATTTTTTTTTAAATGATCAGTGGAAAATATCATGAAGTTATTTCTGACCTTATGTCTCTGGTTGGGACCCGGGAGCAAATAAGTATACAACAGAAATCTAAGGAAATAATAATAATAATAATAATAATAATACTTAAAAAAAGAGCGCGATTTAAGGAAAAAAACAGTTTGACAATGTTAAACAATATTTCGACAGTATGTTTGTCTTCTTCAAGTTATATTTAAAAAACCAAAAAATCCAAATTCAAGTATAAAAATATGTAAATTTACCTAAGTTGCTTGTCTTGTAATGAAAACACGGCTGCTCTTGATAATGAACACATCAAAACGAATGAAATGCCGTCAGGATAAAAGCATGCAACTGAAATGTGCGTAATATGTGGTCTTGTTCATCTTGGAATTTTCAATTAGTTGATTATTTACTAAGAAAAATTAATCAAACAGCTTAGTATAAATCTTATGGAACTCTCCTGTCATTCTGTTCATTCACTAGGGACCGGAAGTTAGTATTTTACATACGTAACTATTCTAATGCATTTTAGGCGGCGAAACGTCGGTAGAGTCTGAATATTTTTTCAGAATGTACACCTTAAGATGTTTGTTGAAATTTTAGTCGTTGCTAATAAAACGTTCTGCAAGCTCCGTTGATGTCATATTGTGTCTGACATCATACCTGTGATCATTCTATCTTTTATTTAATTTTTCCGTTGCACAGTCTACATAAATCGAGTCATATTTGGTACATTCGACGACGTATATTAAATGGAAATCAGTATAATTGCCACAGTTTGTGATAGAATTTACTTGACTCATGTTGCTGCACAACAAACAGGTTTTTTTTTCCCTTTCTATGGATTTTTTTCGCGGGTACAACGATCTGAAACGCCAATGTCGTTTTCAATGTGGACGCTTACATTTGTTAAATTTTGTTTGATGTTTTTATTTCTTTTGGGAAAAATCTCTTTAAAATTCGGATATTTTTGCGCAATGTGTTCATAGCTGCCGCGTAGTATTTTCGAAATTCCCGTCAAATTTCGGTGACAGTTGATGACTAATGGGATTCTGTCAGAATTTTCATTGTGTTTTTCGGTGTTTTGATTTGGGGGTAAAATTATGGCAATCTTCACTTTTGGCTATTTTACTGGCAATTTGTTTCAGTCGCGCCTCTTGATAGCCGGCTTAACGTAATGTCGAATGAAATCATTAGCACGCTTCCAACGGTCTTTTATCTCCGTACAAATTGACGTCATGCGCAAAAATTGGCACTTGGGCTTTGATTTTATCGTGAGATAAAGATGGTTAGAACGGCAGCGAAGATAAACGTGTGATGAGGTAGGCTGGCAAAAGGGTTTGGTTATTATTAGGTTGGTGCAAAAATAATGACGTAATAATGTCGTTTTTTGACGTATTTTTTAACGTCAAAAAACGACATTATTACGTCATTATTTTTGCACCAACCTAATAGAAGACTCCTTCAGAATTTTGCTTTAGTGTCTAAAAAAATTCAACACTTGCTTGCAGAAAATGGACGTAAATTTTATTTGCGATAGAAAATAATAATAATGGTAATGATAATAAAAATAATGATGGCGAAAACGATAAAAATAATTAAAATAATGATAATAATAACAAATAATAATAATAAGAAGAAGAATGATGATGATGATGATGATGATGATGATGATGATGATGATGATGATGATAATGATAACCCAGACACGGTTACAGAGATAGGACCTGTAACAATTTTATGGGACTTTACAATACGCACAGACAGAACAATCAAAGCTAATCGCCCATGCATAGTGATCAAAACCACAAGAACAGAAAGTGCTTTCTTATTGCCATGACAGTCCCTGCAGATTTTTAATGTATCTTTGAAGATCTTAAAAAAAAACTATCAAAATGTAAGGATCTTGAAGTGAAAATATAAAAAAAAAAATTCCCAGTTGTAGTTGGAGCCCACGGTTTGATTGGAAAAGGTTCCGATAGACTCATTGACGGAATTCCTGGTAAAGAAATACAAAAATTTTACTCAAAAGTACAGCTCACATATTACAAAAGAATAAACTTTAAGATAAACGGCACGCTTATTTGATAAGTTAAAAAATCTCCTTCTCCCCGGCATGGCTATTCCAGGCTGTACAAAAGAGTAAACTTTAAGATAAACGGCGCGCTTATTCGATCAGTTGAAAAATCTCCTTATCCCCGGCATGGCTATTCCAGACGGCACAAAAGAGTAAACTTTAAGATAAACGGCGCGCTTATTTGGTTAAAAAAATCTCCTCCTCCCCGGCATGGTTATTTCAGAGGGCACTTTTATTTGGTGCACAAAAGAAATTACGCCACTAAAATTTCCATGCTTTGAAATTTCTAGGTTCAGACCTGCACAGCTAAAACTCGCCATGCCATAGGACACATATTCTCTATTTCCTTCATATTCCACTAAGAAGAAGAAAATTCCATTCTGACAGCTTTTTCTCAAAAAGCGCTACTTTTTGAAACACACTCCCAAGTGAATGCTTCCCCGATCACTACAAACTTAACCTCTTCGAGTCTAGGGTTAAGTATTATCTTTCCTACATGTCCTCAAAATCTGCACTTCTTACCTCCTCCTCCTCCTCTGTTCGACCGTTCTTTTGTGCTTTTTATTGAGTGAACAGTTATGTGATAGACTGATGAGAGAAAATTTAAGTATGAACGTCATGAAGGAGTGGTATGGTGTTGTTCACATCGCAAGAACGAAAAATATCACTAACACGAGTTTTGTATCAGTAAGATTTCAATATCATTTTAAAGTAAAATATTTTAATTCTCTATTAATAGTGATAACGATTCTTCTTTAAGAACGTTCGCGATAATGACTCTTCACAAATAACTGACTTTTGTTACTCTAAGTAATTCTTTATCGTTTTTTCTTCTATGTCCCGCGTATCTTCCCGAACTATATTCATATCTCGTGTAGATCTTAGCAGTTTATCTCCCTTTACCAAAGTCCCCACCGTCCATTGACACAAGCCCATTAGGTAATTAGCTCGCAGCTTCCCCTTACCTACCTTCAATATGCTCCGTGAGATTTAAGTTTCGCAAGCTCTTAATCCTCATTATATATCCAAAGTATTCCAGCTGTTTTTTCCTGATTCTGAGTAGAAGTATTCTTTCTGCTGCCATTTTCTTTGAGATTCCTTTGTTGCTTACTCACTCGGTCTATGGGATTTTCAGTGTCCTTTAGCAGAACCATGTTTCTGCTTCCAAAAGGGGAAAATTGTTTAACATTCACTGATATATAAGAGGATGAATATCATGTAGCAATTGTAACGGGAGGGAGCTATGGAAGAAAGATTTATTCTCCCATTTACGTTTGCACCGTTATGGGCATTATTATACCCGTGATATAGTAACACCGTCATTCATGGACGGAACAGAATGATTGAAAGGAAAAAGGATGACAAACATGCTTTGTTCTCAGAAAGACTTTTATAATACTAAGACATACACAAAACTATATATACATATATACAGATGCTCCATGCGGAGAATAATATATCACATATATCTACACTTCAAAGCAGAGTGTAAGGAAAAACAAAAAGGAAGGGTCTTACATATAATATGGGGATATTCCTGTTTCTGGAGAAGCCATGTTTGAGACTCCAGATTCAAAACGGAACGGATTCATCTACTATCTCCCAGGCGAGGACATATTTTACGAACGGGAAACAGCGAGTTTTGGGTTTTCTCGAATTGAGGACTGCAAGCTGGAGTTTATTTCTACATCTGGGAAAGATATATTCCTAAAAGGAAACGGTACAATGGACTTGTAAATTGCCGTGGAGGCAGAATTAGCCTCCCAAGCAAGGCTATAGTGCTACTAGGGCGCAGATTGTTACAGGGAATAAAAAAGGAATGAGAAGACTTTAGTGAGGAGAAGTGAGGAAAGGACAATAAAGATACAGGACGTTGCATTTAAACTTTTGAAGATTGGAAGTGGCATGGAAACATTAAATCGAAATTGACTTCCACAGGCGGAAAGTGCGAGAAAAGAAACTCAAAAGTAAAACGGAGATAGCTATTTGACAATATAGTAGAATGCTTAAATTAATATAGTCGAGTCACTAACAAAAAACAAAAAAAAAAGGGGTTGAGAACATTTGCTGTGAAAATATTTGTATAAAAGACAGAGAAAAGCCACATCACGTCACATCGGTGAGAAAGTGACTGAAGTCGATATGTCTGGTCAGGATCGATTACATCCTGTAAATCATATTACGGTTTGACCCAAGTCTTATGAATGCAATTGCGAACTATTAGGAATCAGTCTATCGTTATGCTATCATAAATTCACCGAAGGCACAAATAATCCTGACCATGGGTTTGACCTTATTGGCTTAAAAAAATCAAGCAAGGCGATAATGCCACTAAGACGCAGGATTTTACTGGGAGTGTAAGAGAATGAGAAAACTGTCAATCACGTTAGATAGTGCGCTCTCCAGGAACAATTGTTGCATTCCGTGACTCCCAACCGTCAGACCCCAACATCATTTCATCGACCGAATCAAGGAAAGTTTCTTTTTTTTTTATTCGGTCCGCTCAACATAGTTGCGGTATAAACCGCCGGTTGGCTTCGTGGGTGGTATATAAACACAAATGTGTCTGTTCAGGACTCTGCAACAGGAAGAGTCACTTTCGGAGGTTAGCAGCCAGATATTTATTTCTTTATACAATTCCGAATTTTGGTATTTTCTGGGGGTGCCTATTGTTTCTTAGTAGTAATGTATTATCAGTGATATATTTCAAAATATAAAGGGAATACGCAGCACAGCGTCCAGAATGGCGGGCTATTCGCCGTTACTAAAGTTGTAAAAGTAGTTAAAGTTTAATAGTGTTACTTTTGGGGAGGGGGTGGATTGGGTAGCTTACTTCTGTCTGGGTTGGAAAGCTTCACAAAGAATCAGACAGTACTGATAACTTTAAATTTGTATATTTATGTATTTCTTTTGTATGGTTTTTAGTGTAAACGCTGAAATGACGCACCAAATAGCATTTGCAATACCCGGTTTCGAAAATGAAGTTTTGATTCTTGGAATCTATTTAAAAAAAAATGTTCTGTCTGAAATAAAAAAAAGAAAACCAAAAAATGCCTATCTCGCCCCCCCCCCCCAGAGACACAGACAGGCACACACACACACACCAGGTTTAACAGCAAAATTGTTCAAATCGTGTAACAGCATAATTGTCCATCCCACAAAATGTTTAATATCTAAAAAAAACACAAAAACAACAAAAAAAAAAAACACTAAACTGAGTTTCGTTTACCCAAGTTTTCAGATAAGACTGTTAGCCATCTTGCCGCCATTTGTCGTAAGAATCACTGAAAAAAACCTTTGAGTTATTCAGCTAGAAAGGGAACATGTTAAAATCGTTTTGTATCAGCCTCAGTTTCTTCCCAAATGAGTGAGAGGAAAAAGATCATTCAAGCCCTCAGTAATGGTACCAACAGTCATACTCTGTTTTCCATCTTCACAGTCCACCCCCAAACCATCAAGAGAACGGTGAATAAGTTCAAAAAAGAGGGAATAGTAGTGAGGAAAACTAGATCAGGAGGTCAAAACCCAGAAAAAGGGATCATCATTTCAACTTAGGGTAATCAATTAGAAAAGATCCAACTCAATCCATATGACGTTTGGCACGTGAGAGAGGAGTTTCAGCTATGACAGTGCAAAGAGTAGTGAAAGAAGACTTGAAAATGAAATCGTATGTGAAACCTGTGAGGCACCTTGTTACTCCAGGATAGAAAGTTCGAAGGTTAGAGAGGGCGAAGATCATCTTGAATAAGTTTGGAAATGATCCTGGAATAATCTATCTATCTATCTATCTATCTATCTAGATATATGTATATATATGAACTTTATTTCAATCATTCATGAGCTTCAGATCCTTAGCTCAGATTAATTAATGATAAACAAGCCATTTTTGTTTATGATCGACTTCATTACGATTCTTCTTTTAAGCTTGGAAAGTAATTATACATCCTTATTATTCAAAGTAGAGTCCAACAGTGTTATAAAAACCTCGCAGAATTTTAGTAAGATATATTTAATAATTTCTAAGATACAATGGTTCAAATCTTATTTTTGGTTTTACACGATTTGGATAATTTGCTGTTACACCTGGTATATATATATATATATATATATATATATATATATATATATATATATATATGTAATAATAGAATGTTGGGAATTTAGGCAAATCATTATAGTAATTCATCCTCAACAGAATGCAGAATGCACTGGACGGCCGTTTCGTCCTATTTTGGGACTCATCCTCAGTGCGCATCCACTACCGAGATTCGAACCCGGACTGTTTCGATACAACGTCATACCAACAGCACCAACGTGCCTCGGTGACGAAGAAGAAACTGAATCTTAGTAGTGGATTCCTCATTACCTGCCAGAGAAATTTAAACAGCCTCTTCCCGAAGTTAAGTGTAAGTTTCCTTTTTGTTTCCATTCTCACCAAAACCTCGTCGTTGCTCACATGTTCGGCCATGTTATCCTCAATTTCTTTCTGTAGAACCAGACTTTTGTCTATTCCTCATCTTTGTGTTTGTCCAGTATTCACTGCGAAACAGATATACAGTACACTTTTCTTTGTTATCAACGAATCTTTTTGTCTTTTAATACTCCTCTTAATTTTTGGAAGGACCAATCCAATACTTCTTTAGATCTCAACGCTGCTTTTATATCTGTCGAAATCTTAAAGGTTTCCAATGAAAATATTTACGAGTTTTTAAAAGTTAAGCATGCTTGTGATTAATTTGTTGTGATAGGTTAATCTAGGAAAAAAAGAAATAGAAAAGAAAATCAGATTAAGGAAATATTTTAAGAGCGTTAAAAGGTTTTTTGCTTATTTTCATCCGGTAATAATGATGTCTTCACTTTGTTAAATTTTTCATTATAGCATTGACGTCAATATTGCAACAGTAATTTTTTTATTAAATAAATATGAAAATTCAATTAAGATTATGATTGCTATACCGAAAGGGTAGTGCATACTTCCTCAAAACTAACTTTCTTTCTTTCTTTCTTTCTTTCTTTCTTTCTTTCTTTTGCGTTTACTCTTTCTTTCCTGTTTTTCTTTCTCTTTTCTGTTTTGTCTCCTTTCTCTTTCTTTTTCGTTTTCGCTTTATCTTTATCACATTTCTGTTTTCTTTTTTTCTTTCTCTTTCTTTTTCGTTTTCTATTTATCGTTCTTTAACTCTTTTCTCTTTTCTTTCTCTTTTTTTTTTTCATTTTTTCTTCATATTTTTGTTTTTTTCTGTTTTGTTTTGTTTTTCTTTCTTTTTCTATTTATCTTTGTTTCATCTTTTCTGTTTTCTTTTCTTTCTTTCTTTATAGTTTTCTTTTTTTCTTTTTTCCTCTTTTCTGTTTTGTTTGCTTTCTCTTTCTTTTTTCAGTTTCTTCTCATCTTTCTTTTTCTCCTTTCTGTTTTGTTTCCTTTCTCCTAATTTTTCTTTTTCTATTTATCTTTCTTTTTCTCTTTTATGTTTTGTTTTCTTTCTCTTTTTTCGTTTACTCTTTCTTTTTCTTTTTTCTATTTTGTTTCATTTTTCTTTCTTTTTCCTTTTTTCTTTATCTTTCTTTTCTTTGTTTTTTTCTTTCTCTTTCTTTTTCGTTTTCTTTTTATCTTTTTTTATCCCATTTCTGTTTTGTTTCCTTTCTCTTTTTTTTATCCTTTTCTCTATACCTTTCTTTTTCTCTTTTCTGTTTTGTTTTTTGCGTTTTCTCTTTCTCCTTTTTTGTGCTGTTCCATTTCTTCTATGTATGCCCGTGTGTAATTGCTAGCGCATAAGTTTATTATATATATATATACTGGTAAGTTCTCTCGACGATTTCGATAAAAAAGGCTTAAGTGGCCAATTTATAGCGGTGAAGTGCTTTATAATGGTTGACGCTCGCTGAAGAAAGATGGATTCATGCCTTTTACATTAATGTGAAGTGAACGAAACAAAATCAAGTGATTCAGACACTAAATCTAGGACTAGGTTGGTTTCTTCTACCCCACGCACCATATTCAACTGACTTTGAAACAACCGATTATTGCCGTTTTTGATCGCTGCAAAACATTTTAATGCGCTAAACTATCGTCAGAATCTTTTTGACATCAAATACTGCGGAATTGTACTTAAAAGGTACGAATATCTGCCTAATATGTGGCACCATTCTTTACAAATAATGGTGGACACATAATTGAAAAATCGTAATTATACTTTATTCTTTTAAAGAATAAAGATGATAAAAAGCGAAAATTATTTGACTCAACCTAATATATACATACACACGCACGCACGCGCACACACACATACACATATATATGTACTGTGAATACGCTAAACCCACAACCAGGCTCATACATAATTCACCGATTATTCCAAAGCAATAGTAGCACAATGCTATATACGAACTAAAACAGAAAAACTCAGATCTGCTCGGAGTGGGCTGATTTAAAATCCAACAGGCAATAACTACTCTAATATATATATATATATATATATATATATATATATATATATATATATATATATATATATATATATGTATATGTGTGTGTGTGTGTATGTGTGTGTGTGTGTATATATATACGTGTGTGTGTATTATTCAAACATATATTGTTAAATATAACAGACAACGAATGTCTATTAGGTTTGATCATGAGCCGTTCTAAACTTCGTATAGTTGCTTTAATTTCGGGAGAAAATAAATACAAAAATCATCCAAAATTTGGATATTTTTTATTATGCTGTTCTTTGATCTAAGATTTCGGCTCCCATGCGCCATCATCAGTGTGGTTATATAAACACTACAACAGGGATGTTCACCTTTAAAAGTAACATCCTTTTATAATTACATAGAAGGTTCCTCTGCGACGCATAATAGCAGAATACATATATATATATATATATATATATATATATATATATATATATATGTGTGTGTGTGTGTGTGCGTGTGTGTGTGTGCGTGTGTGTGTGTGTGTGTGCTTATAAATATGCCGTCTTAAGACAAATGGTTTATTACATCCTTTCGGCGTCTAACAAATATATTTTAGACACCGATATCCATACAATAGTATAATTCTTAACGAGAGTAAAAAATATTCTTCGGATCCCTCATGAAATAAAATGTCCTACCTTTTTCCTACGATGGCTTGTAACAAACTGGAAATTGTATTCTATTAATTGCTAAGCAAGGAATCAACAGAATAAAGTTTCAAAAATGTAATTTCTGAATTCATCCAAGAACTTGCAATATGCTATTGCCCGTATTTAAATTCGTTGTTCTGCGAGCGCAAATCTTTTTTCAAGTAAAAAGAAAATTCTTCAATTATCTGAAGGCGTTGCCAATTATTTCGCAAAAGAAAAAGAACATCTATTTTTGAGAAATATTTTTTTATCTTTCCGCTTTTTATTCCTTCAAGTTTCTGTGCTCGTTTGTTCACTAATGACAACGATCAGAAAATAAATCTAACCTTTCACCTTAATATTTTGTTTAATAGTAGACAAAGACAAACGCCATTAGCAACTGTTGTTAAGGAAAACAGAAAATAATGTGTTTGTATGTGTTTAGAAAATTTGTATGTTACATATCAAAGCATGTTACGAGTAAATCCCCAAACCAAAGATATTCTTCTCAATGCCGTGTCTCTTTAGTATATGGTAGATTAGGGCTCTTTACATCTTCCTATCCTCCAGGATAACTCGTCAGGATTTATTGAAAAACTAGCAGCATGGCCCGGCGTTGCCCGAGCTTGATTCAAAAATCGTACAACTCATACAGCAATCGCTATCACATGACTTAAAATATTTTTGCCCTTCTTTACCTTTAAAGCAGTGCCCTTTGCCGTGATAATGTTGCCTTACTTCTTGCCTATCTCACACTGCGAATTTTTTCTAAGCTCTATACTAAACATTAAATCTGTTACGAAAAAAGAACTAAATAAAATGAACACAAAACGATCAGCTTTAAAAAAGGACTCGTAACAGGAAAAACCGAATGAAAAAAGAATGTTAACAACAAATACTTTTTCACACCCAACCCAGTTCTGCAGAATCAGAATCAGAATCAACGTTGAGTTTAAGCAAGCGAATGAGCCAATTGGAATAAAGTGCCATGCTTATTTAAATTTTTCCCACTTGTGACGAATGCGGCTATCGATTTTTTTTTGCATGCTAGCATGCTAGTTAACATTCGTGTCAGTCAGCTGTTGGCTCTCACGCTGGCCAATTGAATCTACCTGCCTATTTGTGGCAGCCAGCTATGGGCTCTCACTCTGGCCTGTACAAAATGGCCGCAAACTGCATGAAAAGTGCCGCAGAAGCATGAAAAAAAAAACGATTATTTCCACTATCGATGGGAGTTGGGAAATGCAAAGTCGGTCTTGGCCTTTTCACTTACTTGGAACATGTGCATGTAAATTTTGGTGCAAATCTGTCGAAAATTTCGGCCGTGCATTCGTTACACACACACACACACAGACATCCTGCCTTTTATAGATAGAGATATAGGTAAACAAATAAAGTTTTATTTAAGTAAATCAGAACACGTCCACGAATGCCCCATTAGTTGCATATAACGCATCTAGCCGATACTTAATTTCTGTTTTCTGAAAGTTACTTTCGGTTTCTATATATGTGCAAGAGATGGATATTGATACATCTTGATAGATTTTCTAACTTGTTACTGTAGTTTCGCTGGACCTGTGTGTCTGATTTGGTGTCTATGATACAAATAAGATACATACTAATGCTTTTTCTTGCGGTGTTGGCATTTTAATTAAAATTCAGGGATTAATAAGCACTTTTATCATTTACCTGAAAAGACAAACAAAAGTGAATTAAAAAATAACAAACTTGTTGTATGACTTATTTTATTAATGACTTATTTTATTAATGACTTATTTTATTAATGACTTATTTTTAATGTGTAACATTGGTGTTGCAGAATTTATGCTAAGATGTGTCAGAAGGTGAAATTGTGCGAAGGCCTAAAATGTGCGTGTAAATTATGCATTTATCCATAACAAATAAATTAAACGAACATATGAAGACAAATACCACTTGAAGAAATCAAGGAAAAAAACAACGTAGCTATAGATTTCAACAATAACATGAATTTATATATATATTTGACATACAAAAAGTGATAACAAGTTGCTTGTTAAACATGGCAAGTGAGATAAGATTGCAAAGAGTGTCCATGCAGATATTTGGTGAATGAATTTTGATGTTTGTGAAATTAAAACAGTTTGATTTCTGCAAGGTCAAATGTCAATTGTGTGAGTTCAAATAATAGTGTGTAACAATTGTAAGTATTGATTCAAGTTATGAAGAGTTGTGTGCCTTTGACTGATATGCTAAAGTTGATTAAATGTGCAATTAATATTTCGTAGTGATAATGTCACTTTTTTAGTAAATTGTAAGTTAAGTTTCTTCACGCGGCAATAGTAGTGCAAGTTGTGTTGAGTTGATGAGAAGCTGGTAGTGTTATTGAGTCAGTGTGTTGGCACGCGTGGAGTCTGCTGGCATCTCTCGAAACACAGTGTCTGACTGACTTGAATTAAATCGAGCGATTCTTTTTTTCTTTTCTTTTTCTTTATAGATTTTTGGGTTTTCAAATAGGCTCCAGACAGCTACACGGGAAAAAGGATTTGTCTCAACTTGCTACATTTTTTTTCTTTTAACCAATGGGAAGTTGACTTTGGAAAAGTGAAGTGATGATTAGCTAAAGGTTAATTTGGGGAAGAGTGCATCTTCCCGTAGGGGGTGACAGGCAAGTATGGAAGATTCCATGATGGTACAAGGAAAAGGATTGACAGAGATAAAACGGAGACTCGTCTAGAAACAATAATAGATTCATTTGGTCGCCATGTTACATTCCGCTTCCTTCTTCAGACAGATAAGTGCACTCTTTTTCCCCGTAGAAAGTTATTTCCCTTTTATCCTTAACAACTCCCCTTTTTAGTGTGATGGTAAGTTTTGCGTTGGGTGTTTACTTGTAGCCGCTGGGTGGAATGTTTAGTTTTTTATCCCTTGAGGTATAAGTCTATGTTCCACACTTCTACTGTTTTGTGTGGAGGTTGCAACATCGGAAGTGACGTTTCCAGTTTGGCGCAAGATGTAACCTTGTATCCGTTTCTTTGTGTCACTTTCGTTGTCTTTTGCTAAAACCTGTTGCGAGAATTTTGTGCAATTGGACCTATGAAGTTTACATATAACCGAATTTTGCGGTTCATCAGAGCCTCGGCATGTGAGCTTCCGTTGTAGGTGTTTGTGTTTGGTGTGACTCTGTAACTTGTTAGGAATGTCTCCAATATTTCGGTTACCGTGCTCTCCCCTTTTAACTTTTGGGGTGCCCTCTTAAAGGTATCCATTAAAAACTCTCAACTTGTTCATTCGATTAGTTCATTCGATTTAGTATGGGTATGTGTTTGATACCATTCTGCTGGCAGAAATTTGAAAATTTCGCTGAAGTGAAAGCAGAGCCATTGTCAGAGACTAAAGACTCTGAACCTGTTGAAGATGTGCGGTAATTTTAGAATGTTTTCCTCAAAGATGATGCGACTCATCGGAAAAAAAGTTTTGACCATTTACAGTAGGCATCCACTCGTAACAAAACATTTTGCATCAGATAGGTACTGAAAATTCAATATGAAGATGTGACTAAGGAAAACCAGGGACAGGCCAAGAAAAGAGTTTCGATTTTCTCTGGGATTTTGCTGCTAAATGGCATTTTGTACAGTTATGAGCAAGGTCTTCTAACTGCTTTTCTATCTTTGGCCAACAGACATAGCTACGTGCCAAAGTCTTCACGCGGTTAATGCTCTGATGACCAAAATTAAATTGTATTAGGAACCAATTTTTTTAACTCAATGGAACAATCACACGTTCCCAAAAAAGAAACAACTTATCTACTACGGACAATAATAATTACCGATGGTAAAAAGTTAAAAATCTTTGTTCAGGCCTGTCTGAGGCCACTTTATAGGAAAAAATGACATTTCTCTGCTAGGACGTGAAAACCATATTGCTGAAACCGTACAAAATAAAATAATAAACAGTTCAAAAGTTAATCCTTAATTTCACTTGTAATAATGATATTATCAATAAATGCAACAGTTCCAGTTAAACCAGTCCATATATCATCTATCAACTGTTGGATCAAAGCAGACGCTGAGTTAACGCCAAAAGTAAGCTCACTGTATTAGAATAAATCCTTATGGTTGTTGACTGTCAGAAATTCTTTTGAATCCTCATCAAATTCTATTTGTAAAAAAGCATCAGATAAATCAATCTTTGCAAAGCAAGTTCCCCCCATTAAGTTTAGTGAACATGTCTTCCCTTGAGGTTAACGGGTAGTGATGTGCATCTAAGGAGTCATTTAAACCTGTGGGGAAATCTGTACATATACGAACTTTACCGCTTGCTTTCTTGACCACAACAAAGGGAGCTGACATTCTAGTTTTTCCCACTTCTCTTTTGTCCCTAACAAAGTTATATATAAATTAAAGCTTTAATAATATTTCTCTAACATAAAAATAATTGTATTAATAGATGTTAACTCTAATGGATGCAATAAACCGTGAAAGTTTACAGTTAATTCACGGACACCTTCTGCTTGCCTGTCTGTCTGTCTCTGTCTCTCTGTCACTCTCTCTCTATCTATCTATCTATCTCTCTCTCTATATATATATTTCTGAAGAAAGAAATGGATTATTTATTTATTAATCAGATTTTTATTACTTAAACGTTATTTTTATTCGCTATTCGTATTTTAGTAGACGGTCCGTTTACATATATTTATTTATTTTCGTCGACCGGCCTGAATATTCGAGAAATCTTAGTATTTAAAAAAAAAAAGATTCACTATCCGACAGGATTTGAACCCGTGGTCCCATTACATTTGACATGCTTTGGACCTTTCGGCTACGGAGTGCGGAGATGAACAAGTAATGACTGAATAGTACCTTTAAACACAGCGTTTTCTCTAACTCTCGAAACATATTTGTTCAGTCTCGTATCTTAGTATAAAGAAAGCAATTTCTAAAGAAAGGAATGGTTATTTTATTTATTAATCCGACAGATTTTTATTACTTAAATGTTATTTCTAGTGGACATTAATATTTTTAGCGTTTATAATTTAATTATACGCACTAAAACTACATTTTACTTGAACTATGGGAACAATTTTGACGATCACTATATATATATATATATATATATATATATATATATATATATGTGTGTGTGTGTGTGTGTGTATAAAGGTAAAAGACAATAGGAAAACTGTATTGTTAGCCGACGCGTTTCGTCCAATATGGACTTTTTCAAGGCAAAAACAAAATGAATTTATTGAAAACTAAGTAACTATTAACAACAAACAAAATGTCCTTAGCAACTAAAATAATTCAGAAAACTCTATTTTATGCATATTGTCAACTGAAAATTATGTCAAGTACTTTCAAGTGTAGAAATTTTGTTTTTATTGTCGTGTTGACGGATTCAATCATGTTCCTTTCTTGATTTTTTGTTTGATACAGTTGGCCAAAATCAAATAATTTTTTTGTATTATTATTTTTTATTATTATATTTTTTATATTAAGAATAAAGGGAGATTACTGGTTCTTAATAAATAAAAACAAACCATAATTTTCAATAAAAAAACTAATCTGGATCCATATATTTCAGCAGATACTTGTTTTATGTCTACGTGTAACCATCAAGTAATTTCCCTTGTTTAATAAGCTAAGGTTATTTATGTGTTTTAAGATAACTAATTTTTCAGCAAGACACAAATTACACCTATCTCCTTTTCCATTGCAAGATTGCTACAATATCTCACGTAATAATGGGTATATTATCACCATTCTTTAATTGTCAGAAATGTTTTGAGAGAGCAGTGCTGTTTATGTATTTTATATTGTCTAAAGTTATTTGACGATGGTTGAAAAGAAATTTCCAAGGATTTTCAATGGAGTAACTATAAAATTTGACACCGTTACCGAAATGCATGCTAGCTCGGTATACAGTATTATCAGTCAGACATCATATTTTTTGGCAGTTGCATTTATGTAAAAAGAAAAAGAAAAACTCTGTGGTGTTCGATTTACATGTACCTGTTTAATATAATATTCTTATGCTGGTATATAGATTTATCGATGTTAATAATGCAGCTATAGTTTATCTTAATATTATTTTTGTTAAAAATCTTTTTTAGAACCAGTAATCTCCTATTATGCTTAATATAAAAAAATAATATTCACAACTCTAAAGTCAATTTAAAAAAAAAATACATATATATTGTTGGGGCGCACCCACCTTCTCATCAGAATGGACTGATCTCTCTACTACTAATAGGACAGTTCTATAGAGTTCTGGGAAGATCAGGTGGCCATAACACTTCCGTCTCTCTACCGGAAGATACAGTTGGACTTTATACTCTTTCTGATTGTTACTGACTAACCTGCGTTCGTTTGACTACTAATCTCTCTGTTGTAAATACCTCTTCGAATATACCAGTATTTTTTCCTACGTATGTGTTTGTCCTTATTTCAATACACGCACGCGGAAACACTCAACATCTCAACATGTATGTATATACGTATATATATATATTTATATAAATGTTTATATATATAAATCCCGTTCATTTTAAATGCCAAATATATTTTTTAAAATGAAAAAATATAATCCCCGTATAATATATGACTGCGCTACCATTGCAGTAGCCAGATATTTTTTTTATTAAAATTTAAATTATGTAAAGGTTAGTCTATACTCAGCACCTGAAGATTGCGTTGTGCATGAAACTCCGAGTCGTGCTACATTTATGAATATATTCTTAATAGCTCTGTTTTATTACATCGATCACTGTTTTATTAACATCAGCACTATATATATATATATATATATATATATATATATATATATATATATATAATGAACTAATGGACTCTCCCGTCGGTTTAAACGTATGAGGATCTGACTACTTAACCAATTGATTCAGTTATGAATTTTGTGCACTAAAGATCCGCAAATTGATTTGAAAGGAAGCCGGATGTCGAGCAAGAGTGAGGATTAGGTCACTGTTAGAGTGATTGGCCTTTTAGAGCTTGTACTCGCTTCAGACTAGCAGATTGAAAACCGCTGAGTCCAATCTACCCGTTCCAAAGCTAAGCGCTCGAGTGTGCTATCAGGTATACTGACAGCTGCAAAGTTGCTCTGAATCTAAGTCATTAGTGTCCTATATTCTTGTATCCCTGATCTAACTGGCTGTACATTATGATCTTGGCTATCCTGTCATCAGACATTCTCAACTGTGACTGTATGAGGAAAGTCTCGATTCCTCCAATATTATCTGTTAAACAGGTCTACATTGGATGTCCTGAAGGCTAACTCCACAGATGGCACGCAGACAGCTGAGCTGTTATATATATATATATATATATATATATATATATATTTATTTATTTATTTATTTATGGGTGTGTGTGTGTGTGTGTTGATCTATATGTGTGCGAATTGCACTAAATTTTAACAAATGACAAGACAATTCACGAGAAAGCGTAGTGTGTATGAGTCCAATGTAAGAATTTAAAGTTTGTTGGTGATTTTTAGTGTTGGAAATATAATATAATATCTCAAAGTAGATGAGAATTCATAAACAACTTTGTTTTTTTTTATATAGGGTGAATTTTTCAGGTGCTGAATTATTTCTAAGAATTCCATTAGTCGTTTTGAATTTTTTTGTTATAATATTATTTTGTTATTTATGACATGCTCATCTATAAGCGCGCGAAATGCACTTAATTTTGACATTATATGCGTGCGTGTGCGAACCAATATTTCGTGTGTGTCACCGTGCACAAGGTGACACACACGAAATATTGGCTGAAGCATATTATGGTGTTTCTGGAAGAAACGATGTTATTCCGTGGGAAAAAAAATGATCAAATTCCATTTATTACTGAAACGGACAGAGATTTAATAAGAAACATGCATATCGAATTAGTTTATTTGATAAGTCCAACATGCTAGAGTATCCATCTGTGATTGCTTTTACGTTTTGTTTCTTCAAACATGAATTCAAGTGTTGTCTGGTGCAAGGCCATGTCAGCATATATATATATATATATATATATATATATATATATATATATATATATATACACCCACGATAAATTTGCGACCAGGCTTTTACAAAATATCATCATTCTTGGTAGATTTTATATTGTCACAATATCGGGACAAAAGTGATGGAGAAAAAAGTAAAAGAAAAAAACTCCTTTCTTCAGTTTTCCTTCGAGTTAGGTCTTGATAGATTTCGTAACTCAGCAAGTTGGTATAGTATTCTCCATTCATGGCGTGGACGTCTGAAGATAGTCAAGAAACAAATACCTTTTGCATAAAAAAAAACAAAACAAAACAAAAATAACTGGGGCCATATCCTTCTCTACAGATGAAACACTCTTGCCCTTCTTTGGGTATGGTGAGGAATGGGTGTTTTCATTGCATGGGTCATCTCTTTGTTTCTGGCTAAAAGTTATGAAGCCAGCACTCATTCTAGGTTAGGAACGTGCAAGAAAACCAGGTGTATCTGCCATCAACAATATCAGATTTTCCCGTGATCTGATCAGCACTTTCGATCAGGTTACGGAAGACGTGTTACCCATCGAAAGGAAAATTTTATTCAATGTGCAGAATATTCTCAATTCTCTCACGGGACAGGATAATAGCATTTTCTATTTGATTTATAGTCAATCACCTGTCATTGATCTCCATGTGGTGAACACGATCAATGTTTTCCTCGATGGTGGCCGTTGTAGGACGTCCAGACCTTGAATTATATTCAGGACTCTCCTTTATTTTCCTAAATTCAGCTGCCCACTTTTGTATTGTTGATAAAGCTGGAACGTCATCCCATAATATAGCAACCATATCCGCAAGAATGGCCCTTTTTCTGCATGTACCTGCTAACACCACGATGTCAGATTTTGTCAATTTACAAGAGAAATTGCTCCTAGTTACTCTTGAAATCTGTGAGTCAGTTGCCAGTTTACCTGGAAATAAACGATTAGTAGGAACAGTTGATTATTAATGCATACAAGATTTCAGT
>OZ010582.1:66633766-66801266 GCA_963932145.1 Acanthosepion lycidas | reverse complement strand
TTGAAATTCAGTGTATGCCATTTCGCCTAAGTGTAAATATCTTTGTTTTTCATAGCGTTAAACATGTCGGATTTCGTGCCGAAGAAAGTGTATTTGCGGGGAATTTTACTGCATGACTTTATTCAAAAGAAATCTGCAGCTGAATCACACAGAATTCTTGTTGAGACTTATGGCGACCATGCTCTGTCGGAAACAACATGCAAAGATTGGTTTAGCTGCTTAAAAATAATGATTTTGATGTTGAAGACAAAGAACGATCTGGCGCACCGAAAAAGTTTGAAGATGAAGAATTGGAGGCATTACTTCATGAAGACTCATATCAGGTGTTAGCTGAACTTACAGAATCATTAAGTGTTGATCAAACAACAGTTTCGAAACGTTTGAAAGCATTATGAATTATTCAAAAGCGAGGACATTGGGTGCCGTACGAGTTGAAGCTGAGAGACATTGAATGGCGTCTTGTCACTTGTGGACAGCTGTTTCAACGACAGAAAAGAAAAGTTTTTTTTTGTATCATATCGTGACCGGCGATGAAAAGTAGATACACTACGATAACCCTAAGCGTAGAAGATGGTGGAGTAAACCCGGCCATGCATCGACATAAGCGGCAAGGCCGAATATCCATGGTTCGAAGCTTCTGCTTCTATTTGGTGGGATCAGCTAGGTGTAGTGTATTATGAGCTGCTCAAATCGACCGAAACCATCACGGGAGATCGCACTTTCTGCATTTAGCTGTACTATCATTATTATGAAGATGCCAAAAAAAAAAAAAATGGGTCGATCGTGGTTAGCCTCAAAAGACGTTTCGTTTTTCCGACGTGGAATTCAAATGCTGCCAAAAAGATGGGAAAATAATGGCTAGCGATGGACAATACTTTCTGTGACATGTTTCTTACTAATTTTCTAAATAAAACATTACTTTTCAGGAAACATTAGCGAGAACTTATTCAAGGTCCACACACACACACACACACACACACACACACACACACGCACACACACACACACACATCTCGCAATATGAAGGTAGCGCCTTACTTTTATCAAAATTCAGTCCCTACTACACACGTTGAAGACAGACTAACCACAAATATACACGAATGACAAATGTAGCCTAATCTTTATGGCTACACAGCGCTATCTCCCGCAAACTGTCTTATAAACTGGCGTAAACTTAATAACTCAAAAATGACGAATTTACGGACATATGTTTATGTGGACTTTTGTCCTTGTTTTGTTGTGACGAACCTGCCCCAAATTTTTAAAATGTATTTTTGACACACCATATATATATATATATATATATATATATATATATATATATATATATATATATATATATATATATATATATAGCCTCAAGTTCTATGTATCAAATAATTTATTAAATTTCACAAATTTCAAAGCTGGAATTAAAAAAAAAACAGTTGAAAACCCATGTATAAACATTCGAAAGTACTCAGGAAAAATACTATAAAATGAAAATAAATATGAACTTTGTAAAATTAACGATAATATATTAGGTTGGTGCAAAAATAATGTCGTTTTCTCACACATGTTACTATGTGAGAATACGACATTATTTTTGCACCAACCTAATAAAACAACTAATTCGGAAGTTTGAAAAATTCTCGATATTATTCAACCAAACATGTTTGAAAGAATTCTAGCTGCCGAAATACATCTTACTCTCCCATCGTATTCGACGAATGCGCGTCAAGCAGCTCAGTTCCTATGAACCGACAGCCTAGGCACCAGCACATATGATTTGATTATAGTGGTGAAAGCTTTGTGCAGAACCAACCACACTTTTTGAAGGGCCAAATACAGAGACCTGGGGCACTACTTGCGACAAGATCCCAAAACAAATCTCCGCAGGTTTTGAATTCAGAGTTGTCCTTCTCCTAGACCAGATGCCATCCAAGGCTATAGAATCCAGTCTGTACTGAAGAAGAGGATTAATACCTTACGTAAGTGAGTGTAATTGATTCGACTCGGCTCTCCGATTCCTCAATCCGAGCCGCCAACGACTACTGCGCCATGCCTCCTATCTCTCTCTCTCTCTCTCTCTCTCTATATATATATATATATATATATATATATATATATATATATATATATATATATATATATATATATATATATATATATATATATATATATATATATATATATATATACACAGAAACACACACACACGCACAAACACCTGTGCGTGTGTGCGTATACAGAGAACAGCGGGTAATGGTTAGAAGCATGTAAATTTGAATTGGCGATCCGAGTTCAAATTACGCTCGAGACAATGCACTGTCTTTAGATTACTAATGCCATCCTCCTCCACCCATGGATTAAATAGTGGACAGGCTAGACTTTTTTGAGTATAGTAAAGAAGAAACTCTGAATTCAGACCTGTTTGGCGGATACGTACAGTGAAAAGAGAGATGGTCGTACTTTGCATCGAAGCATCGACTGACCATACCTTGCAAGTGATTTTTCTACTTGCCAGAGGCTCCTGAAGAACTTGTGTAGACGTTGAGTCTGGTATTGCACAAACCCATTATTCACCTAAAATTTTAATCGCACAGATCACTAAGCATCGATAGCGGATAAAAATATTATCTATCTATCTATCTATCTATCTATCTATCTATCTATCTATCTATCTATCTATTAGATTGGTGCAAAAATAATGACGTAATAATGTCGTTTTTTGACGTATTTTTTAACGTCAAAAAACGACATTATTACGTCATTATTTTGCACCAACATAATATCTATGTCAGTTCATTTCTCTCTCTATATCTATCTATTTCAGTCTATTCATATTTATTTATCTATCTACGTTTATCTATCTATGTCTATTCAATTCAATTCTATCTATCTATGTCAGTTCATTTCTCTCTCTATATCTATCTATTTCAGTCTATTCATATCTATCTATCTATCTACATTTATCTATCTATGTCTATTCAATTCAATTCTACCTATCTATCTATCTATCTATCTATCTATCTATGTCAGTTCATTTCTCTCTCTATATATATATCTATATAACTATCTATCTCAGTCTGTCTGTAATTTTAATATTAACTTCATTCTGCATTTAATCAGATAACAAAAAATTAACTTAGACGTGATCTGAAGTAAATTAACTTGCACGATATATTTCCTACTTAAGAAAGAATTCTGCAGAACATAATGAATTGTACGAAAGATATCTCCCCCTCAAAAAATATAATAATAATAATAATAATAATAATAATAATAATAATAATAATAATAATAATAATAATGATCTGTTAATACTTAGTAGCTGCAAAGAAGTGATAATCAGTAATATTGTCAGCGATAAATGTATCACCAGGAAGAAATGGTATTTTTTTCTTAGCAATTTCCTCATTTACATTAGTTTCCATATTTCTGCTCGAAAGATTCTGATTAAGGCATTGGTAAAATCCAAATAAATAGCTAACAGTAAATAAAAATCAAAGTGAATAGAATATTATCTATCTATCTATCTATCTATATATCTATCTATCTATCTATCTATCTATCTATCTATCTATCTATCTATCTATCTATCTATAAAATAGAAAGAGAACGAAGAGAATTTCATCTATTCTCTAAACAAACACGTACACATATCTATATATCTATATATATATATATAGAGAGAGAGAGAGAGAGGGTAGTTAGAAAAAGAATATATATATCGACATTTCATGCTGACTGTCAGTTTCAACTCACAAAACGATCAATAAAAACTGCAACAAAACTATATATATATATATATATATATATATATATATATATATATATATATATATATTTATATATACATTAGTTTCCATATTTCTGCTCGAAAGATTCTGATTAAGGCCTTGGTAAAATCCAAATAAATAGCTAACAGTAAATAAAAATCAAAGTGAATAGAATATTATCTATCTATCTATCTATCTATCTATCTATCTATCTATCTATCTATCTATCTATAAAAAAAAGAAAAAGAACGAAGAGAATTTCATCTATTTTCTAAACACACACACAAACACGTACACATATCTATATATCTACATATATATATAGAGAGAGAGACAGAGACAGAGAGAGGGTAGTTAGAAAAAGGATATATATATCGACATTTCATGCTGACTGTCAGTTTCAACTCACAAAACGATCAATAAAAACTGCAACAAAACTATATATATATATATATATATATATATATATATATATATATATGGGTATGATTAAAAAATACATATACGCACATATACTTGCACGTATATATATATATATATATATATATATATATATATATATATATATATATATTTCTCAGGTGTCATACAAAGTGCTCTATGTTATATAACAGAGGTATTAAGTATATATTACTGATTATACATAATATTTTACGTTGATAGCAAAAGACGGAGTTTCATGCAAAATTTTGCATGAAACACCGAGTCGTTCTGTTGCCGTGGGATATTAAGTACATCAATAATATATATATATATATATATATATATATATATATATATATATATTAGGTTGGTGCAAAAATAATTTCGTTTTCTCACATAGTAACATATGTTAGAAAACGAAATTATTTTTGCACCAACCTAATATATATATATATGACATCAGTTTTTAAAGAATAACAGAGTGTAGAGAAAGGAATTATCCTTATCATAGAGATGCCACATTTGTTCTTATTCACACACACACATGCGCGCGCACATCTACACCCACGCATATATATATATATATATATATATATATATAGTTAGTTTGAAAAATTTTAAGACTAAAAATTTTAGTATAAAAAATATTGGCGGGATAATCTTCACAACATTTATATTCACTTACGTCTAAAGAGTTTCGAATGCTCCTCTTCTCCCCGATTTGGGTTAAATAGTACGACTTGCATCAGAAAATCCTTATTATCTCCCTAAAAATTCTGAACATCTAAAAATATTTTCTGTTGCCGGCTAAATAAAAATATTTTCTTTTGCCGGCTAAATAAAAATATTATTTGAAATATGTAAATTTATTAAATCTTTTTCTTAAAAAATGTGGCACTGAATAAATTATTGAGTAAAATTTAAAAAAAAAAGAAGTTTTCTTTATGTCCTAATTTATTGTGTTTATAAATGCAATTACGGTCTATAATTTTTTTTTACAATCTCAAAAATATGTTTCGGCTTTAAATAATCTTAAAAAAGGTTGATAAGCAGTAAAAACAAATCAGTCAATCAATTTAGAATTCATTTAGATCGATCAAATTTTAATTTTTATAGAAGCAGCTTCAGGGAAACGTACATAAATTTTTAAGAAAAAGATTTAATAAATTTCCACCTATTCAAAGCTATAATCCTGCCATTTCTGGAAGGTCATGGGAATTAACAAAAAGAAAAGAAAGGGGTAAATATGTTGATTTCCTAATCGTAGCTTGCATGTGGCACAAGGTCGAATGTATGGAGCACTCAGTCAGGATCAAATATACTACTCAGTCTTAATTGATCTAGTAAGACATGTTTGCTAACGATTATACAACGTCAATGTGCTCAAATCGATGTTATATATGGTGATTTTCTAAATGTACCTTAGTCCAAAGTATATATGTTATATATGGTGATTTTCTAAATGTACCTTAGTCCAAAGTATATATGTTATATATGGTGATTTTCTAAATGTACCTTAGTCCAAAGTATATATGTTATATATGGTGATTTTCTAAATGTACCTTAGTCCAAAGTATATATGTTATATATGGTGATTTTCTAAATGTAACTTAGTCCAAAGTATATATGTTATATATGGTGATTTTCTAAATGTACCTTAGTCGAAAGTATATATGTTATATATGGTGATTTTCTAAATGTACCTTAGTCCAAAGTATATATGTTATATATGGTGATTTTCTAAATGTACCTTAGTCGAAAGTATATATGTTATATATGGTGATTTTCTAAATGTACCTTAGTCCAAAGTATATATGTTATATATGGTGATTTTCTAAATGTACCTTAGTCGAAAGTATATATGTTATATATGGTGATTTTCTAAATGTACCTTAGTCCAAAGTATATATGTTATATATGGTGATTTTCTAAATGTACCTTAGTCCAAAGTATATATGTTATATATGGTGATTTTCTAAATGTACCTTAGTCCAAAGTATATATGTTATATATGGTGATTTTCTAAATGTACCTTAGTCGAAAGTATATATGTTATATATGGTGATTTTCTAAATGTACCTTAGTCGAAAGTATCGGGGTATCCAGTGAGGATCGAACTCCCTAAAAAGTCGAGCATGTTAATCATTACACCACGTTTAGATGTCCGAATTCATGTTTTATATGATGTACTTAGAATCAAAATGAGTTTTAATATCAGTATATTCTGCTTATCCGTCTATGTTCTGGAGTAATTTTAAATTAGCAATTCTGTTCGCAGTATAACCCGTCTGAGACCGGGTCTTTCACCACTGGGAAATTTTGCTGTTCAGTTGGAGCAGTTTAAGTTTAAAGTCACCCCACCCGAAAATCAATATTAGTAACAACATTTGAGTACAAATGAGACACATTTCAAAATGGGGGTGTGTGTTAGCAATTTGAATGGCGGGGGTTGGCCCTGAAAAGGGAACTGTATAATAATAAATAATATTATTGTAATAATTTAAACTAATTATTTTTTTTATTAAAGTTTTTATGATGTATATCTATCCAAGAACAGATAGTAAATAGTAAAATGATGCTGAGAGTTATAATGGACAGGAAGTAGTGGAGAGCCATTGTCGCCAACAATTTGGACTCAAAACCGGCACTGAAGAATTATCTATCAAACATAAAAAAATTTCATCGAAATCGTATGAAAACTTTGGAAATGCATAAACAATATCCGATCACACACACACATACACACACACATTTTGAGAAGTATAGATATAGACTAGCAGCATGGCCCGGCGTTGCCCGGGCTTGATTCAAAAATCGTACGACTCATACAGCAATGGCTATCACTTGACTTAAAATACTTTTGCCCTTCCTTGCCTTTAAAGGAGTGCCCTTTGCCGTGCTGATGTTGCTACATGCCTTACTTCTTGCCTATCTCACACTGCGAATTTTTTCTAAGCTCTATGCTAAGCATTAAATCTGTTACGAAAAAAGAACTAAACAAAATGAACACAAAACAATCAGCTTTAAAAAAGGACTCGTAACTGGAAAAACCGAATGAAAAAAGAATGTTAACAACAAATACTTTTTTCACACCTAACCCAGTTCTGCGGAATCAGAATCAACGTTGAGTTTAAGCAAGCGAATGAGCCAATTGGAGTAAAGGGCCATGCAGATTTAAATTTTTTCCCACTTGTGACGAATGCAGCTATCGATTTTTTTTGCATAGTAGCATGCTAGTTAACATTCGTGTCAGTCAGCTGTTGGCTCTCACGCTGGCCAATAGAATCTTCCTGCCTATTCTTGGCAGCCAGCTATAGACTCTCACACTGGCTAGTAGAAAATGGCCGCAAACTACATGAAAACTGCCGCAGAAGCATGAAAAAAATCGATTATTTCCACTATCGATGGGAGTTGGGAAATGCAAAGTCGGTCCTGTGGATGTAAATTTTGGTGCAAATCCGTCGAAAATTGCGGCCGTGCATTCCTTACACAGACACAGACACAGACACACACACACACACACACAGACACATCCTGCCTTTTATAGATAGAGATATAGGAAACAGTTTCACCTCGAGAAAGAAGACATATGCCCGTTTTGCTTAAATGTCTAATATTTGTTTTCCTTCTGTACCTAATCTGCTTCAATAAATGCACGCACATAGAAACAGTGGAATTAATTTAAACACCTGCAAGTAGTTAGGATTGCAAAAGGGGAATACAAACTGCTCCGATGTTAAAAAAAAAGAGATGTTAGAGTGGGTTTAATAATAGGTCAGTGTGTCCCAATTACTTTTCAATAAATACGACCGGACAGACAAGATTTGTTGGCGACGAGGGTTTCCCGAGTCTGGAGGTGATTGTTTATCATTGCATTTTTTATGCCAATTTTCGCCCAGTACAAAGCTCGCCGGCCAGTCAAGGTAGATGGTTACTGTTAAAAAGGATATGAGGAATGAGGTGTGTGATATTAACGATAGAGGAGGTGGTAGTAAGAGAAAATGAATCTTATGATGTTAACGATCCACCTTTGATTTGAATTGGTTAAAATTGTAACATCCAGGGAAGTATCCACATGGGAGTCTATTCCAAAAAGTAGCAAAGTTATCTAAATGAAAATTTTTCCTTATGTTTTGAATATATGAAAGTATTATGGAATGTCCTTGATTTAAAAGTTTAAACTAGTGGAATTAAAGAATGGAGAGCTCATCTGAACATTTTCCATACAAAATAGGGATAGAGTAGTGAAATGCTTATGTCATCGTAATTTTTTTTTTCATTCCAAGCAAATCAATAATGGTCACGTTTCCCACTGAGAAGAAGTGGGACAATTATATTGAATCAATTCATAAGACAGTTTGTTCATCTTGTCGTTCTAGATCCATTTTCGCGCCAGAATCCATCTTACCCATTTATAAATCTACCATACGTCTGATTAATGCTGCCATATCTCCTGTGATATAACTCGAGATTATCGACAAAACCCAAAGAACGCTCAGAATGTTATCAATGGTGACATGGCATCTCAACCGTGACGTGGCTTCCCTCTGTCCTTTTTATAAATATTTTCGTTGTTCTGCTGAGTTCTCCTACTTCGGACACATGTCTTTAAGTGTACTACTAGATTAGCAACTAGGGCCCATCGTTTTAGTACTGCTGCCATATATGGACCGGAGCCGCCCAGTCTTCACTTTCCCCTTTCAAGAGATTCCAAAAGCGTCTCCGCGTCCTTGTAGGTGATGGATTATTTTCCACTCTACAACCCGTTTCTCGCAGACGAGACGTCGCAAGCCTCGCACTACTCTATCACTATTTCATGGTGAGTATTCAAACGAACTACATTCCTTTAGTTCTCCAATCCTAACTTTCACGTCTAAGACCCGCCATTCCACACACATTGTAGCGAACCACACTGATTCCTCCTGGCGAGATATAAGTTTCACTCCATCAGCTTCTTCCCACGAACCGCTGTCTTTTGGAATCTATTTCCAAGGAGCCGCTTCCCTGAGCATTACAATCTTAACCTGTTCATGCCTAGGGTTAATCTCTATCTTCGACACATATCCGCATGAGAAGTACCTATTATTCTATAGCCCTCTACCTCGAGTGGCCCCCGGGCCTTGTACAGGGTGAAAATAATAGATACATGTGAATCTTATTCTAATAGTTTCTTTTTTCGCACTTATCATCTGTGGAACTCTCTTCCGATTCCTTGCTTCCCAGCCATCTACATTCTTCAAAAATTTAAATGCAATGTCAATCGCCATTTTCTTTCTTCCTGAAACCTGTTCTTTTATTGTCCTTTCTTCTCACTAAAATCTTTTTTTTCTTTTCCTCTCCCAGTAACCACTTGCGCCTTAGTGCTATTATCGCCTTGCTTGGGGTGAAATGATTATTAAAAAAAGACGCAAAGGGGTTACTGGGAGTGAAAGAGAATAAAAAGACTTTAGTGTGGCGCGAATAGGTTACCGAGTGGAAAATCTCCGAGGGAGTAAGTGTGACGAAGCAATTTATAATTTTCTATGTCTGATTACCAATTAATGAAAAAGACTTTACCATCAGTTAATGAAGGAATAAATACGGTTAATTAATTTAAAATATTTTACCGTTAGCCAATACGGAAATGTCTCCCCAACGTTTACTTAAGAAAGAAATTACCGCTAGTTAAGTAAGAAAGAATTTATATATATGTTAATTGGGTATGTATTTACCGCCAGTTAATTTGGAAAGTATTTACCACCAGTTAAGAAATAATTTACCATCACTTAATTAATAAAGGATTTTTAGAATTTTAAAGGTTAATGAAGAAAAAAATTTACTATCAGGTAATCAATTTAAGAATTTTCTATCATTAAATCAAAAAAAAAAAAAATTACCATCACATCATTACGAAATAATTTAGCATCAGTTAATAACAAAAATAATTAAAAAATTTAACTGAGAAAAGATTTACTACAAGTAAAGTAAGAATTTAATATCAGCTAATTAAAAATTTAAAGCGAGCTTATTAAGAAAGAATTTACCGTCTGTTAAATTACGCCTTCTTGGACTGCAGTTTTCCGCTAATCTGAAGCGGAACGATTATATTGAATCAATCGCTAGGTCTACCGCTTGGAAAGTCGGTTCACTGTGACGTGCTAGACAATGATTCTCGTCAGAATCTGTCTTACACATTTATAAGTCTACGTTTCTTCATGTAATAAATATTGCTGTCTCATCTAGTCTTGTGCTTCTGCTCTTCATTCAAAGATTCTTGATAAAATACGAAGAAGTATCTGCAATATCATTGGTCCTGATCTGGCATCTCGGCTTCAGTCACTTTCAATCCCTTTCCCACCAGCGTAACGTAGCTTTCCTGTGCCTTTCCGTAATCTAGAAAGGGTTCCTGAATGTGGAATAACCAAAACGGAGGTTGGAAATGAAATGGTAATTTTTATATCATTAACGAAATACAATACTCGCCAGCGGCGTGAAGTAGGTAAACCACTGCTAGTGGTGGACTACTTAGAGACCATATTACCCCCACTTACAATAGTGTCCAACGTATTTATGTAGACATACGCATTAGTATTCATAGGTACGGAATGTAACACTTCTCTATAAATATTTTCATGGCAATTTTTCCGATGAACTTTCCTCTTTGGTATGTAGAATCTATGAATTTAAGCGCAATACTAGTTTGGCGGCAAGGTCTCATGATTTTACACTTGAAATGGCTAGACTAGACCGTAAGTTCTATGCTAACATTTTCTTCTGTAGAACTTCTCGATTGTGGAACTCTCTTTCGATTTCTTTCTTTCCAGTCAACTTTGATCTTCAAAACTTTAAATGCAATATCAATCTTCTTTATCTTTTGTCTTAATTCCTGTTATTTCAGGGTTCTCTATCCTTAATATTTTATTTTTCTCATATTCTCTCACACTCGCATCTTAGTGGATTCATTACCTTGCTTGGAGTGAAATGATCAGAAAAATTAAAATGGCGATGTTAAGATTATGTTAATTAAGCATTTTAGATAGGGGGCCTCGTTTTGATATTTCTGACGGGCACAATCTTCAACCCAAGAGGTGTTAATCGTTCCTTTCAAGAAGGAATAGTGCATGCTGGGATGGATTCAAATAAATAAAGGACTGTTCAATTCCAGAAACATAATTTTGACATTTTCTCTCTCCCTTTTTCTTTCTACATTAGTTCTGGCTATGAGAATAAGCAACATCCGACAGCAAGGCGTCTTATCGGTAGATTGGAAGTTTTGAAGAGTTGTGGAACCACCTATTAATGGATGTTGCTCCCAGATCCAGCCGGATTTGAGGTGTTAGCACCTGTTAGGATCCCAGCTATGGGCAAATAGTGAACCCCCAAACAAAAGCAAAACACTTTGAAAGTATAAAATTACATTTTTATAGTAAAAATATATTTTATGGTATATCAGCAGTAAATATTTTTATTAAAAAAATTGCCAACAATACATTTTATCTGTAGCTGAAGCATACAATTGCGTTCAAAATATTTAGATTTCGGCATTAAATAACCCATAGAGGCGTTGATATGTTTCAAAAAAATCAACCAACCAACCAATAAACCAACCAACTCTCACTACATACACACACACACACACACACACACGCACACACACACACGCACACACACACAGATATAAGGACGAAACAGGTCACGTAAGAACCATTTCCAGTTTGTCATACATTTTCCCTCCAAACTGTACTTGATATATAAAAATTATATATATGTATATATATATATATATATATATATATATATATATATATATATGATGAATTCTACAATATTTGTCTAGAAAGAAACAATACACACTGATGATGACATTGTGCTAATGTCGAAAGAACTTGGAATAAATAATATGTACCTACACGGTAATTTTCGCTTCCTTTAATAATGAAACCAAAAAACTTGTCAGTGAACATGAAAGGATACTATTGAAAATAAGCAGACAAAATTTGGTTAAATTATTCAATGAATCATGAATATATATATATATATATATATATATATAAATATATATATATGTACTGTCATTGCGTAGATTTTATCGCAGTTACAATAAATGTGCCTTTGTAATTTAAAAAATGATCTTGGAAATGATCGAAAGTACGTGGTTTATAAAAAATTACGGCATCTTCCTTGATGAATTTCATCTTAACATCAAGAAACTGATTAGAGAATTTGGAAGGACCAGTACAAAATAAATAGACACAATATGTGTATAATATTCAATGAAAAGCACGCACACACACACACACACACACACACACACACACACACACACACACACACACACACACACACGCACGCATGCACATATTTACCGGGTGTAACAGCAAAATTGTCAAAATCGTGTAACAGCATAATTGTCCATACCACAAAATGTTTAATATATAAAACTACTAAACTAAATGAGTTTCTTTTTCCCAGATTTTCAGATAAGACGTATAGACATTTTGGGACCATTTTTGTCGTAAAAATCACTGTATCAGGCTCGCTGTCTTCTCAACTGAGCAATGGTGAGAGGAAAAGTTCATTTGGGCCTTCAGTAATGGTACCACCATTTATAATTTGCCTTCCTTTTTCAAAGTCCATTCAAGAGACATTCAAGAGCCGAAATAATTTTTGAAAAAGGGAACAATAGAGAGGAAAACTGGATCAGCAAGTCACAACAGGAAGAAGGATCATCATTTTAATTGAGAGTTAAAGAGACCAATTAGAAAAGATCCAACTGAATTCATAAGACGTTTGGCACATGGGAAAGGAGTTTCAACTATGACAGTCCAAAGCGCAGTGAAAAAAGACCTGAAAATGAAATCGTATGTGAAACGTGTGAGGCACCTTGTTACTCTAGGACAGAAAGTTAGAAGGTTAGAGAGAGCGAAAATCATCTTGAATAAGTTTGAAAATGATCCTGGAATAATATATATATATATATATATATATATATATATATATATATATATGAACTTAATTTCAGTACTTCATGAGCTTCCGATCCTTAGCTATGATTAATTAATGATGAACGTCATTTTCGTTTATGATCGATTTCATCACGATTCTTCTGATAAGCTTGGAGAGTAATTATACATTTGTATTGTTCAAAAGTGTTATAAAAACCTCGGAGAATAAAGAAGATATCTTTAATCATTTCTAAGATATAGCTGTTCAAAGCTTAATCTATTAATTCAACTATTTTGCTGTTACGCCCGCTATATATATATATATATATATATACCAGGTGTAACAGCAAATTATCCAAATCGTGTAAAACCAAAATTAAGATTTGAACCATTGTATCTTAGAAATTATTAAATATATCTTACTAAAATTCTGCGAGGTTTTTATAACACTGTTGGACTCTACTTTGAATAATAAGGATGTATAATTACTTTCCAAGCTTAAAAGAAGAATCGTAATGAAGTCGATCATAAACAAAAATGGCTTGTTTATCATTAATTAATCTGAGCTAAGGATCTGAAGCTCATGAATGATTGAAATAAAGTTCATATATATACATATATCTAGATAGATAGATAGATAGATTATTCCAGGATCATTTCCAAACTTATTCAAGATGATCTTCGCCCTCTCTAACCTTCGAACTTTCTATCCTGGAGTAACAAGGTGCCTCACAGGTTTCACATACGATTTCATTTTCAAGTCTTCTTTCACTACTCTTTGCACTGTCATAGCTGAAACTCCTCTCTCACGTGCCAAACGTCATATGGATTGAGTTGGATCTTTTCTAATTAATTACTCTAACGTAGGTCTAGATCAGGGGTTGGGATTGAATAAAAGACAATGTACAGATTTAAGTTTCGATAAAAATAAAAGTTTCACGGCATGCGCAAGCGAGATGGCTGTCGAAACTATAAAAAGCTTTATCCGCTCCCTGACTTGTCTCCCTTTTACGACGTGGACGGCGTCTGGTTACCCTTCAGACTATGTCAATATGATGGACAACTGATTCAGTTGCAGGTATTGTTGGATGTCAAGGTAACGGCAGCCCACTTCAGGTGACAGGTGTACGCTAGTTCTTTATGTACGAAACACTACAACTCTTTAAATGACGGTAAGACTCTTCAAATGACAGGAGAAAGCAAAGTTGTAAGAAGTAGTACCAGCAATGACATACATTAAGTGTCCTGACAATATTGGTATGGCACCAGACTAAATGTGAAGAAAAAAGACTATTTCCTTACTAATATGAGTAATTATCACAGTAAACGTCCCATATCAATTAATGGAAACCTGATGATGACTAGAGGGTACATGGTCGAAACGATGTGTCTACAATAACGAAGATGAGAGCAATAATTCTAAATAATACCAGACTATTGACAGTTATCTCAGAAATTCAATACTAAATTATAGAAAATGACCTGTAGTATATATATATATATATATATATATATATATATATATATATATATATATATAGTCATTCACAGACAAACTGTTTCGCTGTATCACAGCTCTTCAGTGCAGCGGAGTTTCACGCACCGCATATATATATATATATATATATATATATGTGTGTGTGTATGCTGGACTTTTCGACGTATGAAGAGCAGACAATCTCATTCCGTTTTTATGTTTGTGTGGTATGTGACACTGCAGTCCCGCTAGTGACCTGCATACAAGTCCACATATTGTGCCACGGCGAGAATCTCGGGACAGAGCAACACGAATATTTGCTGGCGCTTTTTTTCGTAGTCTTCCGTTTCTTAACCGGTCAATAAGACTGATCTCGAAATTTCAGATAACACTCTAGCACAAATATCTCCAATTATTTCTATCCAGAATAACTCGCTTGAAATTAGTATGAGGCACCTTGACAACTGAGAGGTAACTCTTTGGCTTGTCTTTATACCTGGGCCATATATTGTTCCCTGTACGCAATTTCACTCATAAGGTTGACCAGTGTTATGGGTTTCAGGCACTTTTTAAATGTGCCGCACGCTGGGATCGCGATGATAACAAAACGTCACTTTCCTGACAAATAAACGATGGTTAGATTCGAACCCAGGTCTTATGGTTGGAGAGAGAACATCTTAACCACTCGGTCACACGTCCAATCGTTTGCAAAACTGTCACGCGAAAACAATTACAACTGAGTAGACAGTTTGAACCTCACTGTAGTGCTCCATACTTGCAGCCTTGTGTCACATCTAAACTACGCTTAGTAAATAATTATACCATGATATATTCAGGCGGCCACCCGGTATTCAAACAGGTTTTATTAAATCCAAGGTTCTACAGAAGGATGCTGAGAATACCATGGACCTAACACGTGAGCAACGACAATGTTTTAGAGAAAATGAAAACAAAAAGGAAACTTACACTATTTACATTATTCGGACTGTTGTCCTCGTCCTTGTTGCCATATTCACAACATTTCAGCCTTTGTATCTTCCGACCTTCTTCAGGTGATTGGAATTGTGAACGTCAAGCACCAGTGATAAAAGCGTTGGTTGATTCCAGTGACTTGACTCAAAGAGTTGTGAGTTCTATGCCTGGCTACAACAGAGGTGAGCAAAAACTTAGAAAGTTGATTGAAAGGGAGATAACAGATACCAAGATATCCAGAAGAGGCATGGCACGTGGAACTAAAACTATCGACCGCAGTGGACGAAATGAAGAGTACGGGTCGAAATTCCAATCACCCGAGGAAGGCCGGGCGTATAACGGCCGAAACGTTGTGAATATGGCAACGGAGATGAGGACAACAGTCCGAACAATATTAGTGTAGATATTTGCAATGCCTCTTCTCAGAGGTATTGTAATTATTGTTAGTGTAGAAAATTATAGTACCTCTTCTCAGAAATATAGACAGATATTAAAAAGGAAACTTATAATTGGCAACAGTAAGAGAGAGTTTAAATTTCTAGGGCACATATTGAGGAAGAGGGCTTGAAAAATTTGATATGCGCATTGAAGGCAAGAGGGAGCGGAAACAACTCATAACTTACTTATTCAGATTGAGTAAATGGATGTGGGAGCAACATTTGGAAGGGATAAAAAAGTCAAAATTTGTTAAGATCTACAAAGAACAGTATGCTGTGGAGAGCAGCGATCGCCAACGTCCTGAAGGGACACGACATATAAAACGGTCGATGAAAGTGTTTTCGTGTTTTGGGTTTCTCTTTGTGCTGAATAAGTCGTTTGATGCCAGGTTGGAACTTTTAAAGAAATTTGCCGAAGTATCTGTTCCTGTTTCTGAGATGAAGTATTATATACAATATTTACATTATTCGGACTATTGTCCTGATACTTTTCGCCCTATTTATTACAACGTTTAGGCCGTTGTACGCTTCGGCCTTTTTCTGGTGGTTGGAATGTCGAACTGATCACTTTATTTTGCTCGCTGGGGGTAGACTGTTCTAGTTCCACGTGCCAGAACTTGGAGAGGTGAATTAACAGGATATAACTGATATCCATTAGACATGGCACATGGAACTAGAAGAGACTACCCCACATTCTAACCCCCTGAAGAAGGCCGGAGCGTACAACGGCCGAAACGTTGTGATAAATATGGCAACAAAGATGAGGACAATAGTCCGAATAATGTAAATTTGCCGAAAGAGTGTGTAATTACATATATATATATATATATATATATATATATATATATATATATATATATACACTATACTATTTAAACTGCCGATAAAACTTATTTTTACTGTTAGAAGATATAATCCAATTATATATATATTTACTTACAGAGATGTAATCCTCGTTCGTAATGAATAATGGCTCGGTCTGAGAAAGTGGCGAGTTCGAATTCCAAGTCACGCTCGTTACATTTACTTATGCTAATAGCCTTGGGTCAGAGCGGTTGGGTTATGGCCTATTCCTTCCCATTAACCCAGGGAAAGCTTACGCCCAACAAAGGACCTCGGCATGATGAAAAAGATAGAAAGAAAAAAGAAAGTATTATACTCCTGGAACCATTCGGCGCCCAATGCAGCTATGTATTGTTCTCAACATTTTTTGTCATTTTCCTCTCCGAGAAATATGTATGCAGATATCGCGCTGTCTTTGGCTCTAAGATTGATAGGTTTTTTACGGTTTATCATCCGTTTGCAGGTTATTTCAAACTAGAAATTTTTTATAGGTTGTAAGAAATGTTTGGAGAATACGTGAATTCGTATCTTTTCTCATAGGCGGCTCTCCGTTTTCCAATTCCAAGCCGTTATCCACTGCGTCAACCACATATAGAAAACAGAAAAAAAAGTTGATTTAATAGAAATAAATCCCATTTATCCATTTTAACGAGCGAAAAAAGTATTCGTACAATGCAAATTACAGATTTTAAAACTTTTAAATTATTCTAATACTCTAGATTATTCAAGTGGAATATTCTAGAATGTTCCAGTAATGTTATCAGTAGTTGTTTTTAGCCTAAAAAAAAATATAAACAGAACATTCCGTAATTGATATTCGTGCAAGAAGATTATCATCATGTCAAAAAGTAAAGAATTGACAACATCGCAAAAAGAACTGACGTTAATCTCTAGAAAGAAGGTAAAGGTTACAGGAAAATCTCAGAAAACCTGAATATTCCATTTACTACCATTAGTTCATTCATTGCAAGGTATAAAAATCTCAAAACTGTTGAAAACCAAAGAACAGGTGCTCCACAGAATACTTCTTCAAGTTCTTCGAGGAAATTAATGCGACAAATTAAACAAAATCCAATGGTCACTCGTCAAGAGTTGCAGGATGATTTGCTTTCATCCGGAATCTGTGTCACTAAACGGACAATAATCAATGAAATCCATAGGAACAATCTAAAGTCACGCTCCTCCCGGAAAACGCCACTGCTATTGAAAAGACAGAGAAACCAGGTTGAAATTGGTTCCTGAACATAAGAATAAGGAAAAATCATACAAGGAAAGATTATTATCGACAGAGGAAACGAAAATCGAGTTGTTTGGATGTAATTCTAGAAATCATGTATGGAATAAAAGATGGCGATGCCTTGAAACAAAAGAACACAGTTGCAGCAGTGAAATTTGGAGGTGGAAGCCTCATGGCTTAGGGATGTTTTTCTAGAAAAGGTACTGGCAACATATCAGTAATAGTTGGTGGAATGAATGTTGCAGCATATCTAAATATTTTGGAAGCAAATTTAATGATTTCTATTAAAAATATTGAATTTCCTCCTGAATATAACAAGATAATGACCCTAAGCACATTGCAAAATCTACAAAGAAAAAAAATGGCTTGCTAAAAATAATGTAAATATTATGAAATGGCCAAGTCAGTCCCCAACCTAGAATCTGTGGCGTTATTTGAAAAGTCAAATCCAGTCGAGAGCACCAACAAACATATCAGATTTGAAGACCATATGCGACGAAGAATGAAACAAAATACCAACTAAAATTTGCAAATCATTAATTGAGAACTACAAGAGGTTGGTTGCTGTAGAAGTGAATAATGGCTATTCTACAAAGTATTAAATGAAGAGCATGTATTCTTTTTTTGTATTGTACGAATACTTTTTTCACCGATTAAAAAGGATAAATGAGATCTATTTCTATTAAATCATTTTTTTTTTCTGTTTTCTATGCATATTTAGTTATAATGCATCTGTGTACAGTTAATTATATGAAAAGTATGTTTATTCATTAGTTGGAAATACAATAAATTAAAATTTAGATGTGAACGAATATTTGTTTACCCCCACTGTATATGCAAGATTCTGGGGAGGAAAATTATTGATTTTTCTTATTCTTGCCGAGGGTTAAAAGTTGAATATCACTGTTAACTGTTATGTTCAACTTTCACAAAAACACGAAACGCAGGCATAATAAAAATCCATATTGACGAATTAATAAACTGAAAATAAACAAGACATAAAAGTAATTAACAGAAAGTGACAAAAAACATTCGTCTAATTTATTTATAGAATTTTTGAGTAAGAACACCTGCCAAGGTGAATTATTCAGCAGTTCTCTAGCAAATTTACCTTTCTCTGATAGTAACGATTGTAGATTCATATAAACTGTAAAATAGAGATTTAGGCTGGCTTTACAAAATAACAGGCTGTCAGGATGTTTTTTCTTATCGTCAAGCAATAATGTTTACGGTCAGATATGCATTGCGATACAGGTTCAGTTTCATTAGCGTCGGGCAGAGTGAAGATCAGAAGCTTTAAGTATTAGGTTGGTGCAAAAATAATGACGTAATAATGTCGTTTTTTGACATAATTTTTAACGTCAAAAAACGACATTATTACGTCATTATTTTTGCACCAACCTAATAGTAGCCACCGTGAAATGGAACGATACTGAATAATTAAAAGGACCATCGGAAAGGAAAAAAAATAGCTGCATATCTTCAAATCAACAGGATTTAGAACATGTATTGAATGAGAGAATGCACGCTTCTAGATATGGAAACGGACATTAACAAGCCTAGTTCAAATTAAAACCCGTTAATCTCACGTAAGCTTTTGTTTCAATGTTAGCCTTTGATGATTACTATTTTAAAACACACACACACATACATAATAATAAATGATAATAGCTAACCACTCATATTCGAAGATACCCGTTTACTAGGGCGGCTAGCCAATCTCTAATTCAGACTCTCTATTATAGTTGACCACTCGTATTCGAGGATATCTGTCTACGAGGGCGGATAGACAATCACTATTGCAGACGCTTGCTCAAGCATATTTGTGTTTGACCAACACCCACAGATCCCACCTGTGGTTTATACTGCAACTATGCTGGGCAGACCTTGGCTACAGTTTCTGGGAGATAGCGTGTTATCTAGTGTGATCAACAATTTGAACAAGGCCAGCACGCTCATGCCATCGGCCACGATGGCATGTGGCTTTGTGCTAGCACAGCTCTCGACAGTCTACTCAGTTTCACTCACAAGGCTTGGGTCAACTTATGGTATGGTCTTCAGGCACTTTCCAAAGATGCTGCATGCTGGGGTCGACCTCGATTCATTCCAATAACATCAGGAAGTTTCTTTCCTGACAAATCGACCATGGTGAGATTGGAAACCAGGTCTTATGGTCAGAAAGCGAACGTTCTCACATAACTCGGCTGCGCGCCCATAACACACACACACACACACGCGCACGCGCGCACACACACACACACACACACACACATACACATATATATGAAGAAATATAGTTTTAAGGTGTACTATATTTATGGAATAAAGTGGTATGGAGATAGATCGTATGTAAATATAAAAGTAAACATAAAAGTCAACTGTCAGAGGCGACAGACTGTTTCATGCTAGACGCAGTCATTAGGCCTGATGATTGCGTCTAGGATGAAACAGTCTCTCGCCTTTGATTGTTGACTTCGATGTTCACTTATATATATATATATATATATGTATATTCCTTTTATTTCAGGCATGGAGAAGCGTTGGCTATTTTGCGCGTAAGTGAATATAACGAACCCAACGGTCATTGAAACTCGGTTCACCAATTAACAATTCCGACCCATCATCCATTACACCACCCGCAAATCCAGGCTTACATCACCTGGTATTCACAAGCGAACACCCATCTACTTACTAGCTAGGCTCGACGTTGCTTAACTTCGGTGATCGTTCCGAAACCGGTGTTTCAACGTGATGTGACTGTAATTCCCTGAACAAAAGAAGATTAAACGAACGAACGTGTTTTTGTTTAGTATTTGATCACCAAATACGGTGGCTCAAGGGCCACTCAAGTTAGAGGAATACTGAATGAGATTGATGTATGAATGCAAGAGGAGGAAGGAGAGGAGAGGAGGTAAGACGTGGAGATTATGAGGATATATAGGAAATATAATAAGACCATCGACATTTAAACTTTGAAGATGGCGGTGAAAGAAACCTCTGTCAACCAGAACTTACTTCTTAATATGGAGTACTAAGGGAAAATGGATGATTCGTCCTCATAAACGTGGAATGGACGGTTTTTATCTTTGAATATATGAATTAGTGGAACGAAGTAATGTTGCTAGTCAGAACATTTTCAATGCAATAGTGTAACGGGAGACTTTCGACGTTTCGTCTCTAGCAAAGGAGTTATAGATTGGAAAATAATTCGGACTGCCGGAAAAAGAAAGTAAAATACAGCATGTAAAATCTTCTTCTTTGAGCCAAAAACTTTCACCTCGAGGGCGATTACGACTATCTGCATCTTCATATTTCGTCGGTTACTCTCAGCCAATCTGTGGTATGCTGCCAAAACAGATCCCTGGTCATATAAGTGGACCCCACGAAAGAAATCAAATGGATACATACATGTTATATAGGAATAAAGTGTCGCTGCCGACACTTGACTTTGAACATAGATCGCCAGTGAGCAAACACAGGCGATCCCATTATTGAATTAAGTAGACCACGTGACCATAGAGGAAACGCATAAATAGAAACGTGACGTCTAATTGATCGCTATTTCTAGTCTATCCTCTATTACTATACGGATCACTCTTTCTATTCTATCCTCTATACGCTATTCTCTATGTTATTTCCTATGTTATTTCTCTATACTGATCACTACACGGATCCCTATTCGGTGGTTACTATTCGAGCGTGCATTATCGAGCAAGTACTATTCGTGCGATTGTTATTCGAAGGCGTCTGACACCTGTATTGTTCAACAGCGTTACTATAGTTGTATCTGCGAATACAAAGTCTTTACTGCAACGAGCATTCCGAAAGTGACAACGAGTATTCGTTGACATCACAAAAGTGTCCACAAGTGTCCGCTGACATCACAAAAATACATAATGAAGTGGATGTATCAGAAAAATGGTAACCCAAGACTTGAATCTTCCTTTATTAACATTTTATTCACACCAATATTTCGCGAATTACTCTCGACCAGTCTGTGGTATGCGGTCCACACAGAGCCCTGGTCTGATAAGAGGACCCTATGAACGAAAACAAATGGATATATACACAATGAAGTGGGTGTCATGGCAAAATGGTAACCCGGGACTTGTATCCTCCTTTATTAACATTTTATTCACACCAATATTTCGCCAGTTACTCTCGACCAGTCTGTGGTATGCGGTCCACACAGAGCCCTGGTCCGATATGAGGACCCTAAGAACGAAAACAAATGGATACATACATAATGAAGTGGGTGTCATAGCTAAATGATAACCCGGGGCTTCAATGTTCGTGTCTTAACATTATATTCACTCTAATATTTCGTCAGCTACTCTCGGCCAGTCTACGTGTCGAATCGTTTTGTTAACAATGGAGGCTGTTTATATAACTGTCTGTCTCACAAATCTTTCTAACGCCTGCAAACCAGATACAGGTGTGAGGTCACACCTTAACCTATTCGGCGATCGGGAATGACTCTGAGTCATTCTCTTGATGCTTCCCACTTTCTTGATGCCCGGGGTTCTGATTTACGCGCAATATCTAACCTGTATTTCTACTTTATGTAACCCAACGATTAACAATTCCAAGCTTTAATCCATTACACCATCCGTACATCCAAGCTTCTCCTACGGTCACCCATTTAGGCACTGACCAAGCTCTACGTTGCTTAACCTCAGTGATTCTACGGGAACCGATGTTTCAACGTCATATGGCCGTTATGCTATACTACACGCACATGCAAGCTTGCAGCACCTGGTATTCTCATGCGGTCACCAGGTTCGACGTTGCTTAACTTTGGTGATCGCGTAAGTGAATGCAACGAAGTCAACTGGAATTGGAACACGGCTCTCCGATTAACAATTCCGAGCCATTATCCATTACACCAACCGCACATTCAAGCTTACAGTACCTGGTATTCCCAAGCGGTCACCCATGTAGGTACTGAGCAGGCTCGACGTTGCTCAGACTCGGTGATCGTACGGGAACTGTTTATCAGAAATCAAGTCATGGTATTAGGAGGAAAAATAGTATGTACCCGTTCAAACCAATGCCGGCGCTTTATAGGTGAACCATTTTATGCTGGTTTTATCGGACTTTGTATTTATTTCTTTTTTTTAAGGGCTACCAGATGGTACACGGTTGGAAAATTGTGATAAAAGTCAGAAACCGATGAAATTAATCTGGACAAAACTCAATAATCAAATCCAATCATTCCACTTACTAAACACGGAAAACGCATTCAAAAGAAGAAAAAAAAATTCCATTTCGCCAAGTGGATTTAAAAGTGGGCGCACGACGCAGCAAACTACTCATCTTCCGTGTGAAAAAATAGTTAAACAAGCATTAATCAAATGTAATTTATTCAAGCTGAAAACTGAAAAGAGGAAAAAAATGTTTGGAAACGATGACCCAGTAGAAATAAATGCGCATGCGCGATTAAAGTGATATGGCTTTTTTTGTATAAGTAAACAAATAACTATTCAGTGAATTCACTTTCACTGACAAGCTTCATTCAATTCTGACAGCAAGTAAACAATATAAATTCTATATCTGTTAAGGTCGTGGGGTCAAATATATCATCATTTGAACATATAACTTAGAGTAGATACGTGTTAGTGTACAAATTATTGCTGTCAAGGTCAACTCTCGCTAAGTGCTTTCCGGGAAACATAATTTACTTGAACCAATAAATTCTTCTGTTTTTTTTTTTACACAAATAAAACAAACACATATCTGTTATAATACATATGTTTTTTTTTAAATGATGTTCACACCGTACAAAGCCCGATGTCCGCTCGAGGTAGAGCGCTAAGATTAAGAGACACGGTTTATGGAGATATGCGGAGAAGATAACGGTTGAGCCTAGATTGGACAGGTTAAGATTAGAGTGATCGGGAAAGCATCCTCTTTGGAGTCAGTTTCAAGAAGCAGCTGTTCGTGGGATGGAGCTGCTCGATTGGAACTTACATCTCAGCAGTGGAATACAAAGGAAATGACGCTGGTTCATTACAGTGCGTATGGCATGGCAGGTTTTAGTCATGAAGGTTAGAACTCCTAGAACTAATGTCGTTTAAAATATAGTTGCTTTTTTTTCAGTATTGTTCACCTAGTACAACACCCAAGAATCACACAAGATAGGGGGTTACAGAGTAAGAAGCACAGTTTATGGGGGTTTGTTGGGAATCGGTTGCATAAGTCCATGGGAAGAAACTGCTCGAGTGGAACTTATATCTCACCAATGGAATACGAAGAGACTGAGAGTGGTTCACTGCAATGTGGGCAGCATGGTGGGTCTTAGCTGTGAAGGTTTTGAACAGGTGGAACTAAAGGATGTAGTTTGTCTGAAAATTTCCATAGAGATAGTGATAGAACAGAAACGGGCATGCGGCGTTTCATCTGTGAGAGAGAGGTTGTAGGGTGGAAAATAATTCATCACCCACAAGGACGCGGAGACGCTTTGGGCTGGAAAGTGAAGATTGAGCGACTCCTGTCCACATATGACAGCTGTGCTTCATCTTCGACTTGATCTGGCTCTTGTAAATAGAGAAAACAGCATAAGTTACTTGTTGGAGTGATACTGATAACTGACCATTTTCCAGCATCTTTAACGATGTATCGTTTGCACAAATCCTCACGGAGTCTGGGTTGAGTTCCAGTCCCAATAGACCCTCAATTCACGTGGCCATTTTGAGAAAAAACCCATTCATCACGATAGATGAAAATTCAGGGTCTGCTTGAATGACAAAGTGGAAAAAATATATGTAGCATCTTTCGGCATCTAAAATAGACTTCATCAGACTAAAGTAATGTTCTTATTGATGGAATTATATATATGTATTGGGGAGAGTGAGTTGTAAAAGTAAACGTCGGGGTGGCGGAGGGGGTAAATGCTGAAAATGTAGAAACGCTAAAATTTAAAACTAACGTGCCTAGATGCACAGCTCAGCTGATCCCATTCGGTTTCCCAAAGATTTTGTTTATGTTTGCATCGTTGTTGTTTTTAAATATCGCACACTGTGACCACAGATGTTTTAAGAAAGGTATGATGTTATAATCTGTTGGATGCAAATTTAGTGTTGGATGTTAAAAAATCGGCGCCCTTTTTATACATTTTTGCCTTAGTAACTTATTTTATCTTTTAATTGAAAGATTTTTTTAAAATTGACATTATGGTCAAATTCATTAACGTGAACGACTAATACATTTAATGTGTTGTTTCGTAAAATAACTTTTTTTGTGTTCACATAGCATTTAATTAAAATTACTTGAGGTCTATCCTATGGAATTTTTGTGGTGATCATTACAGGCTGTAGTGTAAATTATTATTTTGCTTTGTATTAATTATTGTTAACAGACCTCTCTTTGACATTGCTCATAATGAGTGCAAGCGTGTCTTCAAAGAAGAAAAGTTACTATTTGCTGTTTGAATGAGACACCGTATAACCTCTCTCAAGTTTGGTTCTAGAGATTACAGGTAGTTCTGTAAAAGTGTGCTGAAGCAAATCGCCAGTCCCTCCTCTGTCCAATCAATTTGAAATATTGATATCTATTGTAGATAAGGTAGAGTGCTTTGCTCGGAATTTCTCTTCCAAATCAACCCATTACATAAAAATTTTCACTTTTTTTTTCAATAATCTTTACCCTGTACAAAGCCCGACAGCTACATTAGGTAGCGGGTACAGAGTAAGAGGCAGAGTTTATAAAGATATGAAGGGAAGATAACGGTTAACCTTAGACTTGAAGTGGTTAAGATTGTAGTGATCGAGGAAGCATCCCCCTGGGAGTCGGTTTCAAAAATGTAAAAATAAATTTCCACCGCTACATAGGAATTACCATGTTTCAAAAACAGAAACTAAAATCTTCAAATATAAAAAATAAAAATATTAATAAGAACACCGGATTATATATCCTACTGTTCTTCCTTTTATTCTAAACTGTCCTTTTACTAAGGTCTGCTCAGCATAGTTGCAGTATAAACCAAAGGTGGACTCTGTGGTTATTAGGCAAACACAAATACGCTTGAGGAAGCGTCTGCAATAGGTATTGTCTGTCCGCCCTCGTAGCCAGATATCCTCGAATACGAGTGGTCAACTATAATATATATATATATATATATATATATATATATATATATATATATATATATATATATATATGAATAAAGGATTTTTAAAAATTTTATTTTTATGCGTAGAAGTAAAAATGTTAGTTCTTCAGTATTTTAAAATGAAATAAATATATTTTAATTTTTATGTATAAATACTAGTTGCGAAATAAAATCCTTACATTTGTCTTGATAAAGTCCATCAGAGGACTAAACACATCGGCTAACATAAGTTTTACTTTTATCTTTATTTATATTGTCCTTTTACAGATATATATATATATATATATATATATATATATATATATATATTAGGTTGGTGCAAGAATAATTTGTTTTCTTAGATAGTAACATATGTGAGAAAACAACATTATTTTTGCACCAACCTTATATATATATATATATATATATATATATATATATATATATATATATGTTAGTTATATCTGAATTTTTACACATATTTTTAGTTTTAATCGTTATCTCTTCATGCAAGGCAATAAAGCCGCTAAGAAACAAGAGTTTACAGGGCGTGGAAGAATTTGGGTTAGAAACATTAATAATGAGCGCGAAAAGAAAAGGGTAATCGAGAGGACAGTAGATAGCAATTGACATTGCATTTACATTTTTGCAGATTAAAGTTGGTTGGAAAGCATGGAGCCAGAAGGAAGTTTCACAAGCGAGTTGTGCGAGAGAAGAAACTGTTAGCATAGAACTTACGGTTACATCTAGCTAGCTCAACTCTAAATTAATGACATCTTGATACCAATCTAGTACTGCACTTAAATTAAAAAAGTCTCGGTACCATATCGATGAGCTCATCCGATCAATTGCCATGAAAGTATTTATCTTATGTCAGATATTTAACATCTTAAAAAAATTGCTTTGGTGATGGTAATATTAGTAGTTTCCTTATAAGGAAACATTGATCATTCATTGACACAATGTTGAGATTTAGAGCAGGTTTTGATGGCAATACCATGGAAAGACTGCCCAAGCCCCCTTTGCATTTCCCTTTTTGGGGACACCCTAAGACATGTGGAGTTACAGAGTGTGAAACAATTAGGAACCCAAATAATGAGGGCAAAAAGAAAAGAGTAATCAAGAGGACAGTAATTGATATTGCATTCAAATTTTTGCAGATTGAAATTGGCTGGAAAGCATGGAGCCAGAAGTGAGTTTCACAAGCGAGAAGTGCGAGAGAAGAAACCGTTAACATAGAACTTATGGTTACATCTCGCCAGCTCAATTGTAAATTGATGAGATCTCGATGCTAGTCTAGTGCTACGCTTAAATTCATAAAGTCTAGCTATCATCGCGAAGAGCTCATCTGAACAATTACCATGAAAGTATTTATAGAACCATATTTATTATATATGTATTTTGGGGACACCTCAGGCACCAGGCAATAAACCTACCTCCTTCCCAAAGTGGGTGACAGGATCCCTGCGTCTTCGGCTTAATATATTTAAAGAATATGAATGATTCCATTCAAAGGCTGGGATCGCATATTTGACCAATTACCATGGCAATTTGAAGCCATATGAAATGTGTATGTGTTCTATGATCAATATAAAATACTTCAACCCACTATCTTGTGGTTATTTTTTGTTTAAATCGCTATCACCCCATGCAAGACAGTAAAGCCCCAAAGAGACAAGGAATTACAGGGTGTGAAAAGACTAGGAACATAAATAAAGAATGCGAAAAAAAAAAAAAACAGTAATCAGTAGGTAGTAATTGACATTGCATTTAATTTTTTGCAGATTAAAGTTGTCTGGAAAGGAGTTCCACAAGCGAGAAGCGCGAGAAAGAAACTAGCATAGAATTTACGGTTACGTCTAGCCAACTCAACTGTAAATTGATGAGATCTCGACGCCAGTCTAGTACTGCGCTTAAATTAAAAATAAAAAGTCTAGGTATCGTAGCGAAGAGCGATATTTATTTTGTAATAAAATACAAAAATGTGGCACAAGGCCAAAAGGGGGATGGGGAAAGGCTGCTCTTCTTCTGTCTTATGATTTAGCTAACTACAATCACTGACCCGTACATACCACAAAATTCCTTAAGCCAAAGCAACACATTCTTAGATAGCATTCTAATATATCCAATTTTTGTCTATTGGGGAAGTGAAATAAAAAAAACAATCTAAAATCTAAATCCCAAAGCGATGAGCTCATCCGAACAATTGCTATGAAAGTATTTATAGAAAAGGCAAAGAGAGGCAGCCTTACGGTGGTTGGAAAGTAACTGAATCTGAGCCGCCAGATCAGGACCAATAATATTGCCGATACTTCTTTGGATTTTATCAAGGAGCTCAGGGTAAATAGCAGGAGCACCAGACCATATGTGGCAGCAATATTCTAAGCATGGACGAATGGTAGACTTATAGATATGTAAGATAGATTCTGGAGAGAAAAAATGTCTCCACACAAGGAATCAACTTTCTTTAATATATGTATGTATACATTATGAAATGGACAAAGTCCGACAATTATTTTAAGACATTTTTATGCTTATACATTCTTTTTATAGATACAAATATTTAAGTAAATGCTCTGTTTATAATAAACAGTATTAAACAACATTTACCGGCCTGAATGTCCGAAAAATTTTCACAGAAAATATTCGTCCTCCGATAGGATTCGAACCTGTATCCGATACGGAACCATCATTTCGACGATGCTAACCGAACGCGCCTCTGTGGCCAAATCGGTAAAAGCACGTCAAGCTCAATGACCGGTAAATGTTGTTTAATACTGTTTATTATAAACAGAGCATTTACTTAAATATTTTTATCTATAAAAAGAATGTATAAACATAAAAATGTCTTAAAATATGTATGTATGTAGCTATGAATGTAAGCATTTCCAGTGGAAAAAAAGCTGTTTATCAACTATGTATGTAAACTTTTAAAAATGGAAGCTGGAAACATTTACAAACCCATGATATATACGTAGTGATTGTCACTTATTGTCAGAGCGACAGGAAGTCCGTGACATATAAAAGACAAAAGATTTATTAGTCTTCGAGTTTATTCCATTTCTTATGCACTCTCATGTGACCCTTCAGAGCTGTTGTTGACGCACATACTTTGTTACAAAACTGACAGAATTTCCCCTTACAAATCGTGGTGGTTATCTGCCAACGTAGCCTGCTTTGGTTGCTTTATCGTCATGATATATTAGATAACTAGCATATCCTGCTTTGGATAAAAGGGTTCCATCACGGCTGTTGAATGAATGCTTAAGGCCTGACGTAATGTCTGGCTTTCTGGGAACCCGTTTAAATTTTGTATGATCAACTCTCTTATTCTTGAACTATTTACAACTAATATTTACCATTTTCCTCCAGATTAATTTTCCGTCAATATTTCCCAGCCTTCATCATTAATAGTAAAAATGTTTAGTAATTCTCCGTAAATATAAGTAATGCATAATTAATCATTCACCTGCCTTTCTCGTAATTTGTTTTTTTTTTTTTAATATAAATCAGTTCACCCCAAGGAAGATGATAATGCTACTAAAGAGCTACTGGGAGTGAAAGAGAATGAAAAATAGTCTAGAAGGAATCTGAAACCCAATCCTAAACAGGAAACAAGGAATAAACGTCTGCACCTGTTCAAAGGACCGGGGAGGAGTGTGAACAGGACGATAGGCGAACTTATCTATTCCTATTGAGAAATAAAAGTAAATAAAATTTCAGAGTCTATGCGGAGGCGTGTAAAGTATAGAGTTGAAGTAGATTTCAGAAGGAACCGGTAACCTAATACTAAGCAGGAAACAAGGGCGGGGGTAAACCTCTTCTCTTGTTCAAAAGAATGGGGAGTAGTATGAATCGGGCGACAGGCAAACCTATCCACTTTTATGGAGGAAAAAAATAATATATGGCCTGGAGCCGCCACTGTTCGTCTCAAGGTCCTCGACAAAATCCAGAGACGGATATGCAATGTGGTTGGTCCTGGTCTGGCATCTCGTCTACAGTCACTTTTTCACAGACGTGCTGTCGCTTCTCTCCATTTATTCTACAAGTACTTTCACGGTAAATGCCCCGACAATCTATTTTTTCTGATTCCCAGACTTCATGAATTTAAACGTGTTACTAGGTTGGCCTCTCAGTCTCACCCTTTCGCTGTCGAAACGGTTAAATGTAGCCATTTCTTCTACTCCAATAGCTTCATGTCTCTCACTTCCCATCTGTGGAACTCCCTTCCTCTTACTTGCTTGACTGACAGTTATCGTTTTCAAATATTCAAATATTCTGATGCCTTGATCTATTCCACGTCCTTCTCTTCACTCTTTCCTCTATCACGCCTCTTTACTCTCTCTCCCACTCTCTGCAACCCCCTGCGTGCTAGTGGAACTCCTGCTTTACTTTCGGTAAAATGATTAAAAAAATAGTAAATAAAATTTCAGAGTTTCACCTGACACGTTCTCAATATAGAGTTGAAGTAGACTTTAGAAGGAACCGGAAACCCAATCCTAAACAAGAAGAAAGAGATAAACCTTTACTCTACTATTTTTTTTTTTTTTTTTTTTTACTAAGTTAAGTCATAAATAATTTCTGTCTTTAGGAAACAACTATAATGACGAATCATAGTAATCATACTAACTACTTATCATACTTTGAGTTGAGAATAAATTTGGAGTACACTTTATTTATTTGCAAGACAGTGGTAGAGAACACAACGGATCAAAGAAAAACATTGCTATCCTCTATGATAATGCAAGCACGCATAGAACAACAATAACAAAAAAATATATTTTGGAAATTGGTCAACCTGGTCTAATCCTCCCGCCATATTTACCTGACGATGCACCAAATGATTATTATCATTTTCATCGCAGCAAAACCCTTTGGCCGAGAAAACTTTCTCTAAGGAAAATCACACTTAGGAGCTTGTCCAAAACTTCGTCACATCAAAAGTTGCTTAACTTCGGTGATCGTACAAAAACTGGTGTTTCAACGTGTCGAGCTAGCTAGATAGATATAAACAGATTGTGATAAGGAGTGAAATAGATAGATAGATAGATAGATAGATAGATAGATAGATAGATAGATAGATATTAACAGAGTAAGAAAGAACCAGAAATAGATAGACAGATAAATAAGTCAGATAGATATGAATAGAAATAGATATGAACAAACTGAGATAGATATGAAAAGGGTGAGATATAGAGAGAAATAGATAGATATGAACAGAGTTAGATATAAACAGAGTGAGATTGACATATATGAACATTGATTGATAGATGTTAACAGAGTGAGTTAGATATGAACAGATTGATATATAGACAGATATAAACAGAGTGCGATAGACATGAACAGTGTGAGATAAATAAATAAATATTGACAAAGTGACAGAGGTAGATATATAGATAGATATGAACAGAGGTAGATAGGGCGAGAAATATGTAGATATGAACAGGATGAGATACAGAGAGAATAATAAATAGATAGATATGAACAGAGTGAAATAGATAGATAGATAGATAGATAGATAGATAGCCATGCGATTAACTATAAGACTTGGATGAACATTTTTTAGGAGTTATTGTTAATCAATAAGTAATGAATTCATATTGTTGGAGATCACAAACAATCATAACACGTGCCTATAATGCCAAAGCCACTTTTCGCGGTGAACCAGTTCATAATATTTGAAGAATATCAGACAACGCCCCGTCACAGATGATGAAGAAGCCGGTCGGTTTCCAAATGGTATCTGTCTTTGGATTTAGTATGGAACTGAAAGCTTCCTACAATATCACTGATTAGCAATCACTGCTCTGCAATTGTGAATCATTGAATGGTTTCTGCCACGTAAAGATAAAGGTGATAATTGATCGTGGCGAGAACCGGAAGTGAATGGCCAATAAGAATCGCTCTCTTCGCGTCGTGTCGCAACAGGTAGGCGGGGAAATAGTGCTCTTTTACGTATTCATTTCACAGAGTTCTGCATTCATCTGGAGAAGTATGAACGGAATCAGAAGTGGCAAGCGAGAAGAATGTGCGTTTTATACACTTTACATTTCGTGTCTGAAATATATGTGCATGAAAAACAATTCTCGGGTCGACATAGACTCTCTTCTAGTTTTAATGGATAGATACATGGTGCGACAGATACAATGTCGTCTAAATGACAAAAATAAAAATAACATTGACATGTCATTTTAACAGATATATCTAGCAAGATTACGCACAAATATCTTGAAGTATTAAAGAGTAAAATTATTTAATAAAATCGCAATTGGCTTCAACCGCAGCCTCCAGACGACTTCGGAATCTCCTGCACCTCTTCTGATCGGTCTCCTTGTTTGTTGCTGAATGCTGCCATAATCCTTACCTTCAGTTCATCATTGATGTCACAAAGAGTTTTGTTGGTCTTTCGCACAGCTGTGCCTTACACATAATAATGAAGGGGGTTGAAATCTGGGGACTCAGATGCAAGGGGTGGTGTGGTTGCATAAATTGACTGACAGCCATGACTGGGTTCTCTTGCTTGTGTGGTATAATGCAGATGCCTGTTGTTAGACATCTAGTCTTCCAGCAGCCACACTCTTGACCAAAGGCAACACTACCTCTGCATGTATTTAATTTAGGCCACAGTGTTTAGTCTGATGCCCCGTAGAAAACTCCAAATACCTTTAGACTCATCCAACTCTTTCCGAATCCTCTACAGTGTCCTCGGATTGACACCCGAACACCCTGAAAAGTTCGTATTCGAACTTCCAGCGCGAATCCCAAGCAGTAAAACAGGCAGTTTCCAAATTTCTGGTGGAGTGAATTACGTCATGGTGCTTCTTATCTGATAGACGGTGCCCAACTGACGGTACTATAATGTGAAGTTGTCAGAACCAATAATAAGCAATTTGCATGCGCGAAATTAAAAATATATAATGGGGACAATTTATCCATCGCACCATGTAGATAAGGTACAGAATGAGATAGATATATAGATAGATAGATAGATAGATAGATATGAACAGAGTGAGACAGATAAATGGGAACAGGGTGAGATAGGTAGATATAAACAGATAAATAGATATATAGATAGATAAATGTAAACAGAGTGAGACAGTTGTGAACAAAGACGGATAGATACATGCTAACCGAGATAGAGAGATAAATTGATAGTTACAAAGAAAGTGTGATAGATAAAAACAGGAAAATAGATATATACTTAGATAATGGGCATAGTGAGATAGATAGATTATGTCGTTTTCTCACATAGTAACATATGTGAGAAAACGACATTATTTTTGCACCAACCTAATATGAACAGAATGAGACGGGTAGATAGATATTAATATATTAGGTTGGTGGAAAAATAATGACGTAATAATGACGTAATAATGTCGTTTTTTGACGTATTTTTTAACCTCAAAAAACGACATTATTACGTCATTATTTTTGCACCAACCTAATATTTAGATAGAAGCGAAAAGAGTGAAGATAGATATGAATAGAAATATATATATATATATATATATATATATGAAAGCAAACATTGAAGTCAAGATTCAGAGGGGACTCAGTGTTGACTTCAATGTTCACTCTTATATCTACATACGCTCTATTTATGATATTGAGCACTATATTTCATCATATATATATGTATATATATATATATATATATATATATATATATATATATAGAGAGAGAGAGAGAGAGAGAGAGAGATAGAGAGTAGCAAATATTAGGAGAAGCAGATCTTGTCGATATTGTTTAATAAAACTTCTTTGCTAGAATTCTTGCTGCCGATATACACCTCATATATATATATATATATATATATATATATATATATACACGCATGCACACACACACAGACGCATATATATATATTGCCATCGAAATGCTAAACAAAGTATCAAGAAACAGGAAATTTTCGTTACAAAAAAGAATTAAGGAAAAAGATGGCTGAATTACTGTTAAATATTAATTCATTTGTATGTCACTAAATATTGGAGAACTTCCAATAAAATGAATAGGCGACTAGAGGTAAGAGAGACGTGGTTCTAAAAAAAGATTTTTTAAGAATATCAATTAATCCCAATGAAGATGATAATGCAACTAAGACACAAGGAGAAAACCTGAGAAGGAACCGGAAACCGAATCGTAAACAGGAAACAAGCGATAAACCTCTACTCCTGTTCAAAACGCCGTGGAGGAGTTTTTTTTTTTTTTTTTTTACCGAACGATAGACGAAACCACCGAGGAAAAAATTAAAATAAAAAGTAAACAAAATTTCATTGTTTAGGCGGAGACATTGGAAGTATAAAGTTGAAGGAACCGGAAACGCAGTCCTCAACAAGAAATAAGGGATAAATCTCGTCTCCTGCTCAAAAGACAGAGGAGAAGTGTAAACCGGGCGACAGAGAAACTTATCTACTCCTATGTAGGAAAAATAAGATTAAAAAAAATAGCAAAAAAAATTTCAGCGTCTAGGCAGGGTCGTTAGAAATATAGGGTTGAGGTAGACTTTAGAAGGAACCGGAAGCCCAATCCGAAATAGGAAAGAAGTGATAAACTTTAAATCCTGTTCAAAAGTCCGGTGAGGAGTGTGAACCGGATGGTAGATGAACCGGACGGTAGGCGAACATTTCTACTCCTATTTATAAAAAAAAATAGAATACAAATATAAATATTAAATAAAATTTCAGAGTTTAGGCGAAAACGTTAGAAGGATAGAGTTGAAATCAACTTTAGAACTGAACCGGAAACCATTCCTAAACAGAAAACAAGGTATAAATTTGAAAAGAGGAATCCTGGGAATATCATGAATGGAGCATGTGAGCAACGAGTAAGTTTTTAAAAAAAATAGGAACAAATGGATCACATTGTACGTAGAATCAGAAGAAAAAGTCCCTTGAAATTTTTGAACACATAATGAGAAAAGAGATCTTGGAGAATTTGAAACGCTTAGGTCATCCTGAAAGCAAGAATATCATCAAGTAAGGAACTTAGAGTCCATTTTGTAAATGGATGGCAGAGTATTCCTTAGAACTGGAAAGGATGGAAATTTTATAGACAGCCATAATAGGTTTTAATCTATTTTTAAAAGAAAGATCTTTTAAAACTAGACATTACCAACGCCGTAAATGAAAAAGAAAATTAAATTCAGCATTACTGTCTGTTCAGTAAGACATACCAAACAAATCTGCTGTGAGAATTCATTCCGCCAAATATCCATTTAAAACTCCTTGGCGCCAAATCTTTAAATTTTGCTCTCACTTCCGTGAAAATAATCTTTTCCCGATTAATTTTGGTAAATGAGGCTCCGTTTATTCTAGCGGAATTGTTTTCGCAGACGTCATAATATGGCTTCGTAAATCTTTCTTAATTTCTGACAATGCAAAGCAAAATCTATGCACGAATGCGAACCAATGTTTATGTAAGTTCAGACGTGATTTTTGTAAGGTTTAATATGATTTATTTATTGCAATCAGCGTCTGTAAGGTAAGCGTTCTGCCTGTTTGGATATTCCTAGCTTTTGGTCTGGCTTGCGGTTTAATTTTCTGCTTTTTGTGTCATGTCATCTCAGGACGAAACAAGATTATAACTGGTTAAAGTTATAGACATCGAATATAGCTAGACAAAGAAAAGATTTGAACGTCCAAATAATATTGGATATTTTAATGACTCTTCTCAAAATGACAGACAGAGAGTTTCATCACCGTTGGCTTTATCTCGAATCCAAGAATTCAATTTCTTTGCTGATCGCTGACTTTATGATGGTTGGCGTTGATGACTAAGTAGACAAATTCTTTGTTGGAATAGCCAATGGTATTGACTGTATGGTAATTTTGGTGGAGGATGAGCTCGATTTTGTGGAACCTTTCTCTCTTGTCGTTTGACTTATTCCTTTTCCCTTCTGTTGACTTCGAAGTTTTTGGTTCCGAAGGTGATGAAACACCACCGATTGGTACGGTTTTGTGTTTGTGTTTCAAACGATTTAAGCTCAAGTTCAGTGCCATTCAGTGTTGTTTTGAGTTGGTCCTTGTCTCAGAATTGAGCTCACGGAATAAGACTTGACGTGGAAATCTTGACTCTTCCATTATTGATATATATCCTGACCATAGAAGACGGTGTTTAATGATCAGCGATTCGATGCTTTGACTGTTGACTCTTTCAAGGACTTTGGTGTTGGTTACATATTATTTCCATTTGAGCTTCAAGATTGAACGGATATTTTGCAGGTGAAAGTGTTCTAATTATTGGATATCGCTACAATATAGAAACCAGGTTTAGCAGCCATATAGTAAAGTTGAAATTACATTATAAAGCATAATTTTTGGAGTAAAGTTCAAATCTTTGTTGTTGAAGACGCGTTTCATTAGCTTTCCAAATGCCCCCTGTGCAGCTTCAATTCTGTATTCCACATCGTTTTCTGAGGCATATTTGTTTAATAAAAGGCTGCTTAGATATAGAAAAAGCACTGCTTGCTCGAAAGGTTATCACAGATGGTAATATCAACATTTGGTAATTTAGGATTTGGGGCTGGCTGTGCAACTACCTTAGTTTCTTGATGTTTTTGAGGTCAAAACAATGGTAGGCTATAGCAAAGTTCTTCACAAACCATCGGAGTTCTTTTAAATGACAGAAGGCAGCGTTGTAATCAGCATACTGATGTTTTGAGATGTGTTGCGTAATATCTATACGAAGAGGAGATTTGAGAGTCCATATTAACGACTCTTCTCACGGTTTTAGTCCGATCACCAATGTTGGGTCTGCCTGGCAGAGTAATAATCCATCACTTCTGATGAATACAAAGGGAATGATCTGAGGAAAACCTACGCCCCAAAAAGAACTTTCACGGCTTGATTAAGCGGTAGAAGAAGCTTTTTGTATTTTTTACTAGACTAAGCGTAGAAGTGAAGCGCACCGTTATTCTAGTTTTTTTGGGAACAATTGTCTTCTTTTATCGCAATATTTCGGTTAATGTGTTCAGCATCCTTTCCCGTGTGTATACAGGGGTTCCTCGACTTACGTCGGATTTCCGTTCCTACAATGCGACGTAACCTGATTTTCGATGCATGTCGGAACTCACCTATCTAAGCACCCACAAGCCTTGGGAACGATAATGAAATGCAAAAAGTTCCCTCGCAGAACGAATGTAACACAATCCAATATGGCGTATAGCCGGGGAAGAAAAAACTTCGTCTTCCTCATATAGTGACGATGTTATATTATAGGAGATGGCGCCGTAACCACGAGACACCGTACGTCGTGTCAGACGTAAACCGAGGACCCCCTGTGTAAATAATCATAAAGTTTTGAATTAACTTCTTTAATTTGGCTAGAATAGAAGAATTTTAATAGGATGCCTGTCTTCACATCTTCTCAAACGATAGGCAAACTGTCTACACCTATTAAGGGAAAATTCAATAACAACAAGGACTAATAATAAAATAGTACAATTATAACAATATACTGTAATAAACGTTATGTGACGAATAAAAGATTTGTTCTTTATCGTAGATCTTAGGTACATTAAGAGATTGGCTGATTTTGTTTACGGCATATCAACACCTTTATGGGTTATTTAATGCCGAAATCTAAATATTTTTTAAATATTAAGTTTTTAGATCATAAAATGTATTGATGGTAATTTTACTACCAAAATGTATTCATCATTTTACTATAAAAATGTACTGTTGATATTTTGTTGGGGGCATCACTATTTGAGACCCTTACAGGAACAACATCAATTAAGAGATGGTTGCATGTTCCTTAAAACCTTCAATCTCCTGATCAGAGGCCTTGCTGCTGGATGTAGTTTATCGTCATATCCAGGACGAGGCAATGAGAGATTAACAACAATAACTAGTAATAAAATAATACAATTATATATACAATTAATGAGCTTCGTTAGAGACTCCTCAGTCTGGAAAATGAACACTTATTTGTAAGTTATTTGTTTTAAACAATCACTCTTGTAGATGCGAAGTACTTGAATATAAGAGTGAAAAAAAAGAGCTAAACGCGTCGAGTTATGTGGGTGGTATTTCTGCCGTACCCTGTATATAGTGGGTGGCCCATTCAAAATACATCACCTAACAGCTGATAACTCAATTCTTTTAAGATTTAAATTATTAGAAATAATGATGGCAACTAAGCTATGATTGGAATTAAATAAATTTATCCTAAAATGCTACTGGACGTTTGAAAATGTTGTTGGGATGTTTGACTTATTATCATCCAAATTAAGGCTTCAAGCATGGTTCTGATATTCCAGCATGCAAGTTTAAGAGTTTTTGCACCCTTTGAGGTGGGTGCGTACCTTCCTTGTTTTGGTATATATATATATATATATATATATATATATATATATATATATATATATATATATATATATATAAGGTAGGATGTGTGTGGTCGCAATTTTCGACGGATTTGCACCAAAATTTACATGCACATGCTCCAAGTTAGTGGAAAGGCCGAGACCGACTTTGCATTTGCCAACTACCATCGATAGTGGAAATAATCGATTTTTTCATGCTTCTACGGCAGTTTTCATGTAGTTTGTGGCCATTTTCTACTGCCCAGCGTGAGAGCCAACAGCTGACTGACACGAATGTTAACTAGCATGCTAGCATGCAAAAAAAAAAAAAAAATCGATAGCTGCATTCGTCACAAGTAGGAAAAATTTAAATCTGCATGGCACTTTACTCCAACTGGCTCATTCGCTTGCTTAAACTCAACGTTGATTCTGATTCCGCAGAAGTGGGTTGGGGGTGAAAAAGTATGTTGTTAACATTCTTTTTTCATTCGGTTTTTCCACTGACGAGTCATTTTTTTTAAAGCTGATCGTTTTGTGTTCATTTTGTTTAGTTCTCTTTTCGTAACAGATTTAATGTTTAGTATAGAGCTTAGAAAAAATTCGCAGTGTGAGATAGACCAGAAGTAAGGCATGTAGCAACATCAGCACAGCAAAGGGCACTTCTTTAATGGCAAGGAAGGGGAAAATATTTTAAGTCAAGTGATAACGAATGCTGTATGAGTCGTACGATTTTTGAATCAAACACGGACAACGCCGGGCCATGCTGTTAGTATATATATATATATATATATATATATATATATATAAATTCAACCATTTCTAAATCCAATGCCTTGTCACTCCTGTTGGTGGAACCCCGCGTTGATTGACCATGTCTTCAGTGTTGTAACCATACATACACTGTTTGACATATTGCGGGTTGGTAAGGCTAATTAACCCATAGTTGTGGGTTTTGAATTCAATTCCTAGAGTTGTTTGTTATAGGACCCAGTCTGTTCCATGCTATTGACCGATAGCTTGGGAAGAAGATGTAGACTCATACCCTTCCCAAGGGAATTTGCATGTAAGCTGATGCAACTAACTCGACTGGAATTCGAACTCATCTCTCCAATTAAGCAATCCAACTCGCTACCGATTACTCCATCGTGTCTCCTCTATATAATGTTTGCATGAAAAACAAAAGTGGGTGAAAGCTGGAGGTTGTCAACTTAGTTATTCATCAATTTCCATAGCAGGCTAAAAATTAAAAAAAACAAACAAATTAAACTTAAGCACTACTCCTGTAGCTTCAGCGTTTTCTCGATGTATTGTGGTTGACGTTTGCTGTATTCCGTACCCCCTCACTAAAATATGGGTTCATCAATAAAAGCATTATTTAGTTTAAAAAATTCCTTTACGAGACGAGACGTGTATAATAGGAATCCCCTTCATTTTGCTATTTAGTTACACATAATATCATATACATGCTCGTCCTGAGTACGACGTTAAACTACATCCGATCGAGAGATTGGAGATTTGAGGAGTGTGGAACCACCTCTTAATTGCCATTGTCCCCAGGTCCATCCAGACCTGGAATGGTAGCACCTGTTAGGGTCCCAACTATGAGAAACTAGTGAGCCCCACTAAACTTGGGTCAAAGAATAGGAAAATATAAAAATACATTTTTATAGTACCAGCAATAATATTTAAAAAAAAAATACCAGCAACACATTTCTGTAAAGAAAATTACTAATGCTCACAAGAAAATTAAATTTCGGCATTAAATAACCCATAACGAGTTGATGTGCCACTAAACTATATGAAAGTATAAACATACATTTTTATAGTGAAAATAGAAGTAATAGATTTTGGAAACAACAAAATTACAAGTAATATAGTTTTGTAAAGAAAATTAGTAATGCTCCCCGGAAAATTAAATTTCGGCATAAAATGACCAATAAAGAGTTGATATTCCACTAAACAAACAAAAAATAATAAATAAATAAATAAATAAATAAATAAAATAAACAAAGAGACATATAGAGGTAGTCGCCAAAGTGACTATCCATTTTAGTGAAATCCGATGTTTTTCAAAGAGTTTTACAATCAAGATTTGAATCATGCGTTCATATTTTTTGTTCTTACAAAATGTTAACTCGTTTATGTCGGTTTTCGTGTACATTGGCAGGAAAACTCGAGAGGTAGCTAAGCTTAGAAATCTGTTGTAGAGATGAACACACCTCCCCAGAAGAGGATTTGGACTCGTCCAAATACATATAATCATCTGTAGAAGGAGTAAACAAAGAGGCTTGCGGTTCGGTGCGTGGAAGGGAGAGTCTCTTCCCGGGTCTTTCCTCTGGATGGACGGACGGACAGACGTGGCGGTCGAGATGCTCGGCGTCTAGTTCAGTTTCGACCTCCTCTTGGAAATGAATTGTGCAGGAGAAGGTAGATGTCGTAGTTTGTCTGTGGGAAGGCGGAAGTATGTGCCTCGCACATCTACCCGATTGTTTTTTAACGAGTTCGAATTCCCGTTGAATCCATTACATTCACACGTGCTAATACCCTTGAAATATTCTCCTCTTCTCCCCCCCAGCTATGGGTAAATAGCGGGAACTGTTCTACCGCAGAAAGAAATGGCAACCTACTGCGGGAAAAATCTGCCTCGTCACTGATGTACCGAAAGATACAGGATCGCCTAAGCGTGTATCACGCATGGCACATAACCGACTGATATGGACGACGCGACAGAAGGAATTCTGTGGGGACGAGACGTTTACCTCTTCCCAACTAATCTTATTCTTTAGGCTTAAGATTAGGACGGAAAGGAGTAAATAGTGATGACATTTTGATGCCAGTTAAGTATTAAGGATATTGGGAATTTCTGGATTGAATATTGACAATCCCACCCAAAATAAGTTTAGTTTTGTTTTGTTTTTATAGTTTTCTCCGTTAAAGTTAACTAACCTTGGGTTTGTATTCTCATTGCTCCCACTTATTTTTTACCCCCTACTTTATTTAATTTAATTCCTCCTCCCTTCTCCTGTAAGGTGATCAGAGTTTTCAGTTTTCTGGTGGATGCGGTACGCCTTTCGAGTATATTTTTCCGTTTTTTGTTGTGCTTGGATGAATTTATGTTTGAAGGAGTGTTCGGTCGAATGATTGGTTGATTTTTAAAAAAAAATCTCTGATTAATTTTGCCCAGTGAACTGATTTTTCTGTGACATTTAAGGATTGTATTTTTTTTTTTTATTTTTTATTACTAACACTGTTTTGTTCTGTTTCTTGTAAATAAGCCCTGTTTCCATTGTAAATATTGGGGATTATAATTTTTTATTTTATTCCTCATCCCTACAGACAAATTGTACATCTGGGGACTAGTTCGGACTGCATAGAATCTCTGAGTTACGAAGGTGGATGTAGTAAGAATGGTAAGTAAGAATGTTTCGGTGCAAGGATTATTGTGAGATATTTTTGTCAGAGATTGTGGCTAACTTATAAAACAGGTGAAGATAAGCCTTCTCCATCCCCAGTTTTTGGCTATGTGCAACATTTGTTCTTTGTGCAATAAATAAAAGGAGTAAACAAGTAGAGAGTTAGAGATCTTGCTTATCTACTTACTACATATTTCAGCAAGACATCGTCGGCTGCAAGCGACATAGTACTTCTTGATTGTATTATCCTCATTCAATGCAACGAGGATATAACAAAATCTCATTACTGAATCAATTCAAAGAATAACAACTCAAATGCTGGGAAGTGTGTTCCAGGAAGTATCTTATTACTTTGAGCTTTATAGAGACACTAATGGTCGCCATGTGAAGCACTAATTCGTTTGTTGTCTATACCTTGAAATCAATATATTTTCCGCCTTGTCGGCTGGGGATTCAGAATACGCCGGCTGCACTTTTGCAGAGGGATAAAAGAAATCCCAATGAGGCATTCTGGGTATAACGGGGTGGTAGAACTTATTAGGGTCTCAGCTATCCGGAAAAAGTTAACCACCTTAACTGGGGTTAAAACACTATGAAAGTATAAAAAGAGATATTTATACTAAAAATATCAGCAATAGATATTTGGAAGAAAAAAATTACCATTTAACTCCCAACAAAAATCCTCTTTATAAAAATATGTCAATGAAACCTGATCTACAAACTAATTTCTTATAAAGAATACATATCCTATTCATATGAACCTATCCTAAAACTCTTGTCAGCATTAAATGACCCATTGTGGTTGATATGTCGTAAAAGCAAATAAACCAGACCAAAGAAAATATATTTGTCATATTTAAACCTGTTTTTCATAATTCCAATTACTTCTCAAAAAAGATAGTAACTTTTGAGAAAACCTGTATAACCGAAATCAAAGTAGTGTTTTTAAAAAAGATAGAACCTCTAAACAATGGTGAAAGCTTTTTTATATTAAAGTTCATTCAAAGAAGGTTAGAGAGTTACCTGGATGAGGGATGTAATTTGAATGTAAGAGAAGCTGGTAGGAAGTGAAGATTATGAGGATAAGAAGGCTATACACGGTTGACACTTGACTTAAAGAGGTTAAGATTACAGCGTGCATCTACGCTAGTGTATGTTCCACAAAGCAGCAGTGCCTAGGAAATAGTTGTCTGAGTGGAGCCTTTTTCTTACAACTGGAATACAGAGGAAATGTGGGTGATTCGGCTATGTGGAGGTAGCATGGTTTCTCCTAAGAGTAGAAGTATGAAATAGTGGAACTAAAGCATAGTGTTTATCTCAACATTTCTCATGGAAATAGCGGCAGTGTATAGAAAGAATTGTGACGTTGCGTTTTTGGGAAAGAGGCTGCAGAGTCAATAGTAAGTCTTACTCCACAAGATCACGTCAGCGATTTTGAATGAGGATTGGGCAACTCCAGCCCAGATGTGTAGATGCAATTTTTCAATTTCAGACCTAAACTTACAGCACCTGGTATTCCCAAGTGAGCACCCATATAAGTCCTGATCAGGTTTGACGTTGCTTAACTTCGGTGGTCGGGGGAGAACTGGTGTTTCAACGTGATATGACAGTAAGGCTTTCTTGGTTTTCAGTAGTCTTATTTCTCATTTTTACTTCTGTGCGCTTCAGGACGTTGGAGATCATGGCTCTCCACAACTACCTTATCTTTTGTAGCGCTTAGTAAGTTTTGACATTTTGATATCACTCCCAGTTCTTGTTTTGCCATTCATTTACACGGCGTCCAATGCATGTCGAATTGAGAATGCAACCGTTCATCGTGACTGGATAAAACCCGGGATGTGATCAGAGAATGAACGTTGTCAAGCAGCTATATTCCTCTTAAGTCACAGAGTTTGTTCTGCTTAATAAGTAGACTTGCGATGAAATGAAAATTACAACTTTCTAAAAAGTAACTTTTCTTGCTTTTTTGTTGGCAAATTCTTTAGTGACATCGTCAAAAACTATTTTATCTTTCAATTGTCTCCCTTTAGACAGTATTTCTCAACCACAAACTGCTCATAGTAGATCTTAAATAATTATTGATCGGTTTTGATTTAAAAAAAGGCTCTCACAGGTAGCAACACTAACAGCAATTGTGAGGAAAATCCTCTGCATTATTACTATATTTGGAACCGAGTTCCCAAGGTTATACTTTTGAATAAACTTCAAAAGTTCAAAGGGTCCTTATTTCCACGTCTGTATTCCGTCTTTAATAGCTGCAACATTAATAAAATGCCGAAGTCTGGAGTCTTTTTCTCTCAACAAGGAATTTGGCTTTATCAAGGTCGTCGTGATCGTGATCTGTTTGACACTCATATTTATCACCCAAAAGATTCAACGGGGCAAGGAAAGCATATTTCTCAAGTTCATGAAGGTGTTGAAATCGCAAAGTTATTTCTTGAATCACTTTGTCCTGTGTTCATACAAGGATAAAATGTCCCGACGCCAAGTATAAGCAAAAGTTCGTTTGCTCACTTGAAGACATTTGCGGCTTATGTTGTTCAAAGTAACAAGAGAGTTAGTTGAAGTAAATAGTTTTTTTTCCCTGTATGGTGAGAGAGGCCCGTTTAAGTCTCGTTGAGTGATTAATAGCCTTTAATAGATAAGCCAGTATAGTTTAAGTTACTCGAAATCAAAAAAGTCCTTAAACTGTAAGTACTCTCTCGACATTAAAACCACTATTATTTCCATATTTTCTATACAGGCTTATAGCCGGCACCCCATTCTGAGTCTTCCTTTATAGGTGCCGTGTCCCTTCAGGACGTAGGCGATCATGGCCCTCCATCTCCTTTTGTGCTTTGGAGTTCTCAATAAGTTTTTTTCTTTTTTTGGTTATTTCTCCCAGAATCTGTCCTGCCATCCACTTGCTTACTCCCGTTAAGTATGACACGTGTTGCTTTCCCTTGTCCCTCTTTCTCTCTATCCGCCCTGTGAGTATCAGGTTTTTCCTGGGAGAGATCATATCCTTCGCCATAGAGTATGGTATACGATCTCTTCCAGAATTCCATCTTTTGGTACCCCCCCCCAAAAAAAAAATAGGAAAAAATCCATGACAATCGTCATTGTTGAATCCTGTCTTTTTAAATGTAATGTACGTGTTCGTTTCTGATTTTAATATTTTATTTATCTTTATTTATTTATTATTATTATTGTTATGAATAATCAAGAGTGGTCTCCCCTTGTTTTGTTACTCTCCTCTTTCAGAGAGCTATTTCTGCTTACTGGGACTATAAAAGGACACTATACGCGAACCTTTATTCTCAGTTGAATAAAGCTTCTTTAATTCTCGTCCAGCCTAAGTTCGCTTAAGTGAATTTTGGATATTTTTACGAACTGTTAAGTCTATCAATTTATTTTTGTTAAACTTTTTGCATTTCTCAGTTTTCTTTTATGTGCGTATACTTGTTTTTATTTGTTCCCTTTCTTAAGTTTATCCTTTGTTGTGTTTTAACCCCATATCCAGTTTTCTTTTCTTTTTTTCGTATTTATTTTAATTGTGGTTTATTAACTTTATTCGGGTTTATTTTTTGTTTTACGTGCTTATTGTTATCAACTTTTATTTTCCACGTTCTTGCTTGATTTTGTTTTTTTTTTCTTTTTCTCCTGTCTACGATTTTATTTCCTCTTATTTGGTCGCAAAACTGTTTCTTTTATTTGAACTATTCTTTATTTTGTAAGAAATAACAATCAGCACAATGCAAATGTTTATTTGCTTAGACGTGGTGGTTTCGTACCGTCATGCCCGACAATTAGGATACACCAGCGGTGCAAAATCAAAATACGTCACCGCCTAAACAAACGGCCTGGTGTAAAAACAGGTAAAAAAAGACTTTAATTATTACAATAGTTAAGGGAGGAATATGACTCGTTCATTAACGGCATCGAGCTCCTGATTAAATCTGAAGCAACTGATGCAGTAAAAACAAGAACTATCTCCCTGCTGACCACCGACGTAGGAACTCGGAGGTTTATTGCGGTCAGCAGGGAAACAATGGAAGAAACTCTAAAGAGCCTTCAAATAGGGCCCAAGATTTTGTCTAGAAGGCCGAATAATCTATGGAACATTCTACTGGCGACAGAGGGAGAGGCGAGAAGACTGGTAGAAAATACCTTGACTATTAAGACAGTCCGCCTCCAAACAGAATATATGGGTACAAGATGGACAAAGATTTCCGTCCATGGAGTCCCGGTGGACATTAGCGGGGATAGGCTGGGGGCCTTATTTTCCCCAATACGGCCTAGTAGAGGAAGTGACTGCAACAGTCAGCAAGGCTGGAATATGCTCGAAATTTTGTCCTGCAGGTCACCTTGACAAGAAAGAGTTTCACGGAGGTTCCCAATATTTTGTGTCGGGATAAAATTATGCCCGTCGTGGTTGAGGGCCGTCGTCCCTATTGTTGGGCTTGTTGAGCTTCGGGACACAAGAACAACCCAAAGAGAGGTCAGAGCCTGAAAAGAATCGTCACCTGCTATCTCAGCCTCAAAAAAGGCTTCAGAAGAAGGAGCATCAGCGCAAGCAGAAAACGCAACATCACAGCAAGACCAGCAACAACTAAAACCACAAAAAGAGAAAAAGGAACAGCAACAAAGAAAGGTATCAACATGAACATGGCGCACAACATCAAAAAGATCAACTAGGCCAACAACAACTGCAGGAACAACAACAGAAGAAACAGCAAAGGGGTAGATTCAGATATAGAGACGGAGGAAATGCCCCTCACTTCGGGCCTCCTCGTTGAAGAGGGGGAGGGAGGAGGAAGAGGTACCCATGAAAAAAGAAAAGTGGGTTGGTCGGAGCAGGACTGAGAGGGAAATGGCCAATGCTTGCTCGCAATCTGCCCCTGCTACTCCAGCGGAAGTTGATGGAAATCCCAAATCAAGGAGCCTCCCCTCTTCGCCATCTCGTCCCTTTCCGCTCTCATGCCTCCCCAACCATCCACTTCTCTGCCGCTTTCAAAGTACATCCCACCCCACCCGTCAAGAAGAAAGAAAGAAAACACTTTTCCCATGTGGAAGACATTTGTAAAGTTGACAGAAAGGACGCAGAGAAGGAGTTTTCAACGCAAAAAAATTCCCTCTTGGGTCCACTTTACAAGTCGCCCTTGTCGACGGGAAGTCGGTAGAGGATCCCTGCAACTTTCCTATGGTCCCGGGAATGATTACATGTATTAGGGAAACGGGAAAACATCTGAAGGTGTGGTTTCACTTACAGGAGGCAAAAGAGGCTTTTCCCGAACTACGCATGGCCCAGACGGGTACAGCTGATTTGAAGAAAATTTTGAGATTTTGTACAGGGAGGGCCCCGGTTCGTCTCCACTCCTCTATACAGGGCCTTAAAATTAACACATCCAATAAACGTCGGCGGAATTGTCTTGGATGGACGGATGACGTCAGAATTTGGTACAGGGAGCCTGTGGCAATCCGTCGGGGTCCTGACACCTGCAGATGTCCGTCCAGTCTGCATTTAAGAGACTCAGGCTTAAATTATGTCAGTCAAGCTAGCCAGCCTGAATTTGAGGGGCCTGAGAGATCTGGGTAAGGCTGCTCGACTGCTTTGTGATCTCAGGTCCTTTGGAGTGGATGTAGCTGCGATCCGGGAAACACATTTTGTTTGCGAAGTTGATGCTCGTGTGCTGTCTAGCGACTTTGTTGTATATTCAGCATACGGGGGCCATCTGGCCAAAGATGTTTTCTTTGTTAGTTAAACGTTCCTTAGATGCGAAGGTGGATCTTGCTCATGTCGACTCGGGAGGCCAGTTGATCGTGGCTGATATTGCCGTGAGCAGTGATTTGTTTCGGGTCGTTGCGGTTTATGCGCCCAACGACTATGGGGAGCATTTTTCTGTCAGTTGGGGCCATTCCTGGTTGATTCGTCGCACTTAGTCCTAATGGTGACTGGAATGCCGTCCTGGACTCCAACATAGTTAGGGGTCGGGTAGCTAGTGGGAAGGCATCGGGTGATCGTAGCCTGGTTGATCTGATCGGCGAATTTGTGCTCGTCGATAGATACCGGGTCGATCATCCGAGGGAGGAGATGTGGACGTGGGCTCGTAGTTGGCCGTCTCTCCAGGTAGCTGGCTACCTGGACAGAATATTATTAAGAAGGGTCTATCTAGATTTACTAGATTGTCCTACGTTCTACAGTTTAGACTATTCGGATCGTAGATTCGTCTGCGCCCGGATGGTGTTAGGTACTAGGCCTAGAATGGCTGGACACTGGAAGTTCAATCTGCCCTTACTGGACAGGTAGGACTTCCAGCAACAATTGACTAGACGAAAGCAGCGGGAATTAGTGGGGGCGTTTATTGGGAGTAGGTGGTGGGAGAGGCTTAAGGATAGGATTAGGTCCTTCACCACTGAATATAGCCAACGACTCTTTCTAGATAAGGCTAAAAAGTTGAAGTCTCTAGAGGATAGTCTGTCCCGGGTGGTGACTGGGGTTGGGGAGATCCCCTAGAGATAGCCGTAGCTAGGCAGGCCCTGAAGTGTGAGTCTAGCAAGCGCTACCAGGGTCAGGTAGGTTAAACAAGATGTCTAACGAAGCCCTGAACATGGGCGTAGAATTGCGCAAGGAAGAGATCCGTCGAGATTCCGATCGATATATTCGCGAGGTCATTACCCCGGCGCTCTGAGGTCGACCAAGGACATGTGCGAGACGTTTCGGCGGCATTTCGAGAGCCGTTTTACCAAGGAGCCTGGTCTCAGTGGCGACGAGTTTCGCAGCTATGTAGCTGACTTTCCTCGGCTGAAGCGGCTAGCTGCGAGGGTGAGATCACGGAGGGCGAAGTCTGCTTGGCATTGAAGAAAGTCGGCAGAGGCAAGTCTCTGGGACTTGATGCTCTGCCCTACGAAATGTACTTGAGGCGGCTGATCAATTTGGATCAGACCAAGGCAGTTGACAGTGTTGACCGCCAGTACCTGGCTGCTGTCTTGCAGGCCGTGGATTAGCCTCCTGTATCGCTCTCCCAGTGCTGTGGTACAGGTGAACGGAAGGCGTTCGAGCGCTTTTGCACTGACTCGGCCGGTCCGACAGGGGTTCCCACTGTCACCTTTACTTTACGCTTTGGCATTGTAGCCCTTCGTTCGCTGCCTAAGAGACAGGCCGTGTGGTCCGGCTCTACGCGGAATCTCCGTTTTGCCTGGTAGTGCGCGAACTAGGGTTTCTGCGTACGCCGATGACGTATCCATTTTCGTGTCGTGTCGCAGAGATATTAAGGGGGGTGCAGAAGACGCTTGAACGGTACAAGAAGGTGACTGGGGCCAAGATTAACTGAAACAAGTCTTCCGGCTTGCGGTTAGGTGCCTGAAAGGGAGTCACGCTTCCGGAGCCCTTCGGTTGGACTGATGGGCCCGTCCTCATCCTTGGGGTCTGGTTCGAACACGGACTCCGGCTGAAGAAGAATTGGCCATAGGTACAGGCAAAGGTCGGAGCGTCGGTTCGGACTTCGCTTCGAAGAGGATTGTTCTTGAAGGGTAGGACTGAGGCGTATGCCACTTACGTCTTACCCATATCCTTTATCGCTTGGCTGTAGAGCCTCTTTACTGGAAACGTATGGAGGCGATCGAGCGTTTGTTAATCAACCTCTTGTGGGGTGGTCACAAATATTGGGTCCATAAAGAAGCCTCTTACCAACGTACGTGTCATGGGGTGTGGGATTGCCATATCTGGCGAGTTATCACCATGTCTGAAGGTTGGCTTTCCTACGCCACGTTTTGACGGAGGATACGATTTTGGCGTCGAGTGTTAGGGGACGCCTTTCGTAGCCTTACTCTCCGCATTCTTGGGGTAAACGCCGTTGCGGTTGTGGAGGGTTGTCGAGTTTCCTCAGTGAGTGTTGGTCGGCCTTGAAGGTCATTCCTCGGTTCAGTTACTTTTCTCGGCGTCGGAGATTTTTAAATCATGTATTAGTGGAGGATGTCAAAGGATCCTCTGTGTGACCGGCTCGGCTTGTCGGCACCAGAGTTGCGATTCTTTTGGTCTTGGGCGCCAGCGGCGGATTATCTTAGCAACCCTGAGTTTTCACTTAGCTGGAACGTGCTACCTCTCAATGACATACTCTTCAGATGGGACGAGACCTTTGTTTAGTGGAAAAGGCTTCGCATGCCTTCTCCCATTGTCCCCAGATGCACCCTTTCTGGGATTATGTTGGTGAGTTGACGGCTCGTATCGCTCCCGATCGGCTCGTGTCCATCGATCTCGCGTAGGCGTGTGACAATGTGTCACCCCCGTTCTCCGGGGAAAAGCAGATGATTTTTTTTGCGTTGCTAGCCGTTCCAAGAATGGTCGTGTGGATGTCGTGAAAAGGGGGGATCTTGCGAAATTAACGTTATTCGTATCAGGATCTGATTGTATTCTTTAAGCATCAATTTAAGGTGAAAATCAGATCTGTTCGAAAGCGTTTGATTTCGACAGATTTCAACGAAAGGTGGGTGACTGAGGTGAGCCTGGTTCGTGTGGACGGGGCTAGCCGTGATTTTGTTTTTTACGTCCCCTTAATGCAACAGGGCGGTTTCCTGTTGACTCCCGCCTGCTTAAGTTAGACACCATTTTGTCTTCCTAGTTAATGGGAATAAGTGTTGTTCCCGGCCTATTCCCGCCTTTTTTTCTGTTATGATCCATGTCGAGATTCTCAATCTCCCCAAATTGTTTTTGTCCCCTTTTTTTCATCTCGGCTGAGTCAGCTTTTGATTTTCCCATTCTGTCATTTATTTTTCCCTCCCCATTCCATTAATGAGTGTGCCTCTTGATTCTGACAATAGACAGAATCAAGAAGCACACTTGTATTATTTTGAGGGGTGGGTGGGTCCTACTAAGATTTATTTATTTTAGTTTTTATCTTTGTGCTACAATTTTAGCTTGTTTTCTGGGTTCACCAATTCCTTATCATTTCATGTATCAGGAAATTTTTATATATTTTTGCATATTTTGAAATTTTTATGTCATGGGATGTTTTGTAGGTCCCTTGTGAATATGTAATATTGTGGTACATGTAGGATTGGGAGGTGATGCACAAGTTCTTGTGATTGTGTATATTGTATAAAATCAATATGGGTCGTGATTGTGGCTAACTAGGAATAGGATAGCTAGTGAAAGACTATTCCCTATTCTCCCTTCGGCCTTGTGCCACAAATTTGTATTTTTATAAAGAATAAATATATTGAATAAAGCTTTCTTAAAGCCTATACCTGCGTACTTTTGTCATTACAATTATTTTCTTTTTTAAATCCTCGACAATCCTTTCAGTCTTTTTTAGACATTTTTTCTCGTTTGTATTCGTAGTATTAACGCATTGTTAATTTTGATTGGGTTCATCATTTATTCTTTTTTATTTTTCGTTTTTAACTACTGATTAGGGAAAGATTAAAACATTTTGTAAGAGAATTTCGTCATTTTGTTCATATTTAAAAGTAAAAGTTGTATTTGCGCACCCCCTCCTTCATAAAACAAGGTATAGCGACACTATATCGCCCAATTCTCCTTTCATCACTCCGAGTGGTACGCCTATGTTCTGTATTTTTTCTCTTTATTAAGGGTGCATGCGGATAACGTTTTCTGTATATCGGATTTTCCCATACCATTATAAGTGTTCATTCACTTTTTGACAACTGTCCCAGTGAATTCTAATTCGTACTGCTTGGCGGTGTTGGCGTTTCGCTATCTTTTCTGCACTTACTGCCTCCTTTTACGTCCATAAAGCGGCCTCATTTATCCTGTACCAAGTAGGATTATCATTTCTCAATTGCCTCTCTGTCTTCAGACAGAGTGCGACTCAGTTGTGTCTCTCTTCGCGGACATAGACGCAGCTGGGGAAAATAAACTACTGTAAGGTTCCCGGTCTCAGGAGACAGTACCCACGGCAGTACCAACCTCAATGCACTCATTAAGGAGATCGGTAGTCATACCAAAGCTAGCGCAACCGACGGTTTCGGGGCTGGGAAATTTGTATCCCTGGTTCGAGAGTACGCACTCGGATTCCCCCAAAATAAACTCGGCCTTGTGTAACACCCAGCTTCAGTGGAAAGACTAGGTAAATACGAGCTCATTTAACAATTATTTACCATGAAAAGCTCTTAAGGCTCGTATTGAGTGGACATTTATAAAAAAAAATGCAGCGAAACAATTATTTGGATATTAGATATAAAAATAAGCAGAATATACATTTATTTATGGAAAGCATTTTTAGCAGTCGTTACTTTTAATTGGTAGCCATGTTTTATTTATCAGCAGGGTGAATTAATTCGGTTAAGTGGCCGAAAGTTTAGCGTACATTTTTATCTGGTGAGTGATAATAGAAACACCGACAACAGAACAATTTTCTTTTACTATAAAGATAATAAAAGTATTTTTCGTTTGCATTGCAAGTGAGTTCGTCAGTTGTTCCAGCTTGAAGTGTTCATAGTATCTAAAAACACTTCGCTAAGTCACATATGACAGCCTCTGCCATCATTAATTTGCGCCATGAATAGTAATATGAGAAATTACAGTCGCATTTGTCTTTCATTGGAGGTCAAGGCTCAGATAAGACGAGTGATTGGCTTATTTTGATTTTTTTTCAGAACACAACGAGTCGATCATTTAAGCAAGCGTTTTGAAGGCGAAAATAAATTAAAGTCTGACGATATCGCTATTGTTGATGTTTTTTTTTTTCAGATTCTATAGACTGAAGTGAGATAGATGGAGTGACGCGAGGAAAGGAAAGAAGTAAAAGAGAAAAGAGGCTAATAAAAAAAGCATAGAAAAAGAAAGAAAGAAATGAAAGAAAGACAATGAAAGCATGTCGAAATAATAAAAATGAAAAAAAAAAAAAACAAAGACATATGAGAGTACGACGAAAGAAAGAAAAAGGAAAGAAGGAATAATAGAAGAGAATGGAAGAAAATATGAAAGAATTACAAGAGAATGAAAAATGAAGGAAAGAAAAAAGAAAAGAAAGGAAAAAGAGAAATGAAGACAGAATGAAGGAAAAGAAACATGGAAACAAATATGAAAAGATAAAAAAAATGAAAAAGAATAAATGAAAGACAAAAAAAAAAAATAGAAAAAAGAAAATGAAAAATAAAAATGTAAAATCAAAATAAAGAAAAGACTAAAAGTCAAAGTAAAAAAAAAGACAAATACATAAGAAAATAATGAACAGAGAAATAGAAACGAAAGAAAGAAAAGTGAAAAACATGAAAAATGAATGAAAAAAAAAAGAGAAAAAATGAATAAAAATGAAGGCAAGTGGCGAGAAACGAAAAATGAATGAAAGAAATGTCAAACAATAATAGAGAAGGAAAGAAAGAATGATGTAAAGTAAGAAAAATGAAAGAGAATGTATGAAAGAAAGAAAGAAAAAGAGGGCTAATGAGAAGGAGGAAAATTGAAAAAAATAACAGAGATCCCGATGAAGAAAGAAGAAACAGAACGTCGATCCAGAGAGCATATGGAAGCATGAAAGAGACAGAATGTAAGAGAGCAAACCAGGAAAGTTGCAGAGCCAGAAAACATGAGAAAACAACAATAAAGTGGAACGCATTAATAGTAAAAGAATGTGCACGGCGATGAAAAAGCTAAAATGAAAATTGAAAGAGATAACGGGGAGTGAAGAGAATGTAAAGGAAACACACACAGAAAGAGAGAGAGAGAGAGAGAGAGAGAGAGAGAGAGAGAGAGGGTGGATGGGGAGAAAGAGGGGCCAGATAACAGTAGAGTACAATGGAAATACAAGGATCCTTAAGTACTTTTCATTACCCATGAATTTATGGAAAGTAGCTGCGGGAGATATATTTCTCCAGATAAACGCGAATTAGCAGAGAACCTCTAGTAGCCGTGCAGATGACCCCCGCTGTGCATGAAGGCTCTTCATAAAATCGGAGAACTATTCATTTCGACAACGAGGAGTAGCATTGAAGTTTCAAGAAAATCTTTGCCCTTTACCAAAGTAGCATTCTAAGCTTTCACATCATCGGTTGCCTCGGCTGATGCAAGTAGCATAGATTAGCTTGACATTAGTGGCAAATGCCGCCTCCGAGGTTGGTTTGTTAATTTAACGACATATCAAGATTAGTTACCTTATTTAATGTCGAATATAAGAAGTTATAGTACATATTGCATTAATATATACGCAGACAAAGGTCCGGATTACACTACAAACAAAATGTAGACATAGGCTCGGTTTAGCCTAGATTAAAAAACAAAAAAACAAAACAGTTATATATAGGTCCAGTGAATCAAAAAGTTAGACATATTTCCGGTTTGCATCGGAGTCAAAAAAGTCCACATAAATCCGATTTACACTATATTCAAAAAGTAGATAAAGGTCCGATTAACACTAAAGTTAAAAAAGGTAGACACAGACCCGATTTGCACTAGAGTTTAAGCAACAAATATAGATCCAGTGAATCAAAAAGGGAGACATATGTTCGGTTTACATTATAGTCTAATATTAGATATATGTCCAGTTAACACTAAATTTAGAAAGGCAATACACGTCCGGTTTAAACTAGATTTATAAAGGCATAGGCCCGATTTACACTAGAGTTTAAAAAATAGATATAGGCCCAGTCAATCAAAAATGTAGACATATGTCGGGTTTGCACTGGAGTCAAAGCGACCGGCATAAATCCGTTTTACACTATAGTTAAAAAGTAGATATAGGTCCGGTTAACACTAGAGTAAAAAAGGCAATAGAGATCCAGTTTATACCAAAGTCAAACAGGTAAACATGGGCCCGGTTTACACTGGAGTTTAAAAAAACGATCTAAGTAGAGTTTATACGAGAATAAAAATGTATGTCTGGTTAAAACTTGAGTTAAAAAGACAGGCATAGATCAGTTATACTAGAGTCAGAATTGTAAATATCGGCTCGGCTTATATTAGTGTAAATAGGTAGGTATAGATCCAGTTTAAACAAACAAAAAAAATAGCTGTAGGTCCGGTTAATAGTAGAAGTACTCATCTAGAAGCTGATCCTTTTTGTGGGGGTCTTATTCCTCTACAAGCGATGCAATTAACACTGATTTTGAAAGCATTAAATACATTGTCAATCGTTATCTTCTGTCTTCTTAATTCCTGTCGTCTTATTGTTTTTCTTTTCCCCATATTCTTTCAAACTCAGTAACTCCCTTCGTCTTAGTGGCGTTATCACCTTGATTGGGAGGTGGGTGAAATGATTGCAAAGAAAATGTTCATTTTACGCAAGAGTAAAAAAGTTAAGCATCGGTTCGGTTTACATTAGAGTGAAAAAGATAGAGATGTGTTCGTTTTACGTAAAAATCAAAAGAAAATTACACATGGGTTAGGTTTACACTAGAGTCAGAAGGGTAAGCATCGGTTCGTTTTGCACTAGATTGAAAAGCTAGGGTTTCTGCGTACGCCGATGACGTATCCATTTTCGTGTCGTGACGCAGCGACATTAAGGTGGTGCAGAAGGCGCTTGAACGGTACAAGAAGGTGACTGGGGCCAAGATTGACCGAAACAAGTCTTCCGGCTTGCGGTTAGGTGCCTGAAAGACTCGGTTGATACTAACACCAAAAGATAGATGCTGGCCCGTTTTGTGGTCGTCTTATCCTTCACCCCTCTACAAGTGATGCAGTCACTATATTCGAAGCCTCGCCGATTGGGGAATTGCAATATTTATTATTTGGGACTTGAAATAAATTTAAATAAATAAAAAGCAAATTCTGTCCGTCTGTGTGTCTGAAACACTTTGAACACGGGCCACACTTGCTCTACATAGACGTACACGTTTTTGAAATCAGGATGATCCCAGGATTGAGAATATGTCCTTCATCTGGTGCTTGAACATACAGCATTGGGATTTGTGCTCGGAGGAGGAGGGAACAGATGAAAATTCAAATTTTAAAATTACTGAAAAAAATTAGTGATTTTAAGTTTTTTAAAATTTTTATATTAAATTTAAAGTAACACAAAGAGTTTGTGAATTTAAAAATGTTTGTTTTAATTTCAGTTTGAAATATCACCAAAACTTTGTGAATTTAAGAAATCAATTTTATTTCTTCAAAATGACAAGGAATCGGAGTTAAAGCGAGAGGTTTCGTGACGTAAGGTTTGGGAGTTCTTTAGGATTTTTGATTTGAAGAACTCACTTCAGTTGAAGTTCTATGGAGTTTGTGATTTGAAGAACTCAATTTTCGGCCTGAGTTGGAATTTCGACACAAATTTGTCTTTTGGCCTGAACTGGACTTATAACCCGAATCAGATTTAAAATAAGGTTTTGAAGTTTCATAGTGTTATTTCTTCATTGCTGTTTTCTAAGCTGGACCAGAGCTCGTTTTAGTTTTAAATTATCCAATTAGCCCTCCGCAGCAGCTAGCTTAAAAGTTCACACGGAGTTCAGCTTTGAAGTGCGTGATCAATAAACACATGCAATATATTTATTAATCATTATAAGTTTATACAGTAAACAATTGTAATATCCATTTATAACGAGTTCATTAAAACTTTATAATAGTTTCATAAATCTTAGTTCATTTATTGCCTGGTTATTAAATATTTATAATAATCAGTCCGTTTATAGAGAGGCTATTAGATATTTATACATGGTCAATTTATAGCCCGTTTAAGAGATATTTATACTTGTGTATTAAAACTAGTTCATTTTAACCTGTTCGTTTATAGCCTGACCATTAACTGTTGATAGAAAAAGCGACATACTCTCTTCAATAAACATTTATAACATATTTATAAGGGTAGCGTTAAAAATTCAAATTTTAAAATAAATGAAATAATTAATGATTGTAAAGGTTTCTAAATTATATTGAGTTTTAAACAGCATAAAACCTTTGTGTATTAAAAAAATGTTTTAATTTCAGTTTGAAATATCACCAAAACTTTGTAAATTGAGGAAATCAATTTTATTTCTTCAAAATGACAAGGAATCGGAGTTTAAGCGAGAGGTTTCGTGACGTAAGGTTTTGGAGTTCTGTAGGGTTTTTGATTTGAAGAACTCACTTCAGTTGAAGTTCTATGAAGAACTCAATTTTCGCCCCAATCGCAGTTTCGGCCCCAATCAGTCATTTGGTAAGAATTGAACTAAGAGCCCAAATCAAAGTTAAAGTGAGGTTTTGAAGTTCCATGGAGTGAATCGAACAATTCAAAGTTATTTCTTCAAAATGCTATGGAAAAATCCAAAGGCCAGAGTTCTAAGACAAAGGGAGAAAGGAACAGAAGAAACACAGGAGGAAGCAGAAGATAGGAGACAAGCAGATGATGCAATCTATAGACGATCAAGAACACCAGAAGAGATACAAGTCAGGCGTGAAGCAAATGCTGCAATATAGACAAGATCAAGAGCATCTCAACCATCAGAGGAGGCGCAAGCAAGGAGAGAAGCGGATGCTGCAAGGAAGTGAAGGTCAAGAGACGCAGATGACTGATACTTCACCGAGAGAATCAAATACAGCAAAGGAGAGAAGATCAAAAGCTGCAGAGGATTGCAGACAGACTTTATCAAAGTGAGAAACAGACAATGCAAGCCATAGAATTGCAAGATCATTGGAAATACCTGATGAAAGACATGCCAGACAGGTTAGTGATAATCACAATCATGCTATAAGGAGTGTAATTTTTTTTGAGCCTGTCTAAGTTGGCTTTTCAATACAGCTGTGACAATGACTATTCAAATCATCCAAAGATCTCTATTGGATCAATCATTATCAGTGTAAGCATTATAATGCTTTCAGATTCAAAGATTAACTAGATCGGATGTGTTGCAACAAAGGTAAAAAACAAGTGGAAGTTCTACCTGTTACTCCAGAGCCATTCCTATCACATCTGGATGGGAACTCAGCTGAATCAAAACACTTCATCCAGCACACGAGGAGCTACAATAACTGTTTTGTAATTACCTCATTTGGGGAGAAAGATGCTACCTTCTCAGGATGGAAAACAACTTGCAGAATTCAAGGCAGGAGCTAGCTTGAATGCACGCACCGAGTGCGGTTTTTAAGCTAGTAAATTAATAAATTGAAGTAACGTTTTCAGGGATTATATGGCAAGAGCCTCGGGGTTCTTGATACCCTCCCTTACTATCATGAATGGACTGATCTATTCATTATAAGTAGTAGGTAATACTATTGCAGTGACTTGTCTTGCTGTTTATTGAATACTACTGACTTTGTTAAGTGTTGTGCCTTGCCACGCCCCACATCGCAACAACAAACTTGGCTCAAGAATTAATCCCTCTGAAAAATAATCCCCCAAAGAAACATGAATAGTGACCATCATCTTGTGTGACGTCATTTTATCGGTTATTTTGAAGTAATTTAATTTCGGATTGTAATATTTGATGTGACGTAATAACGACCCTGGACAAAACATTTATTTTTGGAATATTTCTCCTCCCTCTTCTTTCCCGAAGCATGACAACCTGTACGATTTGTCTTGAATCTCTATCCGATTCAATGCAAACATAAGCCAACCCTGAACAAAAGCATTTATCATTAATCTATCTCAAATGCTTTCTATGTTTTGTGTTAAGTGGTTGATGGTTAAATTCATTTCCCATCCTAGGATGTCAGTCAATACTAAAATAGACTGGTCCACTCATAAAAAGATAGGGAAATAATTTTTGTGGATTAGCATTCAATGGACCTTCCGAAAGCAACGACATTTTCAGAATTTAATTTTTTTTATCGATTCTTATCAATACAGTATCAAATCAATTCCTGGCTTTATACAAATTTACACAGACTTATTTTTTTATAAACAAATGTGCTTTAAAAATGTGCTTGCCTCATTGATATCTGCATTCTTTTTGTCTTTTTCCTGTACATATCGGCGTACAATGCGACCGCTTAACCTTAAAAATTTCGCCCCCGGAATCTATTTCTCCAGGTATAAAATATGAACCTTATGTCTTGTGGTTTATGGTAAGTTATTAGCATGGGAGATCGTGTTATCGTTACTGGGTAACGGTAAGTGTGGTGGGTAGCTTATGGTAGAGGTAGCGGCAAGTGTAGATTGTGGTATTTTATTGACAATATCTCGCCTCCTTTTTTCGATGATGTTGAACTAAAAAACAACTGGATGTTTGTCTCAACAAGCCGTTTAAAGATCGCATTCGAGAAGAGTGGAACGTGTGGACGGTTCTTGGAAAAAAGTCTTTCAATCTACTTTAATATCCTACCGAAAACGCAGCACACACTCATTGTGGTCGTTAATTGAAAATATATGTCCCTAACGTTTTTTTTCATTAGAATTTGAGTGAAGAGAAAGAGAAGATGCTTACTGAATTTATTAATTTGGCTGGGGATCGTCTTGTACGGCGACTATAGACTGAAACCCACATTTTAACTTAAAAATGGACGTCTTACACGCCCAGTCGCCTTGTACGCCAGCATATACGGTATTTAATTTTTATTCTTTAATTAAAAAGAATCTATTTTTTATCATTTCACAGTAAGGAAGGCAAGAAAACCACTAAAACGCAAGGGGTTACTGAGTGTGAAAGAACATGAAAAAAAGAACATTATTAAGGAGAGAAGACGATAAAAGAAGGTCAAATTTCACTGGAAACCAGAGGTTGGAAAAGGATATCATAAGTGAGAATTGCAAGAGATGAATATGTTAGCATAGAATTTACGGTTGCGTCTAGCCATTCCAAATGTAAGAGACCTAGCTGCCATTCTTGTACTGAATTTAAATTTGTAAAGTCGAGGTACGAAAGAGGGAAGCTCATCAGAACAATTACCATGAAACTATTTATCGAAAAGTCAAAAGGAATCTATCGACATTACAGTGGTGGAAATGTGACTGATGTCAAAATGCTAAGTCAGGACCAATAAGACTTCAAAATCTTCTTTGGATTTTGTCAAGAAAAATATGCAAGTTTCACTTGAGAAGCAATTGCTTTCTTAGAATACAGGGAAATGGCGATTACGAAGGTGTTTGGAGTGATCACGAGTGATGCCGACGTTATGCCTTCATTCATCTTTGCACATGGGCTCAAACTCAACACGGCAAATGAGAATGAGTGCTGCACTGGTGTCAAGAGGGTGGCTGCTGGATACCCTATGTCTGGCAACAGAACTCTTCACCATGCCACACAAGCAGGAGAACTCAGTCCTGGCTGTCGGACAACTTCTGTGATCACATCACCACTTACATCTGGCCAGCTAACTCCCCAGACTTACAACCCTCTTGTACGGGACGCGTTTGAGCGAGAAATCAATAAAAATCCTTGTAGCATCAAAGATGAACTGAAGGCAAGTATTATGGCAGCATTCACCATTTTAAGAAACGAGACCCTCCAGAAGAATTACAGGAGATTGCGAAGTCTAAGCCAATGGTGTTTTTATTGAATAAATTTACACTTTCGTATATCAGATGTTTTTGTGTAATGTTGATAAATATATTTGTTAAAATAAGATGTCTGTGTTATTTTCGTTTTTGCGTAATTTGCCGGAGCATACATTATTTTAAAGATTTCTCGAATTCGCAGAGTGATACCTGTTAGAATAAAAACGCGGGGGATATTTGAAATTAAGTGTCTACTATAATAAAATTTCAAGTAATAAAACTGTCCGTTTAATATATATATATATATATATATATATATATATGTGTGTGTGTGTGTGTGTGTGTGTGTGTGTGTGTAGGGAAGAGATTTCAGTTGTTTCAACGAGAGAAAAGTGTATATTTTAAAATGAAGATAAACCGCAAACATTTTTGGTTGAAATGTGAAATTTTTATTTTTAAATACATTTTATACTCTATTTTCTATAATTCTGCTACACGTGTTTCTGGTTTCACGATCTTCTTCAAGCAAAGAGTAAATATTTTATATTATATATATTTATTTTTTCAACATATTAAAAAATGAATTTTTTGAGTGATAGTGATTCAAGTGTCTCTCTTGGATTTCTGATATATAAACTCTTATCAGAGTATAATATATATTTTAAAATAAAAACATTCCACATTTCAAGCAAATACGTCTTTTTTAATATATATATATATATATGTATATATATATATATATATATATATATATATGTAAAATGAGAAAAAGTGGCGTACAGAGTAGAGCTAAATATTATTTATTTTAGGATATTAAAACAAAAATATGTTAAAAATTCCTACACCATTACAATCATGTTTCAACAACACAAAAGTGTATCCTCTGGCGATGTTAGACCATTGGAGAGCGACAGATTAATTTAATTTCAAAAGCAGTATACTTTTAAAATATAGGCTTGTGAGATATGCCGTGATTAACCAATTGAATGTAACCTACGCTAAATTTAAATCCCCCAGACAAGACAAATTCGTGTCATGTCCTATATTTACATGCCCATTCCGAGATTGCATTCCTGATACTAATAATAAACCAACTACATATATTGGTTTTACTACAACCACAATCTCTCGTAGACTTACCTGTCACCTGATCTTAATTCTGTTAAACAACATTTCTTAGAAAAACATAGCTACATAGTATTAGATAGATATTAGTTGATAACACAACATACACGCAATATAAAAAACCTTCAGATATTAGAGGCCATCTACATTAAAACAAAGCTATTCACACTCAACAAAATTACATTTCAAACTAGTCACAACACATTACATTGCGTCTAGACATATGGTTCTGTTGTTAATATTTTGTTCTTTCACTTGGTACGTCGTCATAGAACTGCATCATGAATTCAAGACCTGCGTCTGCTATTCCACGACCGTTATCGTCGCATAGCATCTTTGTCAACATAACAGAATATCATCCTTGATGGTGAATATCTTTGCTTAACTGTCCATATAACCACTCTGATGATGGCTCATGTGAACCGAAAGTTTAGATCAATGAAGAGCATAAAAATATCCAAATGTTAGACAATTCTCCTGATATTAAAGCAACTATACGAAGTTTAGAACGGCTCATGATCAAACATAATAGACATTCGTTGTCTGTTATATTTAACAATATATGTTTGAATAATGGTCTGCTGCCCAAATACACTAAATTCAAATTATATATATATATATATATATATATGAGAGAGAGAGAGAGAGAGAGAGAGAGAGAGAGAGAGAGAGAGAGAGAGAGGGGGAGGGGATAACGGAAAACTCAAACAAAGTAAAGAAAAATGTGAATAAATTAGTTTCTTTTGTATGTGTAGGCGTGTGTTTAAAGTCGAGAAAAGGTCGTTCTAAATTTGTGACTTTATGGGAAAGGACTTTAAAATCTTTTGATTCAGATCTTATTTTTATGCCGAAAATTATTCATTTGATTCCTTTTTATAGTATCCATAAAACTCCAGATGAATGGCCAATCGAGCCTCAGCATCTAAATTATTCGAAAAACAAAACAAAACAAAAAACAAAACGAAATGAGCATTACGAACGTCCGCAAATTTCAGCAACAACAAGAAAAAAAAAAGACGTCTGCTCTAAACTTTCAAACCTAGACATATGAAAAGAATTTAGAAAAAATATAAAGAAAATTATGTATACTAGGCACAAGAAAACTGAAAAGGCTTCCTGAAAATGAAACGAATGTTGGAGATTGTAATCTTTAATTGCGTCAAAGATAAAATTGCTACTTGGTTCAGAATAAAAATAGGTTAAAGATGTACGGTACGCCGTGGAGCATTAGACTGTATGTATGTGTATGTGTGTGTGTGTCTCTATATGTGTGTGTTTGTGTGTACGTATATACATGAATAAAAAGAGACAAGAGGAAAAATATACTTAACAGACACGATTTGTCTGCTGAGGGACTTTAAGAAGGCAATGTAGGATTTATTTTACTGCACGTGTTTATATACAAAAGCGAAGATGTCATTGGTTTACCAAAGCTTTTAAATTTAAGAACGTTCATGAATGTCCATCAAATGGTTGAAAGTTCAGATAAAACATGTGGGGGACACAAAATGTCATAATTCAAAGTTTGGTAAAAAGTAAGGGAGTAATATACAAGAATTTTTCTTTTAATGAATATTGCTTAGATTGGGATCGGATTCTTATGATATGAGATGCACGTATTTGCTGTACATTTTCAAGAACATAAGGTGAAGATTTAAACCGTTTACTTCTGATTTCTCAACATATTTGTGGTCGTGTATGTTGCCTTGGGAAAGTAGTAATTCTTTCAGAAAATGTGTGACTGGGAAAAAAACCGGGGTGTAGATTTATGTTTTGATAAGATTCGATAGCGGCTCTATCAAGAATTTTCCTTCTGAGCAAATACTTTCTTTTTTCATGTGTGTGGCAATGTTATTTTAATTTTTTTTTTTTTTTTTTTTTTTTTTTTTGCGTATTTTAGACGACAATTTATCCATCGCACCCTATATATATGTGTGTGTGTATGTATGTGTGTATGACTTAAAAGGACAAGAGGAAAAACTACTCTTAGCCGACGCTTTATCAAAACAATGAAGCATTTATTTTGTTGCATGTGTTTACATACAAAAGCAAGAATGTCATTGGTTTATCAAGGCTTTTAAATTTAAGAACATTCATGAATGTCCATCAAGTGGTTGAAAGTTCAGATAAAACATGTGGGGGGGCACAAAGTGTCATAATACAAAGTTTGGTAAAAAGTAAGCGAGTAATATACAAGAATTTTTCTTTTAATGAATATTGTTTAGATTGGGATCGGATTCTGATGGTATGAGATGCACGTATTTGCTGTACATCTTCAAGAACATGAGGTGATAAATTTAACAGTTTTCTTTTGATTTTTCAACATATTTGTGGTCGTGTATGTTGCCTTGGGAAATTACTAATTTCAAGAAAGGTGAAATTATATGTGGCAAAACGATATATATTTCTTTTTACTTCGATATTTATGATAACTAGGATAAAAGGGGGGGGGGAAGAAGAATTTGCAATGTTATTGGACCTGACATGTTGCCTCGTTTGCTGTCACTTTCTCACTGCTGCAACATAATTGTTTTGATGAGTTTTCCTCTATCATACCTTGGCTTTATAAATGTAAGTGAGATACTTGATTCGCGGCAAAGTCTCATCATCTAGATGTAACCGTAAGTTCTATGATAACACCTTCTTCCAACACACTTCTCGATTGTTGAACTCTCTTCCGGCTTCTTGCTTCTCAGTCAATTTTGATCTTCAAAAATTTAAATGCAATGTCAATCGTTATCTAATGTCTTCTTTTCTTTTCTTTTTTTTATTGATAATGCTTCCACTATTTTTAGCCTTTTTTACATGTAGATAAGGCTGTTATATTTGTATTATCAACGAGTATGTTGAAGATGGAGTTTGATAGGTCTCCATGTGCATTTAATGATATCTAATGGAGTTACGGTCAGAGAGATGTAAAGTGAATCTTCTTGATAGGTATGTAGTAGTATATCCAATATAATTATGAATTTGGTTTGATCAGGAACACAGTTCCCTAAGGAGCATGTGAATTCATTAATAATATTGTTTATCTGCAATTTGGATATTGCAGGTGAATTATTTTAATTTTTTATAGTAAAAAAGTAATTTAATTTTCTTGTTTTTGTTAACTGAAGTTGTATATTTCTTTATAATTTCTCTAAAGGAAGATTCATCCTGCTTATAGTTACCATGCATTTGATTTTTTTCAGAAAATATTAATGTTGCTGTTTTTATAATAATGTATATATATATAAAGTAGTAGCCTCTGTCTGTCTGTTTGTTATCGAACTTCTCTGGAGATAGATCCCCATAATCATATATATTCTGAAACTACATTACCCAGAGTACTTAGATAAGTATATTTCATTTTGATCAAAGGGTGTAACCGGGGGCACCCCCCACTGAAATGTTTTTCCCCTTTGGTTTAAATTAAATTGAAGTTTAATCAAGTGAATGACTCCTATCTAAAATACAGAAGGAGAAAGCCAGAAAATGGAGGTCACATCGGCAAGATCATTGAATAATGCATCATTTTTCTCCACAAATTATAACAATGATTTAAAATCAGTTATCATTTTCTTACAAAAAAGTGTGTGACACGCAGCAAGGCACGGGTAATTCGGCTAGTTTAATAATAATTTCACCTCAAGCAAGGCAATAACCCTACTAATAAGCTGCTGATATCGGAGAGTGAAAGTGAGAGAAAAGAGTAGATGTAGGGGGATTAAGGAAAGGAATAAAGGACAGGGATCTAAGCAACAGAAGATGGCGATTGAGGTTGCATTTAAATTTTTGAAGATTGTATTTGTCAGGGAAGCAAGTGAGAGGAAGTGAGTTCTAATGTCGGGAAGTACGAGGACGTGGAAAGAAACTGTTGGAGTAGAAGTGGCGGTTACATTTAAATATTTCAACAGTAAAAGGGTGGGACCTAATTGCCAATCTAGTAGCACGCTTAAATTCATGTAGTCGGGGCACCAGGGAAAAAAAATCTCGTCAAAGCAGTAGGCATGAAAGTATTCGTAGAAAAGACAGAGGAAAGCCACATCGCGTCTGTGGGAGTGTGTCTGAAATCGAGAAACCAATTCAGAACCGATTATATTAGAGAGCTTTCTTTTGACGAGAACTTCGAGATAAACGGTAGGGGTACCGGACCAGATATGGTAACAGTTTTCAATATTAGAAGACGTTAAACGGAGAAGGCACAAAAAATATCCTGGAATACAGAAAAAAAAAAAAAAGTTTCTCTAAGACGATCAAACGATAGTAGTTTTCTTTTGGAGGTGTTAAAATTAACAAGACATTTCTTTAACCAATTAACAATAGATTGGAGGTCATTTTCGAATTAAACTACAGATTTAACTTTCAGTGAAGCTATGCGTGATACATACTTAGACCATCATGTATCTTTCGATACATGACTGACGAGGTTGCCTTTTCTTTCTGCTGAAGACCAAAACCCTGTCTGTTCTGCTGGTGATAGAAGAAGGGGATTTACATATTTCCCAGGGGTATTTATTGGCACGTAAGTGAATGTAATGGATTCGACTGGAATTCGAACTCAGCTCTCCGATTCCGCAATCTGAGCTGCTATCCATTACCCCACCGTGTTTCCTCATTTGACATTGCCGAACCTAAAGGACTTGTCATTAACATAGGAGTAAATAGTTGTGTCGTCAGCATAGATATCGAGTCGAGGGCAGATGATATCGGGAAGGAACGTTAATTAAAATTAAGAATAAAGTAAACCATGTTTGCAGAGAAATATCTAGAGGAGTGGCCGTTCAAAATAACCTTTATTTCACGAGTTGTCAAGAAATATCGTATAAAATAAAAAAAAATTGACTAAAAACATTATAGCTCTTCAACTTGTTTTCAATTAATCGAAGGAATAAACTGAGATTGGTTGAAAATAGCTCCCATCAAATCTCCATCACTGTTCAAAGTTTCCTCGCAGACAACAGTTTGAAAATTGGTTAAAAAGGGAAAACAGATTCTGTTTTGTCCGGTTCGGACGTTTTCTTTAATAGGACTTTCCGTCTCTCGTCGGATACTCATGAGTGTGACGATAAACTAAATCTAGCAGCAAGATCCGGGAGATTGCAGATTTTGAGGAGACGGGAACCTCCTCTTAACTGCTTTTGTTATTAGGTCCGCCTTACCCGGAGTAGTAGCACCTGTTACGGTCCCAGCTATGGGCTAATAGTGAACCCCCAAACAAAAACAAAAAATTTACGAAAGCTTAAAAATACCATTTTTTATAGTAAAAAAAACACCAATTAATTTTTATATAAAACATACTGAGCAATTCATATATATATATATATATATATATATATATATATATATATATATATATATATATATATATATATATATATATATATGAATTGTATACTTGTATTTTGATTGATCGGTCATTTCAGCTCATGTAAAAGCATTTCCCATTAAGAGGGTGGTTAGTTGATTTCAACTTTTTAAAACCTTTATTCTACAATTTACATTCAACATCATCACATGATAAGACACCAGAGGTGTTTAAACAAAATGGCTTTTTTTGTAGTGATTTTATAACATATTTATGTTATAATTTTTAAATATATATATATATATATATATATATATATATATATATATATATATATATATATATATATATATATATATATATATGCCAGAGTAACACAAATAGTAAAATATTTCTTAAAACTGAACGTATTAAAAGTGCTCAATACAAAGTCGGAAGACCAGTTTTGCAGCGCTGTTTAATATTTAAAAAGCATGAAAGCTGACCAGAGCCCACTACCGAGGTTTCGACCTCTACGGTCTCCTCAGGTGATTTGTTCAGCAAATCAATTACACAGAGGTCAACAACTTAAGTACTTTCGAAATCAGAAGTAGTGGGAAAAAATTTCTAACTTTAACCGGGTTCAAAAAACTCCGAGCTGAACTTCTTAAAATGTCTGCATTTGGTCTTGATCTCTGACCTCCTGCTCAGCAATTCATTGCTGTTTTTGTATGTTGCTATAGCCAGTTTCTCTTCCTAGAATAACCTACACGTATTCTCGACTATTATGTTAGTCTTTAAATTTTTTATTAATATTCCATTTAATGCTTGGACATTTGCTATGTTTCTCCCTAAATTTCTAATAAGAGCTTTCTAGTTTCGTGTTGTAGCTATACTCCGGAATTCTAAAGGATGAGTTGGGATTGCAACAACTCCTCTTCAATTGGCCCTCAGTACACACGATATATATTTTTTTGTGTTGCTATTTTCACCTTCCACTTCGGCACAATATACAACCTAGTCAGTACGGCATAATCCATTTAAAGGACAGTAATTTTTGTCCTGCAAATGCATAAGGTCGTATTCTCACCTTTTGCGTCATTTTGTAATTTTACATTTCTGCTATTCATACTTTTTATGATGTTGCCCATACTGCTTGTGCAGCTATAACTTAATTTGACCGTATTTCGGTTAAATAGCTTATGTAATCCCGACGTATCAGGAAAGTGCTTATCTAATATATTGAAAAACATCTTCTCTATGTTTGCTATTACGTCAGTGTTGAAAAGCGGGTTGAACCAGATTTTATTTGTCTTTCTTTTATTATTAGTAATCTTACCGTTTTTCGGGCTCGTCTGCTCTTTGAATTACAGGTTAGTGTTGTCTTTCTTCTCTTAATACGGTTACGTATCTCTTTTTTTCGTTAAATATATTTTCAGTAGAAGAATTTTGCGACAGCCTACATTGCACTACTAACGAGATTTGTTTCATTATGTTCGTTGGATAGTTAGATGCCCTATTGACAGAGTCGCATTCGTTTTCATAAAAGGTGAGATGATTTCGTTTGACATGTTTAACTGGGCGGTAGTTTGCTCTGGTCATAACCCATCATATATATATATATATATATATATATATATATATATATATATATATATATATATATAGTTGCGTCGATGTGAGTTTGTGAACCTGGGTGCGTATGAGTGGCGTCCCGAAAAGGACGCAGAGGAGAATTTTTCCTCCCACTACCATCAAAAACCGATTCAAAATTTTAAAATTAATCAGTTTTGACGATCGCAAAGGGCGTGAAACCCAGGGTCACAAACTCACATCAACGCCACTAAATATTTTAGCTCTATCGCTGATATTGAGCGCTTTCCAATACGTAGCGCGCATATATAATATATAATTAATATATGTAAAAATTGCATATATTTTTATTTATATACATGCATATCTTGACCGTGTTTTGAAAAATTAAAACATTTTATAAAAAATACATGCAACTAACTATTTCTTATTTAACAAATATTTAATCCTTGAAAATGGCTAAATGTATAGCCGAAAGCGCTCGGATAAAAAGAACATTCGGACAGTTTTTATATAATTTATCATCTGAAAAGAAAAAAAAAATTAGATCGCATGAGAAATTGTATAAAAACTAAATAAAAGCTCATTGTCTGTCGTATTCAATGAAATGCGCATATATATATATATATATATATATATATATATATATATATATATATATATATATAATAAAATTACCAATAATAAATTTTATTTGTAGTTGAGGGCATGCAAAATATATACAAAATATGTTGAAGCCATGAAGTTATGTTCGCAATATTTACGTTTCGGTACTAAATAACTCATAGAGGTGTTGATATGCCGCTAAACAAAATCAACCAATCAACCAATTCTGGGCGGGTAGATATTTATTTCACAGTTTCAAAATCAGGGGCGCCTTCTCTCCTAAAACTCGTGTCGGGACTAAATATAACGTTTATTGCGAAATAATGTTGGAGATTAAATAAAAAAGTATTAATTGCTGGCAAATATTTTCATTTAGACAGTTTGCATATTGTATTTCAAAACATGTCAAGTTCTGAAGCAGAACACGTACACACTGTTTAGGGCAAAATGCACGGACGTATTCAAATAAAATAAAACAAGCTTTTGGAAAAAGTAAGCTCAGACGAAGAGAAAAGTATTAGGTTGGTGCAAAAATAATGTCGTTTTCTCACATATGTTACTTTTATATGTGATTTCTGAATTAATTCATTGATATATATAGCCATGTTATATATCATTTTGAAGCGCGTTTTTCGCTCTATCGAATCGTGTTATTCGTTACCGTTCTCAATTTCTTCATTCACTTTTTTTGCAGGCTTTTCGACAGCATGGTCAAAATTCAAATCCGCACGATTTTCTTGTTCCAGTTCAAACTAGGCCGAAAAGCTGCCGAGACAGCTCGTGATATCAATGATACGTTTGGCCCAGGAACCACTAACGAACGTGTGGCACAACGGTGGTTCAAGAAATTTCGCAATGGTGACGAGAGACTCGAAGATGAAGACGGTCGCGGCCGGCCGACTGCGGTTGATAACGAACATTTGAAAGCCTTAATTGAAGCCGATCCTCGCAAAACCACACGAGAATTTGCTGTTGAACTCCAGGTCGACCACTCAACAGTCGTTCGCAATTTAAAGCAAATAGGGAAGTCAAAAAAGTTGGATAAATGGGTGCCGCATGAATTGAACGATAATAAAAAAAATCGTCGTTTTGAGGTGTCTTCTACGCCCCTTCTGCGCAACAAAAACGACCCATTTCTAGAGTGGATTGTGACGTGTGATGAGAAGTGCATCCTCTACAACAACCGGCGGCGTTCGGCACAGTGGTTGGATGCCGGAGAAGCTCCACAACAGTTCCCGAAGCCGAAATTGCACCAAAAAAAAGTTATGGTGACTGTTTGGTGGTCTGCGGCCGGTCTCATCCATCACAGCTTCTTGAATCCGGGCGAAACGATTACGGCGGAGAAGTACTCCCGATAAATTGACGAAATTCACCAGAAGCTCCAACGTATGTGCCCGAGATTGGTCAATATGAAGGGACCAATTCTCCTCCATGACAACGCTCGCCGGTATGTTGCTCAACTGACCCTGCAGAAGCTGAACGAATTGGGCTACGAGACTCTGCCTCATCCGCCATATTCACCGAACCTCTTGCCCACCGATTATCACTTTTTCAAGCATCTCGACAACTTCCTGCGCGAAAAATGCTTCAAAAGGCGAGATGATACCGAATCGGCCTTCAATGACTTCATCGCTTTCAGAACTCCGGATTTCTATGCTAATTGGATAAATAAACTTGTTTCTCGTTGGCAAAAATGTGTCGATTCTAATGGTTCTTATTTCGATTAATAAAGTTTATTAAGAAAGGAGTTATAATCTTTTGAAGCTGAACGTCCAAAAACGACATTATTTTTGCACCAACCTAACAATAATAAACAAGTGGAAATCCCGGTAGCGAGTTGAACCCATTAGAAAGAAGTGAAAAGACATTATCTTAAAGGAAGATAGAGAAGATATCTTTGAGGATGATGACAACATAAAAAAAAAAAAAAAAAAATGATAAAAATATCAAGTAATAATAATTTATCATCTATAAATACTGACAAAGATTATTGTTATGGTCCAAGGTTAGGACCAAGGAAGAACAACACGAACACAAGAGTAGATATAACGAAGGTATATTACACGAAATAATAATACAAGATGTGGAAGGTGTTAGTATGACTGTCAGTCTGGTTTGGAGTGAACTACTATTCGATATTTACTTCCCCGCCCCCGACGGAAAAATGTGGCACAAGGCCGAGTTTCACATGGGTTTTCCGAGCCCGTAGGCTCGGCCAAAAAATACCCGTATAAACGGGATCGGGTTGGTCAGCCTCCCCGAACGAGACTCTGCCCTTCGGTGGAGCCTCGTCCGGGTTCCTCTCTGCTCAGAGGCAGAGTGTTCGACTGTCATGCCGAGAAGCTCGGCTTGATTCGGTATCTAGCCACCCCACACGAGGGTTGCATGTGGCACAAGGCCGAGTTTAACGTGGGTTTCCCGAGCCCGTAGGCTCGGCCAAAAAATGCCCGTAGAACCGGTATAAACGGGATCGGGTTGGTCAACCTCCCCGAACGAGACTCTGCCCTTCGGCGGAGCCTCTTCCGGGTTCCTCTCTGCTCAGAGGCAGAGAGTTCGACCGTCAAGCCGAGAAGCTCGGCTTGATTCGTCCCTCTCTCTTGAGAGGCTTAGTATACATAGTGTTAGGAAGAGGTCATTCTGTAGTTATAGGTAAGGACCCATGACAATTATTAAATCGGTACGAGCCGAAACATTTGGAGTATAACAACCAAGATGAAATTTCTATTCCGAATAGCAAAGAATATAATGATGATAATTCTTCATCTAAAAATACCGAAAAAGCATATAAAATATTGACTAGCAAAAACCTTTTGAGTATAACAACCAAAATGAAAATGCTGGTTCGAATAGCAAAGCATATAATAATGATAATTCTTTAGCCCCAAAATATCAATAAAGATTACTAAATCGATACGAGTAGAAACATTTTGGGTATAACAATCAAGATGAAGATGATGGTCCAAATAGTAAAACACATAATAATGATAATTCCTCATCTCAAAATTGCCGAAAATGTTTATTAAATCTTTACGAGCCTAAAGTTTTTGAGCATTACAACCAAGATGAAAATCCTTGTCCGAATAGCAAAGCATAGAATAATATTAATTCTTCATCTAAAAGTATCGAAAAAGAATATTAAATATTTATTAGCCGAAACCTTTTGGGTATAACAGCCAAGATGAATCCGCCGAATAGAGAAGCATACATTAATGATAATGCATCATCTCAGAAATACCGAAAAAAGATTATGAAATCTCTACGAGTAAAAGAAACCTTTTGGGTATAACAACCAAGATGAAGATGCTCGTCTGAATAGCAAAGCATATAAGAAGGATAATTCCTCATCTAAAAAATACCGATAAAGATTATTAAATCGGTACGAGTTTAAACGTTGTGAGTATAACAAACAAGATGAAGATGCTCGTCTGAATAGCAAAGTATATAAGAATGATAATTCCTCATCTGAAAAATACTGATAAAGATTATTAAATCGTTACGAGTCGAAACGTTGTGATTATAACAACCAAGATGAAGATGCTGGTCTGAATAGCAAAGCATATAATAATGATAAATCCTCATCTGAAAAATATCGAAAATGGTTATAAAATCAAACCAAAGCACTTTGAGTATTACAAACAAAATGAACATTCCGGTCTGAATAGCAAAGAATATAATTATGATAATTCCTCATTTCTGCAATTCGGAGGGAGGGGATCAAAATTGATATACTCCAAATGAGACGAGGGTTGATTTGGAAGAGAATTTCCGAGCAAAGTCGAAACTTAATGAGTATAACAAACAAGATGAAGATGCTCGTCTGAATAGCAAAGCATATAATAATGATAATTCCTCATCTCAAAAATACCGATAAAGATTATTAAATCGGTACGAGTCGAAACATTGTGAGTATAACAACCAAGATGAAGATGCTCGTCTGAATAGCAAAGCATATAACAATGATAATTCCTTATCACAAAAATTAAAAATATCGTTTTTTTTTGTCATACATGTATTCATTACAGAATACAATCCATACAAACAACTAAATTTATATACACTTGAGTTATTTTTTCGGTTTTGAGCGGACATGCAAACAAAATTTGAGTTTCATATTAGATTTCCACCTATCATGTTTTAAATCAAGTAGGCGTTCTCCAACTGTGACAGTCGCGTGATACAATATTCATCACCCCGTCGCATGGGGTCCCGTACTGGAGAAAAATGATGAAAATTTTCTTTTAAATATTTGCCTTCCAGCATCTTTGATTAAACCTAATATTTTATAGAAACACGCCGGAGATAAAGTGTGGTATTTAGTTATTTAAAAAGAAAATATACTTTTAATAATGTTAAATATTTTGATATTAGGTGCTATATATTAATCTGTTCATTATCTATGCATCTATCTCTGCTTATTCATATCCATCTATTTATCTATGCATCTATCTATTCGTATTCATATCTATCTATCAAAGCCTATTCATATCTATGCCCATTCATTATCTATCTATCTATCTATCTATCTATCTGAAATGGACAAAGCCGTGCCTTTAACCGGAAGATTTAATGGAAGATTGTAGCTTAAAGACAGAAAATCGTCTTTGCTAACCGAACGCTCCTCTGTAGCCCAATCTGTTAAAGGCACGTCAAGCTATATGACGGTTCCGTATAGGATACAGGTTCGTTTACTATCGGAGGACGAATATTTTCTATGAAAATTTCTCAGACATTCAGGCCGGTAAATGTTGTTTAGTACTGTTTATTATAAACAGAGCATATTTATATCTATAAAAAGAATGTAAAAACATAAAAATACCTTAAAACTATCTATCTATGCCTATTCATATCTATCTATCTATTCGTATTCGTTTCTTTCTTTCTATATGTCTATCTCTTTCCGCATATATCTGTCTATCTTAAGTGTAGTGTTAAAAAATTAGAAGCTGCTGTCGACTTAACTGAATGCCGTATGTATTAAGTTGGTGCAAAAATAATGTCGTTTTCTCACATATGTTACTATGTGAGAAAACCAACCTAATATTATGTGATAGGTTATGTGCTAGTCTTTTGATTGTGAGGAGCAGAAAGTGGCCTCACACTATCCCTAAGGAAACTCTCTCCGATGTGGCAACTGTTCTACATTTTTCTTAACCAATAATAGCAAGGGTATACAATGATTATATATCACGTGGCATCATGTTTCAAACGTCTCAGAGAAGATAAACTTCAAATTCAAACAATGCCTTTGGCGGATGGATCGTGTTTAAGTACCTGTTTGGTTCTTACATTTGGCATCAACAAGAAGAGATTCAACTCTGATAATCAAACATGACGATATCAGTTAGGGGTTTTCTTGGTTATTAGTTCTTCCGAAAGCTGTGACAGTTTCTACACAAGGCGCCATCATTTTATTCAGATGTGTAGGTCGTCTAGAAGAAGTTCAGGCTTAAATTAAACAATTGGGTCAAAATCGACGTGCGTCTCGTTTCGCTCTTTCAGACTTCTTCGGATAAAGTTGATGAAGTCCTAAACGGCAAAACGCGTAGCACGAAACCTTTTTTTTTTCTTTGTCTTTACTCCTTTCACCTAAAATTGTTCTTGATTTACAAAAATTCTATGTAGTTATCCCCCCACCAGACACACATACATGATGCCACTGAAAAATCCTTGCCAGACATTTATTTCCAGTAAAATCAAACAAATACAACAATTTAAATATCTAGAGAGTATTTTAAAAGAGGACGGAAAGCGCGACACTGATATCTGAAAGCGCATTGGGATAGCGAAAGATGCCTTCCAAAAGCTAAGCATAGTATTAATAAACACACACACACCTACACATACACAAATTCGTTAAAAACAAAGAAAACAGTACTGAACTGTTATGTAATAGTGTTCCTATGTGGCAATGAAACCTGGATAATCTCTTTCGTATTGCATTGGTGACATGTAAGTTCCACTCGAAAAGTTTCTTCCCACGAATCGCCACTTTGTGAAACCAACACCCAAGATGATGCTTCACCGATTACTACAATCTTAACCGGTTCAAAACTTGGATTAACAGTTATCTTCTACGTTTATCCCCATAAATTGTGCCTTTTACGGCTGTACGCGCCTTGCACAGGGTGAAAATTAGCGTAAAAAATTAAACAAAAAGAATATGTTTGTGAATTAAAAAACAGCATTCAACGTTTGGAAGTTTTATGTATCTTTTGCCAAAATTGAAGAACTCCGGCCGACGCGAGAAGAATCTTCTGAAATGCTCTCGGCAAGAGACGAAAACATGATATTTTGTTCGTCTTACAAATCACCAGTTTTTTTGAGGCACTTTAAATAAATTAAATGGTTAGATCGCTCAAGCATATATTACTTCGGACAGTGTACGAGCTGATAAATTCTAGTGGAGGAAACCAACTCATTGCCGATTCTTCTAAAAATATCTGAAAAGAAATATATTGGTATAATAAGAGAAAAGAACCACCCGGGAAGAAGTGATAAATCTATTGAACGATAGATTATAAGCAGATTGATATATATATATATATATATATATATATATATATATATATATATATATATATATATATATATATATATATCTTACGAGATTTAGTCAGGCATAGATAGGTAGATAGATTAACAGAGAGATACATATGAACAAACAAATGAGTTGATAGATATGAACAAACTGATGTATATATGAATAAAGTGATATGTATATATATATATATATATATATATAAATCTCTCTTTCTCTCTCTCTCTCTATCTATCTATCTATCTATCTATCTATCTATCTCTCTCTCTCTATATATATATATATATATATGGAAAGAGAGATAGATAGAGAGCGAGAGATGAACAAACTGAAATAAATAGATATATAAACAGACGAATATAGATAGATATGAATATTCTGATATAGACAGATATGAACAAACTGAGACAGATATGAACGAATGAATATAAATATATATATATATATATATATATATATATATATATATATATATGACGACAAAATAAAATGCAGCATAATCATCAGATTCTACCAAAGAGCTCTAAGAATATGCAGCTCGGATTATTTACACGAAGAGGAGAAATAATTTCAAAACACTTCTCTAGTACCCTAATTATTTAATATTCAATGCGAAACAAAAGGCCCATCAAATATTAAAAAACAAAAGAAAAAAATTCCCCTCCTGAAAAACCCAATGAATCGAAAAATGTATTATCCAACCAATTAACTCTATCACATCTACAGTTCTAAAAGAATCTAAACTCGATATAAAATTTGTTACTACTACATCCAAAACAATAAAAGACTTTATAAATACTAAACAAAACAAGAACTTGAAGGAGGAATTTACTCAATCGCCTGTAATAATTGTCACAATAAATACACAGGAGACCCCTCCAAGAATCTAAATAAAAGATCATTAAAAGGGACATTTTAAAAAACAATACGTCAAATGCGTTAGTTGTCCACAGTAACGAGACTGACCACAACTTTAACATAAAAATACTACTCTGATCAAAGGAGGAAATAATTGACTATGATGTAAATGTCTAGAGAGTGCATTAATCGCAAGGACATTTAGAATAAATTTACGCCATGGCTCTGACAGCATTTCACCATTCCTGGCAGATCTTCTAATAACACCGTGTGGAATATCTACTAAATATTTTATGGAAAGAAAAAGACATTAAATGAATTCGGCTAGTTAAAGCGCAAAAAAAAAAAAAAAAAAAAATGATACTCCAGACACCCTTATGTCGTGCGCATGTATAGTCCTATCAACATAAGAAATTATGAAGTCCTGAAGGACGAAAGTGCGTCACAAGTAAACTTTTTCAACTTTGTCATACGATTTCTCCAATACTGTTCTTGATATATAAAAATATATATCATTATCTCATTTTATATATATATATATATATATATATATATATATATATATATATATATATATATATATATATATGAACACACTGCAGACTGAGGTAGACAGAAAAAGATATGAACAAACTGAAATAGATATGAACAAAATGAGACAGACAGATATGTATGAACTTTGATAAATAGATAGATTTGTACAAACTGGGATTGATAGATAGATTTGAACGAATATGCATATACATATATGTACAGAGAAATATCAACAAACTCAGATGGATAAACACACACACACATATATATATATATACATATATATAGACTAAAAACGGTGGCTCCTACTGACAATAACACATTGCTCTTCAACTGAATTATGCTCTTATTTTCCTTTTCTCTCTGCCATGCGATGATAGCCTAGGGATAGGATCTCTGATTAGGTTTCGATCCGGGCTTGAATCAATCGGACATCTAGCCACACTGAAGAGCGGTGATACAGTCTGTTTGTGGATGACTATATATATATATATATATATATATATATATATATATATATATATATATATATATATACATATATATATAGAGAGAGAGAGAGAAAGAGAAAGAGAGGGAGAGAAATAACTTTTTGACGCGTAGTGGTCATTCAGGACATGGTCGATTATTGCACTCCACAATTTCCGTCCTACTCTCTTATTTGGCACCCACATACATTCACTTGTTATTCGCTGTTTCCTTCTGTTCACGTGAGTATCAAATTTTCCAAGCACTCTTTTCTCATTTCGTCACCCAGAAATTTGTACTGTCTCTTTCTGATTGTAAATATCGGTGTTCTTTTGGTTTTGGTTTTCCTTTAAACTTCCTTGTTGCTCACATATTCAGTCCAGGGTATTCTCAGCATCCTGCTGTAGAAACACATCTTCATTGCTGCAAATCTCCTCTTCAACTGCAAGGAAATTCTTCTGCCCCCCCCCCACTACCGTATAAGGGGATTGTTTGCAAAGACATTATCTCATTTCTTAATACCTTTTGTTTAGCTTTTGGAATGCCCTCTCATCATTCACTTATTCGGATTTCGGTGTCACATTTTCAAGTGTCTGTTAAAATACTTTCCAAATAGTTAAATCCCTGTACTTCCTGGTATTATCATATGTATTAGGTTGGTGCAAAAATAATGTCGTTTTCTCACATAGTAACATATGTGAGAAAACGACATTATTTTTGCGCCAACCTAATAGCTCGGATCTTCCTCATGCTGAAAGCCATACATATAAACACAGCTATAAATGATATATTAATAATAAATATAATTTTTTTCCTCGCCGGTAGCACAACTCTAAGTTCCATGCACAGCGCAATCTTCAGGTGCTGAGTTATTATATATACAGCATATATCCAAAATATCATTAAAAACTTTGGGATCTGGTTCCTTACACCAAAAGGAGGACAAAAGTTCATATAAATTCGTAGCCCCAAAATTTGTAATATAATTTTTCGATTGTATCTTGGATTGTACATTTAACAACGTCTACCGTAAACTTGAAACTTCAAAGTTAAACTCAAAAACGAAAAATATGCGGACATACGTTTATATAAACTTTTGTCCTTGTTTTGGTGTGAGGAACCCACCCCAAAGTTTGTAATAGCATTTTTTATACATCCCAATTAACTCAGCACATAAAGATTGTGTTGTGCATGAAGACCAGAGTTGTGCTATCGGTGAGGAAAAAATGTATATTTATTATTAATATATAATTTATAGCTGTTATTTCGAGCACTATTTTATAAACACCAACACTCAATGTTATATTATAAATATATATATATATATATATATATATATATATATATATATATATATATATATATATTAGGATATTATAACAAAAAACATGTAAGAATCGCTACACAATTGCAGTCGTGTTTCAACGCATAACTATGCGTCTCCTCAGGCAATTGTAAATTACTAGCGAGTGAACGATTGACTTCTTACACGTTTTTGTCGTAATATCTTGAAATAAATAAAATTGCTCTATTATGTACTGAGCCCTCTTTTAAAATAAATATTACGAACGTTGGACGTGTAATCTATTCGTTATCCTCATAACTGTATATATATATATATATATATATATATATATATATATATATATATATATATATATATATAAGACGAAAGGAAAACTTACTTATCTTAACCAACGCGTTTCGTCCTCTGAGGGACTTTATCAAGGTAAATGTCTCTCAGAGGACGAAACGCGTCGGTTAAGATAATTTTTCCTTTTGTCTTTTTGCAGATATATTCTATTTGAAATTTAAAATAATTACAACACATGTATTTTCAAAAATCGCCATCACAACGATCACAGTTCAAATAAGGAAGTATTTAGGTAAATAAAAAAAAAGGAAAAAAAAAAGAAAAAAGAAAACTGCAGGGCCTTCCTTGATGAATTTCCGCTTAATAGAAAGGATTATTATTATAAAAATAAATAGACATATGTCAATATCATTTAATGAAGTGTGTTTGAATGAATACATGCTGCTTAAATACACACACACACAAACATATATATGTGTTTATATATATATATATATATATATAAATATAGCACACCTTAAGACTACTTTCGGATCTTATAGGCAACATTTTCATTAGATAGCTACAAACAAGAATGCACTTTATATTTAGCCAGGAAGAATATTTATGAAAGAAAAGGCGAAATTGTTCTACGCATACACCATTAAAATCCTTTGTTTACGTTTTAATTCCAAGCAAATGCCTGTGAAAATATTTTCTTTTCCTCCTCTGACCATCCATGTATTATAACTGGCCGTAGAAAGGCTTAAATTAGTTTGTTCACATGGAACGCTAAATACACAATCTTCACGCCTCAACAACTTTGAATGAATATTGAATTACACACACACACACACACACACACACACACTCACACACACACACTTGTGCCTCGAATTATGCTTTGTCAAGTGCATAATTGTAAAATTTTGTTTACGCTCAAATGTTGATCACTCATGTGATTCTCCTGGTCGGGCTGTTCAGTGGACTGCGGGGTACTGATGTCTGTAATCGCTGATTAAGTCAATAAAATGGTCGTATATCCAGCCAGATAACGTCACAGTTATAATGTTAATATAGCGAGATATCGTCGCTATACGATCTTCCTACTCCCCGAAATGTGTCCTATTCCCCTATTTATTAAATCTATATTAACAGATTAGTGTTTCTTACACTTTCGCTGTTTGGTAGCGATATATATATATATATTACGAAATGGACAAAGTTCGGCAATTTATTTATTAAAGAAATTTTTATGTTTAACGTTCTTTTTATAGATACAAGTATTTAAGTAAATGGTCTGTTTATAATAAACAGTATTAAATAACATTTACCGGCCTGAATTTCCGAGAAATTTTCATAGAAAATATTCGTCCTTGTACAGGATTCGAACCTGCATTCTATACGGATGTTTATATTGAAGTTTATAAACAGTAAATTCGACCTTGCCTACCGAACGATCCTTGGTGGCCGAGATTCTCTATTGTAGAGATCGTACAAAAATAAACAAGAGATTTAGTTAAACGTTTGTTTGGTAATGGGCATTGGTTAGAATTCCTACAATTACATTGGCCAGTATCATTAATAATATTTTCCTTGGAACATGTATTATGATCCAAATTAATAGATTGGTTTAACTACTGGATCCAAACAACGCTAATGTGGATAAAGGCGCTGGTTAGGTCCAGTGACTAGACCCAAGGATTTGAGAGTTCAATACTAGGCTACAGCAGTGATGAGAGTTAAAAGGAAATAACTGAGACATCCGGAAGAGGTATCCGAAAGAGGTATGGCACGTGGAACTAGAACAATTTACCCCAGGGAAAGAAATAAAGGGTTCGGGTAGAAATTCCAATCACCCGAAAAAGGCCGGAGCGTATAACGGCCGAAACGCTGTGAATATGGCAATGAAGATGAGGGTAACAGTCCGAACAATGTAAATAACTTGCTTCTTTTTCTTCGTTTCATATCACTGTAGAATATTGGCATCCACAATTTGTTGTCCTTTGCAGCTCTTAATAAATATTGTCTTTTTGTTATCACTCCTAAACATTGGTTTTCGATCCATTTACTCAAGCTCGCCCCAGCCCCGCAAACTAGAATCTATTTGTGCCGCATACATTTCTAGTAATCAAATGATAAGCTGCTGGCGAATCATTAATGCCTGAATAATATCATAATATCTATCAATCTATCAATCTATCGATAGATCTTTCTACCTCAATTTCATCATATCTATACCTATTTATCTCTCTCTTTCTATTTCTATTTATCTATCTCAGTCAGGTCATATCTATCTATCTATCTATCTATCTATCTATCTATCTATCTATCTATCTCTACCTATTTCTATTTATTTTTCTATCACTACCTATTTCTATCTATCTATCTATCTATCTATCTATCTATCTATCTATCTATCTATGTTTCACTACCTATTTCTATCTATCTATCTATCTATCTATCTATCTATCTATCTATCTATCTATCACTATCTATTTCTTTCTTTCTTTCTTTCTTTCTTTCTTTTTTCTGTGTTTCACTACCTACTTCTTTCTTTCTACCTATCCCTACCTATTTCTTACTTTCTACCAATCCTTACCTCTTTCTTTCTTTCTTTTTTTCTTTCTTTCTTTCTTTCTTTCTTTCTTTCTTTCTTTCTTTCTTTCTCAATATGTTAAAATCCATCTCAGTGATGTTCTTCATGGCCGGGTGGTAATACCACACTTGAACAAAGATTGTTTCCACTAGCGGCATTTTTCCTTATTAAAATTTCTCTAATGCGCATGCTGATAGATGTAATTCCCGCTGTTTAATAAATATAACGGGGGTAGGTGGGGGTGTATCCACTATAATAATGTTTGAAGCAATACAGGGTGGGATGGATAAATCGTCGTCTAAACTACGTAAAAATGTAAAAAAAAAACAAAAAAAAAACACTGACATCTCATTTTAGCAGATATATTTACCAAAATTACACAAAAATATTTTGAAATACGAAAGAGTTAATTTACTCAATAAAATCACCATTAGCATCAACCACAGCCTCCAAACGACTTCGGAATCTCCCGGAATACTTTTGGGTCTTCTTGTTTAAGTTGGTGAATGCTTCTATAATCCTTGCCTTCAGTTCATCTTTGGTGTTACAAGAAGTTTTATTGGTCTCTCGCCCAACTGCGCTTCACGCATAATAATCAAGGGAGTTGCAGTCTGGACAGTTAGGTAGCCAGATGTAATCGGTGATGTGGTCGCAGAAATTGTTTAACAGTAATGACTGGGTTCTCCTGCTTGTGTGGCATGGTGCAGAGTCCTGTCACCAGACATAGAGTATCCGGAGAGCCATTCTCTTGACTCAGGGCAGCACTACCTCCTCAAGGCACTTGATAAAGGTCTACGTGTTGAGTCAGAGGCCCTCAGTAATAAATTCGGGTTCTTTTCTCATCAGAATGACCAGAGTAAGTTTTTCGAGACTGTCGTACCTTTGTAATTTCCATTAGATTCATCCAACTCTTTCCGAATCCTCTGCCTTATCATCAGATTGCCACCCAAACACTATGAAATGTTTGTATTGGAGCTTCCGACGTGAATGTTAAACAGTACATGCTATTTCCAAATTCCTAGTGGAGTGAATTGCCTCATGGTGCCAAAAAATGGCGACCATTTACCCACCGTACCATATATATATATATATATATATATATATATATATATATATATATATATATATATATATGGTGTATATTTAGGCAGCAATTTTTTATTGATGCATGTTTCATTAAATAATATAGAAAAGTTTTGTTTCTTTATTTTAAGTAAGTACCTTTCATATTGTCTGATAAGCTTAATAACATTATCATTGAAAGACGAAAGAAAATCACCATATTGATACATGTTTAATTCCAATCTAAGCTTTCGGCTTACATAAGCCATTATCAAAGATGACAATTACTTTTCATTATATCAACCAATACACGGACGAAACGATAATGATAGTCTGTTTTTGTTGCATGAAAAAGTTCTAACTCGTGTATACGTGACGCGGAAGCGAAAATTGCGTCGCAGCTTGTGACGTCACACTGAGAGTGAAAACGAGAAGTATTAAGTATGGGATGCCGTTGTTATAAACCAATGGCTTCTGTTATCAATTATAGGCATTTAAGAATATCTGTGGAGATTTCGTAGTTTATTTTGTTCAGGTTAGGTTTCAACTGTTTTATGTATATAGCTTCAAGAATTTTTAGTTATTGTTTATTGTTTTCATGTTTAAGTATAGTTATGTTTTCAACACAACTATACTTAAACATCCCTCACTGTCAATATGCTCTGCCCCCGAGCCACTCCGCTCAATCGCTAACCATTTTGGTTCTGGCCTTCGCATTCTGTAATATTAAAATTGCGTATTTTAAAACAGATCTACGAATAAGGGACATATTGGTGGGCACGTTCTACAGTTGTCATATAGCCAAAGCAAGCAGAAAAAATGCCTTTGTTTGCAGTAAAGGAGATGCAGACAATTTAAGAAAGCATAACACATTATCTTCGGATGAGTTATATTTTTCGCGACATAAGAATGGCGACTTGTATGGGCGAGTTATCCCGATCGTGGCGCGAAAAATGTCGACTTCCTAGACGGAGTTAGCTTGTTTGTGGCAGCGAACAGCTTGAAGGAAATGCAAACAAGTATGCACTCACACAAACATACAGGTCACGTCCACACATCCATACACATAATGCGTATAAAAAAACAGACTCGCAGATACAAGCATACCCACACATACAGACACACTCACACAGGTTTTAATTGTAAATTTATAAAATCTAACTGGAAGAAGGATCCATCAAAAATAACTTATTGCATCAGTCAGCGAAGGGATATTACTATCTGTCTCAGTTCACATCTATCTATCTATCTATCTATCTATCTATCTATCTATCTATGCCTATTCACTTCTTTCTATCTATCTATCTATGTCTATTCGTTTATATCTATCTATGCCAATTAATTTCTTTCTATCTATGCCTGTTAATTTCTATCTATCTAGTGAGACCTAGATGTCAAACTAGTAGTACGCTTAAATTTAAACTGCAAAGGGAAAGATATATAGAGAAGAGATTCTAGCGTCCAAATCATGTTAGATATATTAATGGCTCTTCTCAATGTTACAGAACAGAGGAAAACAACGCATAACCTACCTAGCAAGCTTGTGCAAATGGATCGCAGAGCAAGGTTCAGGAGAGATAACAAAAAGACATAATCGCCAACGTACTGAAGGGACACAATAATAATAATAATAATAATAATAATAATAATAATAATAATAATAATAATAATGGCTCTTCTTGCGAATGGTGATATCACATTGAAACACCTGTTCTACCGTCCGATCAGCAACGCCCGATCACCTTGATGGGCAATGGCCTGGAAATATCAGGTACTTTAAGCCCTTACCAACAAGCATTGGGTCAGCGCGGCAATGTAATGCCCAATTCGCCTTCATGACCAGCAAAGGTAAATATCTACAGAGAAGAGATTCTAGCGGTCAAATCATGTTGGATATATTAATGACCCTTCTCAATGTTACAGACAGATTTTATATATATATATATATATATATTTAATAAAAGAGGTTTGGGCGGAGGAACAATTCTTTTGGAAAATTTGATAGAGGACATATTGAAGGCCAGTGGAACAGAGGAAAACGACGCTTAACCTACCTAGCAAGCTTGTGCAAATGGATCGCAGAGCAAGGTTTAGGAGAGATAGCAAAAATACATGTTCGCCAACGTACTAAAGGACACAGCACGAATAATAATAATAATAATAATAATAATAATAATTGCTCTTCTCGCTAGTATTTATTAACCCACCCACGAGGATTAAATGTGGCACAAGGCCGGTTTAATGTGGGTAGCCCGCGAGCCCGTAGGCTCGGCCAAAAATATGACCTTTGAACCCGCCTGGACGGGTTCAGGTCCTGTCTACCTCCCCGAAGGAAACCTTGCCCTTCGGCAAAGCTTCCTCCGAGTTCCTCCCTGCATTAGAGAGTTCGACAGAAGCCAGCCCGGATGATCACAAAGCACAGATACTACACTTTGATCCTAAACGGGCTTCTCGCTTATGGCGATATCACGTTAAAAAACTTTATTTTGAAAAGACTTTATTGAATCCATTGCTTGGTCTATTGTCGTGCTCGACAATTTTTATTTCTTAAATCTATGTGTCATATTATAAGTCTACCATTGTCCATGGTTTGAATACTACTGTTACATTTGGTCCGGTGCTCCTGCTATATATTTAGAGATTCTTGATAAAATCCAGAGTAGATTAAACAATATTATTTATTCTGAATTGGCGTCTCGGCTTCGGTTTCTCTCCCCACCGCCTTAAAGTTGTTTCCCCGTGCCTTTTATATAAATAAAAGGTAAGCCACTCGTATCCGAGGATATTAGTATACTAGGGCGGCTAGCTAATCCCCGTTGCAGATATCTGTTTAACACATACAGAGCCCACCTGTGGTTTATACGGCAACTACGCTGAGCGGACCTTAGTTAAAGTTTCTCGGAGAGAGAGAGCGTTATCTAGCGGGATCAACAGTCTGAACAAGGTTAGAACGCTCAAACCCTCGGTCACGATGACTTGTGACTTTGTGCTAGTACAAGCAACAAAGGCTCCCAAGGGTTCCGTCTACCTAATTTCACTCACAAAGCTTGGGTCAACCCGTGGTATGGTTTTCATGGTATCATTTTTCAAAGGTATCGTACGCCGTCTCCTCATCAAGATTTCCTGACAAATCGACTATGATAAGATTCGAACCCGGGTTTCGTGGTCAGAAAGCGAACGTTCTAACCACTCGGTCACATGCCACTTTTCTATAAATACTTTCATGGAAATTGCTCGTCGCTATGGTACGTAGATTTTGGGAATTTAAACATAGTACTAGATTAGCAACAACGTCTCATCATTTTACTGTTGAAATGGCTGGATATAACTGTAAGTTCTGTCATAACATTTTCTTTTCTTGTTCATGCTTTCCAGTTAAAACTTTGATCTTTAAAAATTTAAATGCATTATCAATCTTTGTCTACTGTCTTCCTAATTACTATTCTATTGCTCTCTTTCCTCAGTAATGATTCTGCTTTCTAATTCTTTCACAATCAGTAACCCCTTGTGTCTTAGTGGCTTTATTGTCTTGCTGGGGGGAATCTGATTAAAGAAAGAAGTTTAGTACGATGTCTATACCGTATCTTGAAATGTTAATGAAAGTTTGATCAATGTTTTCTTGTTTCGCTTCAAATATTCTTCTCCAAATACAGATTCCTTTTTTGATTACATTAGGAGGCAGAATGCGGAATACACATAAAATGTAAATTTCCGGTCGCTGCATAATTTTCTAGAAATCTGTCATCTTCCCTAATATTCATAACAGAAACAAAATCTTAGAAAATTTAAATATCGCCGGTGAGATATCGAAGAGAAATATTTTCATATGCAATCACAATAATTCTTTTTTTTTTTCTTTTTTTTTTCCCTATCTGAAAAACAAAAACATGATTTTTTTTAAATAATTTAAATAATTTTAACTGGCAGCACAGTTTTCGCTGACCCGGAAGAGATGAAGAAAATTAGGCGTAACTAAGAAACAACTTGATTCTTACACCCGATAGCGTTCGGCTGAATATTTTATTTTACAAAAGGTATAATGAATTTTCGAGATCCATAAGTTATTTTTCTTTCCAACCGCGTCACCTTTGATTTTTGAAAATGGCAAAACAAATAACCGAAAACATTCAATCAAACTCCAAATTGGTTGTTGTTTTATTACAGCATTGAGCGGCATCCATTTACTTGTCGGAAGAAAGAACGGCAAATAAAAAAAAATTCTAAAAGTATTTCTTGCCTTTGACCTTTAATCACATAACCAAACGCACACACACACACACACACACACACACACACACACACACATATATATATATATATATATATATATATATATATATATATATATAATATTTAAACTTTGATATATTTATGGAGGGAAAATCAGGAATAGACCGTTTGTAGATATATACATTTTGAACGTATAAAAGAACACTTCATAGTGACAGCCCGTTTGATGTCTCAAGCCTTTTACAGACCATAGAAGATGGCATGAGGCTAAAGGTACGGAACAGACAGTCACTGTTCAATCATGATTTCTCTCTCTCTCTCTCTCTTTCTCACACACACACACACACAAATATATATAAAGAGAAACACACACACAAAGGAAATATTTTTGGCTCTACATTTACACACAGGCTGATGGCGTAGCTATGGAGTCGCCTCTCGGTCCTACTTTATTTAATTTCTACATAGCTCGATAGAAACCGCCATCATAATTATTATAAAACCCAGGTTGTGTGTGTGTGTGTGTATGTACGTTTATATATTGGATTGGGTTTCCTACATTTTTCAACCGATTTCAACAAAACTTCACAGGACTACGTAAAATTACCTTGCGGTGGTTCTGACAGCGCCCAAAATTGGAAAAACACAATTGTTTTTGCGCGAAATCAATTTGAAAACACGATTAAGAGACATTGCTGTCTAGAATGGAAGGGGGACAACTCATATCGAGTTATAATTATTATAAAACCCAGGTTGTTTATGAGTGTGTGTGTGTTCGTTTATATATGGGATCGGATTTCCTACATTTTTCAACCAATTTCAACAAAACTTCACTTTTTTTTTGGCAGGTAGTGTTTCTTATTTTCTTGCACACTTTTTTCTTTATTTTTACATTCAGAATGCTTTAAAAATTCCATTTACAAGACAATTGTTTATAATAAAATTCTATTCAATCGGTAGACTCATAACGATTGAAAACAATGTTTTTGTTTGAGTTTGGGTTTGACCAATTCGTAAAAAAAACAAACAAAACAAAACAAAACAAAAAAAAACTAATTAAGACATGCGTGTCCGTCAACCTTAAACAATAATCTTTGTCAATTTTATTTTTCAGTCTTTATGATGGTCGATACTTGATCTATCTCTTACTATTACATCCCCGGGTAACGCCGGGCTCTCTTGTTAGTCTTTAATAATTTTCTCAAACTCATGATCTGTCTTCGATACTAACGAAAGACCTAGAACAGTGATGGCGAACCACTGAATGAATTGACCCAGCATCAAATTTATAGTGACCCACGAGGAGCCTGTGAAATTACATCATGAAATATGGCTAGTCATGAACAAATCAACAAGCAGGAGACGTCCTGGTATGGCTATGAGTGATGTACGCTTTTAGCTGAAAACAACAAATTACGAATCTCGATTTAAAACATTAGCAAGACGCAGCTCATGTGTCTCATTAAAAAAAAATGATCAGTAAGTATATGAGAGGCCCATTTATGTTAATAAAAAATGTAAAAGTACCAAAAATCACCCGGCAACTATAAAAAAATCTAGACTAAAAACCTAATAAACCAGACCTAGACTAAATTATAAAAAAATAAAAACGAAAGAATGAATATCCAATATCAGATATATATATATATATATATATATATATATATATATATATATATATATATATATATATATATATATATATATATATATTCTCTGGTGTTGTCAAGCTCCTCGAAACCGTTCTACACACGAGCATTTAAATTTAAAATGTAGCCTATAGGAAGTGCTAAGCTGTAGCAAACACGCATATAATCTATGATACTGACAACATCTTATTTTTGAGTATGAGCGAGACGGTCGAAAATCATCAAAGCAAAAGCGTAATTCTTTGTTAATGATATTTTTGTTTAATTTTTACCATCTTCCTGGTTCTCGAAGAAAATTTAAATAAAACTTGTTTGATATCCGTGCATTTTCGGCTTTCATAAGACATTGTCAAAAGGTTTTTTTTTTTTGTGCTTTGATCATTTTTCAAGTATTGCTTCTTCACATGTCTTGTCGTTTTGTTTTTAAATATTGTGTCTTCACGCGTCAGTAAGTTTTGTAACTTTTTAATGTATGACATATATTTACCATATTGATTCTTAAACATGGTAACGTTCTATTGATGTTGTTGGTCTAAAAAGACAAAGATGCTTGACATATTTGTAGTCGTATTTTAGTTTATGCGATATATTGTTTTCTTATTATTCGTAATGAATTGTCAGATTTATTGTTGCGTATATATATATATATATATATATATATATATATATATATGTTTGTATGCATAACGATAATTAGTTTTATTTTTATTTACAATTTTAGGGTAATTATATATACTTTTTTTACCTTATTATTTATTCTCTTCCCTGCGACATTGTTGTTAATATGCAATAATAAAATGTATTTCCATAAGTATCTTATATATATATATATATATATATATATATATATATATATATATATATATATATATAGGTGTGTGTGTGTAGTGTATATTTTGGCAGGATATTTTCATTAAGATATGTCTCACTGAATAATTTAGACAAGTTTTATCGATTTTCAATAGGATCCGCTCATATTCACGGACAGATGTCTTACTGTCCTTATTAAAGCAAGGGAGACAATTACCATGTTGATACATATTCATTTATTCCAAGTACTTTCGACATTAGCACAATGTCATCATCATGGTGTTTTGTTTCTGAGACAATTGTTGTATTCATCTGAAAGTTAAAATTTTTAACTGTGAAGTGAAAAACGCTACTGTACATTTAGATTTTACAGTGTGAACGTTAGAGGAGTTAACTATGCTTACTCCCCCCCCAAAAAAAACTATTAGTTTAAACCTAGATATTTGAAACTATCTACTGTAAGAATTTTACAATTTTTTTAATGGCTGTTCGCAACTTTTTAATATAGATAGATTCAAGAATTTTTAGTTCATGTTTACTATTTTCATGAAAAAGTACAGATACATTTTCAACAAGAATGTTCCAAAATTGCGATTGTGGACAGGCATGCAGTTGTAAATGTTGCGATATGTTTGATGCATCATTCCAATGAAAGCTCAACAGTTGAGACAACGTAGTAGTAGTATCAGCAACATATATATTAATTTTCTGTTGGAGATACAATCTTCCAAGATATATATATATATATATATATATATATATATATAGTCGACTCTCCCGTCGAATTCGACGTACGAGGGTCAAGCAGATCAGTTCCCAGGAAACAGACAGCCCGACAACAGACAAGAGATTTGATTATAGTGGTGAACTGTTACGTGCAGGACTATCCACACTTTTTGAAGGGCCGAATTAAGAGACCTGGTGCACTAAGTGCCACAAGGTCCCCAAACGACTGTCCGCAGGTTTTGAATTCGGAGTTGTCCTTCTCCTAGACCAGTTGCCATCCAAGTCTATAGAACCCAGTCCGTCCTGCTATTTACCCATAGCTGGAGGGAGAATAAGAGGATTCACACCTTTCCTAAGGATATTAGCACGTAAGTGAATGTAATGGTTTCGACTGGAGGCACGGTGGAGTAATGGATAGCGATTTGTATATATATATATATATATATATATATATATATATATATATATAGGAAACTGAATGACAAAATGTAAAAAATCTATAAATCTTTAAAAAGAAAAAAAAAGTAATGTTTTTCTTTAAAATATTTCAGTAAACATATTACTTATAAAATTATTTATAAAATTTTTGTAATAAATTTATATGAAATTTATAATAATTTTATATGAAATAAAAAAATTAAATGCCTTATCAATCGCTATGTTTTAATTTCTATTGTTTTATTGTTTTTCTTTTTCTCATTTCTTTCTCAATCGGTCATACCTTTCGTCTTAGTCGCTTTATTGCTTTGCCTGAGGTGAAATGATTTTAAAAAATGGTTTAGTTTGATAACTCCTTTCTGAGAAAATTTAACAGAAATTTGATGCCACAGAACATATACACATTTAATTATGCATGAAGGCATTCTTTTTTTTTTTTAGATTCCTTTCAACCAACACTTCATCAGAAGTGTACGTTCGAAATGTTGATTGACAAAGAAAACACAACTCACACTGCGAGAAAATATAAGGAGGAAAAAAAAATAGCCACGGCTAAGATACAAATTTATTAATAAAACTAATTAATAAAACGATTGGAGAATAGAAAAAAAGGGGGGAAATATACGCGCAAAATGGTTAATATAAATGGTCCCAGGTAAGTATAAGACGGAAAAAACTTTATTCACATAACTCCTAAAAGACAATCAACATTAACAACGTATTCTTCTTCTTATGTGTTGGTCGAAAGTTATCTCTAAAGGACGAATGCCGTCTTGCATTTTTAAATTCATCTATCTATCTATCTATCTATCTATCTATCTATCTATATTAAAATAAATATACAAAATCCGAGTAGTGCTACCGGTAAGGAAAAAGTATATATTTCTTTTTAATATATAAATTATAGCTCTTATTTTACATCGAGCACTATTTTATTAACACCACCACTTAATGTGATATATATATATATATATATATATATATATATATATATATATATTGTTATGGTCCTGTTCCTTGTACCACGGTGATAGTCCAAGGTAGAACCAATAAAGAAGAACTCGAACACAGGTATGGAATAACATAGATATATTACAAACAGGAATATATACAGAGAAGTAGAAGTGTTAGTATGAACAATCAGGTTTAGTAGAGAGAACAATGTAGTCTCGACCAGTATCACTATTCCAATGTCTTGCAGTAATTATCTGAACGCGACTCTGTTTCGGACTGACTCTGACTCGACTCTTGACTCAACTTGAACTATTGACTAACTTGAACTACTGACGATATTCAGTCATTCCCCCCACTAGGGCGTCATGTGGCACAAGGACTTTTTAACGTGGGCTCTCCGAGCCCGTGGGCTCGTCCAAAAATATGCCTACTGACCCCGTATAAACGGGTTCAGGGTCGGTTTAAGTCCCCGAAAGAGACTCCGCCCTTCAGCGTAGCCTCCTTCGGGTTCCTCCCCGCTCGAACGCAGAGAGTCCAACCGAACAGCCGGTCAAGAGTTAAGCGACAGACGATATTCAGTGACCCCCCCACGAGGGCGTCATGTGGCACAAGGCCTTTTCAACGTGGGCTCTCCGAGCCCGTGGGCTCGGCCAAAAATATGACCATTGAAACCGTATAAACGGGTTAAGGGTCGGTTTACCTCCCCGAAAGAGAATCCGCCCTTCGGCGTAGACTCCTTCGGGTTACCCCCCGCTCGAAGGGAGAGAGTTCAACCGATCTGTCGTTCAAGAGTTGAACGACTGTCTCTTTGCCTACTCCTGAGGCGCAGTATTTATTAAGTATGGAATAGTCCATTATTATTATCATTATTAAGGGTACGATCCCATAACATATATATATATATATATATATATATATATATATATATATATATATATATATGTGTGTGTGTGTGTGTGTGTGTGTGTGTGTGTGTAATACTAATTTGTGACTGGTAGGGATAATTCCATGGAGGATATTAATCAAGAGCTCAATGTAATTTTAAATTACAGAGCATTATTGTTGTAACCTAGGGAAGGTTACTGAATAGAATAATCAAACGAAGGTTGGTAATGAACGATAATAGTTACGACAAGAACAACACATATAAGATTCGTCAGCGGCGCGTAGAAGTAGTAGTTAACTGCTAGAAGTGAGTCAAGTGAATTGCACAATGAATCTCCAGCTGCAGGACATCTACCAACCGCCCCACGCTGTCAGATGTGGCACAAGGCTTAACCCAATGTGGAGCATCAGGGCCCGTAGGCTCGGCCAAAAATTCAGCTGCCCACTTGAGACGAGACTCTGCCCCTCGTCAGGGGATCCCCTCCTCCGCCCAGAGGCATAGAGCTCGACCAGCACAGCTGGAGACAATCTCCGACTGCAGACCAACGTACAGTATTTACTACTGCATTAGGTGAATGGGGACATACCCGTTATCGTCCGTAGGTATGCTAAAACAATTATTAGGTTGGTGCAAAAATAATGACGTAATAATGTCGTTTTTTGACGTATTTTTTAACGACAAAAAACGACATCATTACGTCATTATTTTTGCACCAACCTAATATAATAATAAATCAAGAAAAAAAAATTTAAAAATCCATTTCGGTTATAATTTATTTCGTGAATATTTTTATATATCCATATCTTGATAGGGAAGTGTTAATTTTTTATTGTGTTTGATGAGTTTTTAAAAGATTTAAGTGTTTGCTGTCAGGAGCGTTAGTTTAAGCTAGCCATAGCTTTATCTATCGTATGCATTTCCCTTAATTTTCAACCATTTTTCAACTTACTGAATGCACTTTCAGTTAAGCAAAACTAAGATTTCTTAGCAGCCAATAAGATAGGACAATTCTTTCTTCTTCCGTGTCCTGAAGTCAGAACGCTGCGCTCCCTTGTCTGTATCCCTTTTGTTAACTTTTCACATCATTACTGTTGTTCCTTTGACTATATTTGTCTTGCACACACACACGCGCGCACACAAACACACATATATATAATTATACGTCATATCAGTTTGTGACTGAAAGAGATAATTCCGTGGAAGATATAAATCCAGAGAGAGCTCAATGTAGATTACAGAGTATTATGATAATAAGGAGACGGAGACTTTAATTATCCATTTCGTTTTATAATTTTGATTTCGCGAACACCGAGATGTTCAACTCATCAGAACCAAATCTAGGCAAATGGAGAAAGTACACCTGATGGACACATTAGATAGGTAGTGGGGATGGAAGGGTAAAGAGAGGGCTAAGGGATTAGTGGTTAGTAGTAGTCGGTTCACCCAGCCAAGAATTTACTCTATTCTTTTGAGATTTTAATATTGGGTTGCATTTTACATTGACCGATACCGTTTGCTGTTTTTAGGCAGTACAAATCAGGTCGATTCAAATTAATTTAATGAAAGAGATCTTAATCCATAATATATATATATATATATATATATATATATATATATATATATATATATATATATATGCTTCGTTTTGTTTTTAACTTGTTATTTTCTTTCTTTTGCTATTGTTTATTGTAATTTTTCTCAACTCTGTTTTCCGGATATTTCTGACAATTACATTTGACGACACCCAATTACTCTACAGGTTATGAGCCCAAAAATAGATTTTGTTTTCCAGACTGACGAATCCAAATATGAACAATGGAAGTAAAATTTTCAGGATACATGAGAATTAAAAAATATGTAAGGACGAGACCGAGAAGTGGTCTGTCATATTGGTTAGGAAGAAATCCCAGCATGCATCTGTATGATTTGACTATAATTTTTTTTAGGATGCATGAGATGCACATTCAGTTAAGCAAAAATGTGACCGGCGACGCTCAGTCTACCTCGTGACAATTCGCGGCCACATGTTGCTAGGATGACACTGCAGAAGCTTACCGACTTGGGATACGAAAATTTGCCACACCCACCATATTTCCCCGATCTCTTGCACCCTGACGATCACTTTCACAAGCATCTTGCCAAAAGACGTTCAGTTGCAAAGAAGATGCAGAAACGGCATTCCAATATTTCTTGGCGTTCAAATCTTTAGAGGCGTAAATGGTTCGATGACATGTATAGATATACAGAGTTACTATTTGGACTGATTTAAACAGTGTTTAAAAACATTACTTCAGGAATAAAAACTGATTGTAAAATCGGGCATTATTTTCCAAACAGTCTAATACCTCTAACGCAGCTTCAATGACAATGCTCGACTACATTTTGTCAGGATGACACTTCCTTTGGGATAAGAGACTTTCTTATATCCACTGTATACCTCTGATATCTCGGCCACTGTCTACCATGCATCATGACAATTTTTACGCCAAAAAACATTCCATTTCAAAGAAGATGCAGTAACTGCGTTGTAAATACAGAGAAAGTTTTGTAACTCGATGGCAGAAACGTATACAATGTTCAGGGTTACTATTTTGACAGATTTAAACAATATTTAAATACATTACTTAAGGAAATGATATGTCCCGAAAAGGGATATATTGGTTCAAGGTAGCTAAGTGGTTTTGTCTACTGTAACCGGGTAGGACAATCTAGCAGGTAGCCGTAATGGACTGGCACTCGTCGTTGTCTTAGGCAATATGCGTAGACAATAGGCATAGACAATAGGCGTAGGCCAATAAGCGTAGACCCTGTACCTCCACATCGGTCTGTATTTATGGCTGACGCCAGCCAATCATATTACTGTGAGGGGATACTGTGTATGCATATTCATTACATCAGGAATAAATGTTGATTCTAAAATCCCGCATTATTTTCTAAACAATCTAATACATCTAACGCAGCTTCATGACAATCGTCGGCCACATGTTGTCAGGATGACACAGCACTTGGGATACGAGACTTTCCTACATCCACCATATTCCTCTGATTTCTTACCGTCCAAACTTTTATCTTAAAGGCATAAATAACCTTGTAACTCGATGGTAGAAATGTATAGATATTTGGTATTTCTATTTTGACTGGTTTAAACACTGTTTAAATACATTAATTCAAGAATAAATACTTTTATTTTCTGTACAACTTATTTTTTTTAAAGGAAGAACAATCCTTGCTCACATATAAAGATTGATAAGTCGTAAACAACAAATCAATCCTTGCTTATTTCTTTTTTTTTTTTTTTAATAAAGATTCGTTAGTAATTGGCTTATAAACATTTGCAAGTAAGATCTTTTTGTTTATGTAAGTTTCCACATGCCTTTGTAGGTCAAAATGTTTTGGTGTGTGATGTTTTATTTCTTTAATGTGCGAGATTCTTAAAGTTCGTACATTACTTCGAAGTGAGGACAGAGCGAAAATCATGTCAAAGGGAAGTGAAAACAAGCGTGTAAAGGTTGCAGACAAACGCGCAATTACGTCCTTTAATATAAAAAGCCAGGTCGATTTCTGACTGAACTGTTTGGACAAGGAGTTGGTTAAAGGTCTTTTTCTTACATCTTTCATTTATTTGTTTGTTTACTTTGTTATGTCTCTCGATGTGTCCGTAAACGCCTGAGACAAGCGACAATAGCATAAGTCGGCTCCTATTCGATATTAGACACCTATCTCATAACTACTGCCACGTCAATATATCTATGCACGAAAGTGTGTGTTTGTACAATGGTGCTTATAGATGCTGAGAGAGAGAGAAAGAGAGAGAGAAGGAGAGATAGAGAGAGTGAGAGAGAGAGAGAGAGAGAGAAAGGTGGGGATGGACGCGTTCTGATTTTTTCTAATTGCGAGACACGTTTAAAAAAAAGAGACGAATAAATGAAGCCAGCCGATCAATAAGATCAAGTTATAATCATCTGTAAAGAGAAGCGTCTGGAAGTTGTTTGAGTCACGTGGTTATGCCGCGTGATATTTTGTTGACCTTAAGAGAAGCAGATGTCGAATGATATTTACATCTTCATTTCATTCAAAGTTTTTTTTTTCCAGGTGTATCACATTCCATATTGAACTCTTCGGTAAGAGGCTTTTACCGTCCTCTTTTATCTTTAATGTCGGTTTCGTTTCGTTGATCAACCCCGCTTTTAAGCTTCCATTTTTTTGTTCCGGTCCCATCTTTTCTTACCTCGTCGCCATCTTTTTTGCTTTGATATTGTCTTTCTCGCATTTATCTTCAAAAAGATTAATTTTTGGTTGGTGATTTAGACGTTAATTTTCTTGTCGTTTTGACAATTATTTTTTCTTTCGGTATAAATCAATATCGGAAGCAAAAAACAAAACAAACAAAAAAAAAACAAACAAACAACAAAAAACAAACTTTACAAGGAATTTAAAAGAAAAAGAAAATAGCAAAGAAAAAAATGGTCGATGTAATAAAATAATGAAAATCCTAACGGAAAAAAAAGTCAATTATATATTGGGTTAGAAGCAAAAATCATAGCGTCAGATGGCTTTTGACCACGTGATTTCACACCTGACATATATCAGTCAGTTAATGTGCTATGCATGACACATGCTTAGGCGATCATGTATCTTTCGATACACGACTGACGTGGTAGATTTCTTCCCCGCAATAGGTTGCAATTTCTTGCTATCCAATGCTATAGAACCCGGTCGGTCCTGCTATTTACCCATAACTGGTGGGAAGTGGGAGAGAACTAGATGAATAATAACTTTTCCAGTGGTATTAGCCCTTAAGTGAATGTAATTGATTCGAGTGGAATTCGATTCGTCTACCCCTTACACCACCGTGCCTCCCACTTGACATATATACATATTTGTCAACTTTCCTGACATATATATATATACAGGGTGTTTCAAAAAGAATACGCCAAAATCATTGCGCTGTTTTTTCAGGTCTATAGCATTGTAGTGGACTCAATCAGTGGTTATTTGATAGAGTAGTTATCAAAGTTTGATTGGGTGTCGTTAGTATAACTTCCGGTGCAGCTGAATTGTGGGAAAATCAATCAAAATCGCGACTCCTCAGCAGGAGGCGTTTTGCGTTCTTGAGTTCGCGAAACAAACGCCATTGTCACGGTGCAGGCAGATTCGAATGACTTCATTTTTCAGCAAGATGGAGCACCACCCCATTGGCATCTCGGGGTTAGTGCTTATCTGAATGAAAACGTGCCTCAGCGATGGATTGGGAGGAGAGGTGCTAAAGACCTTGCTCTCTGTGCTTGGCCTGCCAGATCCCCGGACCTCACTGTGTGTGGCTTTTTCTTGTTTCTGTTAAAGACCAAGTTTATGTTCCAGCACTTCCAGCAAGTATTGATGACTTGAAAGATCGAATAACAGCTGCAATCAACCCGGTGGACCGTGGCATGCGTGTTTGTGAGGAATTCCCATATCGGCTTGATGTTGTCCACGCTGCCGGTGGTGGCCACATTAAGCACTTATAAAACATGAAATGAAACTTGAATGTATATACAACACATGTGTTCATGCTAGAGGTTTGCAATTTTTTTCGTTATTGACACATCACGTGATGATTTTGGCGTATTCTTTTTGAAACACCCTGGATATCCTTTTATGCAATTCATGTGCGTACTTTGTTTTTTAATGTTTTTGCTGTAAAATTGAAAATCGAGGAAAATTTTGGTCATCTGTGCTCTTTTACTTCGGGAGAGGAAAAACGTCACAGAAATAGCAAAAAAGATATGTGCCGTTTATGGGGATGGTATCATAGCTGAGTGTAATGTTCGCAAGTGGGCCCACTAGGCTCAGAATTGGAAATACTGGTTTAGAAAACACAGAACATTTAAGTAGATCTGCAATCGTTGATATAGACTAAATTGAAATGCTGGTTAAAACTAATCCAGCTCACACGGATCATCACAGAGATATTCTACGCATATCATATATGCGTCGTACGCTATTTGAAAATATTTGGATTCGGATAGCGCTACGATGTTTTGGTCACTTCACGACTTAACGAAAAAAGGGAAAAGTCCGCAGTTCAATTTACTATTCACTGCTCAAATGCAACAACATTTAAAAGAAAGTTCACAGGCGGTGAAAAATAGTTTGTTTACAACAATGTGGAGGGAAAAAGGTCCCAGAGAAAAAAGATTTGTTTAATTCCTAGGTTTTCGAGAATTAAAAAAAACATGTCTACGTATTAATAACCTCCACAGCATTTGCATAACGAGATGACTTACAGGTTAGCCAACGGGCCTATAACTGTAGATTCCGCTTCAAAATAACAGAAAACATAATGTTAAAAAACTATCAGCTACTAACATGGCCATAATACACTAGATGTGTTCGGGAGTTTGAAACATGCCTACGTATCAGTAACCTACTTGTCATTTTCAACCTCATAACCAAAACATTTGAAAATAGTTAATAGATAAAAAAGTAGCAATAATATCTTGAATTGTTATTAGATCAGGCATTGTCAACTATCGTTATGTTTTACTAGTATTTCTTTCACATCGTCATTTCAATTGCATTGTTAACTATGTTTTATAGATTAAACAAAAGCATTTGATAAAGTCCTTCGCAAAAAAACAAAAACAAAACAAAATCAAACTGTTGGGACTGCTAGGTAACCATGCCATATTTGGGAATGTTGTTAGAATAATACAGAAATTATACTGGGACCAAACGGATAGAAAATAAATCCAGTTAATATACAAAATCTCACCGGAATTATACAACCTATACAGTGAGGCAATGCTGAGAGAATCAGAAGTCACACCAGAATTCGTCACTGGGCGCCATAATCTTAACAACGTAAGATATGCAAATGACACAGTGTTGATAGAAGACGTAGAAAGGAAACTACAAGGTCTACAGAAGGTAGTGAAAGAAAGCAAGAAAAATGAACTAAACATCACAGAATATATGGTGATCAGCAAACGGAACAGCCCAATATGAAAATTAAAAATTGGAGTTACTAAAATCAAGCAAGTATAAAAATTTAAATATCTGGGAAATGTTTTAACAGAGGATGAAAAGAACGAGAGCGAAATCTAAAGACGCATTGGGACAGCGAAAGATGCCTTCCAAAAGCTAAGCAAAGTATTAAGAAACAGGACAAATTTGTTAAAAGCAAAGAGAACCGAACTGATACGTAATATCAATCCTCCTATATGACAATAAATGTGGACAGTCTCCTCACAGATGAAGAGACTTGAAGTAACAGATATGTGGCTCTACAGAAGGATGCTGAGCCTGCCATGCGAGCAAGGACGAAGTTTTAGAGAAAATGGAAACAAAAAGGACACTTATAATTAGCATCATAAAGTGGTCATCTGTCTTATGGTTAATGGTAATACCTACACTTAATACAGTCTCTAGGCGGCTCGGCTTCCGCTAACCATACTGGTGGGCAGAAATTGCTGATGTCACGCAATGAGAATGTTGTTTAAATTAAGTAATAGTCGTTGTTCTTATAGTCTCTTTATGTTTTGATATCTCTATCTTCTCTTTACTTCTATTTCACTCTCCGCTTGACTTTCTCAGAAATTTTATAAATGACCTTCGCGATGGCGTCAGTTTTCAACTAGGCATACATAGTAATGGTAAAAGTACTTATTCATGTCTTAATTGTAAGACTGATCGGTTTGAAAATTTGAATTTTTGGAGCACATTATGAGGAAAGAGGGCTTGGAAAATTTGACACTCACAGAGTATATTGAAGGCAAGAGAGACAGAGGGAAACAGCGCATAACCTACCTAGAGTGCTTGAGTAAATGAATGGCAAAATAGCAAAAAATCTTCGTTTACTAAGAGTTACAAAGAATAGGAAATTGTGGAGAGCTACGATCCGCAACGCCCTGCATAATAATATAACCTTGAGGCATTGTTAATAATTATTAATAGCTGTCTTGTTAAAATGACGGGCTTTGAAAAACCAATGTTAATTGTTTCTCCAAATCTCCATTTGTCCATCTACGTATTGTCTTTACTCTCGAACCAATATTAACATAAATCTCAAAAAATGCTCTGAACCATCACCATATAAATTCGATCATTTTACCCTTTTAATATCGGTGTGACACTAACCTTATAAGTAGAAGGGGTTTGCATCCCTTATTCCATGACTGCTCTATGTTCGATTATGGCGTTTCGGTTATGGAATTAAGAATTAATCAGCATTCACCAGCCAATATTCGGAAAGGATATTTGGATAATTTGCATAGATGCGTCAATACATCTGGGTCGGTGATAGCTGAACATTTGCTAAATAACTACCAAGATATGTTGTAGGTATTTAAGAAATGCTCATTTAAATTTCCACCTAAACATTCTCGATAATATATTTTTAAGTCCTTCCAGTACCCTCTCCCCCACTGTAAACAGAAGGACAGGCTTTCAGGCCTGAATGCTATCAACGTTTGATTATTGCATGTTTTAGTGTTTTCGGCACACATTTCTTTCGGTCTTTGATAGAGCTTTAACGAGAGCGGAATGAAAATAAATTAAGCTTTCTTTTTTAATTATATTTTCTCTTTTGTTTTCCATTTCCATTTTTCTGGTAAACTATTATCTTCTTCATCATTCTCTCCTGCTGTCTGATTTGTAATGTTTACAGAATATTATCAGAATCACTAGGAATTTTTAGCTATAAACTTTAAAGTGTCGAGAAACCCAGGGAAAGAAATTGTGGAATTATTTTCTTCTTTTACTCATAATCCTCTTTCAGAGTTCAATTAAGACTGAATAGTGAGTTAGATCCTCACTGGGTGCCCCCATACTTTCAGCCTTATGCCAATTCCAAGCTACGCCATAATTGAACACATAGAAAACATAGAGCAGTCATGGAATAAGAGATGCAAAAGTGAATGTTTATGGAAAGGCTGCACAATATGTAAGCACAGTAAGAACGCCGTTCAATGAAGAAAGATCCCGCCGTATCAGGTCATCTGATTTTGGGAGTATGACCGAGCTTCGCAGGAGAGCTGACGGAAGTAATATTATCGCAAAACTCCGTGAAAGACATAATGGTAATACCTACACTTAGTACAGTCTCTAGGCGGCTCGGCTTCCGCTAACCATACTGGTGGGCAGAAATTGTTGATGTCACGCAATGAGAATGTTGTTTAAATTAAGTAATAGTCGTTGTTCTTATAGTCTCTTTATGTTTTGATATCCCTATCTTCTCTTTACTTCTATTTTACTCTCGCTTGACTTTCTCAGCAATTTTATAAATGACCTTCCCGATGGAAATCAGTTTTCAACTAGGCATACATAGTAATGGTAAAAGTACTTATTCATGTCTTAATTGTAAGACTGATCGGTTCTATAAGGCTAAATTGTCAGCTGATCTAAAAAATGATATAAAATCCGTTGTTAAAGGGGACGATGAGGGCCTTGTTAATTTTAATGTCTCAAAAACGAAACTGCTCTCTTTTAATCATATGAGAGAACCTTTTGTATCTTCTATCATCATGGTTGATGCTAATCCCCTGTAATGTGACTCATTGCCTTCTAGGACTAACGCTTTCAGCTGACATGAAGTGGAAAGAGTATATTGAATCAATTGCTTAGTCTGCTTCTAGAAAAATCAGTACATTGTGTCGTTCTGGACAATGTTTATCGCCAGAATCTATCCTGCCCGCTTATAAGTCTACAGTTCTTTTTGCTATGTATCTCGATACTCTTGACAAAATCCAAATAAGAATCTGTAATGTTATAGATCCGGACCTGGCATCTCGGATTCATTCACTTCCTCACCACCGTAACGTAATTTCCCTGTACCTTTTCTATAAATATTTTCAAGGCAATGGCTGTAATGAGCTTTCCCATTTGGTACCTCGACTTCATGAATTTAAATGCAGTATTGGATTGGCAGTTAGGTCTCATCATTTTACTGTTGCTAGATGTAACCGTAAATTTTATTCTGATAATTTCTGCTCACGCTTGTGGAATTCTCTTCCGGCATCTTGATTTTACGTGATACAAGGTTAGGCGATCATCTCTATTTCGATTCATAACTGACTAAGTAGAGAATTTTTCCGCAGTAGGTTGCCATTTCTTCCTGTGGTAGAATGGTTTTCAACTAAGGCTATAAAACCCAATCTGCCCTACAATTTAACCCATATTCATACATTGCCCAAGGGTATTTACGCGTAAATGAATGTAACAAACGCGACAGGAAAATGGCTGAATATCAAGCGTTTCGGAAAAATATGAACTGAAGCGATCAAGAATACATCGATTCCGACTTAGGCGATCATGTCTCTTTCGATTTATGACTGATTACGCAGTAGGGTGCTATTTCAGACTGCCATGTAATTTAACCCATAGTTTGGGGAGATGGATTAATACCTTTTCCAAATGTATTTGCGTGCAAGTGATTGTAACTACCACGACTGGAATTCGAACTCAGTTCTGCGATTTCTCAATCCGAGCCGATATCCATTGCAACAGAAGGCAGATCCGATGCTGTCAACTACGATATTTAAAATATGAATTGCAACGTCAATTATAATAATCTGTCTGTTCGGACCATGTTCTTTTATTATCGTTTCTTCACAGGAATCTTTTCCTCAGATTCTTTCCTTTTCGTCTTAGTGGCTTTATTGCCTTGCGTCTTAGTGGCTTTATTGCCTTGCATCTTAGTGGCTTCATTGGAGTTAAACGATAAAAAACAACAACAAGAGCGATATAAACATAGCTCATAAAGAAGCCTTTAGTTATTATTGTTTGACAATGCGAGTGCATGTATTATCACAACGTTGAGACACCGGTTCTCGTACGAAGTTAAGCAAGGTCGAGTTTGGTCATTATCACAACGTTGAGACACCGGTTCTCGTACGAAGTTAAGCAAGGTCGAGTTTGGTCAGTACGGAGATGGGTGACCATTCGGAAATACCCCGTAGGTGGATGTTGGTGGAATAAAGATAATAGACCAGAAATGTTAATCGGGTAGCCGAGTTTCGATTGGGATCGTTATATTCACTTAAGCACAAATCCTCTCCACCCCCTTAGCTATGGGTTAAATAGTAAGAATTGTATCATCAAATAAGAAATTTGATTCACTGTTGTGCTCAATAATTTTTCTCGGCAGAATCTATTTGCATATTTATAATTACATGTATATATATATATTAAAATAATAAGAAAGAATAGTAAGATTTACAAGTATATGTATCAAGATATTCTAGACAAAATCCAAAGAAAGAAGAATGCGCAATGTTATCGACCCTAACTTGGCATCACGGTTTCGGTTCTAGGAACATTCACCATAAACATTTTTGCTGTAGGAAAACTTGCTTCAAGAGTTTTAGCTGTAGAAAACTTTGCCGTATAGGATTTTTCGCCGCATTTTTTCAAATATACGAAGTACCTTGTTATCAAATATATCCAGCTCACACTTTGATTTAAACATTTTAATAAGCAAAGTTATAGGATCAAAATCAATCATTCATCCTCATCAGTGAGAAGCGCAAAAATTTCAACTTGACACCAGAACCTACGTCACACAATTTCATATTTCAGACTTAACATTAAATTTTCTGTTAACATAATATTAGGTTGGTGCAAAAATAATGTCGGTTTTTTGACCTTAAAAATACGTCAAAAACCGACATTATTTTTGCACCAACCTAATACCATTAATTCTCACTCAAGCAATATATATTTTTCAAACAAACTTACAACTTGAATACGCAACCAACTTCAATATAAAATATCTGATCAAAGAATGATGTCTGGCCTTGTAAAAAAAAAGTAGGTACCTCCACGAAAATGTAAACAAACAGAAATAGCATGATGAAAAAGACGCCGAACTTGACGAAAACAATTTTTTATCGTCTAATGTTCATATTATTATTAAAGAGGAAAGATCAAAGTATTTTGGGGGTATTTTTTTACATTTTTTAATCGTTCCTAGCACGTCCCAAATTTTCGTTACAAATTTTGTTTTTTTTTGTCACAAAAAAAAGGACAGATAATCAATCATTTTCAATCATTTTCAATCATTTGATAAAAAGATGAAAATCTGACTTTGATATTCTTTTAAAAATCAATTATCATTTTTTCAAAACTGATTTTAATAAAATCAGAAATTATAATGTTTATTTGAAATATTTTGAACCAAGCTTAACTTAGCTTCTGCGCCGAAAAAATGTAATTTGAAAATAAAACAAAGCAGGTCATAACCTTTCGCCTCGTTGACAGCTGTTGACAGCTATGATTCATGACGTTTAGATAACTTACGGGAGTATAATTCTTTCTACGGATGGAAGGAAGTGAAATTATTTAGATTTAAATGAACAAATTATTTACCTCGTTACTTTTAAGAAAAACTTTCAGCGCTCTAATTTTTCATTTTTTTTTTTTTTTTGTACTTAGCTTTCATCTTTACGTTTACGATGCTTTATGGAAAATATAAAGAAATTAAAAAATAAGACTGTTAAGAGTGAGATTAAATTTCATAAGAAAGAGGTATCTATTAATTTATACGTACCTTATGAATTTTTATCAGAAGTGTACATAAAATACTATAATTTTATGTACATTTATTACATTTTACTGTGTTATTTGTATTTCCATTTATTTTGTTATTAATTTTGATATTTCATTTATGGAAAAATGACATAACTGAGATTAAAATCAAAATAAGATCATATAAATTAAAGTTTAGCAGTAGTTAAATTTCATATGATACTGATACTTATAGGTACCCTTCTCAGTTGAAATTGAAAAATCAAATTAACATCTCCATACGTGTTTCGCAAAAGTAAAGGCCTTAAAAGCGGAGAACAATGCTGAACTCAAATAATGCAACTAAATTGTATCCTGGTTGATCTTCCGTACTTTATAATTACCGCTCTATTATAAGCATAAAAGTTACATTTTTTAATTACGTTGGCTAATCCGATTGGTCCAAACGATACAATTTTCAAAGCGCTAGACAATGGCGGTCTCATCTGGACACAATTGAAAGCTTGGCGCTGCTTTTAACTAATTTTATAATATTTTTAAATACTTAATGTAAAAATCTATTATAATTAAAAGAAATAGCAAATAATTGTATTAAAAATTCAATTTTCATTGAAAAAATTTTTTGCTTTCAGAAAATATTGTCCATATTCATAAAAACAAATAAAAGCAAATAAAAGCATTTGAAATTAAATAATATATTTGTTTTATTGAGTTTTGTATGTTACAATTCAGAGCTGATTTTCAGGTACATTGGCCACAATTAAAAAAAAAAATACATGATTTGCATTCTTCAAAGCCTTGTGCTTTTAACTATTGCAATCTGTAGGGGGCGGCTCGATCTAATTTCTAGAGATTTTCATAAAATTAGTTATGGGGTGTTAATAAAAATGAAAAAAAAAATTTCTGCCATGACTTTTATAAAAAACAACATATTTATAATAATTTCGATCATCTGTGAATAATTTCTGAAAGTTTCATTAACATCTGACAATTATTTTTATTTTTACAAGATTTTCCAAATTAATGTGTGTAAATACAAAAAAACGCGCTAAAATTATCTATGTTATTTACTACCCCTTGTTGCAACAAAGATAAACAAAGTTTTTAAATCAAAATTTAGAATATTCTAAAAAGATGGAAAAAATTTTGAAAAATAATTAAAAAAATTTGGTCTATCCTCTTCATAAAAACATAAGCATTTAGACGATAAAATTTTGTTTTCATAAAGTTTGGCGTCTTTTTCATCAGACTATGCTCTTTTTTTTAGCGATTTCGTAGAGGTACCTAAAAAAAAGACATCCATGTATACTTGATAACAAGGTACTTCGCATATTAAATTGAACATAACTCAAAAAGGGACGTATAAGTTAAGGGCATCGAAAAAAAATAAAATGCCGCAGAATTGTCTTATGTCAAAAATCCTATACGGTGAAGTTTCCTACGGCGAATATTCCTGGGGCGACTCTTCCTAAGGCAAAAATGTTTACGGTGAATGTTTCGGATACGCACCGTTTCATTCACATTCCCCAAACTGTAACGTAGGTTGCCTGTACCTTTTCCAATTAATATTTTCTTGGCAATGGTTCTGATAAGCTTTCCTCTCCAAAAATATTCTTACAATAAAAACATTCTGGCTTTAAATAACCAGGAAAGAATACATTGGATAAATTGGAGAAAATATATGAATGAATCAATCAAAGCATACATCATCAAAAGATGGAAAACTATGAAAGTGAACATGGAAAAATTAAGTGACTGAAGGAATAATGGAATTAATACAAAACTGAGAATAGGAAAGAGAAATGGTGGAAAGAGAATATAAGATAATTAAAAAAAAAAAAAAAAAAAAATGAATGTATGTAACCCAGAAAGAAAGATATTAGGTTGGTGCAAAAATAATATCGTTTTTTGACGTATTTTTTAATGTCAAAAACGATATTATGCACCAACCTAATATAAAGCATAAAGAAAGGTCACCTTGAGATGTAATGGTTAGCAAGCTTGTCTCGCTAGAACAATTACGATTGAGTAGTGAGTTGATCCTCACTGTGTGCCCCATACTTTCAGCCTTGTGCCTCATATGAGCTAAGGTTGGAAGATCACTATAAATCATAAAGAAAAGACCGGAGAAAAGGAAAAAGGAAGAAAGAGCGAACGAAGAAGAAAGATGAGAAGAATGAGAATAAAAGAAAGAAAAGAAAAATGAAAAAGAAAGAAGGAAGGAAAAGAAAGAAAGACGGAAGGAATAAGAAAGAAAGCAAAAAACGAAAGAAAGAAAGAAGGAAAGAAGAGAAAAAAGAAAAAGAAAAAGAAAATAAGACGGATGGAATAAGGAAGAAAGTAAGAAAGATGTTATGAAGGAAGAAAAAAAGAAAGAGACGAAGGAAGTAAAAAGATGAAGGAAGGAAATAGATGAAGGAAAGAAAGAATGAAAAAAGAATTGAAGAAAAAAGAAGGGATAGAGATAAAGAATGAAAGAAAGAAGAAAGATAAACAAAAATGAAAGCAAGAAAGAAAAAAAGAAAGAATGAAGGCAAGAAAAAGATGGAAAGAAAAAAGGAAAGAGACGAAGGAAGGAAAAAATGAAGAAAGGAAGAGATGAAGAAAGGAAAGGACGAAATAGAAGCAAGTAAAGAAAGAAGAAAGGAGGGAAATAGATAAAGAAGGAAAGAAAGAAGAAAAATAAAGAAAAATGAAGAAGGAATGAAAGTAAGAAAGAAAGAAAAACAAAGTAGGAATGAACGCAAGAAAAACGTGCAAAGAAAAAAGGAAAGAGACAAAGAAAGGAAAGAGTTGAAGGAAGGAAAGAGACAAAGAAAGGAACGAGCTGAAGGAAGGAAAGAGACAAAGAAAGGGAAGAGCTGAAGGAAGGAAAGAGACAAAGAAAGGGAATAGATGAAGGAAAGAAAGAGACAAAGAAAGGGAATAGATGAAGGAAGGAAAGAGACAAAGAAAGGAAAGAGCTGAAGGAAGGAAAGAGACAAAGAAAGGAAAGAGCTGAAGGAAGGAAAGAGACAAAGAAAGGGAATAGATGAAGGAAAGAAAGAGACAAAGAAAGGAAAGAGCTGAAGGAAGGAAAGAGACAAAGAAAGGAAAGGGACGAAGAAAGGAAAGAGATGAAGGAAGGAAAGAGACAAAGAAAGGAAAGAGCTGAAGGAAGGAAAGAGACAAAGAAAGGAAAGGGACGAAGAAAGGAAAGAGCTGAAGGAAGGAAAGAGACAAAGAAAGGAAAGAGCTGAAGGAAGGAAAGAGACAAAGAAAGGGAATAGATGAAGGAAAGAAAGAGACAAAGAAAGGAAAGAGCTGAAGGAAGGAAAGAGACAAAGAAAGGAAAGGGACGAAGAAAGGAAAGAGATGAAGGAAGGAAAGAGATGATGGAAAGGACAAAAAAGAAGGAAGTAAAGAAAGAATGGAAAGAGATAAAGAAGGAAAGAAAAGAAAAATGAAGGAATGAAAGCAAGCAAGAAAGAAAAACAAAGAAGGAATGAATGCAAGAAAAAGAAACTTATAATAAACGAAAGTTTAAAGAAAGAAAGATGAAAGAAAAGATAGTGTAAGGTAATTTATAAAAATGGTGATAACATAAAAGAATAAAAAAGTCAACTGGGCGCAAGTACGAAGCATTTAATAAGGGTCGAACTGTTCAATAGCAAAGGTCAACTTCATCAATTCGCTAGCCTTTACCCATCCCTATGACGCACCTTTTTGCCGACAGTTTTTACTTTACTTTTCATTTATTCGGTCAAGCTAGCCAGGACATTCCTGAGTTCACTCCAACCATCATGGTCCTGTATCAAGATCGGAAGGTCATTAGGGTAGCATTCTGTGTCATAACATAGTTGGTTAAATGTAGGCGGTCGATGGGCGACCAACCCATCTTGCTCCATGGCTAAGTATCAGAACAGCAGATCACTTGCGAGTTCTTGTTTTGCTCGCTAGCAGTATCCCGAAAAACGCATTATACTTTCACGTAAGATTGTAGAAAAAACCAGGGATGGTTCCATAGAGCTGTGATTTAGTTGGATGTTGTCTCCAAGAGATGTTAAATATAGCTAAGTGTAGGTTGCATCAAACTTAGATTCTAGGGTTTTAGCTAATGTCCAGAGAGTGGTACCATGCATTACCACCTCTATAGTGGCTCGAAAGAATCTCCGTTTGAGGTTGTCTGATAGATCAGATTTCCAGTCTACATCCATTTTATTCAAGACGGTGCAGCCTTCAGCTATGCGAATTTCCACATCTTTTTCATTAGAATTATCTCGTTTCCTAGATATGTAAAAGATTTGATATATTTTATCGATTGACCTGGGAGAGTTTGTTTTGAATCTTGCTGGTTGAAGCTTATGAATTCAGTTTTAGAGACACTGACATAGAGTCCAAAATCATTGTTGGCCTTTTCTAAATGATATTGATTATACTGATGACTTATCTATCACTGTAGACACCATTACCAATGTCACAGTTCTCCTACGTCATCTAGAAAATGCTTAGACGCATAACGAGGAAAAAGGATTTAGAGACTTTGTCACTTTGATGAGTTACTGAAAGTAAGAGTGCCAGAATGTAGCCGGTTAGCACCCTACGTAATATGGCTGTGTAAATGGATGGCAAAACGGGGTCTGGGAGGAATAGTAAAAAAAGAAAATAATGCTAAATGAAACAATGTCACAATTTCCAACGTTCTGGAAGGGTGCGGTATATAAGGAACAATAACACTTTCTCTTTCTGAGTTTTATTTTTTTTAATAGTAAAATCATGTTGCTAAATCAGAGAACAATTCTCTTCTTCTGTGTGCCGTATCCAATCAGGACGTGGACGATCATGGCTCTCCACAAGCTCCTATTAATAATGGCATCTCAAATTTCCAGGAAACAGTTCTATAAAAGCAGGTAATCTTTAGGAACTTATTCTGCTAAGTTTCTTTTCAATCTGAGGATGGAAACAAATCACTTTAAATTATCAAAAAGAATTAAACCGTTTTGATAATTAAACAGAAAACATTTATTTATTAAGATATTTCTAGATTGAAATTCTATTCCGTAGAGAAGTATGATACTTTTTAACTGCAGTGTCATCAATTGATTTCTTAGCCACATTCGAACTGAATTGCTGAAGTCCCAAAGATCCAGTGGAAGACCTATAAAATTTATGACTAGAAGATTAGCCTCATTTTTAATTCAAGCCGATATCTTTTGTCAGAATAAATTATGTTAATCAGAGAAAACCCTCTTACAGCATCTACAGAACTTACAGCTATTATATATCGGCTATTAATATATAAAATTATTTTCGGATAAGCCAACAACCTGTGCGCTAAGCGTCTATAATTTAAGAATCGGTTTGCGCGAACAGGTAGGAAGCCACCACTGCCTCCTGTCCTTTGTAGGTCTCAGTAAAGTTTTCTTTTTCCTCCCAATCACTGTTCTGTCAACAATTTACTAAAGTTAGGTAGGTTATTCACTATTTTCCTCTATGTTTCTTGCCTTCTCTGTATCCTGTGAGTGTCAAATATTCCAAGCCTGCTTTCCTCATTATGCGCCCTTGACATTTCAACTATCTCTTTCTGATTCTAGATTTTTGTTATCATTTTTTCTAAAATTTCCTCATTGCTCACGTGTTTAGTCTATGGTATTCTCAGCATCCTTCTGTTGAACCACATTTCTGTTGTCTCAAGTCTCTTCTTCATCTGTGAGGAAACTGTCCAGCATTCATTTCCATATGGGAGGACCGATATTACATTGCTATTTTTTAATGAAATTTTCTTGTTTCTGAATGATTAGCATTCGCTATTCCAATGCTCCTTCGGATTTCACTGTCACACTTTTCGTCCTCTTTTAAAATACTTTGCAGATATTTTTCCTATTTCTTAATATTTTACTTAGCTTTTGGAAGGCATCTTTTGATATTCCAATGCGCCTTCGGATTTCACTGTCACACGTTCTGTCCTCTGTTAAAACACTTTCCAGATATTTTACTGTTTCTTGATACTTTGCTTAGCTTTTGGAAGTCATCTTTCGCTATCTAAATGCGCCTTCGGATTACGATGTCATATTTGCCGCACTCTTCCTAGATATTGATATTTTTGTAACTGCTTGATTTTGGTGTCGCCAGTTCGTATATTTTATCTTTCATTTTCAACGTCCTGAGAGGGTTAAAATTTCCAAACCCTCTTTCCTCGTTATGTGCCTTAAAAATTTCAATTGTCTCTTTCTCATTCTAAACATATGTGTCCTTTTTGTTTCCATTTTCTTTAAACTTCGACATGTTCAGTCCATGGTAATCCCAGTATCCTTCTGTAGAACTACATTTCAAGCTTCATCTTCATAGGTAAGGGGATTGTCTTGCATTCAATGCCATATAGGAAAACCAATAAAACATCACAGTACAAGACTTTTTTCATTGTTTCTTACGCAATTTTCCTGTTTCTTGTTACTTTGCTTAACTTTTGGAAGCCATCTTTCGCTATCCCAATGCACCTTCCGATTTCAGTGTCACACATTCGGTCCTGTGTTAAAACACTTCCTAGATATTTAAAGTTGTGTACTTGTTTGATGTTGACGTCTCTATTTTGTAGTTCGCATTTTGGGCTGTCCCTTTTACTGACAACCATACATTCTGTCTTCTTATATCTTGATGTTAGTCCTTCCATCTTACTTCCTTTTGCATATTAATCAGTTATACTTCCTTTTATTATGAGCTCGTTGGAATTCTTTGCAAACTTCCTCATGTCTATAAGTTTGCGTGTGTATGTATGTGCGTGGGCAAACGTACCTTGCTGTCCTTATCCGTTAATTCACGTCAACATTCCCTTTTACCCGGAGTCAAAGTCATAAAGTTCATAGGTTTTTCTTAGTAATAGTCTCGAAATTCGGATGTGTTGAAGAAAATTTTAAAAAAGTTCTTCTTGATTTAATAAAGAAAAATAAAAACGTGTGCTGAAGTTGCTACGATTTACGTAAATAAGAAATCTTTTATTAGTCACATAACAAGAAAACAGAAAGATAATAATAACAAACACGAAAAAGCGCTGAGGGACTACGATCCACGTCGTTACTTCATGCTAAGCCGAAAGGAGGACCAAGAAACTATATTATTTTCTATGCTGATGCAATATAGAGGGTTACTGCATGGTAAATCTCTATATGAGCTTATATGAGTATGAACTTAATAAAGCCCAAAAAGTGGTTTATGAGGCTATGCAGAAATGATAACATGTTGGTTCGAATAGCAAAGGATATAATAATGAAAATAGTATAACATGAAAACATAGACATAAAACTAACAAACATGAATAGGAAAGCATACATTAATGATAATTCCTCATCTCAAAAATACCAATAAAGATTATTAAATCGGTACGAGTCGAAACGTTGTGAGTATAACAAACAAGATGAAGATGCTCGTCTGAATAGCAAAGTATATAAGAATGATAATTCCTCATCTCAAAAATACCGATAAAGATTATTAAATCGATACGAGCTGAAATGTTGTGAGTATAACAAACAAGATGAAGATGCTCGTCTGAATAGCAAAGCATATAAGAATGATAATTCCTCATCTCAAAAATACCGATAAAGAGTATTAAATCGAAACGAGCCGAAATGTTGTGAGTATAACAAACAAGATGAAGATGCTCGTCTGAATAGCAAATTATATAAGAATGATAATTCCTCATCTCAAAAATACCGATAAAGAGTATTAAATCGATACGAGCTGAAATGTTGTGAGTATGACAAACAAGATGAAGATGCTCGTCTGAATAGCAAAGCATATAAGAAGGATAATTCCTCATCTCAAAAATATCGATATTAGATTATTAAATCGATACGAGCTGAAATGTTGTGAGTATAACAAGCAAGATGAAGATGCTGGTCTGAATAGTAAATACTCTAATAATGAAAATTCTCCATCTCCAAAATATTGAAGCAAACTACCAGCTTTGTTATTTTGTAAAAGCCAATGCATTTCCGAGTAGCATTGACGTTAATGAAATGCAGATAATGTGGCAACATTTTGTTATTAACATTTGTCAATCAATGTTGTGTTCAAATAAAGATGGACGCGTGTGAAAATCGACCTTCATCTTTTTCATTGGAACAGAAGATATCAAAGACAGTGAGAAGAAAAGAGACAAATAAAAATGTCTGACTGAGTTTTCATTGACATGAACAAATTTAAAGAAGCAGATCAGTTTTCGCCAGTCCCCACAGCATGAAGTAAATGACCTCTCATGTGTTAGGCAAGAAGAGTGAGCTTCATTCAGCAGCACATACGAAAAGCGTTGCAACTTCAAAATCATATAGAATATTTAATCTAGAAGGAAGTAACGAAAAGAATAGGATAAAAATTAATATCTATAATATCCATCCACACACCGTCGTGTGTTGATTAAAAAGTAACTCCCTATTTTATGTAAGATGGACTCTCCGGTCTTGTAAAAATTATATTTAGGCGGGAGAGTCCGTCATACATAAAATAGGGAATTACTTTTCAATCACAATATATATATATATATATATATATATATATATATATATATATATATATATATATATATATATATATATATATTATGAGGTCGGAAGAGTTAAGTTAAAATTTTCCGAGTTTAACGAAATAAATATCACCTCATGGCTTTGTAGTGTTCGTTTTCATTATAATAATGATTATTGCTCTGTCTCTGACATAGAGCTTTCCATGGGTCTATATCCTTTTGCAAATATCAATACTGATTACTAATATTATCATTATATATATATATATATATATATATATATATTGCATGTGAATATTTTATATATATTATATGTATATTTATATATATTATATATATATTATATATATAACATATATAATATATATTTTATATATTTTATATATATATATACATTATATATATTACACACACACACACATATGTATATATATATATATATATATATATATATATATATATATATATATATATATATATATATATACAGGGTCGCCGGAAGGTCTTGTCGCCCCTATATAATATAATATTCTATTTCAGATGGCTACAGTTAGGAAGAGTTAGGGGTAACAAAACTTTTGGACTACTATATATCTATATATATATATATATATATATATATATATATATATATATATATATATATATATATATATATAGACATAGACATATATATTGTTAAAGATAAGCCAAAACCATTTATGTAAACAATGGACAATTTGCCACGACCTGAAGCCCTTATCCAGATAAAGTATTGAACAAATCGACAATACGGAGAAAAAGAGAAAAAGTTTAAAGACAAGCCTACCTACCTTCCTATCTACCTTCTTAGTAAATTAATGTACTCCATACTGGACCCTCACATCTCTTTTTGCCGTACGAAGTACCAGAAGGACAGTTCTTAGAACCAACAGCCAGACTACCCGCACATATCATTTGATTATAGTGGTAAAGGCTTGTACAGAACCAACCACACTTTTCTGGAAGAGCCGAATACAGAGAACTGTTTCTTCTCAAATCCCTTAACACTCAGATCCCTATTGCATCTTAGTGGTTTTATTGTCTTGTTTGGGGATGAATGTATTCAAAAAATTGTCATCACTACTTTCATTCCAATTTTAGAAGATTGTCTATCTTTTAGAAAGGTTTATCGTATATCATACTTGGTAAAGAATGCTGATTTATGTCAGGAATAGAAAAAAAAATTCCTGTCTCTGTGGTTGAAAATAAAGATAAAAACATGATGTACTGCCCAGCGTAAGGATTGAACTCATAACCTTCATTCAGCCAGCTAAGATAAAAAGTGTCACTTTTGTCAAGCGAAATAATTTCACTCAGTGAAGCTTTATAAAAAAAAACTAAGCTTTTTTCTCTCTCCAGTCAGTTTTTAATGTGTCAGAAATGTTCCCATATAATTAAGTGGTATTTTGGTAAAAGCCGACTTGGGTGAAGAGGGATGTGTTTTTGTGGTGAATGAATAAATTGTAATGAATGAATGCGTCGCGAATCAGATGGGCAAGGTTTTGGATAGTCAGTGACAACCAGCTCCACCCACATCCCCTGAGGCCTTGTGATAAATTTGTATGTAAAAGTACAAAAATATACAGTGTTTAGTGTATCCGCGGGCCAGTCTTCATTTTCTTTTTTTTAGTCATCTCTGGATACAACGGAGTTGATTCCTGAAGGACCCCAAACACTGGTTAAGCTAAACTCTTTTCTGTTCACTTAGTTAATGTGAGCGATTGTTTTTTGCCGTCTTGTTTCCGGCATTTTCCGAGTTAAATTTGATTTTCAAAAATTAAAATACTGTGTCGATCGTTATTTTCTGTTTTCTTAATTGTTGGTCTTTTATGGTCTTCTCTTCTTAATAGTAGTTATTCTCGCACACTCGGTTACCCTCCACCCATTGCGTCTTAGTGGATTTATTGCCTTGCTTGGACCGAAAGAAGAAATATTTAAACTTATCTCTCTACCTCCGAAGTGTTTGGAGACGTCAATTATATCCAATATTCAATAAATTAAAAATAATTTGCATCAACTTTATTTACTTAATCTTTTTAAAAAAACAAATTCTTATTCTTAACGAAAATACAGACAAACCTCTCATCAACGGACTAATTGGTAGGGAGGGGAGGTCCGTTAAAGCCGATTGTCCGTAGTTTGGAAGGGATTATATTTGAGTTACAAAACCACTATGATTTAAATACTATAGACATGTATATATCGCATAAATAAATATATACTTAATGTAGATATATTAATCAAAATAACAAAGCTAAAAGATTTCTCACAGCTACTTTCTCACGCACGCGCTAATGTATCGTACTTTATATACTGTACACCCGTCTTTGTTTACAATTGAAAGGCCTGCCACTTTGAGAAGTAATACGAATCGTTCCGCTAAGCCCGAAAATTTTGAAATACATCGCTGACGATTTGGAAGTTTTTTTTTTTTCTGCAGATTTATTATTATTTTCCGTTTCCGAAGTCCGTTGATGGTGGGGTCCGTAGATGAACCCGCTTTGTTCGAGCATCGGGATTATCATCTCTCCTTATTCCTTCCCACCATCTCTCGTGGCGCTGGCGGAGATGGATGTGAAAGAAAAAGATTTTGACGAGGACATTCCCGTGAATTTGATTTTGGTGGACGCGGTCAACTCTGCGCGACGGAGAAGCCCAAACACTTGGCTAGAAGCGCCTCTCTCGCGGCCCAAAGTGGGGGGGGGGGAGGCTGAGACATTCCATTACATGCAGATTATCTGATACACACTACCAGACAATTTCAAATTATATGACGTCATGCAACAACGTCTTTAAGAAAGAACACATTTAAAGTTGACGCCAAAAATTAACGTCTATCTAAATATTAGGTTGGTGCAAAAATAATGACGTAATAATGTCGTTTTTGACGTTAAAAAATACGTCAAAAAACGACATTATTACGTCATTATTTTTGTACCAACCTAATAAGTAAATTGAAAATTCTGTCTGTTTGTCTGTGTGTCTGAAAACCCTCTAACTCCGGCATCACTTGCTCTACATAGACATATTATACCTTTTAGGAATCATCTCGTGCTTGAACAGTCAGGATTAGGATTTCTGACGAGATGAGGTGGGAACAGTTAAAAATTTAAGTTTTAAAATAACTGAAAAAAATTAATGATTTTAAAAGTTTTTAATTTCTATTGAGTTAAACTAAAGTAACAGAAAAAATCGTTTTTAAATTCAGTTTAAAAAGTCACCAAAACTTTGTGAATTGAGGAAATCAATTTATTTCTTCAAAGGGCCAAGGAATCAGAGTTCAAGTGAAAGTTTTCGCGTGTGAATTTTTCAAGTTTGTAATTTCAAGAACTCAATTTTCGGCCTGAATTGGAATCTCGGCCCAAATCGATCTTTTGGTCGGAATTGGACTTATAGCTCGAATCAGAGTTAAAGTGAGGTTATGAAGTTCCATAGAATGAATTAAGAATTCAGTTATTTCTTCCAAATTAACATTTCTGTTTCTAAGCTGGACCAGAGGACTCTTTAGTTTGGGACCGGAGGCCCAATAGCCCTCTGCTGGAGTGCGGAGTGCGGAGTGCGGCTTTTAAGCTAGTTTGAGATAAATGCAAAAAGATAATGGATTGTTGTCAGCAAAAGGAACGTGCCTAACATGGAAATTACAAATTGCGGACACAAAAATTCAAGCAAGTACAACACTTTAAATATCCGTGAAGTATTCAGAAACAGGAAGATTTTTGTTAGAAACGTAGAAAAGAATACTGAATTGTTATATAATATCAAGCCTACTAAAGCCTACAGAAGGATGGAGCCGAAGATACTGTGGACTGAACATGTTAGCAATGTCGGAGTTTTTGAGAAAATGAAAGCAAAGAGGACATTCATACTTAACATCGGAAAGAGACAGTTGAAATTTCTAAACCGCATAATGAGGAAAGAAGGCTTGGAAAATTTGGCACTCACAAGACATATTGAAGGGAAAGGGCTATAGGAAACAGCCCATAACCTACCTAGCGAGCTTGTGTAAATAGACGGCAGAACAGGGTTTAGGAAAATAGCACAAAGACAAAATTTACGAAGGACAGGTAATTGTGGAGAATCATGATTGCAACATAGAAGAAGAAGAAGAAGAAGAAGAAGAAGAAGAAGAAGAAGAAGAAGAAGAAGAAGAAGAAGAAGAAGAATTATATGATATCATTAAATAAAATCAATTTACTAACTCCTTGAGAATTAGATAACCAGTTCTGCAAACCCCGGAAAGATGAACCTGAACACGTTATCATATTTGTTTACGAGATAGATAGACAGAGAAATAGATAGACAGAGTAATAGATAGACAGATAGATCGATAGATATATAGAAAGATAGACAATCAGATATGCAGACAGATAAATAGAAAGAAAGAAAGAAACAAACAAAGAAATGAAGAAACGAAGGAGGAACACTAAGACACACCCACACTCACATATTAGGTTGGTGCAAAAATAATGACGTATTATGTCGTTTTTGACGTTAAAAAATAGGTCAAAAAACGACATTGTTACGTCATTATTTTTGCACCAACCTAATACATAGGGTGCCTTTTGTATTAACAAGAAAGATGGTATTATTGGAAAAAAAATTAATAATAACATTATTTTATAGACCCCTGAAGAGCAGATACTAATTTTGCGAAACTCAAAGTTGGGAAGTTTGATATATATATATATATATATATATATATATATATATATATATATATATATATATATATATATAAGTGAACATTGAAGTCAACACTCAGAGGCGACAGGCTGTTTCATGCTAGACGCAATCGTCAGGCCACGAGTGCTGTTATTTTTCTCGGCTATTTATATATACGGGTCAGTAGTGCATTGTGGGTAGTCTATTTTGGCGGTTATTTTACCGGAAGTCGTTTATTTATTTGGGTTAAATTATTTTGCATGTTTTTATTTATTTTTATTTTTTATTTTTTTCTTATCTTATAAATTTATTTTTTATTTTTATTAGTCAGTGTTTTTATTAACGTAGTAATAATTTGTTTATATTGCTTATTTAATAGTTTTGCTTTGGTTTGGGAAGATACTTAAAGCTATTTATTCAATTTTGGGGTTGACTGTTGTAGTGTATTGTAACTATTATTTTGGTGGGAGCAGTTTTTAAGTAACGTAGTAAAAATTTGTTTTCATGTTTGCATTTTGAGATGAGCTCGGATCTTTTATTTAATAATTTATTTTGGCCTGGGAAAGTAATGATAGCTATTTTTTCCTCCAAGTAAAGTTTGCAAGTTTTTGATTGGTCGCTGTAGGCTGATGATCTTTTCCTTATTTTCCAAAATATTTTTGGTGTGATGTGTGTTTTGTTTTTAATTTCCCAGATATATTTAGAAAGAATTGTGGTGTTCGCATATTTACTATTTTTGAAAGATATTTTGTGTACATAATTTCTTTGTTGCCAGGGTCCTTCAGTTACTCCTATGTATACTATTTTTTCATTATCTGCTGATTTTATCCTGGCTTGGTATATTACGTTGTTTTGTAAACAATTACCGTTTAAGGGACATTCGTTCTTTATTCCGCAGTTGCACGTGGGTTTAATTTGTTCGTGTGATCTGTTGATAATTTTTCTGTTGTGCTTTTTTTTTATTTGTGCCATGTTCTCGATGCAACTGTAGCTGATTTTTACTGTGCTTTTGTTGAATATTTTGTATAGGGTGCTTGATTCAGGTATAGAGTTTGAAGAATATTTTTCCTACGTTTGTTTTTACGTTTTTGCTGTACGGTGGGTTGAATCATATGATATTTCTTTTCCTGTTGGCCTTTTTTGTGTTCTGTGGTGAGTATGTGAGTGTTGCTGGGAATCCGCCATCTTTTAGGACTTTTTCGTAGCTTTGTTAAATATGGATTCATTAGAGGAATTGTAGGAAAGCCTGCGGTTAATCGATTTTGATATCTGTTTGATTATAGAAGGCGGGTGGTTGGAAGATGCGTGTATATAGAGTGGTTTATCATTGTGTTCTGTATGGTTTATATGTGCCTTTTCTTAGGTTAAAGGTAACATCTAGAAAATCTACTTCGTTTAGGTTAGTTTTTTATATCTCTGTCGAATCCGTTATTTTTGAAAAATTTTGAAAATATTATATATATTTTTGTATAATGCCAAATTGTAATTGGTAGAGATTGTTCCAGAGAGGAATTATAGTCCATATGAGAGCTCAATGTATAATACAGAGCAAATTATAATAATATTTAGAAAAAAACATTAAAAATCCATTTTTGGTAATAAATTTATTACGATGAATATGGGTATATTCATCTTAACAGATCGAAAATAATTTTAGAAAATGTAATCTGTACATTCATCGAAATAAATTCATTACCTAAAATGGATTTTTAAGGTTTTTCATATATATATATATATATATATATATATATATATAAGTGTGTGTGTATATATATATATATATATATATATGTATACAAATATATATATACATATATATACATACATACACACACATGTATATATATACATACATGCACACACATATATATACAGATATATATAGATGTACATATATACGTACGCACCACCCACACACACATACACACACACACACACACACTATATATATATATATATATATATATATATATATATATATATACATAACCATATATATACATACACATATATATACACACATATATATATATATATATACATACACACACACATATATATATACATGCACGCACATATATACATACACACATATGTATATACATATATCTTTTTATACACACACACACGGACATATATATATATATATATATATATATATATATATATATATATATATATATATATATATATATACATATATCTTTTTATACACACACACACGGACATATATATATATATATATATATATATATATATATATATATATATACGTGCCTGTGTGTTTGTCACTTAACACTTGAAAATTCTTCGCTTTCCTTCTGTGATAAAATATATAAATCTACGTACACTTACATATTTAGAAGCATGTATGTATGCATAGTGTAGATAATAATAATAATAATAATAATAATAATAATAATAATAATAATAATAATAATATGACATTATTAACCCCCGATTTTCAATATTTGATTTTATATCCTAGAATATATCGTGAAAGCTAAAATTTGTTAACCGTGTGGGACGCAAACTGAAACCTCAATAAACATATTTAGTCATCCTAACAGAAAACAATTAATAGACAAATGGTAGGTTTATTTTTTGTTATTTTTTTTTAATACTTTAAACGATTTTCTGTAAGGAAGAAGCAAATAAAACGAAAATGTCTGGTATTTAAATAGCGTAATTACCAATCGTCGTGGCCTCTGATGATTCTGGCGTGATGCGTCATGCAAGGAAGAGAATTAACGGGCGGGTGTGCGTCTATTGTTTCCATCGTCCAATCACATTTGAGAATTCCTGGTCTGATGTTGTTCTCGTATATATTTGCTGTTGCAGGGTTGACGTGATCTGGCCTGCCCGATTATACCCAGTGAATTGGGGCACGAGGCCGAAAGTATGGAGCACACAGTGAGGATCGAACTCACTACACAGACACAATTGATTTAGCGAGAAATAGCTTGCTAAACATTACACCACGTCAAGGTGGCCCGATTTACAAAGCGTAGTGTAGATGTGGCACAAGGTTGGAAGTATGGAGCACCCAGTGTGGATGGAACTCAATAGACACAATTGATTTAGCGAGAAACAGCATTACACCACATCGAATTGGCCCGATTTACTGAGCGTAGCGTACACGTGGCACATGGTTGGAAGCATGGAGTACCCAGTGAGGATCGAACTCGCTACACATACACAATTGATTTAAGGAGAATAATTTGCTAACCATTACACCACGGCGAGGTGGCCCGATTTACTTAAATATAGCGTAGATGTGGCACAAGGTTTAAAGTATTGAGCATCTAGTGAGGTGCGTGGTACCTCGACTTTAGAAATTTAAGTGGTGTACTCCAGTGGCTACTACCTTTCATTGTTGTCGTTTGTAGTTGTAATGTTCTATTCTAACAGTCTCTTATTTCTTTTGTTTTTTCGCTTGTGGAACGCTCGATATGCTTTTCTGTCAGCTACTACCATTAAAAATATACATGCAATGTCTATCGCCATCTTCTATCTTCTTGAATCCTGTGTCTTTCATAGTCTTTATTTTTTCTTTCACCCTCAGTAACCCTTTGTATCCCAGTGGCTTTTATCGCCTTGCTTGGAGGGAAATGACTTTAAAAACACCTGAAAAGCCGCCATAAAGAATAGGTGTTTTTCTTAGCAATTCTTAGCAATTGTCGATAAACCAACATCTGTCACTTCAAGTCTCCCCTTCATCTGTGAGTATTTTGACCATCAGTAGTAATTAAAAAGCAAGCAAACAAGATGACTGTACAGTAGTAGCTATTGAAGAAGTAAATATTTTAGCGATATGGTTTATTTCAGTGATGTCTTCCAAAATATATTCGCAGCCAAAACGCAAAAAGGCGTCGTTAAAGAAATGATACAAGATGCAATGCTTTCTCATTAATTTGCAATGCACACTGTTTGTTCCTTTCCTCTAAATTTCATCCAAGCTCGAGAGCCACACAAGCTAGAGCGTTCTAGTTGAAATGATAGTGATAAACGAGGTGGGAGTGGAAAATGTAGGTAGTGGAGATTAGGGGTACAAGGAGGATAGATAACGATTGACACTTGACTTGAATAGATTAATATTGAAATGTTCAGGGAAGTACACAGTTCTTGGGGGATAAAAGCTGCCTGTTTGGAACTTCTTTCTTACATTTTGGAATGCTGTGGAGATAAGGACGATTCGACTCCTTTGAAATAGTATGACATGTCTTAGATGTAAATGTCGGATTTTTTAAAATCGGAATAATCCCAAGCAAGGCAGCAATGCCACTAAAACAAAAGCCGTTACATGGTCTGGAAGAATTAGGCACAGAAACATTAATGATGGGCATAAAGAGAAGAGAGTAATCAGGTAGACAGCAGATAGCGATTGACATTGTATTTAGATATTTCCAGATTAAAGTGGGGTTGAAAGCTTGGGGTCGGGAGAAGTACGAGAGAAGTGCGAGAGAAGAAACTGTTAGCATAGTGTTGTAGCATATCTACTGACGATAATGGGTATGTCCCCATTCACATAAATATAGTAGTAAATGCTGTATGTTGGTCTGCAGGTGGAGATATGTTTCCAGCTGTGCCGGTCAAACTCTCTACCTCCAGGAAGGGAGGATCACCAGACAAAGGCGGTGTCTCGTCTCGGGAAACAGCTACCCGACCTCGTTTTATACGGGGTCTTCAGGGAATTTTTGGCCGACCCTACTGTTTCGGATAGCCCACATTAAATTCGTCCTTGTGCCAGATCTGACCGCAGTTGGAGATTCATTGTGGAATTCACTTGACCCACTTCTAGCAGTTGACTACTTCTACGCGCTGCTGGCGAATCTTATATGTGTTTTTCTTGTCCTAAGTATTATCGTTAATTACCAACCTTCGTTTAATAATTCGATTCACTAAGCTTCTCTAGGTAACAGCCCATAGAATTTACGGCTACATCTAGCCAGATCAGCTGTAAATTGATGAGAGCCCTACGAATGTCTAGTACTGCGTTTAAATAAAAAAAAATCTAGGTGCCATAGAAAAGAGCTCATTCGAACGATTACCATGAAAGTATTTATAGAAATGACATAGAGAGGCAACCTTACGGCGGTGGAAAAGTGACTCGAGCTGAGCGATGAGATCAAGACCAGTAATATTGCTGATTCTTTTTTGGATCTTATTAAGGACCTCAAGGTAAATAGCATCGAAGAATATGTGGCAGTAATAGTGTAAGCATTAAGAATTTGTAGAAACAGATTCCGGGCTTGTAAAATAAAAATAAAATCTCCAAGAGATGCGACAAAAAATAACAGTAGTAATTGGCTAACGAAATTTTATTTTTATTTTTTAGATGTTAACGGATATCATATTTACCAGTCAGCTTCGTGATTAAATATTTGAATATTTTGTCATACGCGAAATCGAAATCTGACCGACTATTCTTATCGTAAGCATCAATATTTTTGATCCGTAATACCGGACAGAATAAACATTTCGTTCTTTAGGTCTAGATGTTCAATCACTGTTTGACTGCTGTTTTTAGACTATGTTATGTTTATCCTGCAATATGACAGCGAATGATGGCCAAATTAATCACAAGTAAAGGAATGTCTTGAAGCGACTGATAAGTGATTATACGAACGAATCTTGAGTATTTTCTGAACAGGGCGCATGAGAAACCATCTCTATTCCATTCGACTTCTTTGGTGAAAAAAAAAAAAAAAAAAAAAAAAGCAAGTTCCACTCAGACAGCTCCTTCCCCAGAACTGTCACTTTGTGGAACTCCCGAGAGAATGCTTCCCTGACAACTAAAGGTCTTACGGTCATATCACGATGAAACAACGGTTCCCGTACTATCATCGAAGTTAAGCAATGTAGAGGCTGGTCAGTTACTAGATAGATGACCACTTGGGAATATCAGGTGTTGCAAGCTTTGATGTACGAGTGGTGTGATGGATAACGGCACGGAGTTGGAAATCGGTGAGCTGAGTTCTAATTCTAGTCGGGCTAGTTGTATTCACCTACACAAATACACATGAAAAAAATATAAATCTACCTCTTCACCCCCAGCTATGGGTTAATTAGTAGGAATTGTATAAGTAAATCATTATTATCATAAAAAAATACTTACGATCCCCAAAAATATTTTCAGGCTTTAAATAATCTGCAAAGGTTTGGAAACCTGTAAAAATCAATCAATAAAACCCTATTGCAATCTTGGTCTCTTTAAGTCCAGGATCAACCGATGTATATCCTGCCTGTCATCATAATACTATTTTGCTCCCACTAGCTTACAAACCCACTCAGTTACCCTCTACCTTGAGTAGACCCTGGATCTTGAATTCTGAAACCCTTGAAGAGATTGTCCAGCAATCACCGCAATATAGGAGATTAGATATTTCATTGCAGTTCAACACCCTTTTCTTTGTTTCTAACGACATTTTTCTTTTATCTTAATACTTTGCTTACTTTCTGAAAGGCATGAGAAGATTGTCCAGCGTTCACTGCCATATAAGAGATTAGATATTGCATAGTAGTTCAGCATTCTTCTTTTTTATTTCTAAGATATTTTCCCTTATCTTAATGCTTTGCAAAGTTTCTGGATATCAACTTTCTCTACTCCTATGCGCATTCGAATTTGTATCATCTTCTCCCTCGTCTGTCAACAAACTCCCTGAACAGTTAAATCTCCCTACCAGTCCAGTTCTCAGAGTAATTAAAAGACAAACAGGTAGGCCCCTGAATTGCCTATCGTAGAAACAAAGAATACAGTTCATTATTTGAGCGACGTCTTTGAATAATATACTCGTAGCGAAACCCAGAATGGAGACTTTATTTAATATTTGACCTTTTGGAAAGTGACATTTACGTGATGTAGGTCGGTTGATATTTGGGTTCTAATATACACATTGTCTCCTATGCCACAATTTAGACTGAGTAGTTTGTTTTCTTCGTTTATGTAAATTCCGTGACACCAGACAAGTGTCAAATATCAAAGTCATGGTAATATATTCAAAACGTTTAAGAACAATCAAAATCTAATTCTTCGTTCCTTAGCACTGCATGCTACCTACTGCCATTGTCTGAGACCAACAACGGGCCATTCCCGGTTGATTACGAGGATAGACATTTGATAGATTGCTTGTTCCCTATTCACATAACAGAATAAATGATATATCAAAGGCGCTGGTTGGTTTTAGGGAAATAAATAATGGACTGTTACGTTTTGATCGCGAGGAAAGACAGAACATACATATTAGAGACGCATAGTTTCAGTGAGAAGGAAAGAAAGAAAGGAAGAAAGAAAGGAAGAAGCGGTGATACTCTCATATGTTTAACGTCTGCTTCAGTGAAATAATAACAAACCTTTTCAATTTTATGTCTTTTCATTTGTACATTCTTAATTCTTTAAATAATGAACTACATTCATATTTATAATTGTTATTTAATATTTTTAAGGGTTTTAAACTCAAATATTTAACTATATTTAGCTATAGGGGAATTTCCATGTGTATTTTATAGTTCTGTAACTCGCAAGGCTCTTAATCATTCATTGAATTAAGAATTAAGATTGATCAGAAAATTAAAATAGGAAAAACGTGAAATTTACACGGGTATTGCTAGTTAATGTGGGTTTTGTTACCAATAATACCATTGTCTCCAATAAATATATTAATATGTACAAAATTTTCTGTATTGATATGAACCATATGTTCTGCATTAGTATGAACCATATGTTCAGTATTTATATGAACCATAAGTTCTCTATTGATATGAACCATATGTTCTGTACTGATATGAACCATACGTTCTGCATTAGTATGAACCATATGTTCAGTATTTATATGAACCATAAGTTCTCTATTGATATGAACCATATGTTCTGTACTGATATGAACCATACGTTCTGCATTAGTATGAACCATATGTTCAGTATTTATATGAACCATAAGTTCTCTATTGATATGAACCATATGTTCTGTACTGATATGAACCATACGTTCTGCATTAGTATGAACCATATGTTCAGTATTTATATGAACCATAAGTTCTCTATTGATATGAACCATATGTTCTGTACTGATATGAACCATACGTTCTGTATTGATATGAACAATATGTTCTGTATTGATATGAACAATATGTTCTGCACTGATATGAACCATATATTCTGTATTAGTATGAACAATATGTTCTGCATTGATATGAACCATATGTTCAGTATTTATATGAACCATAAGTTCTCTATTGATATGAACCATATGTTCTGTACTGATATGAACCATACGTTCTGTATTGATATGAACAATATGTTCTGCATTGATATCAACAATATGTTCTGCATTGATATGAACCATATGTTCTGTATTGATATGAACAATATGTTCTGTATTGATATCAACAATATGTTCTGCACTGATATGAACCATATATTCTGTATTAGTATGAACAATATGTTCTGCATTGATATGAACCATATGTTCAGTATTTATATGAACCATAAGTTCTCTATTGATATGAACCATATGTTCTGTACTGATATGAACCATACGTTCTGTATTGATATGAACAATATGTTCTGCATTGATATCAACAATATGTTCTGCATTGATATGAACCATACGTTCTGTATTGATATGAACAATATGTTCTGCACTGATATGAACAATATGTTCTGCACTGATATGAACAATATGTTCTGCACTGATATGAACCATATATTCTGTATTAGTATGGACCATATGTTCTGCATTGATATGAACCATATGTTCTGTATTGATATGAACCATATTTTCTGTATTAGTATGAACAATATGTTCTGTATTAGTATGAACCGTATATTCTGCATTGATATGAACCATAAGTTCGGTATTGATATGAACTATATGTTCTGCTCTGATATGAACCATATGTTCTGTATTGATATGAATCATATGTTCTCTATTGATATGAACCATATGTACTGTATTGATATGAACCATATGTTCTGTATTAGTATGAACCATATGTTCAGCATTGATATGAACCATAAGTTCTGTATTGATATGAAACATATGTTCTGTATTAGTATGAACCATATGTTCAGCATTGATATGAACCATAAGTTCTGTATCGATATGAACTATATGTTCCGCACTATATGAACCATATGTTCTGTATTAGTATGAACCATATGTTCTGTATTGATATGAAGCATATGTTCTCTATAGATATGAACCATATGTTCTGTATTGATATGAACCATATGTTCTGTATTAGTATGAACCGTATGTTCTCTATAGATATGAACCATATGTTCTGTATTGATATGAACCATATGTTCTCTATTGATATGAACCATATGTTCTCTATTAGTGTGAATAGTTTTCTGTATTAATATGAACTATGTTTTGCATTAATATGTAGCGTATTTGCTCTAATAATTATATTAATTTGTACTAAATTTAGCGGATCGTTTTTATTTAAAAAGAATAGAAAACTGTCCGTACTAATTTACTAATATTAAAAGCTTTGAATGTATCAATCTTTAAATTGTTTCTTTTTTCTGTTTCTTTTTTCTTTTTCTTTCTTTTCGAATTCATTTCTCTATCTTTCCTACTCTTTCTTTTTCCTTACGCTTTCTCTTGCTTTCTTCATCACCTCACCCCCCTTTTTTCTATCCTTATATAAACTGAGTCTTTAAATATATTTTTCTAATAAATGAAGCGGAGTGATTACAGTGAATCGCTTGCGAAGTCCGTTGCTGGGAAAGTTGGTTCGCTGTGTCGTGCCAGACAATTTTAATCGGTAAAATTCATCTTGCACATTTATAAATTTATTATTTTGTCTGTGCATTGAATACTGCTGCCATATCTGGTCTGGTGATCTTACTATATATTTTGTGGTTCTTGGCAAAATTCAAGGAAGCGTCTGCAATGTTATCAGTCCTAATCTGGTATTTCGCTTTTAGTCACTTTCGCACCGACGTGACGTGTTGTCCTTGTGTCTTTTCTACAATGATTTTCATTGCAATTGTTCTAATGAACATTGTTCCGTGGTGCGTCAGCCACGTGAATTCTATCGTACTACTAGATTGTCATTTAGGTCTCATCCTCTGCCTATTTTACCGAGACCGTCAAAATAGCCTCTTCCATTATTGAAAGCTTTGAATATATCAGTCTTTAAATTGCTTCTTTTCTCTGTTTCTTTTTTTCACGTCAGAATCCATCTTGCACATTTATAAATCTACTATTCGTCCATGTATTTAATATCAATGCCAATCTGGTCTGGTACCCAGGCTATATATCTCAAGGATGATGAGGAAGAGGGTGAAGATGATGAACATATACGCAAACGTCTATTTACCTTTTAATTTGCATTAACGTAAAATGCAGAGAATTATCAACAGTTTGACATCACCATCAATATCATCAGTCACTTGGCTGATCCAATCGTCGGGGGATGGGAGACAGGTGTATAAAAAACAGACAACCTCGTCCAGGATGATCTCTTAGAGGTGGCTTTTAGGAGTCCCGCCATTGTCATATCCGTCCACACTTTAATGTTATCTGATCAACTCTTGCGTTACCATCCCCGCCTGCGTCAGTCTTCAACGGTGCCTTGCATTACAATCTTGAGGATATTGTCATGTCAAGCTATGAGATCTTTCGACGCTTAATTTTGTCGAGGAGAAATTCTTGAAGGCCCACGTGACTTTTGACCTTGTTGCGTAAATAGTCTTTGGTTTTGTGCTCCCAGTAGGACTTACGGAGGAGATTCAAAATATTACTTCCATATGATGTCTACAAAATATTACAGCTTTCTCTTTCAGAGTGTCAAGAACGGTCTCTAAATTCCTAAACTCCTAAACTACGTAAGACTTCAGCATTTACCATATACTCCACCCATGGTACTCAACATTCCTCAGTATGACCACATCCCAATTGCTTCAAGTCTTTTCTTCATATACGAGAAGAGTATCCAGCATTTACTCCCACAGACTAGATTAGATATTACTTTGCACGTTTTCTTGTTTCTAACGACATTTTCCAATCTCTTTAATACTTTGCTTGGATTCTGAAACCCTTGAAGAGATTGTCCAGAAATCACTGCCCTATAGGAGATTAGATATTACATAGCAGTTCAACACTCTTTTCTTTGTTTCTAACGATATTTTCCTATCTTTTAATTCTTTGCTTACTTTCTGAAAGGCATGAGAAGATTGTCCAGCGTTCACTGCCATATAAGAGATTAGATATTACATAGCAGTTCAGCATTTCCTTTATCTTAATGGTTTGCAAATTTTCTGGATGCCAACTTTCTCTACTCCTGTGCGCATTCGAATCAGTATTAGGTTGGTGCAAAAATAATGACGTAATAATGTCGTTTTTTAACGTGAAAAATACGTCAAAAAACGACATTATAACGTCATTATTTTTGCACCAACCTAATATCATCTTCTCCCTCGTCTGTCAACAAACTTCCCGAACAGTTAAATTTCCCTACCAGTTCTCAGAGTAATTAAAAGACAAACAGGTAGGCCCCTGAAGTGCATACCTAGCACTTTTTCTTATTTCTAACGATATTTTCCAATCTCTTTAATACTTTGCTTAGATTCTGAAACTCTCGAGAAGATTGTCCAGAGATAGATCGAAATGGCATCTTATGGTCAGAATGGAAATGTTCTAATCCAATTTGTTTACTATTATTAAAAGCTTTGAATATGTGAATCCTTAAATTATTTTTTTTTCTATTTCATTTTTACTCTTTTCTGTTTCTTTTCTTCTTTACAGGCTTATTTCCCTATCGTCTTTCTCATTCTTTCTCAAATATCATCTATAAATAAGTTAATAGATCTGTCTATATTTCTGAGACGAGGTATTATGTACAGTATTTACATTAGTCGGACTATTGTCCTCATCTTTGTCGCCATATTTGTCACAATGTTTCGGCCGTTGTACGCTCCGTCTTCTTCAGGTGGTGGAATTTCGAACTGAACCCTTTATTTCGATCACTGGGGTAGACTGTTCTAGTTCTACGTGCCATGTTTGATGGATGTCAGTTATCAGTTATCTCCTGCTAATTTTTCCCTCTGAAATTTCTCCACTGCCTTAACCGGGTATTGAACTCACACTCTTTGGGTTTGTCACTGGATCTAACCAACACTTTTATCCACTGTGCCGACTAATGTAAATACTGTACATAATACCTCGTCTCAGAAATATAGACAGACTTTGAAGGATCGGTACGGACCCGATATACCAAAAATATGGAGACAAATGAGAAATCCTACCAGAAACTGGCACGAATATCACTCAAGGACACATGGCACAGTGGATAAAGGTGTTGGTTAGATCCAGTGACAAAACCCAAAGAGTGTGAGTTCAATACCCGGTTAAGGCAGTGGAGAACTTTCAGAGGGAAAATTAACAGGAGATAACTGATAACTGACATCCATCAAACATGGCACGTGGAACTAGAACAGTCTACCCCAGTGATCGAAATAAAGGGTTGTTCGAAATTCCAACCACCTGAAGAAGGCCGGAGCGTACAACGGCCGAAACGTTGTGACAAATATGGAGACAAAGATGGGGACAATAGTCCGGCTAATGTAAATACTGAAGTTAATAGATGATTTTACTGAACACAAACTGGAGGACAGTTTTCCATTTGTAGTACCGTATATACACGAATATAGAGTGAGTTTTTCTGATCATTTTTTTTACATAAAATAAGAGGTCGCACTATACACAGGTAATTTTTTGAAGAGGTTAAAAAGCATGTACCTTCGGTGACCAGTTGTACTATACATAAATGAATATTTACACTGCTTATATTGTTTATATAGTTGTCCTAATCTTTCATAACATTGCATATTCTTTTTTTGGTTTTATCAGGGGTCTCTAAATATATAGCCGGAGGACCATTCCATATGTGGCGGCAATATTCAAAGGAAGGACGAATGGTAGACTTATAAATATATAAGATAGATTCTGATGAGAAAAAGTATCAACCACAGCATAGTGAACACATTTTCATAGCTGAATACTTAGCCATTGATTCAATATACTTTTCCCGCTTTATGAAAAAGTTAGTCCGAAAAGGCGTAATGAGCTACTCTCTTGGAGATTAGCATCAGTCATATTGATGGAGAGCAAAAAAGATTCTTTCAGGTTATTAAAAGAGATGTGGATGACACCTTCTTTGTGCTAAGTAGAGCGAACCTTAAAAGGACAATAATTAAGAAAACAGTAGATAACGATTGATATTGCGCTTAAATTTTTGAAGATCAATGTTGGCTGGAAAGCTTAGAGGCGGAAGAGATTTCCACAAGCGAGAAGTGCGATAGAAGAAACTGTTAGCATAGAACTTACGGTTCCATTTCGCAACTTCAATATCAAAATGATGAGGCCTTGCTGCCAATCTAGTACTGCGCTAATTAAACTCATAAGGTCTAGGTAACATATCGGAAAATTCATCAAAACAATTAACATGAAAGCGTTTATAGAAAAGATACAGGGGAGTTACGTAACGGCGGTGGGAAGGTGACTGAAGCCGAGATGTCAGGTCAGGACCATCAACATTGCAGATTCTTCTTTGGATTTTATCAAGAATCTCTAAATATATAGCAGGAGCATCAGATCAGATGTGGCAGGAATATTCCAACCAAGGACGAATAAATATGAAAAATAGTTTCTGGTGAGATAAATTGTCTAGCATGACACAGTGAACCAATTTTCTTGTCTGCAGACTTAGCAATTGATTCAATATACGCTTTTCATTTCGCATCAGTTGAAAAGGTTAGCCCGAGAAGGCGCAATGGGTCAGTCACCCGTCTCTTAGTATTTAAAAGTCGTACAATTCACAAGGCTCTTATTAACTTAAGGATTATCATTCATCAAAAAGTGAAAACAAGCAAACCGAGAAATTTTCACGGGTATATCTTGTAGGAATTATTTTTAGTTTGTCCAAAGAGGACGCGAGGTGCTCAAAGAATAGGAATAAAGAAAATAACACAGAATCATTCTTTATTTTTCAATTTTATTATTTACCTATTCTTCGCTGTCGTTTGATATTGACATCTGTTAATAAAGTAAGACAAAACATTCACTGATTGGCAAAAAAACTTCATTTTGAAGTTTTTTTTTTTACTGTTCGTGTTTCACGAACGCGAATTTGTTTGTTCAGTGAAATGGAATGTGAAAGAAAATTTGCCAGATACATTGGTTGATTGATGAGATTGAATATGTGACGGAAAAGATGACGTCAGTTAAGTCAGGTTTAGACAGAATACAGTCTTGGTTTCCATCTTGAATTCTTGACAAACGGTTAAACGGTGCAAAAGTTTTTTCTCTCTCACTCTCTTAATCTATCTTCTCATCCTCTTTCTATCTATCTTCTCATTCTCTATCTATCTATCTATCTATCTAGTCAATTTCTTCCAATCTCTCTATATATTTATCTATCTTGTCAGCCTCTTCCAATCTATCATGTCAGTTTCTTCTAATCAATCTATCTTGTTCATCTCTTCTAATCTATCTATCTATCTATCTATCTATCTATCTATCTATCTTATTTCTCAGTGTTTGCCTTTTTTGCTATCTATCTATCTATCTATCTATCTATCTATCTATCTATCTATCTATCTAGGAAAAATAATGAGTGAATAAAATTGCAGGCGAAGGCTTTAGAAGTATCGAACTGCAGTAGACTTTAGAAGGAACCAGAAACCCATTCCTAAGCAGGAAACAAGAGATAAACCTCTACTTCTGTAGAGAACGTGGGGGACTTTGAATATATCTACTCATGTTGAGGAGAAAAATAATTAGTAATCAAATTTCAGAGTTCAGGGGCACTTGTTGTAAAAAAATGATACAAAGAAAAATTGAAAAAAAAAAATGATAAAATTAAGATCAGTTTGAGAGCCGTAAGATTCCGGATGTAGGATTAACATTAGGTATACATAATTTATTGTAATAGATAGTATTATATTATCTATTAAGTTTTATTATATGCAGTGTGCGATGGGTAAATTGTCGCCATTTTATATTTTTAAAATCGCTCATGCGCGTTGTTTGTTTTTGATTTTGTTGACTTCTCAAGATAGTAAGTTCTAGTAGGCAACGTCTGTGAGAAAAAGATCACCATGACGCAATTCACCCCGCCAGAAATGGAGTGATTACTAATGATGGCGATATTATGCCCCCATTCATCATCCCATGGGGCTTCAAAGTCAACAAGATGGCCTACATCAAATGCCTTGAGGAGGTAATGCTGCCCTAAGTCAATAGGTTGCCTGTTGGAAGACATTCTATCTGGCAACAGGACTCTGCACCATGCAGGAGCACCCAGTTTTTGGTGTTAGACCCTTTCTGTAACTACATCAGCCCTTAGATATGGCCATATCTCTCCTTAGACTTCAATCCCCTTTATTATTATGTGTAGGCGCAGTTGAGAGGGAGACTGTCGAAACTCCTTGTAACACCAAAGATGAACTGAAGGCAAGGATTATGGCAGCATTCACCAACTTAAACAAGGAGACAGTCCAGAAGAGTTGCAGCGAATTGCGAAGTCGTCTGGAGGCCGTGGTTGAAGCCAATGGCGATTTTATTGAATAACTTTACTCATTGGTATTTCAAGATATTTTTGTGTCATTTTGGTAAATATATTTTTAAAAATGAGGTTACTCATCGTAAAACATGCCATGGTGAGATTCGAACCCGGGTCTCATGGTCAGAAGGTGAGCGTTCTAACCACGTGACCAAAAGGTTAAAGGGACAGAAACAGGGTGGGATTTTTCATATCAACCGTGAAATGATGAATTAATCGTAGCAAGTACCATAAATTTGTTTTTGCCGTTCTCATGAATATCGATATATATATATATATATATATATATCGATAAATGATAAATGATGTCGTGAGGATGCACACACGGCGAAAGAGTAATAATGAATGGTATCAGAAAATGCAATCGAAACAATAGCGATTGCAATTAGTATAAAGTGATTTGAAATCCTCGGATAGTTATGGAGGCTGACAAATACATTTATTGAGAAAGTCACTTTTTATACGATATTTCTCATGGCATACGCGACGATAACATCTGCTAAAGACAGCTGCAGCCGTTTAATAAGGCTGGTCATATAATTACTTGCCTTTCATCTTTGCTTATCTATCTATTTTAATATCTATCGATATTTATTCACATATGTCTTCATTATCTCTCTCTAATTTTATCTAAGTAGTTTCCTTATCTATCTATCTATCTATCTATCTATCTATCTATCTATCTATCTATCTATCTATCTGTCTAATCACATGTAAATACTTTTATCTATCTATCTATCTATCTATCTATCTATCTATCTATCTATTAGGTTGGTGCAAAAATAATGACGTAATAATGTCGTTTTTGACGTTAAAAAACAGGTCAAAAAACGACAGTATTACGTCATTATTTTTGCACCAACCTAATATCTATCTATCTATCTCTGTTTAATCACATGTAAATTCTTTAATCTATCTATCTATGTGTAATCACATGTAAAAAATTTTATCTATCTATCTATCTATCTATCTATCTATCTATCTATCTATCTATCTATGTCTAATTATATCTAAGTATTTTCATTAGCTGTGTCTAATCACATGTAAATTCTTTCATTTTGTACATATATATGTATCTATCTAATCACATGTACAGTTCATTCATTATCTATCTATGTCTAATCACATGTAATTTCTTTCATCTATCTATCTATCTATCTATCTATCTATCAGGTTGGTGCAAAAATAATGACGTAATAATGTCGTATTTTGACGTTAAAAAACACGTAAAAAATGACATTATTACGTCATTATTTTTGCACCAACCTAATATCTATCTATCTATCTATCTATCTATCTATCTATCTATCTATCTATCTATGTCTAATTTTATCTAAGTCTTTTCATTAGCTCTTTATTTGTGGTAATTTCTAAAAATCTATTCATATCTATCAATCTAGCGAGCGATGTTAATATGCCTCGTGCCTCCCTGTAAAGGCATTTTTAATACTTGCTCTTTTGTTATTTATGTGGGAGGAACAAAGCTGCAAAAGGACATATCTCTTTGATTCAATGCGATCCCATATGTACAGACACACGTGCGCGTGCGCGTGCGCACACACATACACACTGACAACACACACACATATATAAACGGTGTTTCATTCAGATGGATGAGGATGTTTCATTAAGACGGATCAAAGTCAGCAATAAATCAGTGTTATTTGTGAAAATTTATTTATTTCTCTATGGGTTCATGTTATTAAGTCATTTAAGTCATGGCAATTATGTGTGAAAAGTAATATCGCCCAAATGCCCGCCAAATCTGAAAGAAAAAGAAAAAAATCTTTAGGTGCTTAAAATTAATTCACCTTAAAATCGATTAAAATTATTGGAATATATATATATATATATATATATATATATATATATATATATATATATATATATATATATGTGTGTGTGTGTGTGTGTGTGAAAATATATAGAAAATAGGAAAGAACTGGTTAGGAAAATAATCCAAAGTTCTTTAGTATTTTTGTTATTATTTTTAAAAAACAGTGCTCGATACAAAAGTAGAGCATAAATATAACAGTGCTCGATACAAAAGTAGAGCATAAATAAATATATATATATATATATATATATATATATATATTATTTAAATTATTTGGACTATTGTCCTCATCTTTGTCGCTTTATTTATCATAACGTTTCGGCCGTTGTACTCTTCGGCCTTCTGGTTGGAATTTCGAACTAAACCCTTTATTTCGGTCACTGAAGAAGGCCGGAGCGTACAACGGCCGAAACGTTGTGATAAATATGGCGACAAAGATGAGGACAATAGTCCGAATAATGTAAATAATCTACATAATACCTCATCTCAGAAACATATATATATATATATATATATATATATATATATATATGAGATAAAAACGTTAAAAACGTTTCGGTCAGCCAACAAAGCCTTCCTCTCAAAATTTAGAATTGTTAAATCGCCTTTCGCTATTCAAATGCACATTCGGATTTCTATGTCGCCTTTTATCGTCGTATGTTGAAACATTTCCTTGATATATAAATCTTTCTACTTTGTGGATTTTGGTATCGCCAATTTGCAATTCGCATATCGAGCTATCCGTTTTACTAACAACCATGCATTTTGTCTTACAATTAATATTTCGTCCTTCACACTTTCCTTTGCTACTTTCTTCAAGAGTTGTTGTAGTTTTCATTCCGTGTCTGCTATCAACGCTATGTCGTCTGCATATCTCATGTTAAGATTGTATCTGCCGATAATTCTCTGTGCATCACCTTACTATCAAGTTTAAATATGTTCGATGATAAGACACGTCTCTGTCTTCACCTCTTTCTATATTTGCGTATTTACGGAATTCATTTTCTATCTGTATGAAGGCAGTTTGCTCCCAGGATAGGTTCTGAATTATTCTATTATCCTCCGCAAATGTATCAACAAGCTTTAATTATTTCATCTCAATTTTCTTCATCGTCATCATCATCCTTCAACCTCCCTATGGTGGGTTGGAACTCCATTGACAATCCCTGTTCGGCCGTGCATTGCTGTCCTCAGATCCCCAATGTCTAACGCTGAGTCCCAATCTATAACGTCAAGGAAAGTCAATTTTCGTGAGAATACACTTCCAGAAGGATGCCATAGGTGCAAGTATGATACGATTTCCCTGTACGCTCGGTAGCAGTGGCCGACAGACTGTAATCGTTTTTGTTTGAGCTTAAGAGTGATTGGTTTCAGTTCTCTGTAAATTGTGTTAAGCGTTGCATGGAATCTCCAAGTGACTTTCTGAAAATTTCTAATTAGATTTGTATATGTTCCATGCTGTCGTCTTTCAAGAGAAACAGATAATACCCAAGTTTTTGATTAATACAGCACGACTGGTTCAATCAATGTTCGAAGGGTTTAGACTTCTAAAGGGGATGGAAGGTTCGTGCGCCAAATCTTGTGAAGTTTGTTACATGTATCCCATGCAAAAGCTTTGTGAATGTTGAAATCTTTTTGGGAATCTATCAGGTCATCCCATAAGTTCTGTCCGAATTTTGAATAAAGAAAACAAGTGACCAAATGTTACATTTAATTAAAGATTCAATCAACAATGTATTTTCCCTGATTATCTATGACTTCCTTCCATCTATTAACAAGCTTACTAATTCCATTACTGTAAAATTATTTTGGCTTTGATTCGAAGAACTTGCAAATGTCAGTTTTAACCTCTTCCTGTGTTACAAAAGCTGTTTTTCCAAATGATTCTGTAAGCTACGAAACAAATGGTAGTCTGAAGGAGCAAGATTGGGAGAATAAGGTGGATAAGGAATTTTCTCCCAACCAAGTTCTTCGATCTTTTGTGACGTGATTCTTGCTGTGTGGGTCACGCATTGTCCTGATGAAACATCACACCTTTTCGATTCACTAGAGCAGGTCTTTTTTTCCTCAAAGCTTGGTTCAAGCGCTCTAATTGCTGACAGTACATTTGAGCATTAACTGTTGCATTAGGTGGTAAGAATTCAAAGTCGATTATTCCTTGGCGATCCCACCAGATTGAAAGAAGAACCTTATGCCCATGAAGTTCCCTTCTCGGCTGTGGTTGGGGTCCTTCCCCTTTACCAAGCCACTGTCTATGACGCTTAACATTTCAATAAAAGATCCATTTTTCGTCGCCAGTCACAAGTCTATCCAAAAAAGGTGAAACAAGTTAGCAAGAATGGAGAGAAGAGCAGATGTCAACTCGGAATTTGAGGTTTTTTTCAGACAATTCATGAGGCACCCATTTTCCAAGTTTAGGAACTTTTCCAAGTTGTTGAAGATGACGATGAACAGTTGTATGGTTTGAACTGATAAAGCAGGATTTTCTTCAAGGGCTGCTACTAGAAGCTTTTCATCAAACTCAGCTGGACGTCCGGTTCGATCTTCATCTTCAAGGGGGAAATCTCCACCTCTGAATTTTGCAAACCATCTTCTGCAGGTTCTTTTATTCATACATTCCTCTCCATAAACTGAGTGAATGTTTCTAGCCGCTTCGGCTGCTGAGTTTCTTTTCTTGAACTCATAAAGCATTATGTGCCTCAAAGGATTCTTGGGTACTTCCATGTTAGCAGGGTTTTAATCAAACGAAATTTAATTTTATTGTTTTCTGAAATAAAATTTGATCAGTTTAAATGCATCTAAACATAAAAATAATGTTCAGCTCCATTAGACATTATAAAATACTCTTTAAATTTCGTTCATTTTAACAAAAAGTTAAAATTCGGACATAACTTATGGGATGACTTGATATTATATGATTTCCAAGATATTTGAAGACGCTAGAAGCAAAAATCGCACCGCATCTCATGACGTCACACATGACCACGCGAGAGTGAAATGGAGAAATATGAAGTATGGAAAACATTGGTATAAACCAATGGCTTCTGCTACCAATTATATTATTATCGTCTTATATGCACGTGTTTATCAATGCTTATAAAATATCTATGTAAACAATGACAGACTATCATCACTGTCGTGTCTGTATATTGCTTAATATGTTATAATTGACATCTTTGATAATGGCTAATGTAAGCCGAAAGCTTAGATTGTATTAAAAAAATATGGATCAATATTGTGAATTTCTTTCTTCTTTTAATGATAATTTTATTAAACTTATCAGACGTTATGAAAAGAATTTACATAAAATAAATAGACAACACTTGTCTATATTATTTAATGAAACGTGTATGAATATATATATATATATATATATATATATATATATATATATATATATATATATGGAGCTAGACTGAAGTGGAAATTCGGGTGGTGCTGTTCATGTTCATCTCACTCAAATATCCATAGAAAAGATATAACTCAATTTCTCTCTCTGCTCTGTTTCATAATCAGCCATACTGACAAAACTCATGATACCAGCAAAAAATGGGTAGGTGAATAATGATAAGGTAAGTTTTTATGTGCCGTGCCCTTTCAGGACGTTGGTGATCATGGCGCTACACAATTTTCTGTACTTTGATGCTTTTAATAAATGCTATACCTGTTGTTATCTCTCCTAAACCTAGCTCCATCATTCCGTTTAATCAAGCTCTCTAGGTAGCTTATGCGTTGTTTTCCTTTGTCCTTCTTGCCTTCAATCTGTCCTGTGAGTATTAAATTTTCCAAGCTGTCTTTTCTCGATATGGCTCCTAGAAGTTCCTCCCGTGTCTTTCTGATGTTAAGATTAAATGTCATTTTTGTTTACATTTTTTAAAACTTCGTCGTTGCTCACATGTTCAATCCATGGTATTCTCAACATCCTTCTCTAGAACCATCAAATCTGTGAGCAAATTGCCCAGTATTCACTGCCATAGAGTAAGGCTGATATTACATAAACATTCAGTACGCTTTTCTTTAGTTCTAACGAGTCAGACCGTGGTGAAAAAAAAAATAAATAAAAATAAAAACTGGTGTGTTCATTGTCAACCTTGACAGGACTATTTACTGAAATACCGAGCTGTAAATAACATGCTCTTGCTTGTAGTAGGAAATAATACGTGCATCGGCATTGTTTTGTGATTGAAAGCGTCCCGTCGAACGTTTTATCCCCAAACATAGGGGGCGACTTTCTTTCTCTTTATAATTTCCATTGTGCTAAATAGGCATCCGTACATGCTACACTCATGAATACGTAATCGTACACGACCCGCATATGAGACATTTTATTAAAAAAAAAAAAAAAAATGCAGTAAATTGCTGTACTCACAGGAATATTACAACGTGATAATAATTTTAAAATGTATATTTATGCGGGTAATATATGAAGTGTTTATTTTTTATTCATGTAGGTTTTTAATCATTATTTTTAAAATGTCAGATCTTAATTCAGAACAATTTTTATTAATCAACATACGAGCCATTAGATTCTACCCATATTTGCCAAGACTCGAGTGTAGTTATTCCACTGGAAGAGAAGTTAGAAATTTTGATACAACAAAGTCTTCGAAGGCATTTTCGACAGCAATTGAACCGTTGAAACCTTGTTTTAATCGTATCGCCCTATGCAGTAAAACATCTAAGACATCTAAGTGTGAATTAATAAGGAAAAAGAGAATTATCATGAAGGAACGAGAGCAATAGTAGAGTAATCAAGAAGACAATAGATCACGATTGACATTTCATTTACCGTTATGAATATGACGATAAACTACACCCGTTAGCAAGACCTCTGATTGCTAGGTTTTGATAAGCGTGGAATCACCTCTTATTTGCTGTTGTTCCCAGGTCCATCTTGAGCCAAGCTACTAGCACCTGTTAAGGTCTAAGCTATGGGAAAATCAGTTAACCAGCAAACTGGGTCAAAACACGATGAAAGTATAAAACAATTATAGTAAAAATACCAGCAATACGTTTTCCATAGTCAAAAAAAAAAAAAAAAAAAAAAAAAAAATTCCAGAAATACATTTTTGTAAAAAATAAAAAATTACCAGCAATATATTATTGTAAGAAAAATATTACCAGAAAAACATTTTTGTAAAAGAAATTACTAATATTCCCAAGAATATTAAATCCCGGCATTAAATGACCCATGAGGAGTTGATATGCCGCTAAAAAAACAAATATGACGTTTAAATTTTTGAAGATCAATGTTGGCTGGAAATCACCGGAAAATTGTTCTACAAGCTTGCAGCGCGATAGAAGAAACTCTTAGCATAGAACTTACGGTTACATCCAGCCAATTCAATTGTGAAATAATGAGACCTTGCCGCCAATCTAGTATTGCGTTTAAATTCATAAAGTCGATGTACCATAGTGAAGAATTATTCCGAACCGTTCCCATGACAGTATTTATAGAAAGTACACAGAGGAGCTACATTACGGCGGTGGCAAAGTGACTGAAGCCGAGATGCCAAGTCAGGTCCAATAATATTACTGATTCATCTTTGGATTCTATCAAGATTCTGTAAGTATACATCAGGATCATCGGACCATATAGGCAGCAATATTCAAAGCATGGACGAATGATAGACCTATAAATATGTAAGATAGATTCAAGGGAGAAAAATTGTCTAAACCGACACACTGAACTAACTTTCCTTGTAAAAGTTGTCCAAATATTTAAAAATCAATTAGTGTGAGGTCAGGTGAGTAAGGTGAGTTAGAGTTTTGTAGCCGCAATACATTCAATTTCTGTAGCATTCGTTGGGCAGCATATGACCGAGCATTGTCGTCCAAGAGGATTGCATCTTTTATGTTGACTAGTGCTGGGTGCATACGCTTCATATTCTTCATAAATTTCATCGTTTTGCCGGCAATATTTCTCGTCTGTGACTGTTTCACTCGTTTTACGAACCACTAAAGCACCGACACATTTTTTCGGTAACATTCGTGGTATCCGTACAAATTTCTCTTGTGTAGAATCTTTCTCTTTGGAACGCTCTCCAGATATCCTAGGTCACTGTAAAACTAACTTAAACTCCTCAGTCTTCATCAATGAATTATCTGTTTCTAGCTATCTATCTCGTAATGATTCTTGGGTCCATATGCACCCGCTTGATGTCTATGTTCAGGAGAATGTCTCACTAGCAAGCAAATGGTGAGACTCCGGATTGCTCTTATATGTGCTTCCGTTTTCACTATTAAACTATGTTCGTTATTTCTTCTTGCTTTATCGTTCCCCTTCTTCTCAGGACTGTTGGTTGTTAGAATATATAACAATATAGAAATGTCTCTATTTCTCTACATTCCTCCGTCCTGGGTATGACGATAAACTACATCCGCGTCCTGAGTAAAACGATAAACTACGTTCAACAGCAAGGCCTCTGATCAGGAGGTTTTGAGGAGCGTTGAACCACCTCTTAATTACTGGTGTTCCCAGGTCCATCCTGACTCGGGGTGGTAGCACCTGTTAGGGTCCCAGCTATGGGCAGATAGTTAACACCCAAACTTGGGGCAGGATACTATGAAAGTGTAAAAATTGGTTTTAATACCAGAAATACTTTTTAAAAAAAATATATTACTAGCAATACATTTTTGAAAAAAAAAATACCAGCAATACATTTTTGAAAAAAGAAAAGAGATATTACCAGCAAAACATATTTTGGGGAAAAAATTGTCAGTATTAAATAATCCATTGAGGTTGATATGCCGTAAAACAAAACCATCTCTACATTCTTCTGCAGATATCTTTGTGTTTGGCGACTCCAATGCTCATCGTGTGAAGTAACTTCTTCATTCTAATACCATCGATCTGGCCGGTATCCAGACTTTCCCAATTGAGAATTTCTCAATCGTTCAACCTTTCAGTCAAATTAGTAGAATTCTCTACTAATTTCCATAGTAATTCTAATGTACACGTTTTCTTTTATACTTATTTGTTCCTTATCTACTCTGGAGCCCTGTCGTGCTTTGCAACACACTGTCCTCTTGACAATAGGGGTCATGCGGTAGTGGCGTCTTAGTGGCTTTATCGCCTTTCTTGGAGAGAAATGATTAGAAAACAACTTAAAGAATTTCAACTGCTGTAACAACTAAATTGATTTGTCCCTCTAACTAGAAAGGAACATAATGATATAATCAAGATGTTGACTTTTCGCTTAACTTTAAACAAAAGGTTTGGAAGGAAACTCGCATCTGTATTAGAAAGGGCGATAACTATATTTGAGAAGTCTGGTATCCCGAAAAGCCGATAAAGAAAAATATTCTACAAATTTAAAACAACACTTCGGTCAATGACTGTCGAATATTTGCTGTATGGAAACGGCTATTTTTCATCATCACCATTAACAAAAAAAAAAAAAAAAAAAAAACGAATGGAAGTTAACTGGTCCTAACCTGGCATTTTGGCATCGGTCATTTTCCCATGACCGTAATGTAAACTCCTGCGCATTTTTTTTTTTAATAAATACTTTAATTGTAATTGTTCGGATAAGACCTTTGTTAATGTTCGTATAATTTATGAATTTAAGCGTAGCACCTCATCAATTGTATTGACACGATATAACCGTAGGTTTTATGCTATTAGGTGGATGTAAAAATAATGACGTAATAATGTCGTTTTTTGACGTATTTTTTAACGTCAAAAAACGACATCATTACGTCATTATTTTTACACCCACCTAATAACAGTTTATTTTTTCGCTTTTGGAACTCTCTTCCGGCTCCATACTTTCCGGCCAACTTTGATCTTCAAAAATTTAAATCTATTGTCCTCTTGATGACTTTTCTATTATTCTCAATCATACATAATGTTTTTTTCTAATTCTTTCACACACAACAATTTCTTGTGTCTTAGTGGTGTTACTGCCTTGCTTAGAATAAATTCAATTAAAAATTCCGCTGAAGGGGCTATAACAGTTAGAGGACTTGATAATTTGCCGAAAAAATATTTTAAAAAGAAGATTTTATAAAGAATATTTTTCAGACAGCAATACTAACTCTTCGGTCAATGAATGTCGAATGACTCCTAATTTCATTTTTGCTGGTACCATAACCATACTTTCCGTACATAATTTGTGATGGGAAAGAATGCTTATATATTAGTTTTTTGCAAATGATTATTCGGACTAAATGTAACAACTTTCACATCCTTCATATAATGCGTAGTTTAAATTCTATAATATGCAATTACCAGGACGCAAAGAGGGGACAATTTAATGCAGTTTTAATTTCGTTTTGTCCCGTTCAAGTAGTAAGGATTAAATTGGCATTCAACATTAATCTAGTACCGGAAGTTGCTTTTAGTTCAAATCTCGTGGGAAATCTCGTCGCAAGTTGATTTAAGAAGAGATGTACCTCCTTGTAGGGAAGAGTACGCTGACAATAATTGGTGGTTTTTTTTTCTTCGGATCTCTCTCTCTCTCTCTCTCTCTCTATCTATCTATCTATATATCTATCTATCTAGTCTCAGTCTGTTCATTTCTCTCTGTCTATCAAAGCTGCAAAAGACAGGAAATCGTGGAGAGCCATGATCGTTCTGAAGGGACACTGCACATAGAAGAAGAAAAAGAACGAGCTTATGTAAATGGATAGCAGAACAGGGTTTAAGAGATATAGCAAAAAGACAAAATTTACTAAGAGCTACAAAAGAAAAGAAATTATGGAGAGCCATGATCGCCAGAGTTCTGTGGGGACACGCTACATAGAAGAAAAAAAAAAGAACGAACTTAAGTAAATGGATAGCTGAACAAGGTTTTGGAAAGATAACGAAAAGACAAGAATTATTAACAGCTACAGCGGACAGGAAATTGTGGAGAGCCATGATCGCCAACGTCCTGAAGGAACACAACACACAGAAGAAGAAAAAGAACCAGCTTAAGTAAATGGATGGCTGAATAATGTTTAGGAGAGATAATGAAAAGATAAGAATTATTAACAGTTACAGCGGACAGGAAATTGTGGAGAGTCATGATCGCCAACGTCCTGAAGGAACATGACACATAGAAGAAGAAAAAGAACGTGCTTGTGGATGACGGAACCGGGTTTTGGAGAGATAGCAAAAAACAAAATTTACTAAACGGTGCAAAAGACAGGAAGTTGTGGAGGACAATAGTCATCAAGTTGATGATGGGACACGATACATAGAACATTTTTGTATATATATATATATATATATATATATTATCTCCTACTGTGGTGCCATTGGGCTGTCAGATAAATTCGTAGGGATGTAAAATAATCTAATGGGGTGTCAGATAAAGTAGTGGTGAGTCATAAATTTGTTTTCTTTTCCAATGTCATTTGAATTAACACGGCAAGTATTCTTGCCGTATCGGGGTATCTCGATGTGGTGCCATGGTTAGCAAGCTAGTCTCGCTAGAATAGTTACGACTGCGTATTGAGTTCTATCCCTCACTGGGTACCCCAATCTTTTGTCCTTGTGCCACATCTAAGCCACGCTTAAAAAATCACCTTCTTTTTGGGCACCTTGAGACAGTGTAATGGTTAGCATGATTGTCCCTCTAAAACAGTTACTACTGAGTAGTGAGTTCGGGTGCCGCATACTTTCGGCATTTGTCTCCATCTAAACTACGTTTAGAAAATCATTATTCTTGCCGTAGAGTTTTATTTACTTGTAGCGCTCTTCTTCCTCTACGACGTGTGTAGCTCTCTCCTTCGTCTACGACGTGTGTAACTCTCTCCTTCGTATACGAGTTGTGTAGCTCTCTCCTTCCTCTACGACTTGTATAGCTCTCTTCTTTCTCTACGACTTGCCTAGTTCTTTTCTTCCTCTAATACCTGTGCATCACTTTCCTTCCGCTACGATTTGTGTAGCGCACTTCTTCCTCGACGATTTGTGTATCTCTCTCCGTCCTGTATTACTTTTGTTTGTCGTTTTTGAATAAAGATTGAATTTTACTTGTTTTCATATATATATATATATATATATATATATATATGTGTGTGTGTGTGTGTGTGTGTGTGTGTGACGGTGAATTATCGAGTAGACATAAATGAGCATTATCTGCTTCTTCAATACGACAAAGCTCGCATCCGTGTTTCTAATTTGAGCCCCTCACTAAATGTTTCCCTATTCAAGAGCTTGTTTGAGATGGTCTACCGCACCCGCCGTTGTCATCTGGTTTCACCGTCATTAGACGATCCATTTTTTCGGTCTCTTTCCGACAGTTTTCCAGGAGTTTTGTTCATCAACTACGTGGCGTTTAAAACGTGACTCGATGAATCAAGGGCTTACTGCCATACAACTCTGAAACACCAGTTCCCGTAAGATCACCGAAGTTACGTACCTACATGGGTGACCATTTGGGAATAGTAGGTGCTGTAAACTTAGATGTGCGGGTGGTGTAATGCGCAATGGCTCGAAATTGTTAATAGGAGAGCCGAGATCTCGTCCCAGTTGGGTTCGTTATATCCACGTACGCTCAAATAGCCTTGGGGAAAAGTATGAATCCAACTCTTCTCCGCCCCCAAGGTATGGGTTAATTAGTAAGACTTGTATCATTAAACCATTATGATCTCCCCAAAATATCTAAATTTAAAAATAATATTTTATGGTTTTAAATAACCTACAATAAGCAGCAGAAACGTAATCAATCCATCAATCATTCGATGATTCAACAATTTTAAGAAACCAATCTATAAAATATTTATTTCATTGTTCATGACTTCCTGCCAAAGTTCCATTAGTTTGTGAATACCTTGATGATTTCTATCACCAGGTCTTGACTAGAAGACTTCATCAAAGAACTTTTTCAACACCACATCGATGTTGAATGAGACACTATAACTTCTTGACCACCCCTTTTGCCTCTGAATAATTCTTACTTTGTGAACTTTTTGCATTATTACTGATATTTTGTTTTATTAGTTTTGACAACAATATATAAATATATATATATATATATATATATATATATATATATATATATATATATATATATATATATATATATATATTTATGTCGTTGGTTTTGTATTATTTTTCCATGTTCTTTTTCTTATTGTTTATTGCGAACTTAGTCAAATCCGCTTCTTGAGAATTTTGTCAATTGTCAACATGGACATTTACTCCACAAATAAGATTAAAATAAATGGAAAAAAAAAAGACGAAAGAATTTATCTGACAACCCAATACTTCCGTTTTTTTTTTTCAGAAAATCTTTGCAACACGATTATATTTGAAATTACTTCGATTAAACTAAAAACAAAGTTAGACAGCGACAACAATTTTCTGGTCTTTATCAGATAAAGAAAGTCCAATATTAGGAGATTAATTTGTAAGTTTTCAAAGTTCAAATATGAAAAACAGAATTTTATTTTGAGTAAACAAATAAAACTGTAATCTACATAAATATTCCGACTAAAGCCACAAACTCTAACAAAGATGAGGACAATAACTCGCGTGTAAATAATGATAACGCCTCATTTCAGAAACTCAGAGAGTCTTATTGATAGCACTGGCTTACACTTGGGGACGTGACTGAGTGGTTAGAACGTTCGACTTCTGACCATGAGACCCGTGTTCAAATCCATGGACGATTTGTCAAGAAAGCGACTTTGAAAGTGCTTGAAAACCATACCACCTTTATGACAGCCTTATGACTGAAATTGGGTAGATGGAACCTTTGGGAGCCGTCAATAGCTGTCACAAGTCATCGTGGCCGAGGGCTTGAGCGTGCTCGCCTTGTTTAAATTGTTGATCACGCTAGATAAAACGCTCTTTCCCAGAAACTGTAACTAAGGTCTGCTTAGCATAGTTGCATTATAAACCACAGGTGGGCTCTGTGGGTGTTGAATAAAAACAAATGCGCCTGCGCAAGCGTCTGCAATAGGAATTAGCTAACCGCCTAATCGAATACGAGTGGCGAGCTACACACATATACTTTTCTACCAGATGGGACGTGGCAATCCTCTCACTGTTCCATACAATGTGCTCAGATGAACTACATTAATTAGTTCCGCCAGTTTTATCCTTCACGACTAGGACCCACCATGCTACGCCTATTGTAGCAAACAACTCGGTCCCTCCGTATTCTATTGGTGTGTAGTACGTTCCACTCGAACAGCTTCTTCCCGCGAACCACTACTCTCTGGAACGGACACCCAAGAGGATGTTTCTCCGATCATCGCAATCTTAACCTATTCAAATTTAGGGTTATCATTTATCTTCTCCACCTATTCGCATAAACTGTACCTCTAACCCTCTATCTCGAGTGGATCTTCGGACCTTGTACAAGGTGACCCTCACTGTAAAAATAAAAAAGTAAAAAATACAAGTGTAGTTTGGAACAGCTCAACTTATAAATGAGGAATTTTTGGTTCATGAAAGAAAATAATCACGTCACAGAGAAAACAAAACGAAAGAAACTGGACTAGAAAACTGATGGAACCTCTCTGGTTTGGGAGACGACCACACTCTACACACTTTCCTTCCAAGCCCTGCAATAAACGACCGAAGTAAGCAAGAACATTCTTAGTGTTTATACGGGACACAGTTCAAGGACCATCTGTGCTAAGCGGCTTCACTCTGTGTACTTTAGCTTCGTGACCATAGCAACAGTCCCGATACTTTTTGATCACATCATGTATAATGTCATTTGTCACAGCATAGGTAAACGTTTATTAATGCAAACTTCTTTTCCTTATATAGAAAAGCATTTTTATACTAATGTTCACTCATTTTAACCATTCCGAATATTTCGTTTTACTTTGAGTAAACAAATCAAGAAGAGGCATGGTAGAATTATCGATAGCGGCTCTGAGTGAGGAATCGGAGAACCGAGTTCAAATTCCAGTCGAATCGATTATATTCATTTACGTGCTAATACCCTTGAAGAAAGGTATGGGTCCTCTTCTCCCCTCAGCTATGGGTAAATAGCAGGACAAACCGGGTTCTATAGCCCTGGATGGCAACTGATCTACTGCAGAAAGAAATGGCAACCTACTATAGGGGAAAAATCTGCCTCGTCAGTCATGTATCAAAAGATACATGATTGTATGGCACATAACTGAAACAAATCAAACTGCTTGTAATTCACAAAAATATTATGACTAAAACCAGAAACCCGTTGTAGTTATTTCATAGAGATATTCGGAAAGCTATGTTGCCACTTGGTAAATATTAAGGAAAACATTCTGTTGGGTGTTCAAACACCCCATCGTAATATCAGAGGGTTAAGCCATTCTGCTGTCAGCAGTGGAGTTGCTTAGGATTTGTTGAAAGGCAGTTAATTAAACATCCGTACGCGATTCACGCTTGGGCGATCATCTCTTTCGACTGATAACTGACTAGGTATTATGCCATTTCTTTCTGGTACACTGGTTGCTAACCAAGACTATAGGATCCAGTCTGTTCTGCTATTCAAGACATAGCTGGGGGTGTAAGACGAGACGAATTCACACCTTTCCTAAGTGTATTTGAACTCGGCTCCACGATTTTTAAAATCATTTCACCCCAAGCAAGGCAATAAAGCCACTGAGATGCAAGGGCTTATAGAGTGTTAGAGACTACGAGGAAAAAGTAATAGTAAGGAAAGAGGACAATAAAATAAAACAAGAATTAAGAAGACAGAAAAAAAGATTAAAAATTACAATTAAATTTTTGAAGATCAAAGTTTAGTGGAAAGCAATAAACCGAAAGAGAGTTCCACAAGCAAGAAGTGCGATAGAAAAAAAAAAACTGTCAGCATAAAAATTAGTGTTACAGCTAGCCATTTTAACTGTGAAATGATGAGATATTTGCCGTCAATGTAGTACTGCGCTTAAATTCATAAAGTTTAGGTACTATAGAGGAAAGTAATATTTATTTTGTAAAATACAAATATGTCTGGCATAAGGTCGAAAAAGAGAGATAAGGAAAGCCGGTTTTTATCTATCTTATAATCAAACTTATCCAGTTATAATTACTAACCCAAACATACCACAGTGTTCCCTACATCAAAACAACACATTCTTACCATTCTTACTACAGTCACCACAATACCTCAGAGTCTCAATGAAGTCCTAACTAGTTTTCATATATACAGTTAGAGGAAAGTTCATCAGAAAAGTTACTATGAAAATTTTTATAGAAAAGGTAGAGGGAAGCTACGTCAGTTAGGGAGTAACTGAAACCGAGATGCCAGCTCAAGACCAATAATATTGCAGGTTTTTCTCTGGCTTTATCATTCCGAGCTGTTATTCATTATCCACAACGCACATCCCAAATTTAAGTAGAGTTTCTTATAAAAGAGTTGCTTATGTTTGCGTATTTTGATGTTTTGGTTCGGGTGCTGACCTTGATATTTAAAAATAATGTGAGAAAAGGTACTGCTAGTCTCAAAAGAGCCACAGGAGACAGGAAGTTGTGAGGGACCATGATCGCCTGTGTCCTAAGAGGAAGAGGAAGAATATTATCAAAACATTTCCTTCTTGCTTCCGATTTGGCAAACTCCCAGGAAAATATGTTAATATCAGTAATTTTCTCTTTTCTCAACTTGTGCTATATTTAGAGTGCTAAGTAGTTGACAGAAATAAACATCATTAGAATAAAAAAAAATAGCGGGGGTGGGGGCTTTTAGATATTTACAACTTTGAAAATAGGGTCACTCATTCGAAATATAGTTTTTTCCTTTAAATACTGCAAACATCTTGCATCTACTTTTTCGCCTATTTTTAGAAAATAATTTTAAATAGGAGAATATATATATATATATCATAAAGAAACAGTTTATACAAAGAATTAAATAGCAATGTTAATGTGCTTAATGAGGAAATCACTTCGCTGACAGGACTTAAAGAGAGAGCTTACTATCAATTCCTTGAATAATAAGATCTTTATATTCGAATTGTCGTCAGATGGGATAAACATGCCAAGTACTTTCGACAATTTCAAATTGTCATCTTCAGGGTGCAATTTTCTTATATATTAAGAGGAAATATGTGTAGGCCAAAAGATAATATATATTATACTTTATTTGCCACATTTTTTTATGTATTTGAAATAAAGTATAATATATATTTTTAGAAAATTAAATAAGTAAATACAAAAATCCGCATTATAACCAAAAACATCTGCGGCTTCTCTTTTCTCTTTAATATATATATATATATATATATATATATATATATATATATATATATATATATATATATATTAGGTTGGTGCAAAAATAATGACGTAATAATGTCGTTTTTTGACGTCAAAAAGTACGTCAAAAAACGACATCATTAGGTTGGTGCAAAAATAATGACGTAATGATGTCGTTTTTTGACGTATTTTTTGACGTCAAAAAACGACATTATTACGTCATTATTTTTGCACCAACCTAATATATATATATATATATATATATATATATATATATATATATATATATATATATATAATTTTTAAGCGTATTTCTTCTCATGTTATTTTTACTCCATTTTATTTCAAGTTTTGGACTAATTTTATGATCGTTAGTCAGCTACGAAAACCGGAAGAAAAGGATAAACTTCCGGTTTCCATATAAATCGTTCTTACAGATTTTAATTGCCTCTTGAGGAATTTTTCCTCAATATGATACAAATAAATTATGTATACGATAGTTCTATTCTTACTGTCAACAGAACTTGCTTCAGTTCCTGACTTTTAGAAATCATTTGTTTCTTATTTATGTCACGCTTTTCTAGTGTCAAAAAACTATTGAAATTAATTTATATAATAAAGGCATTCGTTATGTATTTTAATTATGTATGAAATAGGAATGTCATCAAAGCTTTCATTAAGTACTGATCACGTGACATGTATTTTCTTTTTGTTTTTAATGTATTCCTATAGAAAGAAACTTTTGCAAATTTATTTCTCTAAAAGATTCAATAGCAAGTTATCTTTATATTAAAAATAGCCTTATTCTGTCAGTAACGCTTTTATTGATTCCTGGCTAGTAACAAATCCTTTCTTTTTGTTTTTAATGTATTCCTTTAAATTAGATCAGTTTTTTTGTACGGTTTATTAATCTTTTACAGGTCCTTTAAACCCGGAAAATATTTTTAGATTGTAAAAATTTTGAGAAGCTAATAATGAATTACTGACACACGTCCTACTAATTAACATATAGCTGGGGGTAGAAGAGTTGGTTTCATCGCTTTATCAAGGGTATTTTCATATGAGTAAATATAACGAACCACACTGGAATTGGAAATCTGCTCTCCGATTTCCAATTTCGAAGCGTTATCCATTACACTGCCCGCACCTGTTATTCTTAAACGGTCACCCATCTAGGTACTGACGAAGCTCGATTTTGCTTAATTTCTGTGATCGGAGTTTCAACGTGAAATGGGCGAAAGTCGTATTCCTTTAGAAAAATCTTAATGCTTAGTGGGGATCAAGTTTAGAGATGATAGCAGAAACCATGAACGGAGTTGTTTTACAGTGGTGCTTACCCTGAACAAAGCACGGGTAGAGGGTTACAGAGTAAGAGGTACAGCTCATGCTAGGTGTGGAAGATAACGGTTAACCCTAGACCTGAAGAGTTAAAGATTGTAGTTCTCGGGGATACAACCTCTTAGGAGTCGGTTTCACAAGGCAGTGGTTCGCGGGAAGGAGCTGATCGAGTGAAGGAAATGAGGGTTGTTCGATGCAATGTCCGTGGCATGGCGCGTCTTAACCGTGAAGGTTAGAGCTGGTGGAACTAAGGGGTGTAGTTCATCTGAACACTCACCATGGAAATAGCGCTGAGAGGCTTGCGTCTCATCTATGAAAAAAGGTGTTGCAGAGAAGAAAATAATTCGTCGCCTACAATGACGCGGAGACGCTTTCGAACTTTATCGAAAGTGGGAAGCGAAGACTGGACTGCTGTTGCCCATATATGGTAGCATTACTTTAGTTTCTGCCTGATCTGGCTCTTGTAAAGATAGACGACAGCAGGAGGATTGAGGCAATTACTTGAGCGTTATAGGGAACCGGTCATTTTCCCAGCAGCTTTAGCGACCGATCGTATGTACGAGTTCCGTTTGAGGTCTGGATGCTCAAGGCAGTTATATTATTTTCACACAGTAGAGACTCAGTTCTGAGTAGAAAGTCGGTTAAAGATACTTCAGATGATTCAAGAATAGAATTGGAAGAGAATTTATGTGCAAAACATTCTGCTGTATCAGCATTTTATCTCATTGATATAGTAACTAATTAAAAAAAAATTACATGTCGTTCTGATGATGTCAAAGAATTTCGTTAGTTAATCCAGCTTCGTGTCTAAAATGTTGTCTACATTAAATAGACCATTTGCTTGTTAGAAATGTGGGTTAAAAGAACACATTTATAACAGTTTGTAGCGAAAATATTCGGATTAAAATGAACTCATTTTTTCCCTAAATTTCTCGTCTTGTAAAAAAAAAAAAAAAAAAAAAAAAACAGACAGTAGGCTTTCGTTTATGTTGCTAGAAACTTCTGAAGCATGAAACGAATGCTTTTATTTCAATGTCAAGTTTAAACTAATGGCATGCATTAGCATACTCCACCCACTTAGATGCATAATGGGAATAATCTGTCTGAGAAAAAATAGCCCCAGTAGTCACACTTTGCGCATGAACTAAAACATTTCTTAAAGTGTTAAATTAACTTAATGCTTTTAATGTCTTCCAGATTAGGGCCACTCTGACATTTTTACCAGATTGGATAAAGGTTTGCTGATTCATAACTCTCCTAATGGCGCGTACATGAACATAACGAACCCAGTTGGAATTAGAACTCGACTCTTCGATTTCCAATTTTTAGCCTTTCATCCATTACACCACCGCGCATTTAGCATTATTAGCTTTCAGCACCTGATATTCCTAAGGTGGATTCATACCTTTCCCAAGGGTATTTATGCATGAGGAAATATAACGAACCCGACTGGAATCTGAACTCGGCTCATTTTATTCGAGGATAACCGTTTACGAGGGCGACTAGCCAATCTCTATTGCAGACACTTGATCAGACGCATTTGTGTTTATTCAACACTCAGAGTCCACCTGTGGGTTTATACTAAAACTATGCTGAGCAGACCTTAGTTACAGCTTCTGGGAAAGAGCGTGTTTTCTAGCGTGATCAACAATTTGAATACGGCCATCACGCTCAAACCCTCGGCCACGATTACTTGTGAATTCATGCTTGCACATCTATTTACGGTCCGCAAGTGTTCCGACTACCCAATTTTACTCGTGGTATGGTTTTCAGGCACTTTGTAAATGTGCCGCACGCTGGAATCGACCCCTCCAGTCCGATAACATCAGTAAGTTTCCGTCCTGGCAAGTCAACCATGCGAGATTCGAAACCGGGTTTCATGGTCAAAATGCGAACGTTCTAACCACTCGGCTCATTATTTATTATATAACTCGCACATCAAAGCTTACAGTACCTGGTATTCCCAGTCACCCATCTCGATACTATGCACTGATGTTGCTGAACTTAACAATTTTCTCAAACATTCAGGCCGGTAAAAGTAATTATTAGGTTGGTGCAAAAATAATGTCGTTTTTTGAAATAAAAAAATACGTCAAAAAACGACATTATTTTTGCACCAACCTCATAATACATTTTAATAAAAAAAAATCAGCGCATTTACTTAAATAAATTGTATCCATTAAAATAAGGTATAACAAGAAAATATATTAAATAATTGTCGGACTTAATCCATTTCATAATATGTTATCATTGTTTACGTTAAGATACATTTCGTGAGCAGATATAATCGATCGAGAAAAATTGTCGACGATTGTATGTTTAAAAACAGTAATTTAGACTTTGCTAACCAGACGTTTCTCGGGAGTTTAATGGTAGAGCATGTCAGATCAAATGACCGTATAGGAATACAGGTTCGATTTCTGTCGGAGAATGCATATTTTCTACGAAATGTCTTGAACGTTCAAACCGATAAATATAATTAATACTGTTTAATACGTTGACAGGTGAGGGGAAGTTTGCTATGTAAATTCATTGTAAATTGATACCCTACTCCCACAGAAGCCGAAACAATATATGCTCATAACACGCGCCCCGGTGCTCGTACAACCACCGAAGTTAAGCAACGTTGAGCCTAGTCAGTACCTAGATGGGTGACCGCTTGGAAATACCAGAGGCTGTATGCTCCGATGTGTGGGTGGTGTAACTGATAATGGCTAGGATTGTTAATCGGAGAGTCACGTTCAACTTCCAGTTGGATTCGTTATATTCTTTTATGCCCTTGGAAAAAGGAATGAATCCACCACTTCACGCCCCCCCCTGTCATTTTTTTTTATTATCCTTAACGGATCCGGTATTTTTCTTTAATTTTAAGAAAACACGCCGTTTATTCATATTTGATTCGGTTTCGATAGCTGACAAATGTTTTTCTACTGACATTTACTTCGGGATAATCAAGACACCCAAAAGTGCTCGAACAAAAATCAGAAAAACAACACGAACTCTAGGCATTTTACGTACAATAACTTATTAAAAAACGGAAACACAATAAGAAACATGAAAAACTTTAGACAATATACAACATTAATATATAATTAATTTACATAGAAAACTAGAGACCCAATTATTTTTTATAAAATTAAATAACATTTTTTTTTATTCGTGATCTCGAGTGGTTAATTTATAGTAATATGAAAACAAATTTTGAAAAAAAAAAAAAATGACTATTTCTGGTGTCAATGCCTCTTATAAAACTCCAGCTATATTTTTCCTGAATGTATAATAAAGCGTTGTTTCGTGACTTGACCCCAAAACTAATGACGGTAAAGCTTATATTTCTTGTCTGGGTCGGTGAAACCCATTAGCACATATCTGTGAAAGTAAAGGTAAATATTGTTTTTAAATCAGTTCTAAAAATAGCTTTTTAATCGGTCAAGCTATAAGCTTGAACACCAAAAACATTGGAATATGAATTACTCGATTTAGAAAGGAAGCACAGTGGAGTAATGGACGGCAACGAAAACGTGGTAGAGTTATGGATAGCGGCTTAGATTGCGGAATCGGAGAGCTGATTTCGAATTCCGTCCGAGAATTTACGTAGCAAACTTGCCTCCACAAATTGCCAACTGTTATAAGATTTAATAATTTCTTTTTATATCACCATTATCATTTTCATTATCATCATCAAAACTGTTTCGGTTTGAGGTCATGAATTAACATATTCTCTCATCTTCACTGTCCTTGTATACGGATTCGACAGTATTTTGCCAGATTTCTCTGTCCTCTAACGGGACTTTCCTCTGTCTTTTCTATAAACATTTAAATGAAAATTGTTTTAACGATCTCTCCTATTTGCTACTTCGACAACCTGAATTTAAATGTGCGACTGGATTGGCTACTAGCCTTCATCGTTTTACTGTGGCAATAATTTCTAATTTAATAGTATCTTTTCTCGTACTTTTTGACTGTGGAAATCTCTTCCGGATTCTTGCCTCCCTGTCACCTACGATCTTCAAAAATTTAAATGCATTTTCAATCGCCATCTTCGGTCTTCCTGAACTCCATTCTTTTAGTGTCCTCACTAAAGTCTTCTCATTCTCTTTCGCTCTCATTAACCCATGGCGTCTAAGTGGTTTTATCATCTTCCTTGGGGCGAAATGATGAAAAAATGTCTGAAGGCGTTCATATTTCTTCTTGGTTCATATATATATATATATATATATATATATATATATATATATATATATATATATATTTTCAATAAAGGTGCAATCAATTTACAAATTCATGAATTATTCATACATAAAACAAATACAAAGGTTAATGATTAAATGGCGAGAAATCCATCTTCGCGAACAATTCAATAATATACAAAAACCCCGAATCTGTTTATGAATGAAAAGATCCTGTTTTATAAATTTCCGTCGCATTAGATCTTTTTATTTTACAAGCTTTTGTCTGTTCCTACAGACATCCTCAGGTATGAAATATTGTGTTCTTGTTTATACTTTCAGTAATAAGTGGACAAACGAAAACAAGGTTGTAATCCGAAAAATGCTATGAGAAATGTGTGTTATAGTTTTGGAACGTGCATAGCATTTTTCGGATTACAACCTTGTTTTCGTTTGTCCACTTATTACTGAAAGTATAAACAAGAACACAATATTTCATACCTGAGGATGTCTATAGGAACAGACGAAAGCTTGTAAAATAAAAAGATTTAATGCGACGGAAATTTATAAAACAGGATCTTTTCATTCATAAACAGATTCGGGGTTTTTGTATATTATTGAATTGTTCGCGAAGATGGATTTCTCGCCATTTAATCATTAACCTTTGTATTTGTTTTAAGTATGAATAATTCATGAATTTGTAAATTGATTGCACCTTTATTGAAATTAAAATAACTGATCCAAGTGCAACTTTTGGATAATAAGTGCGACATTACTGTAATTATTGAACAATATAGTTCATGCCACTTTGACGGAAAATTTACCAGTAAAAAAGAAATCTCTTATCACTACATTTGTACAAAAACGCAGAACTTTAACCTTAAAATTTAAATTCAAACTCAGCGTTGCGGCTGCACGTTCCAAAACTATAACACACATTTCTCATAGCATTTTTCGGATTACAACCTTGTTTTCGTTTGTCCACTTATTACTGAAAGTATAAACAAGAACACAATATTTCATACCTGAGGATGTCTGTAGGAACAGACGAAAGCTTGTAAAATAAAAAGATCTAATGCGACGGAAATTTATAAAACAGGATCTTTTCATTCATAAACAGATTCGGGGTTTTTGTATATTATTAAATTGTTCGCGAAGATGGATTTCTCGCCATTTAATCATTAACCTTTGTATTTGTTTTATGTATGAATAATTCTTGAATATATATATATATATATATATATATATATATATATATATACCGTTAGCTCATATACATTTATTATTTATACCTTTTTTATGGATACACTTATTTTTTTTTAATTAAACAGTATTACATTTACCGGCCTGGATGTTCGAGAAATTTCCAGTTCATGACGATATTACAAAAGATAAATATTTCATTGTATTGTAAGTTTTAAATTTGATTAAAGACTGTAGTTCCAGCTCTTAAGAACTCAGCCATCTATCTATCTATCTATCTATCTATCTATCTATCTATCTATCTATCTATCTATCTCTCTCTCTCTCTCTCTCTCTCTCTCTCTCTCTCTCTCTCTCTCTATATATATATATATATATATATATATATATATATATATATATATCCACAGACAGACTGGTTCGTTGTATCACAGCTCAACAGTGTGATTAGAGATCCGATCGCTTCAGGCCGGTACCGAAACCCGACCGATTTGGTATGTCGGAGATTCTAACACCTAGGACAGTGGCAGAAAGAAAGGCGAATTTTTGCGTATTTATTTTTCATAAAAATACTAGTCACTTAGAGAACTCAATCCGCTTGGAGTGTCTTGCATTATCCTCAGTAGTAATGACTGTTTACAAATTAGCTTTACTCTCTACAGTGCTCGATCGATTAAATTATTTTATCGAGAGCTAATATCGTCATATATATATATATATATATATATATATGTTGCATCAAGAGTTAAAACACAAAATAGGATGTCTGGAGATGGAATGGAAAAGAAGTGAAAAGAATACAGTAAAAGTAAGTTCAAAAGTCATAGAATGCATATTTTGAAGGACATGCGTATAGAATTTTTTTTTCTTACCAAATTTAAAGAAATACGACCAAAATATTATATTCAACATGATCGAGTTGGATTTGAATTTCTCTGCGTCGATCAAGATCACACATTCACTATGGCAGCGGCTGGGATGAGGCAGGTTCATATTTCTTTTCTTTTTTTTACTGTTTTTTTTTTTAAATCTGGTTCTACAGAAAGAGGCTTAGGATGTGAGCAACGACGCGGTTTTAGAGAACATGGAAACAAAAAGGAAACATACTTACCATCAGGGAGGGACTGTTAAAATTTCTGTGGCACCTAGTGAGAAAGGAAGTTTTAGAAAATCTGACACTCACAGGGCTGATTGAGGGAAAGAGGGACAGAGAAAAGGTGCGCGTAACATACTTAATGGGCTTGCGCAAATGCAGGGTAGAACAGGGTTTGGGAAAAATAATAAAAAGAGAAAACTTATTAAGAGATACAAGAGGCAGGAAGGTGTGGAGAGTCATGATCGTTTACGTCCCGAAAGGAAATTACACATAACAGAAGAATTGTAGTCTAATTGTCAATAACGATTGATTCACAATTATCATCAAATCATACATATTAAGAAAGCAAGACTAAGAAGAATGACAGCAGAGGAAGGATGGTTTGGAAAATCTGATACTCACAGGACAGATTGAAGGAAAGAAGGACAGAAAGAAGTAACATACATGATGGGCTTGAGTAAATGGATAGCAGAACAGGGTTTGAGTGAAATAACAAAAAGACAAAACTTATTAAAAGCTACAAGAGACAAGAGAGCACACAAAATAAAGAGAACTAGAGGATCTAATTAATTCTGAATTGGTTAAGCAGAGAAGCAATATGATTTCCGGCTCTCTAGGCCAACTAGTGATGCAAAAACGGCTATTGCTGAAAGAGTCTATCAAGTTTGTTATCGTATATCTGGACTAATTTATGAACTGATTCAAACTTATCAAATAACATACAAAAGTCTTGAAGTACAAAACTGTTAGATCTTTTTGCATTAATGCAGGCGTCTCCCAGGGCTTGAACGTACGCTGTTCCTAATTTTCATCAACGACCTTCCTGATGTCATCAGTTCTCAACACGGTATCTATGCTGATGACGCAACTATTTGCTCCTTTCTTAACAGTATATCTGATCGGTTCGATAAGGTCAATTGGCAGCTGATCTCAAAAATGACGTACAATCTGTTGCTAATTGGAGCAAGAAATGGCTTGTTAATTTCAACACCTTCAAAAAAAAAAAAAAAAGAAAAAAACTGATTTATTTTAATCATCTGAGAAGAACTCTTTTTGTCTCCCATCCTCATGGCTGATGCTAACATCCAGAATAACTCATTGCCCCTTTCCGGACTAACGTTTTCTGCTGACAAGTTGTGGAAAGATTGAATAAGTTACCAGGTCTGCTGGTAGGAAGATTAGTTCACTGCGTCGTGCTAGACAATCTTATATAATCTATCTTATATATTTACAAGTTTACTATTCGACCTTGCTTTTAATATTGCTGACACATCTGGTTTGATATTCCTGGTATATGTTTAAAGATTATTGAAAAACTTTCAAAGAAGAATCTGCAATGTTATTGGCCCTGATATCGGATTCAATCACCTTCCACCCGCTGTAACATATTTTAAATATATAGGTGATTTTTGTGGGAGTATAGGTAAGTTTCTTTTTGAATATATGCAATATTGAATATATGTAATTTTGAATATATGTATGTTTATTTTATGGAAGTTCTTTTTGAATATACATCATTTTGAATAAATATAATTTCTGTTTGAATTTTGGTAATTACGAATATATCTTGCTTGATATATGTAATTTTTTATATATTCCATTTCTATTTTAATAAACTTAATTTTTAATATATTTTTAATATATCATTCGAAGATAGTGCCATTTCCCTGTATCACAGCCACTTAGTGCGACTAGACATCCGAATGCCTCAAGCCAGGACCGAAACTCGACCGATTTGATGTCAGTCAGAGTTTCTACCACTAAGCCATCATCACTCGGCAGAGAGAAACTGCTAATTCTAGCGTATTGTTTTTACGAATGTAAACAAATGCCAGTCAGAGTGCTCCAATTCATTTAGCTGAAGAGCTTTGCATTAGCGCAGGTAACTATTGTTTATAGAATCCGTTTATCTTTCAACAGGGCCCAATTGAAATATATGTTCAAGAGCTTATGTAATTTACAATTTATGTAATTGTGAATATCCGATTTCTTTTTAAAAATAGTTAATTTTGAATATGTGCAATTTCTTTCTGAACAGATATACCGGGTGTAACAGGAAAATTATCCAAATTGCGTAAAAACATAATTGTTCATCCCACAAAAAGTTTAATATCTAAAAAAACCTCTAAACTAATTGAATTTCTTTTTTTCTAGGTTTTCAGATAAGACGTTTAGCCATTTTGACACCATTTGTCATAAGAATCACTGAAAAAAAACCCTTTGAGTTTATTCATCTAGAAAGAGAACAGGTTAAAATCATTTTGTGTCACCCCAATATGTCTTCCCAGCTTAGCAATGGTGAGAGGAAAAAGATCATTCAGTCCTTCATTAATGGCAATAACATTCATACAATGGCTTACATATTCAAAGTACATTCAAGAACCATCAAGAGAATGGTGAATAAGTGTAAAAGAGAGGGAACAGTAGAGAGGAAAACTGGATCAGGAGGTCACAGCAGGAAGAAGGGTTATCATTTCAACTTAGAGTTAACTACATTTTTCTTGTTCAAAGTAGAGTCCAATAGTGTTATAAAAACAAGGGACAATTTCAGCAAGATATATTTAATCATTTCTATGATACAAAAATTGGAGCTTAATGTAACAATTAGATAATTTTGCTGTTACATGATTGTATAATTTTGCTGTTACCTGATTGGATAATTTTGCTGTTACGTGATTGGATAATTTTGCTTTTACACCCAGTATACTATTTAATATAGTCATTATTTAATTGTGCGTAATACGTTTTTAATATTCGTAAATATTCATGCGTAATTTGTTTTAGAATATATGCAATTTAGAATGAAGGTAATATTGAAATGATAAATAAAAATATATCGAATATTAATTCTGTCATATACGTGTAAAGTTTGAAATGTGTATTTTGTTTTCATATTTAATTTTGATGGTACATCGTTTCTTTTTAAATATAGTTAATTTTTAATACATGGCATTTATTTTTGTATATATGTAATTTTGAATATACATCCTTTATTTTGTCTATATGTAATTTACAATAAAGATAATATTGAATATATGTAATTTATTTTTGTATATATGTAATTTAAAAACATGTAATCTATTTTTTATATATGTAATTTTGTATATGTGTAATATATTTTAAATATATGTCATTTATTTTCTATATATGTAATTTTAAATATATGTCATTTATTTTTTGCATATATGTAATTTTGAATATATGTAATTTGCTGTTGATTTTATGTAATTTTGAATATATGTAATTTGTTTTTGAATTTATGTAATTCGGAATACATGTAATTTATTTTTGTATATATGTAATTTAGAACAATGATAATATTGAATATATGTCATTTATTTTTGGAGTCATACAATTTTGAATATATATAATTTATTTTTGCATATATACGATTTTTAATATATGTAATTTTCGTCTATATCTAATTTTGAATAAAGATAATATTAAATATATATAATCTATTAGGTTGGTGCAAAAACAATGACGTTAAAAAATACGTCAAAAAACGTCATTATTTTTGCACCAACCTAATAATATAGTCGATAGCTTCATCATATTTTCCGTAGATTCCGTATTTCTGGTTACAGTGTAACCCGGATATAAGATGCCCTGATATAAGATAAACCCGGATATAAGAGAGATTTTCTCTGGTCCCAAATTATAGCCATACTTACCTAAACAAAATAGACCAAACCCGGATATAAGAGAAACCCGGATATAAGATACTTATTCTCCGGTCCCGACAACTCTCTTATACCCGGGTTACACTGTATATAATTTCTTATTAAATATATGTAATTTTAAGTATATTTAATGTTTGATATATTCTTTGAATGTAGTTTTTAATCATTCGATTTCAATATTTGTCCCACATTCACTTCAAACTGTTTCTTTTGAGTCGGTTGCATATAAAATGGCGGGGGGTAGATTTATCACTTTTCTGTACACTGCTGTTTGAATGAAATTCTATATTATCATGCTTTCTTCGATTTTCGGATGTTCCGCATAAACGTCTGTATCTGACCGAAATTTGATGACCCAAAGGCCAGCTGGTTTATAATCATTTTATTGATTTGCATATAAAATATAATATGGCGGAACGCAGCATATCAATTAAGATTTGAGCTTCCGAAAAAAAATAATCTACTTCCGAGAGTTTAACCATAAGTACCCCCCCTCTCTCTCTCTCTCTGTGTGTGTATATATATATATATATATATATATATATACACGAAGTCAGATGAAAAGGAAACGGGAATGTTGCTATATTAACGGAGGTAAAGTACGCAGAATGAAGCTGCTTGGCACAAATTGACCTTGAACTCTATCACGCATGCACACTAAGTTATAACATTCTCGATCGCTTTCGTTCTTTATAGCAGTGCTTGGAAGGAAAGTGTGTAGAGTGTTGTCGTCTGACTGCATCACAGTTTCCATCGGTGACCACGGCTTGTACAGAATTTTCTTCAGCAAGCACAGATTTTCGCAGGTTCGAAAAACACGATATTCTCCAGATTTCACCCCGTGCGATTTTTCATATTCCCCAAAATCAAATCGCACTCGAAAGGAACAATATTTCAAGACATCGGACGATATCCAAAAGAATGCAACGAGGCAGCTGCTGACTATCCTCAAATCGGAGTTCCTGGAGTAATTCCATCAGTCGAAACTATGCTAGATAAAGTGTGTGGCTTCAGAAAGGGACTGTTTTGAAGGAGATTAAATGCATAATAGAAATGTGTTGTAGCTTTATTTTTATAGCACCAAGTCCGATACTTTTTGGTCAGACCTCGTATATATATATATATATATATATATATATATATATATATATATATATATATATATGTGTGTGTGTGTGTGTGTGTGTGTGTAAAAATATATAGAAAATAGGAAAGAACTCGTTAGGTAAATAATCCAAAGTTATTTTGTATTTTTGTTATTATTTTTAAAAAAACAGTGCTCGATACAAAAGTAGAGCATAAATATAATTATTTATTTAAAAATATGATTCCATCGCTACATAAGAGTTCTCATGTTTCAAAACAAGTGCCGAAAACTTCAGTATAATTATTTGAATTAAATTGAATTAAAGTACCAAGCTCTGTTCCATCTTCAAGCGAAATTTTTTTTTAATTTGTAATAATTGCTTGATTTTTATTTTGTTTTCTTACCTTTGGATATTATAAAGTTTTTATAGGTTTCTGTTCGTTCTTTTTTTCCTGTTTTTGTTTTATTGTAATCATGGCTTGATTAAGCAAAATAATACCTCATAACTATAGCCTAGGCTGTACCATTTACAATATTTTTTTCTTGATTTGACTTGCTGAAATTGGGGTGCGTCTTATACATCCGTGCGTCTTATATGCCGTCAAATACGGTAATAAAAATAACACATACCAATGAAAATTAAATAATATAAAGTAAAATAAAATAGAATGAAATAAGAGCCATATATATAGGAAAATGTAAATATGTAAAAAAAATATATGAATAATTAAATAATTAAATAAAAATAATAGATGCAATAGTAAAACCAAAGGCAAAAGAAAAAAATCAAAAAGCAAAAGAATAATAATATTTATATATTAAAAATGATAAGATAAAGGAAAAAATAGATTAGGAAATATGTTAAATGCGTTACAATATAATATTAACAACGATTGTATAGTTAAGTTAAAAATAAAATACAACCATTCCATGCCTACATACATATATACATTTGAGCAGCTTGATGTATAGATAGATATGGACAGACTAAGATATATAGATATTAATATGCTTAGATAGATAGATAAATAGATAGATAGATAGATAGATAGATGGTGCGATGGGCAAATTGTCGCTACTTTGTATTTTAAATTTCGCGCTTGCACGTTGTTTGTTTTTGATTTTGTCGACTGCAGAGTATAGTAGGAAACAGCATGCTGTACTGCTTGGCATTCGCGCTGAAATCTCCAGTACGAACATGTAAGAGTGTTTGGGTGTCAATTTGAGGACAGAAATGATTCGGAAAGAGTTGGATAAGACTAGACTATTACGAAGGTACGGCATCTCGGAAAACTCACTGTGAGCGTTCTGATAAGATAACACGGGGATTAGATAACACAGTCTAACCTTGATGATGTAGTGCTGCCCTGGATCAAGAGGATGGCTGCTGGAAGACTCTGTGTCTAGCAACAGAGTTCTATACCATGCCACACAAGCAGAAGAACCAAGTGATTGTTATCAGAAAATTTCCACGGCCACATCACCGCTTATATCTGGTCACCCAGACTCCACTCCACTTGATACTTATATGTGGTACGCAGATGAACACCTGAGATGAACTGAAGGCAACGATTATGACATCATTCATCAATTTCAACAAGAATACCGTCCAGAAGAGTTGCAGGAGATTCCGAAGTCGTTTAAGCCAAGGATGATTTTATTTATTCTTCAGTATTCCAAGATATTTTTTGTGTCATTTTGTTAAATATACCAGTTAAAATGAGATGTTAGTTTTATTTTCATTTTTACGTAATTAAACGACAATTTGTTCATAGCATACTGTAGGTACGAACAGAATAGATAGATAGATAGATATGAACAAACTGAGATAGATAGCTGGCTATCTAGATTGATAGATAATGAATAGAGACAAATTTATAGATAGATGGATAAATCAAGATGAAGAAATTGGGATAGATCGATATGAAAAAACTGAGATAGATATGAATAACTTGATATAAAGCGATATGAACGCACTGATATATATATATATATATATATATATATATATATATATATATATATATATATACATATATATATATATATATATATATATATATATATAGATAGATAGATAGATAGATAGATAATATTAGTGGTAAATATACACATACATATGCAATCATATATCTAAAATATATAAATATATATACACACACACACACACACATATATATATATATATATATATATATATATATATATATATATATATATATATATATATGTATAAAAAATAATTCCAAGAGGATAGAATCCAGGTAGTACTCAATGTCCAGGACAGAGTAAGGATATAATAAAAAGGCTTAAACACTAATATTAATATAAATATTAGATAGATAGATAGATAGATAGATAGATAGATAGATATGAAGAGACTGAGATAGATAGATAGATAGATAGATAGATAGATAGATAGATATATGAAGAGACTGAGATAGATAGATAGATAGATAGATGCGAATAGACTGAGATAGATAGATAGATGTGAATAGACTGAGATAGATAGATAGATAGATAGATAGATGTGAATGAATAGGAATTAATAGTTAATAGATGGATAGATCAGTATGAATAAACTGGGGTAGATATGAGCCACTTGATATAGAGAGATATGGACACTGATATATATATATATATATATATATATATATATATATATATATATATATATATATATATATATAAAATCCAGACGACATGCATTTAACGGATGTTAGATTTCATTGAAAAATACATCCCTACCCCCTACCAAAACGTAACTAATAACTGATACATCAAAATACAGACATAATGAACACGTAGACACCCCTTGTCTTGTGGAAGTGGATTTATCTGTAACCTTGGAAACGTGAATTATGATTTTACCTGTGTCTTTAAAACCCAGTAATTTTAAAAGTTACTCCAAAATTCGCTTGACGATGAAATGGAACTAATGTCTTTAATTTAATTACAAAATTAAATTCGGGGCTTTTAGCTTCCATTTTTGAAACATGGTTAGAACTGTGTAGCGTAAAAAACATATTTTAAATCAATTAATTTATAATATATATATATATATATATATATATATATATATATATATATATATATGGAGAGAGAGAGAGAGAGAGAGAGAGATTGATAGATATGAACAAACGTAGATAGATATGCACAAACTGAGATCATGGCACTTCACAATATCCTGTCCTTTGTAGCTCTGAGTAAATTTTATCTTTTTGTTATCACTCGTAAAACCTGCTGTACCATCCATTAGCATTTGCATTCTTCTTATTTTTCTTAACTGATTTATAAACCCTGCAATCGTATCAATTAGTACACAGACTAATGACGTCTTTTGCTCAGCTCCATCTTATTTCGTTATTTATTCGTTTTTAACCTTTTTTTTTTCTGTTGTCATTACTCTCCCATATTTTCGAGGTCTTTTGGCTGTAATTATTAATAAATCTTTCATTTTCCGCTGTGTATTTTATCTTTGGTTTCATATCTTATTTAAAAAGAGTCGCGTCTCCCTAGCTTCGTATAAACCGGTATACTCCAACGCACTTTATAATGTTCAAGGCTTTCGAGATAAAATTAGCCAGACAGAGTCACTAATCATTATGTCCCGTATTTGGCTATTTATCACTGTCTATTACCGGGCCAAAGGAAAAAGATATATTTATGTAAATAAATGATACATTATCAAACGATACGTAAGGCATCGGACGATATATATATATATATATATATATATATATATATATATATATATATATATATATATATATTTAATTTATATAACTCCCACTATGTCTGTTTTTTATTGTTTTTTTATTGATCGATAAAAAGTTTTGAGGAATGAGATAGCCGTTAACAGGATTCGTGTATTATCCTGTTGAATCGAAGACTTTAAATATTGAGTTGAAACAAAGCAGGTTTATTGCAAATCAACATTTCAGACAGTACGCTGCTACATTAGGCTTTCGGTGTAAATTTACTGCAGCAGCTAGCGAGATCCCAAGCCAGCTTTGAAGGTATCTTTTCTTTTTTCATTTTGTTTAAATGTTGTCTAAATGTTGTTTATAGTATTTTTAAGGTGATGTTCTGCAAGTAAGAACGACTTTAACATTTTTATTCTAGTTCGCACACACAGATTTATATGCACACAGAAAAGGCCGGTAGATTCATCAATAGGTCTTTATTATCACGATTAAGAAGAAAAAAAAAAGACCATTTGTTTTACACGCTAAAAATTTATTAAAAAAATAATCCAGTCCCTTAACTGAAACCCTACTTTACAGATCACGTCGACCGTATTCTATACCTTCAACATTTTAGATCAAAGTTAATAGCTGCTTCATACTACGAATTTATTGATCCAGTCTGTTATTTTTTTTGTATACATGTGCATAAAAATAGCATACATTGGGTCTCGCAAAGAAAAAAAAAATCGACCAACGTATTTTTGGAAAATGAAGTTTTAAGGAAAAGCGGTATTTGTAACTATATTAAGAATTATTAACGCATTAATAGTAATAAATAAAATGAAATGTTCACTTATCTTTGTCCCTATAAGAGTTTCAGAGTGATTACAATTACATCCATTCCCTTTTCGACATTTACATATTTAAAAGT